>OY998169.1:84633533-85833533 GCA_963921995.1 Oxystoma pomonae | reverse complement strand
TCAGAAAGGGTAAAAAAAATTACTTGATGGTTTGGTTTAGCTCAGTTAAACCCGCCCTTTGACCCTGTGATATAAACTCGTAGCACGTTCCCGCCCAGTGTGCGAGAAAAAGTTTACCCCGAGACTTAACCGCACACTTACAAAAAAAATCCGCACTCAGTGCGGAAAAGTTTAAATTTATTCCGGCTCTCAGTCAGGGAAAGTGGTGTTTCCGGCACGGTCGTATATTGATATTGATACTTTATTATATAGCATTTATTGTTAAAATGGTTTCACAATAGTTACTTATATATCTAGTAAGTTATACCTTATAATTATAGTAAACATGCGTATTCTACATTTTAAGAAACAGAAAATAAAACTCTAAGGTATTTGTTACCCAACAAATAACCTAACCAATTCAACAACAAACACAGAATTCATACATCCACAAGAGAAACCTCGCGCGTGGAAAAATTTATATTTTCATGGAAGTGTTGAATTAAAAAAAGAAAATAATAATTTTTAGTACATTTATGAATAAATAAAATGACAAAAGATAAAAAACATAAAAATGATAATTAATGTGAAAAATGTGATATTTCAGAAAAGTAAAGAAAATACAGACGAAAACACAGAAATAAAGGTATTTACCTATATTGTTTGCTAATTATTTTTTATATCAATTAAGCTATTTATTTCATGTTTGCTAATTTCATATTTCATGAAAGCTTTTAGTTTATTTTTGAAAGAAAACAATTAATGTGGGCAGGAGCCTAACAAAACCAGATATTTTTTGATACACATCCGATGAAAGATACAAAAAGCACCGCTGACCAATGGTTTTTTTTACCCTTGGTTTTACACAATTTCGATTGCTTCTATTTCTAGTATTATACGGATGCTCAATTATTTCGATGTCGATTTTGATAAGAAAAGTTTTTGTTGCAATTTTTTGGAAAAAAAAGTTGTCTTACATCGAGCATAAAATAGTAAGGTTGATGTGTACGTGTTTGTCACCCGTCCCCAAGCTACTAATAAGAGATTTTTATTTTTCTAATTATTAATAAAAACGCAAACTGAAAAATCTACTATATTTTCTGCAGCACTCGACAAAGTATTGTAGGGTAGGAAAATCGTACGCGCGGAGGTCAAAACAGCTGGCAAATGGTAGGTGTTTCTCAAACGGTCGCCACGCGCTGAGCGCACTTCGTCGACGCCTTGCGTTCAATATACGTGAATACCATTTTTGTTACTTTGGTCACGTGGTATGCGAATATTACGTTATCATACGGTCAGCTAGTACGAAACGCCGAGCGTATTTCGTTACGAGAATACCGGTCCTGATAACATTTTCGGGCATACATTTCTGCGCTATAACACCTTTAATATGGTACGGTATTAGAGTTTAATTTTGTGTTAAAAGTGTCATTTTCTTTAAAAAAAACGCCTGCTTTGAAACCATTGATATATTTACAATTTTAGTTTAATTTTAAATACAAAAAAAGCATTTTTAGTGCAATTTTCTTAAAAAAAATTTTAAATAAAAAATGTATAAAATAAACAACTTAAAATCCCCCCCCCCAGATTTGAGGTCAAATCCGCGCTTGTAGTTACTAAGTTTAGTTTGCATATATTGATATGTTCCTCATAAAAGCCACGCTTTTATCCTATTTTTGTTTCGTATCTAAACCGCCCTCCCCTCTTTTCAAATGGCTGGGACTGCCACTGCTCGTTATGTAATATCCTATACTTTTTGTTACGATCCACAAGTCCTATTGAGTTTTTTTTAACTGACGGGTTAAGAAAATACAGACTGTCAGAAAAAACCTCTGCAATGGGTAGAACAAGACATTTGTATTAATTAAATTTAAAAAAGAAACATCATCGTTTAGAAAACTAACAGGATATGATAATAATATACCGAAACTAGGAAAAAAAACCAAAAAAAAACGGAAAAAACCCAAAAAAAAACCGCAATAAATAGTTTAAATTGAACCCACCTTAAGCCATACCCAATGAGCATTTTTGTCTATATAAAAGTTACAGCAAATAATATAAAACCTTCATAAAATAACCAAAAGTTATATTATTTAGTGTTGGTGATAATTTTATAACTCTAATATATCTCTTAAATGAGTAAAAAAGACTTGAAAAACAACTGTTCAACACCAGCTTATAAAAATTTATGGTACATAGTAATGGATATAAAAACAACATATAGATTTTATAAAACTTCCTTATGAGCCCTCCAGTATAGAGATTATTATAAAAAGGTTTTACAACTGTTCTAACAACACTACATAACAAATTAAAGGTTTTTATGGATTTAGAAATATAGATTTTCCATCTTTCTTCCCTTTGCTGGTTATGTATTATTCTTTTTCTTGTTACAATAAAAAAATTTATAAAATGGTGTTTAGCAATCTTCTAAAATAAATAAAAATGAAAGTGAGATAAGCTGAAGCAGGAATATGAATATTTATATACTAGTCAAATAAAAGCTGTTTTTCAAGTCATCCTATTCTGAAAATCAACTGCGGTCCCGTGTGTACTGTATAGTTTTCGAATACACTCACGTAAATTTCATGGGCTCCAAAAATACTTGAGAAAACGTGAAAAAAAATATTCATTTAACTATCAGTTTTTTTTTTCATACGCGTTTTTTTCTTTCTGGGACAAATATTGAATTTCGTATGTTGTTCTTAACCCTAACAAGCAATATTTCGATTGAAACACATGTTGAAACCCCATAAATAACGTTTTTAATTAGGCCAAAAACCTATTTTTGTAATCCAAAATGGCGAAAATTTCCGACAATTCTATAAAAAAAACAATACAACTATACCATTGTTTACCTCCTCAACACTATTTTATAACCCTTTTAAAAAATGCTACTTGGAACAAAGGGCTACATATGGCGCAGTGTTGAACACTGATGGTCTGTTTCTGCGAGCTTAACATAGTTACCATTGTTCTCTTTTCCTAAATGCATTCCTCGAGAGATCCAGCATACTACACATACCAGGAAAAATACCCCCCTCCACACACTTCAAGCCCGCATAACTGTCAGAGGTAACTATCTCAAGTTAGATTGCGGGGTCGAAGGGTGTACAGGCGAGTATTTTCCGGGGTGTTCACATTTGCCGCCGACCAGCAGTATCAGCGTATGCGCTCGACGTTTCACAGTGCGTTTTTGCGACCTTAACACGGTTACTATATTGTTCTCTTTTTCTAAAACACGGTTCCCATCTATGCGTTTCTCATTCGTGGGTCCCCCAAATCAAAACACGTATCACATGGTCTAAGCGAGATTTGCCTATACAAGTTCATGTCGGACCACGTGATGAGTTTTTTTAGTCAGGGTGAATGCGCATCGGAAACGTTGGTGGGAATAGGGTGTAAAATGCATTCGATCCCGATATCAGTCACCGGCAACTATCTCAAGAAGATTTGGATCTCTTATCTCTCTCAGATTGATGTAATTAAAACAAGATAATAATGGTATGGTATCTCGCAAAAACGCGCCTTTTGATGTCGCAAAAACGCTCCTTTTGATTTCGCAAAAACGCGCCTTTTGATGTCACAAAATTAACCTTAAAAAATCTTGTTTGTTTTGTTATTATAATTGCCAAAATAAATTAAAATTGTTTTTTTTGTTCTAAAAACAGTTGTATTATAATCACTGTATAAAGAAATTAATAATAACATTATAGAAAAAACCTTATGGGCAAAAAAGGTTTATGAATGACTTCATAAGAATATTACATACACCAATTTATATAACTATTGTGTGTGAGTTCCCAAGTTTTTATAAGTGTCTCTCGAAATATTTTCAATCTTATCTTATATAAATTTGTTGTAGGTTAATTAAGTTTTATAAGTGGGTTGATAGCAACATTTTAAAAACCCATCTATTATATATCTTTAATTGATAGTTACTTACGGTTTTATAGGTGGGTTGACAGAAAGATTTCAAACACCAATTTATATAACTTTTGTCACTGATGACTTATATTTTTATAAATATGTTGGTGGAAACATTGTTAACACCAATTTATATAACATTTGAACCGATGACTTTAATTTTTATAAAGATGTCCGTGGAAATATTGTTAACGCCAGTTTTATGTTACTTTAGGGTACCATCAATTTAGAGCCTTTAATAAAACAAATATACAAACTCAATTCTTGTAGGAAACTTCTAAATACCCTAGGGTATCAATGGAACCCTCTTTATAATAATTATATAAATATCTGTCACCAGAAGTTTCTGAAAATGCTCATTGGGTACCAACCCAAAGTAATAGTTTTTGATTTATAGGCATTTTTATTGTTATTTAATTTTTCCTGGAGATTTTTTCTGGTTATTTTTTTCGTTGGTTTTTTGTTTTGCTAAGCCACTATTACCTATTACACCTTGGACATCTCTTTAAAACCAGAAAAACTTTGAACTTTTGATTTTATTAGATACTATGTTTAACAAAATACTAAAAACAAGGATTATTTATAATTATGGTTTGCAATGTGTGCGCCGGAAAAAACAATAAATCAAAATCACTCAACAAATCAATCAAAAAAATTAACCCTATACTACATATTTGCAAGTGACGCACCCCATAACTCTCTACCAGTGGCGTAGAGACATTGATGTTTGAAGGTAAACCCCTCTCCAAATAAAAACTTAAAATTTTAAAAATTACACAATAAAGTTAGATAAAGTTTTTCAGTCAAAATTTCAAAATATATTTCTATAATTTTTTAAATTTTTCTTTGCGGCATTATTTGTGGCCAAAATATTAAAACACAAAATACATTATTGTTTTGATATAAAGTATTTTCTTATAATTATATGAATAATAGCTTATTGCACAAATTTTCAACTGCGCTACCAGCGTCCTTTTTTTAGCTCTAATCGCAGTTACGGATCTCTCTAGTTACGCCGCTGCCTTTAGATTTATTACTATCTTATCTATCATCCCCTTTTATTTCGAAAGTTCAAAAAACTCATCAAAATGAAACTTTTGTTGTCCATAAGGCCCGAAACAAAAAAAAATGTAGACAATAGGAGGGCGATGTGCATATAAACTTGTTGCAACGCTGCATATGATCATGACATGCATATCATGGCTTGTGCATAAGTTTTGCCACGCTTTTCTGAATAGAAACCATGCAGCTGTTATTTAGGGATTAAGAGTAGAGATTATTTTTTGGCATTAAATAAACATCAGAATTGGCTGAACTTTGAATGGGAGTCACTCCTGTCTCTAAAAAATGGGACCCAAGAAACACTGTGTAAAAACTAGGACACGGCTCGGAAAACTTTTTTAATTTTTTGCCGAATAACCTAAAATTCTTTTCTATGTCCACCGATTTATATGTTTTGACAAAAAGTGTCTTCCATTCAGGGAAAGGAGAATATGGGAATGGAAATAACCAAGGAAAAAATGGCCAATTTTGAACGAGCGGATGGGGCAATCTGAGACCCATACCGGTTGGGTAAATTTATATTCCTTGGGTAAATTTGATCCCTGGTCAGACTTGACGTATAACCCTACTTTTTTGTATACTTTCTCTTTTGTGTTGTTTACTTTTTAAAGTTAAAATTTCTTGAACTTTTTTTGAGTCTTTTGTATAAAATATCTAATAAATTGCTCCATTTTAAGTAGCAAGAAGTGATTATTTTCTGCAAAGATCAGATGAGGTATCTTAAAGCAGTGGCGTTCCTAAGGGAGGGGCCGATCTCCAGAAAAAAGTAGAAAACAACAACAAAGACGCTGGTGGTAATAACCCTGAAGAAGAATAAACGAGAAATTGCAGAAAGTTCCTTTATATACATTCTAGAATACATCCTCAATATTTTGGGACAGTTTGACCTTCAATCCGTCACAGACCGAGAATATACAAACGCTTGACGAACTTACCGTGAAAACCATTGAAAATACAGAACAGTATAATAGAGTTTCTATTTATAAACAAGTTTTAGACAAAATCAATTCGGACATAAAAAAGTATGAAAGTAACACTCGTGGCATATCGGACAAAGCGTTTTTGTTTCTCACTTCATTACGACCAGGCCTCCAATGTCTAATGGAGAATCCAGACACCTACAGACTTGTTTTATCCTTATCAGGAATCGTCAGGGTGTCATAGGATTGTACCTGGCAGTTGAAGCTACACAGTGACCATGCACGCCTCTCGAATTTAAAACAAAAAGTTTGTAATCCGTGTGGACGTAGTAACTGTGTGCGCCACCTGTCGAATAAACCGAGAAACAAAAACATCAAAATTGAAAAGTGCAGAACACCGTAAAAACTGAATTTTGTACCTTTCAGCAGGTTATAAAGTAGAAACCTGTAAAAGTCTAAGGTCACTGTAACATTCGCAGCAGCACCGCCCCCAATTGAAGCTTCATACTACGTGGCCCTAATTTTAAGGCATCAGCAAGCAATCGCTCCGGAGAAGGCTTGTTGCGCAAAACTAAAAAGCCAAGATATTTAAAAAACAACAAAATGAATCTCGTGTGCGCAAATAAAAATGAAAGTAACACTCGTGTCTGGATTCTCCATTAGACATTGGAGGCCTGGTCGTAATGAAGTGAGAAACAAAAACGCTTTGTCCGATATGCCACGAGTGTCACTTTCATTTTTATTTGCGGACACGAGATTCATTTTGTTGTTTATATAAAAAAGTATTTTTGACCTGAACATATTCATACCAAGTTTAATATGAAGCCAAAATTAAGGCAAAATTAACTAAAGCCGTTTCTGAATACTATACACTGTTTTGTTAATCCAAAACACAAATTCTTGGACTTTTATTGGGAGAAGTCAGTATTTGGAAACAATATTGGTCAGAAGTAGGCAAAACCTTAAATCAAAACAGTGAACAAGTGTGGCAATATTTTTCCGTTGATCAGAACATTCTTGGATGTTTGCCAGTAAGTAATGCCTCGTAAGAAAGAAGCTTCTCATGCCTCAGAAGATTGAAAACATTAGTACTTAAAAACACTATGAGGGAAATTCGTCTGACGGGCATAGCGTTGCTGCATATCCACAGATATATTGAAATTGACATTGGGCGAGTCATTGACCGGTTTGACCAAAAATCTGGAAATGATTTTTTTCTTTTTTTTTTTGAGATGGGCATCTTATGTTTGAGATATGCGATGTAAAACGTAATGTTTCAACCAAGAGTATTGGGCTATTAGGTTTTGTTTGTCGTTTGTTGGTTATCTATGTTTTTTATAACTGAAAAAATTATGCGTAGTTACTCAAGCGCGGATTTCAGGAGGATAGGGGTGTCGGTAACCCCCCCCCCCTTCCCTGGCTTTAAATTTTTTATAAAAAGATTTAGAAAATTAAAAGTAGGGCATAAATTGCGGAGCTATTTACTTTACTTTACTTTACTACGTATTAGTTTAATTTTGTGTTAAAAATGGCATTTGTAGTGTCATTTTCTTAAAAATTTTCGCCTGCTGCGCTTTGCATTGATATATTTACAATTTTAGTTTAATTTTAAATCAAAAAACGCATTTTTTAGAGCAATTGTCTTAAAAAATTTTGCCTGCGGCGCTATAATACCGTTGATATTTACAATTTTAGTTTAATTCGACTTAAAAATTACAGTTTTAATGTAATTTTCTCAAAAGTTTTCTTAAACATTTTTAAAATCAAAAATGTATGATATAAGCGACTTCAAATCTGAGTACCCCCCCCCCCTCGATTTTAGACCAAATCCTCGCTTGTAGTTTGTAGTAAGTTGTTTTGTTTGCATATAATGATATGTTTCTCATAAAAACTATGCTTTTATTCTTTTTGTTTTTTCGTATCGAAACCGCCCCCCCCTCTTTTCGAATGGCTGGGACCGCCACTGCCTAAAGGTTAATTTGTAGCTTAAATTCCTGTCTTTGTTGTCTTTATGTTTTATTTTAAACTCAAAATTTTAAAAAAATGTAAGAAAATTATTGTCATGAAAACAACAGTAAACTAAATTTAAAGAAAACCTCTTGTGTCAAGGTATAGAAAGAATGACGTTTTCCCAACCGTTATGCCTTTTTAGCTATGAAACTGTCAATCGCATCGTGAACTCATTTTCCCTGCTTCCATTCAAAGTTCAGCTAATTCTGATGTTTATTTGACCCCAATTCCTGAGCTAAGGTCGCTGACAGAAAAAAAAGATTCTCTACTCTTACCTAAAAAAATAAGCTAAAGCTTTATAATATCTGAAAGTAAAGTTGTGGCAGATTTAATGATCAAGATGAACGTTAGAAAATAATCTTCAAATATTGATAATCAACAACTAACACGTAGAGTCGAATCAAACCAAACAGAGGAGAAAATTAGGGAAAATATAGGTCATAATAAACATCAGTAAAACAAAGCTATGACTGTTTTCCACAAACCAAAACTACATTTTTTGGCACTCGACGCGCGTTTCGCTAACAACGTTAGCATCATCAGGAGATGATAAACAAACTTTTTGCACTCGACGCGCGTTTCGCTAACAAAGTTAGCATCATCAGGAGACGGTTAGCGAAACGCGCGTCGAGTGCAAAAAAGTGTAGTTTTGGTTTGTGGAAAACAATCATAGCTTTGTTTTAGTGCAACCAAAGGTTCCAAATTCCCAACATAGTAAACATCAGTGAGTTCAACCGAAAAGAATCTAAAAAAGAGAAGATCAAAAGATCTTGGGAGGAAAGAACGAACATTTTCGTTCTTTCCTCCCAAGATCTTTTGATCTTCTCTTTTTTAGATTCTTTTCGGTTGATGTAACTGATTTGGAAGTTAAACTGTTTTAATTGTCTTAGGAGCATATTCCTATTGAAAAGATTAACACGCCAGGACCACCCGTATCAGGTGACTTATAATAAGTACCATGCGAAACGGAAGTCAGAGTGTGCGATGGTGTTAAATGGTGTCTGGATTGAGGGTCACCAGTGAATCCATTGACGAGCCCACGCTGGTCACCCCAGGCAAAACATCATTTAATTGTTTCTTCTTTCGCTTTGGTCTTTTGTGTGTTCCTTGTGGGACACTCATCCAGTTTTGAATTTTTGTTCTTCTCTTTTTTAAACATCAGTGAGTTTCGTAAGCTGGAACCCGAGGGGCTTGGCAGTGGGAAATTTTTTGTAAGTTTTGGGGGGAAATGCGGGAAGTAAGGGTGAAATTCGGGAAATATTTGGGAGCTGTGTGAAATGCGAGAAATGCGTGAAATACGTGGAAAATAGGAGAAATAAACGTCAAAAGGAAATAAATCGTAGGCAAAAGTCCGAGTGGCAAGCCCCTCGGTGAACCCCTTAGGCACGAATGCTGGTGCTCTTAAATTCAAAACCAAAATAAATAAATTGGTGATAGCAAACTGAAGCTAACCCAAGTCGCACTTTTGGTCAGAATTTGGGTATTATTTCCCTATATAAAGATAGGGACTAAATTACCTAAAAAATCCCTGTATATAAGTGCAGATATTCTTGCAAACAGGAAAAAAAATGAATATCCTGTTGGTCGACGCCACCAATTCCCTCAAAAATGACCCTAATACTGAAAGTCGAGGGGCATAGAGTCGAAATTCGGACTCCATGGGCCTTTTGATGATGATTTTACGAAACCTGTTTTAATCAGTTACTAATAGAGCACTTAACATCACCTTGCCTGTGAACAGCCTCAAAAGTGCTGCAGTTAAAAAGTAAGGTTAGGGCGACAAAATATGTTTTTAAATCTTAACGGTTTGACCTACGATGATGAAATTTGATACAGATATTGGCCTTCTGGCCGGATTAAATAATATAATTTAAAAAATAACATTTAGTGCATCTAAGAGCCGCTAGAGGGCAAAATATGTTTTTAGATTTTTCCCTGTATCTCTGAAACTATGTGGTTTTTTAGTACATACTATTACCAATCAGCCTGATATCACAAAAAATTTTTTACCCTGTGAGCGGAGGGCCCTCAACAGACACCATTTTTTTCACAATTACCGGCTCCTAGATGCACTAAATGTAATTTTTTTATTTTTATAATACAGTCCGGTCCGAATGCCAATATGATTACCAAATTTCATCATCGTAGGTCAAACCGTTAAGATTAAAAAAAATATTTTGTCACCCTAACCTCACTTTTGGACTGCAATATTTTTGAGGCATAGGTGGAGAAATATTGAGTGGTCTTTAAGTAACCGATTTACATAAATTTTCGATGCCCTTAAGTTAAGTTTGCGTAAATAGATTTTTTTTTGGAAATTGTCAAAAAAATGGCGTCTGTTCCGGGCCCTCCACTCGCAAGCTAAAAAATTTTTTTGTGGTATATATATATATATATATATATTTTTAATAGGTTGTACTACAAAACCACATAGTTTCAAGTGTGCAGGATAAGTCTTTAGGGAGATACAGGGAAAAATCTAAAAACACATTTCGCCCTCTACCGGCCAATATGACTACCAAATTTCATTATCGTAGGTCAAACCGTTAAGATTTAAAAATATATTTTATCGTCCTAACCTCACTTTTTGACTGCAACATTTTTGAAGCTGTTCACAGACAGGGTGATGTTAAGTGGCCTATTACTAACTGGCTAAAATAGGTTTCGTAAAATCATCATCAAAAAGCCCACGGAAGGCCATATGCCCCCCAACTATGATGAAATTTGTTTCTATTGGTCTTTCGTGAGAGAAACAAAACATACCAATTTCTATTTAAAATACTGTCATTAGTGTTATTTGTGGAAGAAATCAGCTACATCGATCAAAGGGAACCACGCATTTGTGGGGAATTATTTTCCTTTTCCTGAACTCGAGAATTGCTACAGAGTGCATGACGCTAGAAAATATCCCTCACGTTCGGGATTTTTTCAGATCGCATGCACTGAAGATTTTGTTAAAAAATTGGCTAAAGTAGTTGCTAACAAGTAAAAACATCCTCATTTTTTATTAATAAGATTTTTGAGAGTTGAGTGTTGGCATCAGTATGTATGCGCACAATCATTTTTAGTTAGAGGTGATATTTTAGTGTACCGGCGTCATCACAAAAATATTCACTTTGGAAAATGTATGTATATTTTTATCAACATATTTTTTATATCTTTAAATGACAGATTAGTAAAGTGTTCTGTTCGTAATTTGAGTTACAGTGAAAGGTAAGTAATTGCTTGACCTGAGACGTCTCTAAAATAAAAAGAATAAAGGAGCCGGTTCTATCAATCATTACTGTCATCGTGATTTAATATATGAACAAAATCAGCAAATTAAAATCTACAACATATCTACCAAAATTTTATTGGAAACTACACCCAATCATTTTTCAATTTTTCTATTCCTATAAATGTACTTGTAAAAGTGGGTATTAGACACAGATAATGTTCTTATTAATCTGCCTTGTTAACTAAACATATCCTCGTTGACTCAACGTACTAATCTAATACTTAGGATAAGGCGTAAATATATTGGAAAAACACATAACAAATAAACATAAATTCTCAAAAGAGAATACTTTTGTGATGACCTAGGTACACTAAAATATCACCTCTGAATAAAAACGGATATGCGCATACATACTGATGCCAACACCTAACTCAATCTTGTTAGAAAACTCACAAAATTTTTATTATTGTTAGTTACTTGTTAGTAACTAACTTTCGAAATCCCCCTGTATCTTTAAAACTAATCATACGATTTGATTATGGTCCTGTTCAATTATGATCAGTAGGTCGAGGTCTACAACATATCAAAATTTAATTAAATTCTGCAATCAACCAAAATGCCATCCATGTATTCCGTGCGGGGTTCTTTCCAAAAATTTCCTGGAAATCTGACATGCACTAGGTATATTACCTCTGATAATAAAATAATCAAAGTCTGTCAGATACTGCAATAAAGGAAAATGACAACTAATATTTTGAAGTTATAGAAAGGGGCGAATTTTACAAGATTGTAAAACAAGATGTAAATGTAGATATATAGATAATATGAGTGTCCGATCTTTGATTATATAAAATCAAAGGCCCGATATAATTCGATAATCATCAATAATTAGGGTAGTCGTTAGCTAACCGCAAATAAGGATCGCGCGATAATAGCCGGATGAATGGTCAATTAACGGCTATATGTATTATACGGGGTGTCCCAAAAGTCCGAGTCCACCCAAATATCTTCTGAACTATTACAGGTAAGTTGGGAATTTGGAACCTTTGGTTGCACTAAAACAAAATTATGATTGTTTTCCACAAACCAAAACTAAACTTTTTTGCACTCGACTCGACTAGAAAAAAGTGGAATTTACGAAATTAGTTGCATGGATTGTGACAAAAAATATGTTGGCCAAACGAGACGCTCTATTCAAACACGTTTTAAAGAACACTTAGCACACTTAAAATACGGAAGAACAGAAAAGTCAAGTGTGGCCGAGCATGCTTTTGAAAACGATCATAGATTCACATTAGATAACCTAAAACTTCTAAAAAGTGTACCAAACAAAAGACTTTTGAATGCATATGAAAGTATGGAAATCATTAAATCCAGAAATAGTTTAAATAAAGATAGAGGACCCATCCCGTTTAGTACACTTTATTCTTTGGTTGAGGGGAGATAGGATTAAAAATCGTGATCAATCACAATTTATTGGTCTTTTCTCCGCCCACTAAAGGATTGTATATAAGATAGAGCGTAGATTAAATTAGTTCATTGTTTATCGTCTCCTGAGGATGCTAACATTGTTAGCGAAACGCGCGTCGAGTGCAAAAAAGTTTAGTTTTGGTTTGTGGAAAACAATCATAATTTTGTATTACAGGTAACTAAACTATATTTGGCATCGATCTATAACATCAACAGATCTATTTTTTTAAGGGGCGGTTGTGCCGCCCCTGTCTTGGGGGGTGGCATACGGGCGGCCATCATGAAAATTTTAAATGGAAACCCTTATCGAGTGATAGCTTGTTTTGAAGGACTTTGAAAAATCAATATGTTGATGTAACTGCCACTTGTCTATGTCAAACGTGTCAAAAGTTATGAACTGTCAAACTTATTTTTCACAATTTTTGACAAATTTCGAAAATTTGTGTTAGCCAATGAAAACCCATTCGAGTGATACCTTATTCAAAAGGTTTTTTCAAAACTAACATTTTGCCGTAACTGTCACTTGTCTATGTCAAACGCGTCAAAATCTATCGTCTATAAAACTCATTGATTTTGACAAATTTTACAAGTTTGTCAAATCCTATCAAGTGATACCTTGTTCGAAAGGTCTTTTCAAGACTTACATTTTGATAGGTATAACAGTAGTATATCACTATGTCTCCCAAAACTTTTTTTTATAATAATCAGCTATCAATTTTGTAATTAAAAAAGAAACCATTAAATTAAAACTCAACTATTTATTCTTGAAGGCTATCGCAGCAACATTGAACCTTATTTAACAGGGTTTTGAGAAAATGGAGAAAATTCAATTCAAAAAATGTTGAAAATGGCCACCAAGAACCTCCTGACAGTAAAAAAGTGTTTTCAAACTCACTACGAACGTTTCTTAAAATTTCTGGCGTTATTGATCGGCAGACCCCAACAATTCTTTCTCTTAGTTCCTGCAAGTTTCTGGGCTTAGTATAATAGATTCGTTCCTTGATATAACCCCAAAGAACAAAATCTAAAGGCGTCATATCGGGTGAACGAGCAGGCCATTCTAAAGTTCCTCGACGCTCAATCCAACGACGAAATTCATTGAGAAGTTGCCTTACAGGATGATAGTAATGGGGCGGCGCCCCATCCTGTTGAAACATGGGTTCAAATAAATTCCCAGCTGCTTCTCTTATTGCAGGAATGATCTGATTTTGTAGTAGCTCCAAATATATTTCGCCTGTAAAGTTACCATCAATAAAAAATGGTCCTATTATTCAATTTCCCAAAATTCCCGCCCATATGTTGGGGATTTTGGGTATGAGCTTCTTCATACCAATGAGGATTCTGGTCCGACCAATATCGGCAGTTATGTTTATTGACTGTCCCATCCAAGAAAAAATTAGCTTTATCACTAAAGCAAATTTGATTGAACACATACGGTTCAGTTCTAATTAGTTCAGTCATTTCTTCGGAAAATTGCACGCGGCGATCATCAGTTTATGAATGAGTTCATAAGAATATTAAAGACACCAATTTATATAACTATTGTCACTCATGACTTATATTTTTATAAATATGTTGGTGGAAGCATTGTTAACACCAACTTATATAACATTTGAACCGATGACTTCAATTTTTATAAAGATGTCCGTGGAAATATTGTTAACGGCAGTTTTATGTTACTTTAGGGTACCATCAATTTAGAGCCTTTAATAAAACAAATATACAAACTCAATTCTTGTAGGAAACTTCTAAATACCCTAGGGTATCAATGGAACCCTCTTTATAATAATTATATAAATATCTGTCACCAGAAGTTTCTGAAAATGCTCATTGGGTCTAGAGTTTTTCTAAGTAATATAGTTGTTTGTTTTAAACCAACAGTTCGGCTATAGCAATCCGTAACTATGGGTAACACCTTTGTGTATTCCCACAAACCCAAAGAAGACAAAAAATGTTAGTTCGAGCCCAAGTCTCGTTACCCTGGCCTCAGTACCCACGGTCTCTAAAATAAACACGGTCTAGTAATTTTTTTGCTCCGCCCACCTGATGACGAAACAAAGACATCAGCCTGCTTTCTTTATTGATTTTTTTGATGGGTGACATTTCGTGTTATATTATTTTTGCATAAATTTTTGTAATAAAAATTGTATTTGTTCATCATTCTTTTCTTATGACCATAATTAAATACCCTGTGATATTACTTACATTATTTCGTCATAGGTAGCTGCATTTACTACTACATAACCTAAACTCTGAACTACGAACACGAACTAACTCCAACTCATCCGATGAGTTTCTTCACGGACTCGATTACCAACTACCCATACACCACACTTCGTTCCAAGGACGTACATTTTATGTCCATTTTACGTCGGTACGTCCCGGGACCAATTAGGGACGTACCGTACAAAAGAGTACACACAACGTACTACGGACGTACATAAGCGTACGTACGTACTCTGTTCGTACCTATTATAAAAAATTAAAGGCGCTACACAAAGTGAAATATTCGAACAGGCTTCTGGGGTGATATCTGACATCTCTGGCCTAACATATAGGTATACCTCAATATTGCTTGTCTAAAGAACTGTCACGATTAGACCGCTTCCCCTCTCTCTTACGCACTTAGACTACTGTAGGTTGCGCTTTCTCTCTAGAATTTTAATATGTGATCTGACTGTATCTTTTTTAGAACTGCATCGCTTGTCGTTTTTGGGAAATTTACGTTTTTTGTTAACATTACAGCTTACGGAAAAACGGTTTGTTTGTTCTATGGCAACAATTCGTCCCAGGGACGAACGTTTTACGTCCATTTTACGTCGGTACGTCCTGGGACCAATTATGGACGTACGATGTACGTACAAACGTTTACGTAGATAGTACGTACAATATACATAAGCGTACACGTTATAAGAGCGAGACGACAAAGTAAAAACCGTTTTAAAGTATATCACAATTTAAGCAGAGTTTTCTATATATACAGGGTTCCTAATATTTTCCTTAGGGACAGAATTTCAATAAATCAAACAGAAATGGCATAGAAAGTTCTGCGCGCACAATAGAAACAGGTATATTGAGCAATGGTGCCAGTTTGTTATTATCTCCGGACTGCTTTCATGAGAAAAAATTGTCGCCACTCTTTCATTGTGAGCATAAATCATAGTTGCAATAATAACCGTTGACAAGATGTCTGCAAATTCCGCTAGATGGCGGCCACACCACGAGGTGATCGAGGAAAAACTGGGATTTACAGGCATTGCATTTTTATTTCCTTTCGAGTCGCTTCAGTTTCGTAAATTTTGTATTTTTAAAATGCCGTATACTCGAAAAAAAAAGATTTTTATTATTAAAATTAATTAAATTTCTTTCTATTCTGTTCTACTAGTGACATCTATCCGGAAACGGCCAAACCATGCAGCTAGCACTAGCAGCCAAAGAAATCAACAAACGGCGCTGTTTTTCCTGCAGAGCTTTTTGCTTGCGATATTATTGATTTTAAATAAAGCAGGGCCAGCTACATTTGGTATTTTCGAGGTGTTTTATGACATGATCTCGAAACATGTAGCGAACCAATTCTTCAAAACTCGCGGGAGGGTAAAAGCGAAAAATAAGGGGTTGCCAATATTTGTAACACCCAAAAAGGGATGAAAAGATTTATTTTGCTCTGTTTCTTTACAAAAAAAAAACGTTTTTTTACGGAAAACTTGAGCTCTGCCACTTTTTTAATTTTTTTCCTCAACTTTCTCGAAATTTTCGTCATACCGTAGAAAAAAATTATTTCCCCCATGGTCATACTCTACTTTTATTCGAAAAAATTTAGAAACAGAGACGGGATCAGTTTTCCTAAAACGGGGAATCTTGGTTTGGAGTGAGAAGATAAAGGGCGCCGCAAGCAAAAATTTTTCATTTAAATTAGCCGAACGCAAAAATGTTAGAAAAACAAAGCACGAAATAAAAATGGCGCCGCTTACAATTTTTTTTAAAAATTACGTAATTTCGGGAACGCAAAGAAATAGGTCTAAAAAGTATAATTTTTAAGAAAAAAATATCAATTTTCTCGCCCTCTTCCACTGGGCCTACAGGGGCCGCGCACAAATTACGTAATAGTCATAGGGGGGAGGGGGGTTACAAAACGTTACGTAGGGGGGTGGGGGGTTTTCGACAGCGTTTGAATTTGTGTGAAACTAAGAAAATTTGGAATTAAAATAAGTGAAAAGTTTTTTTTTTGGGGGGGGTAGTAGTCTTGAAATCGTTACGTAATATTAGGGGAGTGGCGTGCCAAACCGTTACAAAACATTACATAGGGAGGGGGTCAAAAATTGGTAAAATCACCGTTACGTAATTTGTGCACGGCCCCACATCTGACTGTTCCTCCTTTTTGATTTCGAATCAAAGTGCAAAACCCGGGTTGGACGTTCGAAGGCGTCAACCCGTCCTATTTGCTTGATAAAGTTTCTACGGAAATATCTCAGTCGATTTCTCCGGCCGTGTATGAACGCTTTAGGTTAGGCATTTGCATGTATCTCAGTCCCCAGCCTGTAAACAGTGCGTAAGGACAATGGTTACAAAATGAAAAGCCGAAAAATATTTTTTTTACGATATCTTTCATCAGTTTGGTATTAAAGTCGAGCAAAAACAATTTTTATTCCAGTCCTAAAGGTATGAAAATGGAAAACATTAGAAAACAACAACCTGGAATGGATTTACTACGTGTAAGATGTAGTGACAACATCGCCCCATGCCCATCCTTTTCTGCCTAATGTGCTTTTCCGTTTGTCTGCGTGTTATACACGGCTGCTTGGCCCCCTATGGATTTGCTTAGAAACCCTGTATAGGTGGTGGTCTATGGGTAGAGCATTTGTATCTCACCCGGGTGGTGCGGGTTCAATTCCCAGTCCCATAGTACGTACATACGTCCATTTTAAGTCTTTTTTTTGGTCACAAGTTGGGACATGTAAAGGACGTACAAAAGTGAAGGTACCAAGTACGTAGCTGGTACGTACTTAGTACGTACCACGGTACGTAGCAGGTTCGTACAATTCGTTGGACGAAGTACGATTATGGAACGTCCCTAGAACAGACACGTTTGTACGTAAGTTACAAAATGTACGTACACTTCGTCGCAAAGTTACGTACCAGGTACGTACATGGTACGTACTTGTGATGTCTCGGTAATTATCTTAATTTTTATTTGGTAAAAGATCAACGAATGCAGGTCAAAAATAAATTAAATTTACTTATACACAAAAGATAGGTCTTGCATAAATTTTTTAAAGAAAAAATTAACAAAAAATCCAAAATGTAAATTTAATTTGACAAGACTTTATACAATTTTTAAATGACGGATAAAAATCAGCTGCTATCTTTGTGTCGTCATCGGGTTGAAGAGTCGGGCAAAATTACTAGACCTTATCTCTTCGAGGGACCGTGAGACATACCCCCGCGCTATTCTCGAGCTTACGAATCTTCCCTGTTCATGTGTGATTCCTAATCGAGAACGGGTCTTTTATCCGCGCCCATTTTTTTTGCGCGCGTTAAAATTATTTGAAAAAATTTGAGATAGTTTGAAACATTATTTTCTCGAGTTGCAACGGTGATGTCACATTGAAGCTGCATTTTAAAACCGCATGTGCGCAGAAGTTACATCATAATTTGGTATTTGACAATTATTTTTTTTTATCTTTAAAGCATAGTGTATACGTTTTACAAGTGATTAAAATTTCATCAAAATCAAAAAAAGTATGCATAATAATGCCCTAGCCTCAATTTTGGGTTTCCCCAGTCCAGTAAACATTGGTTTTTTTAGCGGCTCAAAGTGCATAAAAAAGTTATTATTATTATTACTATATCATTATTCTTCTCAGTGGACATCGCTGTTTTTGGGGACCTGAAAATGTTGTATTATTTTCTTTTTGTAATTTTCTGTATAGCCATCTTTTACTTTTCACATCTAACAGCAGACTTACTTAAAAGCCCCAAACATTTCTATTTAATAAAGCGCAACATGTTAACATATACATTTTGAGGGAATGAAAGGAAAACCTTAAAATTCTAAACCATCCCGCTCGAGTTGGCGTAATGAGGAAAATCTAATTAGGTAACCCTTTTAATATTAACTCGACATGTCACTCGTTTTCAATTAATGTACCTCGTAGCAGATAGTATGTATAGCTTTTTGTCATAATTAAGTACTTCACACACACAAAAAACTTCGATAAAAAATAGTCCGATAGTACGACCAAAGATCTAAAGGCGCATTTACACAGACAAACTTTCCTTTGATATTGAAATGCCGACAAACATTTACACGAGCCCCTTGAGCAAAATGTTCAAAGAAATGTTCGAGAAAAATCTCGTACAAAAAAACACACGTAAATTTTGGAGAGAATGTTGAGCAAAATTTGTTGGAAGAATTGGGGGTATAAAAATTTCTTTACAAATTCAAAATATATATTTTTATCGGAATTCATTGAACTTAACTGAAAATAGAAAAACAAAGTTTTGAAATAAAGTATTTTTAATCAAGTGCTTTCCGACGGAAAAACGATTTGATGCCGAAATTCACATTTTACCTCATAAGCAACTTCGATTGATCTGATTTTTATAAGGGATATGCCAGTATACTTTTAACTTTTTTGGGATTGTAAGAAAAACGAGAGTAAAAAAATAGTAATTGGCACTTATTTGTTGTTGTTGCCTGTAAAATATAATGATAAAAATTTACGTTTACAAGAATATCCCTTTATTTTACTTCCTAGTTTAGTCTTTTACAATAATAATTAAGTCAAATTAAAAAACCTATATCCATTTTATTAAATCTCAAATATATGAACAAAAGCACGTTCGGTTTGAACAATATCCGTTTATTACCCACTTTTACAACCCTACGAACCCGACCCTTGTCTAAAAAATATAATTTTGCAGTAATTTAGTAGACTGTGTCGCCGATCTATCATCCCGCGTTTTGGATTTCGCAGGTATTAGGCCCGCCACCCTTTTGAATCGCAATGTTGCCCTTTGCATATTGTTGGTTCAGTGTCAATAATCGTCCTTGATTATAACATTAAATTGACAGTAAATATCTATATCTTCAGCATTTTCATAAACCTTTTGCTTCTTTAAGCAACCCTTGGGACCTTAAACTAACTAGGTAAATCTGGTGTGAGGAATTAAAAAACAACAATAAAAGCTAAAGGTAAAGTAAAGTTACAAAAATATGTTTTAAAAAAATCCCCCTCCCCACCACTCCTCATAGTCGTGAGGCGCGGATTACCGCTTAAAAGTGCAATTTTTGAGTTTTTTTGCCGATATTTGAAAAACTCAAAATTTTTTTTGGAAAAGAAAAATTTTCCTGGGTTTTTTTTTTGTCTTTAGGAAAAAACCCTTGGAAATAAAAACAAACTCGCAAGAAAATCCCAAAAAAAACCCGTTCAAAAAAATCCGGGAAAAACCCTAAGAAAAAAATATTATAAGTAACCCTAATCCATGTGACAAAACTGATAGTAGAGCCAATAATAATGTTTCGCTTGCCGTCGGCTTTTTTTCACAAAAATTTTAAATAAAAGTTGGTGTTCCATTTTTTTAAAGAATTGAGATCACTGATGTGAAATTTTATTTATTCTCATCTTTAAAAATATGTTTCCAAATAGATAGCAATAATTTGCTCAAAAATTTACCCGAACAAAATGTTCAAAGAAAAGCTCAAAAAAAATGTTCACGC
Source organism: Oxystoma pomonae (assembly GCA_963921995.1). NCBI lineage: Eukaryota > Metazoa > Arthropoda > Insecta > Coleoptera > Brentidae > Oxystoma > Oxystoma pomonae. The sequence continues at coordinate 85,813,228 of OY998169.1, read as the reverse complement.
AAAAAATTTTAGATCTTTTCCACGAGCTCTTATTTGAGCATGTTCGTCTGTGTAATTGCGCCTTATTATAAATGCTAATCACTTACCCTAATAATCATGTGAAAGTAAATAAAGAAAGCTGTAAACATGCTACCATTTCTGAGGATTACAGGTGCGGATTTAAAAATGTGTAATTAGTTCTTAATAAGTACACGTTTTTGGCCGAAATAAAATTTATCAACTTTATGACTAATTACGGAACGTTATAACATTAGGGTTTAATTATTACAAATTAATTTATTTTTAATAATTAGGACAGGCTTAATATACCAAGCTGATTTGTAGTTTTGAAAATCATTTAGAAAAAGGAAGGATTCTACTACTTCTAAGAAATTGGATATCATTCGTAGAAAAATATATCAAATGTAAAGGGAAGAAATGATTCCTACTCTACAAACATTAATTCAAAGATTAAAAAAGATGATACAGGAATACAGTGTTGCCGTGAGACACTTAGAAAAATGTATTTTAAAAAACGGGTTTAAAATAAAAAAAATTAATAAACGGCAAGTTATTATGAAACCGGCCGTTTAAAAAAATGGAGGATGGAATATTTAATTGCAATACACGAGTATAGAGAAAGTAATAGGGATATTGTTTATCTCGATGAAACTTGGTTTGACACCCATGAAGTTCCAGATAAAGGTTGGGTAGATTCGTCTGGTTACTGCACAACTAAAGTTCCATCAAAAATGGGTTTATACCAAATGTGTTAGCCTTATCAGCCAAAAATATAACTTCCTCCTTACCATTGCATGTTTAATCCATTTGAACACATATGGTATGAGGGTCAGTCCATATCAAGTCAACCAGGGTATTTTACCACACCATCTCCGATGTTGATGATTTTTAGTATACATGTTTTTCCTACCAAAAAACTGGAAAATCCAAAATTTCAGACTTTTTTGACCAGTTGTTTATTTTGAATTAATTTTTGAAAATCGAAAAAGTCACTTATTTGTCCTTAACATGTGCGCACAAAATTAGGAATATCCAAAGAACCACTTATAATAGAAAAGTAGGTGAAGGTTCATTTTAAAGCTCTTATAAAGACCTTTCATATGAGAATATTGCATAACATATATTGAAAAAAAAATAAAAAAAAAAATTTTTGATTTTTTTTTTGAAAAATTTCAAAAAGGCCATTTTTAATTTTTTTCAAAAAATTATATTATTTTCTTTAAAGTGTTATTAAACTATTCACAAAATTTTGAGATGGACAAATCATGGGTTCAATATGAAAAAATTTATTAAAAATGTCACATGCATGAAAAATCGCCTATAAAATGTACTTAATATTTTTGATATTTTTTTTGACATTGAACCCATCATTTCTCCATCATAAAATTTTGTGGATAATTAAGTAACACTTTGACCAAAATTATATATATTTTTCAAAAAAATTAAAAATGGCCTTTTTGAATTTTTCAATTTTTTTTTTTCAATTTTTTATTTCCAATTTTTTTTTTGTTAAAATTATGTTGTGATATTTCATAAAAAAGAGCTTCAAAATGACTTTAAAATGAGCCATTTATTACTTTCCTAGTGTAAGTGGTTCTCGAGATATTGCTAGTTTTGTACATTCTTGTTAAGGTCAAAATGCTGACTTTTTTATTTTGAAAAATTAAAAAAAAAAAACTACGAATCAAAAAAATCTAAAAATTTGCATTTTCAACTTTTATGGTAAGAAGAAAATATATACCAAAAATCATCAAAATTGGAATTGGTCGCGTAAAATTTTTGTGATTTTTTGGTTGATTTGATATGGAATGACCCTAGGGGTCAGTCCATATCAAGTCAACCGGGGTATTTTACCACACCATCTCCGATGTTGATGATTTTTAGTATACATGTTTTTCCTACCAAAAAACTGGAAAATCCAAAATTTCAGACTTTTTTGACCAGTTGTTTATTTTGAATTAATTTTTGAAAATCGAAAAAGTCACTTATTTGTCCTTAACATGTGCGCACAAAATTAGGAATATCCAAAGAACCACTTATAATAGAAAAGTAGGTGAAGGTTCATTTTAAAGCTCTTATAAAGACCTTTCATATGAGAATATTGCATAACATATATTGAAAAAAAAAAAAAAAAAAAAAATTTGATTTTTTTTTTGAAAAATTTCAAAAAGGCCATTTTTAATTTTTTTCAAAAAATTATATTATTTTCTTTAAAGTGTTATTAAACTATTCACAAAATTTTGAGATGGACAAATCTTGGGTTCAATGTGAAAAAATTTATTAAAAATGTCACATGCATGAAAAATCGCCTATAAAATGTACTTAATATTTTTGATATTTTTTTTGACATTGAACCCATCATTTCTCCATCATAAAATTTTGTGGATAATTAAGTAACACTTTGACCAAAATTATATATTTTTTTCAAAAAAATTAAAAATGGCCTTTTTGAATTTTTCAATTTTTTTTTTTCAATTTTTTATTTCCAATTTTTTTTTTTTTTAAATTATGTTGTGATATTTCATAAAAAAGAGCTTCAAAATGACTTTAAAATGAGCCATTTATTACTTTCCTAGTGTAAGTGGTTCTCAAGATATTGCTAGTTTTGTACATTCTTGTTAAGGTCAAAATGCTGACTTTTTTATTTTGAAAAATTAAAAAAAAAAAAAAACTACGAATCAAAAAAATCTAAAAATTTGCATTTTCAACTTTTATGGTAAGAAGAAAATATATACCAAAAATCATCAAAATTGGAATTGGTCGCGTAAAATTTTTGTGATTTTTTGGTTGATTTGATATGGAATGACCCTAGGGTCAGTCCATATCAAGTCAACCAGGGTATTTTACCACACCATCTCCGATGTTGATGATTTTTAGTATACATGTTTTTCCTACCAAAAAACTGGAAAATCCAAAATTTCAGACTTTTTTGACCAGTTGTTTATTTTGAATTAATTTTTGAAAATCGAAAAAGTCACTTATTTGTCCTTAACATGTGCGCACAAAATTAGGAATATCCAAAGAACCACTTATAATAGAAAAGTAGGTGAAGGTTCATTTTAAAGCTCTTATAAAGACCTTTCATATGAGAATATTGCATAACATATATTGAAAAAAAAATAAAAAAAAAATTTTTGATTTTTTTTTTTGAAAAATTTCAAAAAGGCCATTTTTAATTTTTTTCAAAAAATTATATTATTTTCTTTAAAGTGTTATTAAACTATTCACAAAATTTTGAGATGGACAAATCATGGGTTCAATGTGAAAAAATTTATTAAAAATGTCACATGCATGAAAAATCGCCTATAAAATGTACTTAATATTTTTGATATTTTTTTTGACATTGAACCCATCATTTCTTCATCATAAAATTTTGTGGATAATTAAGTAACACTTTGACCAAAATTATATATTTTTTTCAAAAAAATTAAAAATGGCCTTTTTGAATTTTTCAATTTTTTTTTTCAATTTTTTATTTCCAATTTTTTTTTTTGTTAAAATTATGTTGTGATATTTCATAAAAAAAAACTTCAAAATGACTTTAAAATGAGCCATTTATTACTTTCCTAGTGTAAGTGGTTCTCAAGATATTGCTAGTTATGTACATTCTTGTTAAGGTCAAAATGCTGACTTTTTTATTTTGAAAAATTAAAAAAAAAAAAAACTACGAATCAAAAAAATCTAAAAATTTGCATTTTCAACTTTTATGGTAAGAAGAAAATATATACCAAAAATCATCAAAATTGGAATTGGTCGCGTAAAATTTTTGTGATTTTTTGGTTGATTTGATATGGAATGACCCTAGGGTCAGTCCATATCAAGTCAACCAGGGTATTTTACCACACCATCTCCGATGTTGATGATTTTTAGTATACATGTTTTTCCTACCAAAAAACTGGAAAATCCAAAATTTCAGACTTTTTTGACCAGTTGTTTATTTTGAATTAATTTTTGAAAATCGAAAAAGTCACTTATTTGTCCTTAACATGTGCGCACAAAATTAGGAATATCCAAAGAACCACTTATAATAGAAAAGTAGGTGAAGGTTCATTTTAAAGCTCTTATAAAGACCTTTCATATGAGAATATTGCATAACATATATTGAAAAAAAAATAAACAAAAAATTTTTTGATTTTTTTTTTGAAAAATTTCAAAAAGGCCATTTTTAATTTTTTTCAAAAAATTATATTATTTTCTTTAAAGTGTTATTAAACTATTCACATAATTTTGAGATGGACAAATCATGGGTTCAATGTGAAAAAATTTATTAAAAATGTCACATGCATGAAAAATCGCCTATAAAATGTACTTAATATTTTTGATATTTTTTTTGACATTGAACCCATCATTTCTCCATCATAAAATTTTGTGGATAATTAAGTAACACTTTGACCAAAATTATATATTTTTTTCAAAAAAATTAAAAATGGCCTTTTTGAATTTTTCAATTTTTTTTTTTCAATTTTTTATTTCCAATTTTTTTTTTTGTTAAAATTATGTTGTGATATTTCATAAAAAAGAGCTTCAAAATGACTTTAAAATGAGCCATTTATTACTTTCCTGGTGTAAGTGGTTCTCGAGATATTGCTAGTTTTGTACATTCTTGTTAAGGTCAAAATGCTGACTTTTTTATTTTGAAAAATTAAAAAAAAAAAACTACGAATCAAAAAAATCTAAAAATTTGCATTTTCAACTTTTATGGTAAGAAGAAAATATATACCAAAAATCATCAAAATTGGAATTGGTCGCGTAAAATTTTTGTGATTTTTTGGTTGATTTGATATGGAATGACCCATGAGCTAAAAGCAGCGGTTAAAAGAAATAATGTTTCTCCAACTTTAAATTATTTTGTGGTAGCTTTAATTAGGTCGGCGGATCAGAATATGTTAAGTAAAAGCTGGAAAAAAGCGTAAATATAGATCTGCTACCCAGAGAAAAAATTATCATAGACTAATCACGACAGTGACAGTAAAACTGACTAAGTTAAAATTTGTTGATTTTTTTACTATCCCGTATTTTTTTCTACTATATATGTATGTACATACCTGTTAAACTCAATTTTATAAATTGAACTTATGTTTGTGTTTTTTATTGTCTATTAGATTAAAATAATTTTTTCATTTAAAAAAAAAATTGTTAGACCGAACCGTCAATAAAACACTAATTTATTACGACACTAAGTGCGTCCCTGTTTCCATTCGAACACCCGCTGAGTCGCGACCATGAATAATAATTCCCCTAGAACGATGCTCAGTGTCTTAATTTATCTGAGCTTAATTTATCTGAGCGTAAGGATCACAACATGCGAGTTAGTGTACTATAATTCACCTATAAAACAAACAAAAACAAACGTCAAAATAAATAAGGTTACTAACGGACTTTTCATATATCCTTTTAAAAACAATGTCAATCTAACGGAACTTGGTTTGGTTAGGTACTAAAATTATATTGGATTTATTTACGTTCAATAAATACCTATTGTCTGAAAAATATGGAAAGAAAATTCACATTTTTGCGTTAATAATTGCTCCTATAAAATAAAGTTTCATCGCTTGTTACGCCATCTTGCGGTATACGTCTAAGCTTTGTTATTATCGTAGGACTAAATAAGCTATTAAAATCATGTTGTGATGGTCGTAAAATTCGTATTATTCGTTGGTCGTATGTAAAACTTATTACAGCGTTCTGCCTGCTACGTAGCTATTTTTTGAACTCAAAAAATTGAGCTGACTCAGGCTAAACCTATTACTGCACGCGAAAGACGGTATACGCCCGCATATTTTTGGGCAATATAATGAAGAAAATGAAATGACGGGACATAAAAGGCAAACAAGGCATGCATAAATTTTCTCTGTATTTTGTAGAAAATTAGCTCATAGAATACATACAAACAGTGTGTCAAAAAATCTACCTCAAAGTTTTTTTTTCGGATATTTGAAAATTTTTGCAAGAAACGCTTGCTGGATACGTCACCTTTATTTTTATTGCAGAGCTGGTCTTTATTCTTCATTTTATAGAAAATTCGAATCAAAGTTACAACCCACATATTAGCAAAAATATTGTTATATTGCGTGAATATGCTTAAAACGTTCCGAACACCCAAAACACATCCTGTCAATGTCTAACGCTCCACTTTTTTATCATTTACTGAATATTCACATCTAAACATAAAATTTTTGAATACTATATATTGCGTCTACATATGGTTAGTAAAAAAGTCAATCGTTGGACATTCACAGGATATTTAGGCAATATACCAGTATTTCTGCTATGTGGTAAGAGAAGTATTTACCGATACTTTCCTGAAAAAACCTGGTAACTCGGAGATGGAGGAGCGAATGGAGAAACCTCGTAACTCCCAAAGTTATGACTATTTAATTAGAAGACCTTGTGACTCCACCACTGTTATAATTGCAGATATAATTATTTTTCTCCATTCTCTTTAACGACTGATTTCGAAATTTTTTTTTTGATATTATTCTATCAAAATATATGGTACTGATTTTTTTATTAACAATAAGAAAGCAATTTTACCAAGCTTTTATGAAAATTTGGACATGTTCTTTAGGAAGAAGGAAGAATATCTAACTTAATGAGGTTACGTAAAGAAATACATTTTTTTGTTCTTCTTTTTTGTAAATTTGCACTATGCTTATGAACCCTTGGTTAAATTATGTATTGACCCTAAAATTGTGTTAAAAAAAAACTAGAAGTTAAAAAAAAAACTTCCAAATCAGTTACATCAACCGAAAAGAATCTAGAAAGAAAAGATCAAAAAGATCTTGGGAGGAAAGAAAGAAAATTCAAAACTGGATGAGTGTCCCACAAGGAACACACAAACGACCAAAGCGAAAAGAGAAACAATTAAACGATGTTTCGCCCGGGGTGACCAGCGTGGGCTCGTCAGTGGATTCACTAGTCACTCTCAATCCAGACATCATTTAACACCACCGCACGCACACTATGACCTCCAACTTATTATAAGTCACCTGATACGGGTTCGTCCTGGCGTGTTAATCTTTCCAATAGGAATATGCTCCTAAGACAATTAAAACAAGAAGTTAAGTTAGGAGCTTATTCCTATTGGAAAGATTAACACGCCAGGACGAACCCGTATCAGGTGACTTATAATAAGTAGCATGCGGACGATGCCTATTTGTGAGTTTTTCAGAGTTGGAGGTCAGAGTGTGCGTGCGGTGGTTTTAAATGATGTCTGGATTGAGAGTGACTAGTGAATCCACTGACAAGCCCACGCTGGTCACCCCGGGCGAAACATCGTTTAATTGTTTCTCTTTTCGCTTTGGTTGTTTGTGTGTTCCTTGTGGGACACTCATCCAATTTTGAATTTTCTTTCTTTCCTCCCAAGACCTTTTTGATCTTTTCTTACTAAAATTATGCTTATGAATTAAAGTTATATGAATTATCAATATGAAAAGTTGGGTAAACCCAACATAACTTTCATAAGGAAAACATAACATTTCAAGAAATAAAGAGCATAAAACTACCTGATTGGGTTTTGGACAGTGCTTTTTTTTAATACATTTTTCAGTTTTTACCCAATTTTTGGATATCTGGGCTTTCGAAAGATAAAGGATAAAAGTTTATTTTTTTTACAAAAAATGTCAAAAATCCCAGAAGGCAGAGGCAATCAAAAATTTTTAAGCAAAAACTTTTTATTTTTTCTTAGAAAAATTAATTTGCTAATGAAATTTTGTATTACAGAAATATGTTGTCTGGTGGCTGTCGCTTTTTTGCAATTCTTAAAACAGATGGAAGAATGTCGTTTTTAGATTACAACAAAAAACGTTAGCTACGTTTAAAAAACCTATCGCTTTTTGTCTAGCGTGATTCTATAATTTAAAAAAAAACAAAAACCGATAGAATATGTCGTTTTTAGCTTATTCGCTGATTCTTGTCTCTTGTCTGTCGCTTTTTTACAATTCTTAAAGCTGATAGAAGAATGCAGTTTTTATATTATTAGCTGAGTTCAAAAAAAGTATTGCCTTTTGTCTATCGTGATTCTGTAATTAAAAAAAAAACAAAAACTGATAGAAATATGTGGTTTTAAGACTATTTTAAAAAGAAGTTAGTAGTAGTACTAGTTTTCGAGGAGCGGCTTTATTAAGCTAGGCAAGTAGGCCTTTTTATAGACCCTTTTTACCAAACTCCCGTGCATCCCCGACTAATGCACGTGCCCCTTAAGATGCAAGTTTTCTTTCTCTAAGAGGACTTAATTTTTGCTTGACACCCCTTTGTCGAGTCGGGATCTTTAGACTGCGTAGCAAGTATACACAGTGGACCACCGGCTTTACACCCTCTCCGAAGGGTGGTCCTACTACATGTTATACTTGCATATATCTAACATCGCTACCGCTCAGCAGTAGAACTTGATTAACGGTAGAATTTTCTCCCCAGCAGCCCGACGTCATATAGGTTAACCCGAAAATCGAGGTTTAGTCCCGATTTCGCTGGTCGAGGTCGCCGTCCCAACTAGCAATTTGTCGACGTCTCAACGTTGTGCACCGCGTGCCAACGTTGCGTCGCAACGTTTACTTTTACTCAAACACCACCCACTTTTGCACCGATTTGGTGGATGATTTTTTGGTTGAGTCAACGTCTCGATCGCGACTACAGTTGAAGTAATAGTTCAATAGGTTTTGGAGTACAATTATTTGTTCAAAATATTATTCATTACGTAAAATGATAAATACACTATTCGACTAAAAATTAAACTATTTCTAACACCATAATATTATTAAAATAAAATGGTATTCTATGTCATATATCATATTTTGCATCATCATAACATGCGAACCAATGCCAAAATATATAAACAGACGATAGTTTACTGTCAAATGTACAGTTCGTAGCTCTAAAAATCAAGCGCGCCCTCGATTAAGATGATTTTATGAAATTAAAAAAAAAATCATGATTTAAAAATCGCTTCGAAAATCCTCTAAAGATGTTGCTTGGGATTCCTAAGAACAAAATACGGATTTTTATATTCAAAAAGATCTTAGTTTATTGTGGAAAAAAACAAAAAAAATAATTTTTAATGTTTGTTTACAAATTAGCATACAATTTATTTATTTAAACAGGAGTCCTTCACAGCCTGTCTGACAAACAGCCCTATTACGAAGGACCTCAATTTTGTTAACCTTAAAAAATAGGTTTTAACAATCAATCATGGCGGCACTTATTAGTTTCTATAACAACCAAAGGAGTCCCGTGTCTCGACCGCTTTAACTACTTCACTCTGTTTTGAACGGATCCCCTAAAAGACGCGAACACGCCTCAATTTTTACCCAATCGAAATTGCTCCACAGTTTGACTTTCTGCTGCTCACTTAATTTCCGTCCTTGTTGTTTACACAGGACCTTCCTCTTTTTTCCGCCACACTGGGGAATCACCTTCAATGACAGCTGTCACATGTGAAAATATCGAAGAATATTTATACAATTTGTTCCTTTTCATAGTGCAAAATGTTCAAACAAACCTAATAGAAACTTTACTTCTTAGTACTTTTACTGAATTAATTGACGTTTGTATGACAGACATCAGTGCTCCAAAATTGGGTTGTTGCAACCATAACAGAAAAATTGGTTAGATCAAAACAGGCGCGCCCGCGTCTCCAACAAACCGGCCAGAAAACGTGGAGCAAATTGACCAATTTTCGGTTAAGCACCATAGAAATATAAAGGAAACTTTATATATATATATGTTTAACACACACCGGTTTGTAGTCGTCGCCTTTACAACTAAGGAATTACTGTTAGTACAATAGACGGTAATAAATAGTTGTGATGGCGACTGAAGTTGCGATAAACGTTTAGGCGTCGTATAATAGTCGACGTTGTCGACCGTCGCCATGATAACTATTCTTTATCTGTAAAACAACGTTTAAAATTAGTGCAATTCTAATTTTTACAACTTGCACAACTAAAAATTGCTAGTTGGGGTCGGAGTCCTCATACGCATTACTTGGAGGGCTCCTGCTACCCGAAAGTGCTACCGCCTCTTTCAAGTGACCCCCTGTCGACTCCCGCTACCAAATCTGTCGGAGTCGCTTTTTTGCAATTTTTTAAGCCGATAGAAGAATGCGGCTTTTAAATTATTAGCAAAAAACGTTAGCTGAGTTCAAAAAAAGTATCGCCTTTTGTCTATCGTGGTTCTGTAATTTTTTAAAAAACAAAAACCGATAGAAATATGTAATTTTTAGCCTATTCTCTAATTATTGTCTTTTGTCTGTTGCTTTTTAGCAATTGAGGACCGTTTTCTTAAAACTCGATAAGTACATTTTTACCGAAATTGAGTTATACAGGGTTCCTAAGATTTTCCTTAGGGATAGGATTTCAATAAATCAAACAGAAATGGCATAGAAAGTTCTGCGCGCATAAAAGAAACAGGTATATTGAGCAATGGTGCCAGTTTGTTATTATCTTCGGACTGCTTTCATGAGAAAAAATTGTCGCCACTCTTTCATTGTGAGCATAAATCATAGTTGCAATAATAACCGTTGACAAGATATCTGCAAATTCCACTAGATGGCGGCCACACATCTAATTAGATCATTAGATGTTTTCAGGTCCAAACCACAGCTTTTTCTTGCTTAAAGGAGGCGGCAGGTTCCATTATTTACGAGCGATAAACTCGTGAGGTTGTTAACATTAGAAAGAAATATCTTCGCTTTTAATTAAATTTCTTTCCATTCTGTTCTACTAGTGACATCTATCTGGAAACGGCCAAACCATGCAGCTAGCACTAGCAGCCAAAGAAATCAATAAACGGCGCTGTCCTTCCTACAGAGCTTTTTGCTTGCGATATTATTGATTTTAAATAAAGCTGGTCCTACACTACATTTGATATTTTCGAGGTGTTTTATGACATGATCTCGAAACATGTAGCGAACCAATTCTTCAAAACTAGCGGGAGGGTAAAAGCGAAAAATATGGGGCTGCCAATATTTGTAACACCCAAAAAGGGGTGAAAAGATTTATTTTGCTCTGTTTCTTTACAAAAAAACGTTTTTTTACGAAAAACTTGAGCTCTGCCACTTTTTTTATTTTTTTTTTTCAACTTTTTCGAAATTTTCGTACTATAGAAAAGAATTATTTTCCTAAAACGAGGGATCTTGGTTTCGAGTGAGAAGATAAAGGGCGTCGCAGGCAAAAATTTTTCAATTAAATTAGCCGAACGCAAAAATGTTAGAAAAACAAAGCACGAATTAAAAATGGCGCCGCTTACAATTTTTTTTCAAAAATTACGTAAATTCGGGAACGCAAAGAAATAGGTCTAAAGAGTATAATTTTTAAGAAAAAAATATCAATTTTCTCGCCCTCCTCCACTGGGACTATAGGGGCCGTGCACAAATTAAGTAATGGTCATAGGGGGGAGGGGGGTTACAAAACGTTTCGTAGGGGGGAGGGGGGTTTTCGACAGCGTTTGCATTTGTGTGAAACTAAGAAAATTGGGAATGAAAATAAGTGAATTTTTTTTTTGGGGGGGGGGGTAGTGGTCTTGAAATCGTTACGTAATATTAGGGGAGTGGCGTGCCAAACCGTTACAAAATATTACATGGGGAGGGGGTCAAAAATTGGTAAAATCACCGTTACGTAATTTGTGCACGGCCCCACATCTGACTGTTCCTCCTTTTTGATTTCTAATCAAAGGGCAAAACCCGGGTTGGACGTTCGAAGGCGTCAACCCGTCCTATTTGCTTGATAAAGTTTCTACGGAAATATCTCAGTCGATTTCTCCGGCCGTGTATGAACGCTTTAGGTTAGGCATTTGCATGTATCTCAGTCCCCAGCCTGTAAACAGTGCGTAAGGACAATGGTTACAAAATGAAAAGCAAAAAAATATTTTTTTTACGATATCTTTCATCAGTTTGGTATTAAAGTCGAGCAAAAACAATTTTTATTCCAGTCCTAAAGGTATGAAAATGGAAAACATTAGAAAACAACAACCTGGAACGGATTTACTACGTGTAAGATGTAGTAACAACATCGCCCCATGCCCATCCTTTTCTGCCTGATGTGCTTTTCCGTTTGTCTGCGTCTTATACACGGCTGCTTGGCCCCCTAAGGATTTGCTTAGGAACCCTGTATATGTACTCCATATAAGTGCAAAAGAAGTATCGCCCTTTGTTCGGTCTTTTTCTAAAAAAAAGTTAACTAAGTTCAAAAAAATTTAAAAAACAAAAACCGACAGAAATATGTCGTTTTTAAACTATTTAGAAAGGCTTTTTTGCAATTTTTGAAACTAATAGAAGATTCCGGTTTTTAGATTGTTAAGTTCAAGTTGCCGAGTTCAAAAAAAGTATCGTCTTTCATTTTTATATATAAGTTGTAAAACAACCTGTATATTTTTGGAATCAGAAAGAAAAGATCATCTAAATTTTGGCCACCTTGCATGTACCGATATTTTACAAAAAAAATTTAGAGATTGGTATACAAGGAAGTAGTGTAGGATTAAAAATTTATCTGTCCACTTCGTCTTGGGGTGGTCCTTATTATTAATAGTTTTAAATAAATGTAAAAAGAATAAAACCAACAAAACCATTCCGGTAGAGATTGATGGGTACCATTAAATTTTTTATTGTCATATTTATATTTTATTGGTAATTGTGAGATATAATTACCGAAAATAAAATATTGACAATCACCCATAAAATCAAAAACACACAAACCTGTAAAAATTTTACGGCAAACTTCGATCGAGACGTTTCCGATAAAAGCTTGGAATCGGTGTTGCCGCTTCAATACGATTGTATTCTGCATTTAAAAGTTAAAAAAGATAAAAATACGTAAAAAATTAAACCTTTAAACATCAAAAAGTAAGTTTTTTTAATAAGCAATTGCGTATATAGCTTTTTTTATTTTAATTTTTATTATTTTTTTTTTAAATTTTTTTGTTGACATAAAAAAAAACTGATAAAAATTATATGCTACCAGTTTTTTTTTAAGCTTAGTGACACCAAAATATTAAAGAAATTTAAATTTAGCACGTACTTTTTATTTTTAAACGAAACCTTTGATTACTTACTTATTTTATTATACTAATTAACAATCGTTCTTGCAAAAGTCTCAGTCAGATCAGGTTTTATAGATCTATTCTAATTACGATAATTACCTATCGTCTGTATGGCATAATTCGACTACTAAATGGGAGAATCTGGAATTATTATACCAATTGTACTTCATAAGATGTTTAAATACTTATAAAATAGATCCTAAATTGTTAGTTGCATTTTTATATTAACAAAAAAGAGGTTAAAAACCTCCAAATCAGCTACATCAACCGAAAAGAATCTAAAAACAAAAGACCAAAAGATCTTGGGTGGAAGTAACGAAAACTCAAACCTGGATGAGCATCTCACAAGGAACACACAAAGGACCAAAGCGAAAAGAGAAATGATTAAACGATATTTTGCCTTGAGTAACTAGCGTAGGCTCGTCAGTGATTCCACTGGTCACCCTCCCCATACATCATTAAACACCATCATACACTTTGATTTCCAACTTTGAATCACTCACAAATAGGCATCGTTCCGCACTGGTACTTATACAAGTTACCTGATACGGATTCGTCCTGGCGTTTTAATATTTCCAATAGGATTATGCTCCTAAGGAAATTAAAAACAAACAAGAAGTTAAAAAACCTCCAAATCAGTTACATCAACCGAAAAGAATCTAAAACAAAAAATCAAAAAGTCTTGGGTGGAAATAACGAAAATTCAAACCTGGAAACATTTTTTAACATGGACGACATTTTGGTAGCATTTATTGAAATTGAGGGATTAATGACAGCTTTAAGCCTGGACTATGATTCAAAAATATAATATAAATTAATTATAAATATAAAATATATATATTATATAAATTAATTCACATATTAGATACCAGGAGTCCAATAAAGATGGAAATAGTTTTTCTTACGTAATTTTTAGTCGTTTCTAGTATATTTCAACGCCTTCCAAACTGACTGGATTTCAATTGGGTAAACCCTCCATTTTGAATAAATATAAAAAATTACATAAATTAGGGTGGTTAAAATTTTTTTAAAGTTGTCCAAAATTGGTTCGAAATTACTTCAAAATGATCAGCATATTATTAAAGTTCGATTTTTTTTGGAGAGGGGGAGTGGCTTGATGTCAACCTGCACCCCCACCATATTTAAAAAAAAACATGGTAGTGGCTTTTTCTAAATTCTTTTTGGTGATATTAGGAGTCCGAAATTATTTCTTAATTTTGGGATAGTTGCTTTTTATTTTTCTCTACGCTTTAAATTATAAGCATATCAAAACTCGAATATCTTTAAGGGGAGGGGGGAGTGTGGCTTGATTGACCTTTATGATAGCGGTTAAAAGTAATCAGAAATAAAACTATTTGGAGATTCCGGCAACACTGTTCTCAATTGGGTGACAGGAGAAAAAAAAAATCCGCGTGATTTTCAAAAATTAACCAAAACAATAGAAAATCGTTGAGTTGGAATTGATACCAATACAGGAACGTAAAATCCAGGTCCTACAGGCAAATACGATAACTTATAACACACTGACGCGTGCCTACCCTGCTTCAAAAAACGCACCATGTGACGGGACATGAATTTCCACTTGTTTTAAAAGCAGGGACCCGTGATGCTTCTTTTGATGCAGAGTGTTAACAGGCTTTTTAGTTGTGATGGTGTTATACAGGGTTCCTAAGATTTTCCTTAGGGATAGGATTTCAATAAATCAAACAGAAATAGCATAGAAAGTTCTGCGCGCACAAAAGAAACAGGTATATTGAGCAATGGTGCCAGTTTGTTATTATCTCCGGACTGCTTTCATGAGAAAAAATTGTCGCCACTCTTTCATTGTGAGCATAAATCATAGTTGCAATAATAACCGTTGACAAGATGTCTGCAAATTCCGCTAGATGGCGGCCACACCTAATTAAAAATTAGATGTTTTCAGGTCCAAACCACAGCTTTTTCTTGCTTAAAGGAGGCGGCAGGGTCCATTATTTACGATACTGAGCGATAAACTCGTGAGGTTGTTAACATTAGAAAGAAATATCTTCGCTTTTAATTAAATTTCTTTCCATTCTGTTCCACTACTAGCAGCCAAAGAAATCAATAAACGGCGCTGTTTTTCCTGCAGAGCTTTTTGCTTGCGATAGTATTGATTTTAAATAAAGCTGGCCCTACACTACATTTGATATTTTCGAGGTGTTTTATGACATTATCTCGAAACATGTAGCGAACCAATTCTTCAAAACTAGCGGGAGGGTAAAAGCGAAAAATAAGGGGCTGCCAAAATTTGTAACACCCAAAAAGGGGTGAAAAGATTTATTTTGCTCTGTTTCTTTACAAAAAACGTTTTTTTTACGAAAAACTTGAGCTCTGCCACTTTTTTTTTTTTTCTTCAACTTTCTCGAAATTTTCGTCATACCGTAGAAAAAAATTATTTCCCCCATGGTCATACTCTACTTTTATTCGAAAAAATGTAGAAACATAGACGGGATCAGTTTTCCTAAAATGGGGGATCTTGGTTTCGAGTGAGAAGATAAAGGGCGCCTCGGGTCAATTAAATTAGCCGAACGCAAAAATGTTAGAAAAACAAAGCACGAAATAAAAATGGCGCCGCTTACAATTTTTTTTTTAAAATTACGTAATTTCGGGAACGCAAAGAAATAGGTCTAAAGAGTATAATTTTTAAGAAAAAAATATCAATTTTCTCGCCCTCCTTAACTGGGACTACAGGGGCCGTGCACAAATTACGTAATGGTCAAAGTGGGGAGGGGGGTTACAAAACGTTACGTAGGGGGGACGGGGGTTTTCGACAGCGTTTGCATTTGTGTGAAACTAAGAAAATTGGGAATGAAAATAAGTGAATTTTTTTTTGGGGGGGGGGGTAGTGGTCTTGAAATCGTTACGTAATATTAGGGGAGTGGCGTGCCAAACCGTTACAAAACATTACATGGGGAGGGGGTCAAAAATTGGTAAAATCACCGTTACGTAATTTGTGCACGGCCCCACATCTGACTGCTCCTCCTTTTTGATTTCGAATCAAAGTGCAAAACCCGGGTTAGACGTTCGAAGGCGTCAACCCGTCCTATTTGCTTGATAAAGTTTTTACGGAAATATCTCAGTCGATTTCTCCGGCCGTGTATGAATGCTTTAGGTTAGGCATTTGCATGTATCTCAGTCCCCAGCCTGTAAACAGTGCGTAAGGACAATGGTTACAAAATGAAAAGCCGAAAAATATTTTTTTTTTACGATATCTTTCATCAGTTTGGTATTAAAGTCGAGCAAAAAAAATTTTTATTCCAGTCCTAAAGGTATGAAAATGGAAAACATTAGAAAACAACAACCTGGAATGGATTTACTACGTGTAAGATGTAGTGACAACATCGCACCATGCCGATCCTTTTCTGCCTAATGTGCTTTTCCGTTTGTCTGCGTCTTATACACGGCTGCTTGGCTCCCTAATGATTTGCTTAGGAACCCTGTGTACACCTCATTCCAAATTCTCCGGACCAATTTCAATATGGCGGCTAAAAATGAAACACCGAAGCTAAATGGAGTGTCAAAAAACTGCTCCGCAGCAATTTGGAAGCAATCTATTAGGCTTAAGGAACATCAGACGAATACCCAAAGAGGTAAAACAACGAAATCAGGAATCGCCGAACACGCATGACAAAACAACACGAAGTGAAGTGGACAGAAGCAAAGGTTTTGCACAAGGAGTCGCACTGGAAGGAACGAAAATTTCTTGAAGCTGCCTATATTGGGCAGAATCAGGGTATTTTAAGTAAACCAACTTCTTAAACTTCACGGTTGAGTGAGTTCCCATAGTATATAAGTACGTAGGCTTAGAAATAGATTGTAGTTTGCACCTGAAGACGATCAGAGATTGTACTGATCGAAAGTTCGTGCATAAATAAATTATAGATAATGGAAGTCCGAAACAGAGTTAATTTCAAATACATCATTGCCTCAAACTTTCAAATTTTTTTTCATGGACGTTTGTGAAAGAACTCGTTTTTATATAGTCTGAGATAGAAAAACTGTTTTAATAAAACTCAGTTCTATACAGCTTAAGAAAAAAAAGTGTCACTAGGTTCTTTTTGTTGTGAACAATTGTCCGTGATTTTTTTTTAAATTGCTAAAAATCATTTTCATTTAATTATTATTTCTTTGCTTTATAAAAAAATAATGTGTTCTAACATTAAACAAATAAAAGAGACACACGTTGAAACTTTATTAATAATTAAGTATAATCTAATCTAACCTAATACTGTATTAACAATATCCAATACTTCAGGTTTTTCTTATACCGAGTATCCAAACTATACTTTAGATAGGTACCTATATCTATTTTATTATACAGTCAAACTTCTGTAAGATCAAAACTACATAGAAAAATATGGAAAAACCTAAAATGTAGCTTGGTAGTTCGTAATGGGTTTTGGGATAAGGCTTGGTGTGACGTGTGGTGTGAGACAATACAAACCTTTTTTGGTTGCGATAGTGATATTTTATTCATGTACTTAAAATAATTTTACAAAGCCCTAATGAACAACCCCACATATATAGCAAAAATGTTGATATATTGCGTAAATATTCTAGGAACATACGGGAATATCCAAAACACATCCTGTGAATGTGCGTATCCACTAAATCTTCAGTAGTAGGGACTGTGTTCCGTTAACTTGCTTGTACGAATATATTACCTGTCCAAACTCTACGTGAAAACATCCTAATATCAAAATTATCCCAATAATTCTTGTGTAATACTAGCGGCATTGTCTTGCATTGACTCGAGAACATACAGGGTTCCTAAGCAAATCCTTAGGGGGCCAAGCAGCCGTGTATAAGACGCAGACAAACGGAAAAGCATATTAGGCAGAAAAGGATGGGCATGGGGCGATGTTGTCACTTACACGTAGTAAATCCATTCCAGGTTGTTGTTTTCTAATGTTTTCCATTTTCATACCTTTAGGACTGGAATAAAAATTGTTTTTGCTCGACTTTAATACCAAACTGATGAAAGATATCGTAAGAAAAATATTTTTCGGCTTTTCATTTTGTAACCATTGTCCTTACGTACTGTGTACAGGCTGGGGACTGAAATATATGCAAATGCCTAACCTAAAGCGTTAATACACGGCCGGAGAAATCGTCTGATGTATTTCCGGAGAAACTTTATCAAGCGAATAGGATGGGTTGACGCCTTCGAACGTCCAACCCGGGTTTTGCACTTTGATTCGAAATCAAAAAGAAGGAACAGTCAGATGTGGGGCCGTGCACAAATTACGTAACGGTGATTTTACCAATTTTTGACCCCCTCCCTATGTAATGTTTTGTAACGGTTTAGAATGCCACTCCTCTAATATTACGTAACGATTTCAAGACCACTACCCCCCCCCCCTAAAAAAAAAATTTTCATTCCAAATTTTCTTAGTATAACACAAATGAAAACGCTGTCGAAAACCCCCCTCCCCCCTACGTAACGTTTTGTAATCCCCCCTCCCCCTATGGCCATTACGTAATTTGTGCACGGCCCCTGTAGTCCCAGAGGAAGAGGGCGAGAAAATTGATATTTTTTTCTCTCTTTAGACCTATTTCTTTGCGTTCCTGAAATTACGTAATTTTTGAAAAAAAAATTGTAAGCGGCGCCATTTTTATTTCGTGCTTTGTTTTTCTAACATTTTTGCGTTCGGCTAATTTAATTGAAAAATTTTTGCCTGCGGCGCCCTTTATCTTCTCACTCGAAACCAAGATCCCCCGTTTTAGGAAAACTGATCCCGTCTCTGTTTCTAAATTTTTACGAATAAAAGTAGAGTATGACCATGGGGGAAATAATTTTTTTCTACGGTATGACGAAAATTTCGAGAAAGTTGAAGAAAAAAATAAAAAAAGTGGCAGAGCTCAAGTTTTTCGTAAAAAAAAAAACGTTTTTTGTAAAGAAACAGAGCAAAATAAATCTTTTCACACCTTTTTGGGTGTTACAAATATTGACAGCCCCTTATTTTTCGCTTTTACCCTCCCGCTAGTTTTGAAGAATTGGTTCGCTACATGTTTCGAGATCATGTTATAAAACACCTCGAAAATATCAAATGTAGTGTAGGGCCAGGTTTATTTAAAGTCAATAATATCGCAAGCAAAAAGCTCTGCAGCAAAAACAGCGCTGTTTATTGATTTTCTTGGCTGCTAGTGCTAGCTGCATAGTTTGGCCGTTTCCGGATAGATGTCACTAGTAGAACAGAATGGAAAGAAATTTAATTAAAAGCGAAGATATTTCTTTCTAATGTTAACAACCTCACGAGTTTATCGCTCAGTATCGTAAATAATGGACCCTGCCACCTCCTTTAAGCAAGAAAAAGCTGTGGTTTGGACCTGAAAACATCTAGTTTTTCCTCGATCAACTCATGGTGTGGCCGCCATCTAGCGGAATTTGCAGACATCTTGTCAACGGTTATTATTGCAACTATGATTTATGCTCACAATTAAAGAGTGGCGACAATTTTTTTCTCATGAAAGCAGTCCGGAGATAATAACAAACTGGCACCATTGCTCAATATATCTGTTTCTTTTGTACACGCAGAACTTTCTATGCCATTTCTGTTTGATTTATTGAAATCCTATCGCTAAGGAAAATCTTAGGAACCCTGTATAAATAGGCACATAGGTGGACACCTGCGAATGGCGATACTTAAGGCCACAAAAACAGTATGGATTTGACAACACTGCTTTGTTGTTTTTGGGCCAATCTTTACCGGGCAGAATATGGGAAACGAGAAAACGGAATCTGTTGAAATTTGGCAGGAATATTTATTTTTGAATTCCTCTCAACCGTATCCAGACAGTTTTTTGCTTGACTCTCTCATTCCCAAAATAAAATAAACACGGCTAACAATAATCAAAAACCTTGCTTGGCTTTTTCTTTAGCCTCGTCGATAATACAGAAATTTGTAACAACAATTTTTGGATTTTTTGAAAAAAATACACCAAATTTTGAAAAATCCTTTGGACACGGTTGTAGATTTTTATAAATCCTATTATCTGTAACAAAAAAGTTACGGTGTTTTTCTTTATAAGCAAGATTCTGCCGGAACTCTGAAACGCCAAGGTCACGTAATTTGGTAGGCCCAGGGAAACTGAGTGAGTTCGATTGGAGGATTTGAATTCATGTTCCGCATAGCCACCGGCCACTAGTCTAAGGCTGGACTTCCATAAGCTTTTTTTTCCGCGTGGATTTTAAAATTTGATCTTGTCTGTCAGTGAGTAAAACAGTGACAGAACTATTGGCACCTTCACCATAACTTGAAATCCACGCGGAAAATCTGCTAATGGCGCACCGTGTTCTGAACACTGCACAATCTCATTCGAAATGTCATTGGTGATGCCACCTATTGTTGATAAAAAATAGCAAATCTGTGCCGTTTTTGTGGACTTAAGTATTTTTTAATGTTTGAGTATTTTTGAACGTATAGGTATGAAAACGCGCGCGGATAAATGTATGGAAATATTTACAAAAATTTCAAATCAGTTTTGACAAATGTGTTGTTTGCATCAGTCAAAAGTGGTCAAAATTTATTTTTATTTTTTTTTAAATCGCCGCCTGTGACAGTCTCAAATTCAACCAGTTAATAAACTATGGTTTACAGATCGCCAATATTCGGTCCTTTCTGTGCGGCCTATATCTTTTTTTATATGGCAAGTCACTATAGCCTTATGAAAATTATGAAAATTACCCTTTTGATCTATTCCTCTTAGATCTGGAACAGCCGCCTTCTTGACACTGTTGATAGATTACATAACATGAGAGGTGCTGCGTACACACGAAACATAATTAAATACCTTGTTGCTTGTTTTCGTATGGCGAGCCATACTACTCGATTTTGTAGAGCTTGTAAATCAAAATCGAGGGAGTTGAAAAAAGCGATGAAATAAAATAAAATACAAAACGACAAAAAATATCCGCACGAATTTAAACGAGCTTTTTTCCATGTCTATTCACTTCCCATTGATTAATGAATATCTGGGCAAAGTTTTTTCAGCTCTAAAGCCATTAATCGTAAAAAATCCGATTTTTTCCAATAGGTTTTTTGTTTTAAACACAGCTACCACCTAATACCGCGTCATGCAACGCTAATTGTTATCAATAAAGCCCCTGAAATCCAAGATTGCAAAATTTAAGATTTGGTGATAAAATTGCAGACATCCTAAAAATTATGGATGAGTGACAATTGTAAAAATTAGGTCGTTTTTAAAATTATCTTTTCCAAGCCTACTGATTGTCGGTTGTTGAAGTCGGAGACGCTTTCTCATATGCAACTATTTTAAAAAGTTTCAACACAATGACGTCACATACTACGTCATTCGCTTGTCAAGTCACTGGGCTCGAATAAACGAATGCCAATCGTTTTTCACATCAGGAATTTATCAGACCGTATTTAATAAAAATGTTCATCGTAAGAACGATTCAACATAAAAGCTGCAAATTGTTAAACCAATGTTTTATCCAAACCTTATTTCATCAAACTCGTAATATGTAAATCCCATTTTTAATAAAATCCGGAATTTGTCAAGTCGTTATTTTTCTAAACCGGAATTTATAAAATCCGTTGTTTATCAGAAAATATTTGCTAAATTGATTGCGCATTCGCCAATAATACATGAACCGGAAGCGAACACGCAGGTGGCGCGGCGGCGCGGCGTTTCGAGGCATTTGTCGTTCTATGTGTGCACACTTGGCTAAAAGTATTCACAGGTAGTGTTCAACACTTTGTGTATAGATACTCTATTGTTCTTACCGCAAACTATTGAACGCCATGGTACCTAGAATAGATACGATCTAGTTATTTTGCCCTACTCTTCGACCCAATATGACGACACAAAGATAGCAGCTCATTTTAGTCCGCTATTCTGAAGGCTTGACAAAATAAATTAACTTTTTTGATTTTGATTTTTTTTTGTTTAAATTATTGATGCAAGACCTATTTTTTGCTTGTATCTTTTATTATTACTTTTTGTGTAAAAGTAAATATAATTTATTTTTGGCCTGCATGCGTTGATCTTTCACCAAATAGAAATTAAGATTATTAGTTGGTAATCGATTCCGTCAAGAAACTAATCAGAGTGAGTTAGTTCGTGTTCGTAGATCAGAAATTAGGTTATGTAGTTGTTATTTTTCCTGTTTTGGAACGTTTTTTATTTTGTACTTGATTTTTGCCAGGCATTTTTGGGAGAGGGATTATTTTGTTATTTGGAAGGAAATACTTGTTGTGCATACCACATAACTCTGATGACTAACAAGGTGCCTTATTTTTTTGGTTTTTTTCATTATTTAATGATGAGCCCTTTCACTAAAAAAACGCGATAATGCAGCTACATATGACGAAAATAATGAAAGTAATATCACAGGGTATTAAATTAGGGTCAGAAGAAAAGCAATGATGAACAAATTCGATTTTTATTACAAAAATTTATGCAAAAATAATATAACCCAAAATGTCAAGCAAGCAAGCTGATGTCTTTGTGTCATCATCAGGGCCTTTATTCTTGTACTTGTTAGGGAAGTGGGCGCGGTTTACAAAAAAGTGAGATGGAGATACGCCAACGGATAAAGGTGTGAAGAGGAAAAAGATACTCCCGCGGGAGCATTCCTTTCCCACACTTTCAAGAATACAGACCCTGGTGGGCGGAGCAAAAAAATTACCAGACCGTGTTTATTCTAGAGACCGTGATTGAACGTTACCTGTATGAGTATGCGCGCGTAGCAGCGACAAATGCATCGAAACGCCGCCGCGCCATCTGCGTGGACGCCACCGGTTCATGTTTTAATTATTGGCGAATGCGCTACCAATTTATCAAATTTTTTTTGGTTTTGAAAAATAATGGTTTGGCAAATTCCGGGTTTTATTAAAAATGGTTCGATTAAAAACGGGTCTTATAAATTTCGAATTTGATATTGAATAGGTTTGAATGCTTGAAACAAATATTTGTTTCGCCTAAATAAATTATTTTTACAAACTTTTTTTTTAATATAAATAACGTTCATCAAATACATATTTGAAACAAACAAATATTTTGTTTGAGTGACACACGCTTTCCCAAGAGGAAATATTTTAACGAGTTGTTGGTGTTCTATTTTTTTATGAGTAGTTTTTAAAATAAAGACAAGTTAATCTAATTTTTCTATTCTATTTATTATGAAAATATAATACAAAAACTTCCTATGTAAGTATCATATAGAATCAATAAGTTTCATCATATTTGTTAATCAAAACGTTTTTTTTTTTAATAAATACTTTGTGGTCAATTTATTTTTTATACTGGACTGCAATAAGTGTATACAGGTTCGGCAAGCGTTTTCAGTTAGCCTATGGCGCTAGTGCCAAAAAAATTAGGCGGAACTTTTTTGTCTTTACAGCAATTATGTCTTGGAAAAAAAAACTGATACCTCTAAGTACCTAACTTTGTTATTTTGTTGGTATCAAAAACAAAAAAGAAACTTTTTTTGTTTTTAATTGAATTTTTTGATGAATTAATTTTAACATAGAATAAGTGACACTATAGGTACCAGTGTTTTTTTCAACAGATAGTATTGGTACTATCTTATTTAACTTTAAACTCTCTAATTTTTTGTAAACAGTTTCGAAAAATCTTCATTATTTTTTGGCATGCAGCTAGTATGTATTTTGCCTTTAAATATAGGTAGGTAATATAATATTTTTATATTTATTTAACTTTCTTGGACGTGGTTGTTATATTAACTACTATACTAAGCCTAGAATTCAAAAAATTCTAAACAAAATCTACACAATTTTACATAGTACGATCTCTTTTTTCAGTGTTCTTATTCTAAAAAAATTAACATAATACAATCAAAAATTGGTACAAACAAAACGAAAACTTGGTGAATGAAAACAAAGACACAAGTAGAAACTAGATTATAACAATAATATGGCATTAAAATTCACTTTTTTTTTAAATTTACACAAAAATGCTTCAAAATCTGGGCTGCTAATTTTATTGAAAAACCAGCACTTGCTTATTGAAAGTAAATAATTTGGCTGCAAGCCCTTGTGTATTTTACAAAATAAGAACAGTGAAAAACTGTTCTATTTTTTTCTATTCAATTCATTTTTTTCAGGCATAATTACAATTTCTACAATATTTGGTATTTTTGTTGTTTATATAAGTTCATCTATATTTTAAATTTTCCCTAAGTTACACAATACATACAATAAAATTGTTGTATTGCTTTTTTTGATTATAATATTTTTTATGATAGTATTTATCCTCTATTGCTGTTAATATATTGCTGTAATATATTTATTTTTAGGCATGTAATCTAAAAGGGTTTTGGTAAAAAAAATACGAGAAATTTACAATTATACTATTTTGTAGTTTGTTAGAAACTTTTAAAAAAATTAAAGACGCTCAAGAGATTAATGTTAAGAGAATTTTTGGTAGATCCATACAGTTTGTTTCCGAAAAAAGTTGATTTAATAAACAAAACCTAATTATTTGTATGGATAATTGACAAACATTTGAAAAATATCTTTCTCTCGTAGATTTTTTAGTATCCGCTTTAAGAGTGCTTATGTTATTTGCAGTCCTACAATCTAAGTCGCTTAAGTTAGGTTTTTCCTTAATTTTATTTGTCTTAAATTTATTTCGTTATCTATTAAATATATTGCTCTAGATTTCAGCCATACGGCCATTTTTTCAAGGCCGTATCGACTGGTTTTTATTGCTTTCGAATACCCGGCATTCGAAGGTCAAAATTGGCGATCCCGAAATTTTATACGGTTAACTATATGGTTAATACTTCCTTGGTTCTTTTACATTTTTTGTTATTTATTTCGATTTTGAATCTACAATATCTTTTTTTGCTTTTTTTGTTGTAAAATTTAGACAATTTTTATTGCTCTTCGTTGGATAACCACGCTAGTACAGTGTGGATTTTTGATCTACCTATGATTTACTAGGAGTTTTAGTCGTTGTTTTTTGTTTTTCGTTGTATGTATTTTTGTTTCACATCGCCCAAAAGTTACAGACTCATAATAGAACAGGGTAGGTTTTGTGCAAAAAAGTTGGGAAGCATGCATACCGGTCAAACAATCTTTCTAAAAAATTTTTTAACAGGTTTACAGAAGCAAGTGGAGAAGACTAGCGCGCGTAAAAATTGAGTTTGACTTAGCACAAAGCATAAAATGAGTTAGCAATACTCACTGGAAGCAGAAAAAGTTAGTTAGGGTTAGCACAAAGCATAGAATTAGTTTAGACATAAAAAAAGTTGGTTTGGGTTAACACAAAACATATGATTAATTATTTTTTGTAGGTGAATTACCATTTAAAAAAATGCAAACAGAGAAGACTTAGACACAAAAAATATTAGTTTGGGCTAGCACAAAGCATAGAATTAGTTAGCTTTTCGAAGGAAAGTTCTACCATTTAGAAAAAATACAGGCAGAGAAGACTAAAGCACAGTAGAATGATGTGTGCTTTGTGGATAAGTGGAAGAAATTTAGATGCAGAAATAGTTGGTTCGAGTTAGCACGAAGCATAGAATACGTTAGATGTTGTAGCTGAAGTACCTACCATTAAAAAAAAATTGCAGGGAGTAAAGTAGCATTTAGAAAAATTGCAAACAAAGAAGTCTTAAACACAAGAAAGTTAGTTTGGGTTAGCAGAAAGCATAGAATTACTTTAGACATAAAAAAAGTTTGCTTTGCACAAAGCATAGAATTAGTCAGCTTTTCGAAGTAAAGTCCTACAATTTAAAAA
Organism: Oxystoma pomonae; assembly: GCA_963921995.1. NCBI lineage: Eukaryota > Metazoa > Arthropoda > Insecta > Coleoptera > Brentidae > Oxystoma > Oxystoma pomonae. The sequence goes on along the minus strand of OY998169.1, from coordinate 85,787,443 downwards.
AAATACAGACAGAGAAGACTGAAGCACAGTAGAATGATTTGTGCTTTGTGGATAAGTGGAAGAAAAGACTTAGATGCAGAAATAGTTGGTTCGAGTTAGCACGAAGCATAGAATACGTTAGATTTTGTAGCTGAAGTACCTACCATTAAAAACAAATTGCAGGCAGAGAAGACCAAAGCCCATAAAAAAATACTTTGCGTTAGCACAAAGCATAGAATCCTCTGTGGGTAAAGCACCATTTAGAAAAATTGCAAGAAGAGAAAACTTAGATGCAGAAAATGTTGGTTTGGGTTAGTACAAAGCATAAAATAAGTTAGCCTTTGTAAGAAAAGTATTATTTAGAAAAATCCAAACAGAGAAGTCTTGAACACAGGAAAGTTTGTTTGGGTTAGCACAAAGCATAGAATGAATGTAGACATAAAAAAGTTGGTTTGGGTTAGCACAAAACATTTAATTAATTATTTTTTGTAGGTGAATTACCATTTAAACAAATGCGAACAGAGAAGACTTAGACACAAAAAATATTAGTTTGGGTTAGCACAAAGCATATAATTAGTTAGCTTTTCAAAATAAATTCCTACCATTTAAAAAAAATACAGAGAAGACTAAAGCATATTAGAATGATTTGTGCTTTGTGGATAAGTGGAAGAAAAGACTTAGATGCAGAAATAGTTGGTTCGAGTTAGCACGAAGCATAGAATACGTAAGATTTTGTAGCTGAAGTACCTACCATGAAAAACAAATTGCAGGCAGAGAAGACTAAAGCCCTTAAAAAATAATTTGCGTTAGCACAAAGCATAGAATCCATGTGGGTGAAGTACCATTTAGAAAAATTGCAAGAAAAGAAAACTTAGATGCAGAAGAAGTTGGTTTGGGTTAGCACAAAGCATAGAATAAGTTAGCCTTTGTAAGAAAAGTATTATTTGGAAAAATTGCAAACAAAGAAGTCTTGAACACAAGAAAGTTAGTTTAGGTTAGCAGAAAGCATAGAATTAGTTTAGACATAAAAGAAGTTTGCTTTGCACAAAGCATAGAATTAGTTAGCTTTTCGAAGTAAAGTCCTACAATTTAAAAAAAAATACAGGCAGAGAAGACTAAAGCACAGTAGAATGATTTGTGCTTTGTGGATAAGTGGAAGAAAAGTCTTAGATGCAGAAATAGTTGGTTCGAGTTAGCGCGAAGCATAGAATACGTTAGATTTTGTAGCTGAAGTACCTACCATTAAAAACAAATTGCAGGCAGGGAAGACTAAAAAGTCCTCTGTGGGTAAAGTACCATTTGAAAAAATTGCAAGAAGAGAAAACTTAGATGCAGGAAAAGTTGGTTTGGGTTAGGACAAAGCATAAAATAAGTTAGCCTTTGTAAGAAAAGTATTATTTACAAAAATCCAAACAGAGAAGTCTTGAACACATGAAAGTTAGTTTGGGTTAGCACAAAACATAGAATGAGTGTAGACATAAAAAAGTTGGTTTGGGTTAGCACAAAACATATAATTAATTATTTTTGTAGGTGAATTACCATTTAAACAAATGCAAACAGAGAAGACTTAGACACAAAAAATATTAGTTTGGGTTAGCACAAAGCATAGAATTAGTTATCTTTTCGAAGTAAATTCCTACCATTTAAAAAACATACAGAGAAGACTAAAGCATATTAGAATGATTTGTGCTTTGTGGATAAGTGGAAGAAAATACTTAGATGCAGAAATAGTTGGTTCGAGTTAGCACGAAGCATAGAATACGTTAGATTTTGTAGCTGAAGTACCTGCCATTAAAAACAAATTGCAAGCAGCGAAGACTAAAGCCCTTAAAAAATAATTTGCGTTAGCACAAAGCATAGAATCCTTTGCGGGTGAAGTACCATTTAGAAAAATTGCAAGAAAAGAAAACTTACATGCAGAAAATGTTGGTTTGGGTTAGCACAAAGCATAAAATAAGTTAGCCTTTGTAAGAAAAGTATCATTAAGAAAAATCTAAACAGAGAAGTCCTGAACACAAGAAAGTTAGTTTGGGTTAGCACAAAGCATAGAATTAGTTTAGACATAAAAAAGTTGGTTTGGGTTAGCAAAAAACATATAATTAATTATTTTTTGTAGGTGAATTACCATTTAAACAAATGCGAACAGAGAAGACTTAGACACAAAAAATATTAGTTTGGGTTAGCACAAAGCATAGAATTAGTTAGCTTTTCGAAGTAAATTCCTACCATTTAAAAAAAATACAGAGAAGACTAAAGCATATTAGAATGATTTGTGCTTTGTGGATAAGTGGAAGAAAAGACTTAGATGCAGAAATAGTTGGTCCGAGTTAGCACGAAGCATAGAATACGTTAGATTTTGTAGCTGAAGTACCTACCATTAAAAACAAATTGCAGGCAGAGAAGACTAAAGCCCTTAAAAAGTAATTTGCGTTAGCACAAAGCATAGAATCCTCTGTGGGTGAAGTACCATTTAGAAAAATTGCAAGTAAAGAAAACTTAGATGTAGAAGAAGTTGATTTGGTTAGCACAAACCATAAAATGAATAAGAAAAATTGCAAGCACAGAAGACAAGCGCAGGCCTGGGTTTAAATGTAGATGGGAGGGGGGGATGTTAGCCAAATTTATTATTGTTTATGTATGCAAAATTGTATGTCAAAATTATGTTTCAATGCGCCGTAGGCAAAATTTTTTTAGAAAATAACACTTAAAATGCAATTTTTTACTTAAAATTAAACTATAATCGTCAATATTGATTGAATTTTGAGAATATGAATAAATGACGCTTTAGAAAACTTGTGTCAAAAGCTAGCAGATAAGACTTAGACACAGAAAAGTTAGTTTTGATCAGAACAAAGCATATAATGATTAAACAATTGTAGTTAAAGTACAATTTAGAAAAATTGCGTATAAAAGCAAGGAGGGAAGACTTAAGACTGAGAAAAAGTTAGTTTGAATTAGCACCAAGCATAGAATTAGTTAGCCTCCGTTGGTAAGTACCATTTGGAAAACTTGTTAAAAGCAAGTGTAAACAAATCTAGAAATAGTGAAAGTTATTTTGTGTCAGACAAAGCATAGAATGTATTGGCTTTCATAGACGAAGGACCATTTAGAAAAATTGTGTACAAAAGCAAGCATAGAAAATTAGAAACTGAAAAAGCTGGTTTGGTTTAGCACAAAGCACATAATGAGTTAGACGCATTTAGAAAAATTGTATATAAAAGAAAGCAGAGAAGACGTAGACGCAGAAAAACTAAGTCTAAGTTAGCACAGAGCACAGAATAAGTTACGCTGCATAGATAAAAAAATCATTAAGAAGAATTGTATATAAAAGCAGTCGGAGAAGTCGCGGAAAAAGTTGGAATGAGTTAGCACAAAGCATAAAATGAGTTAGCCTCCGTAGGTAAAGTGACATTTAGAAAAGTTATGTTAAAAGCCAGCATAAAAAGATTTAGAAACAGTGAGAACACAGAATACATTAGCCTACGTTGAGAAAAATAGCAAGCAGAAAAAACTTAACACAAAGAACGTTAGTTTGAATTAGCATAAAGAATAGAATAAATTAGCCTTTGTAAGTAAAGTACCATTTAAAAAAATTGCAAACAGAGAACGCTTAGCACAAATCACAGAATGTTTGTTTGTAGGTAAAGTACCATTTAGAAAAATTGTGTATAAAAGCACGAAGATACAGGAAGAGTTAGTTTGGGTTAGCGCAAAGCATGTAGTAGCATTAGCTATTATAATTATACACACACACACAAGTTAGCAAATTGTGTACAAAACCAAGAAGACACAGGAAGAGTTAGTTCGGGTTAGCACAAAGCATAGCATATAGTAGAAAATGAGATAGAAATTACGTGGAGTCAAGCAGGTACAAAGAGATAAAAGATAGACAGAAAATTAATAAAAAGCGATAATAATATAGAAAAAAAAAGCATTAGATAGTGTAGTTATACACACACAAGTTAGCAAAAATAGTTTTTCTAAAAAGTGCTTTGAGAAGAGAAAACGCAAACACCACATTTATAAAATTGCAACAAGTCTAAACATCGAAGAGGTTACACACATGCATTTTAAAGCTGACTACTAGAGGAACCGTTTAGATGGTTATTAGTCTGTAACTTATTTCATTATTTTTCGATATAATAGTATTGATGTTAAATCATACAATAATTTTTACTAATTTGCACTCGATTTTTTAGTTTCGAATCTTAAAAAAAAATAATTTACATAATTCATTTTTGTATTTTTTAGTTGATTGACCTCACGTTCGTAAAATTACACCGAATTTGACATTAATAATTGCTTTTTTTATTTATTGCTTGCGATGTTCTAATTTAGTATTGCTTTTGGAATGCTTAGTTTTAATTTGAAACACCGTCGAACATACCAAAAATATCATAGAAATATTATGAATTTAACTTAGACTGCTGTCCTAAACGGTGTTTAGAATGTGCAGTGTCTCATTGAATTTTAATTTGGTAAGACCCATTCTAAACACCGATAAGCTTTTTTTTAATAACCCACTTTTTTTAAAATTTTCAATATGTTCGTCAGCTAAAAACACCTAAAGCTCCATTCACACCGATATAAAATGTCGCGTATAAACCTTTCGCGTTCGATTTATTTATTTTCCTCCGAATCAACGCCAGAAACAGTTAAAATATACAAACTATACAATAACTTTGGAACAAAATAACCGCTACTACTACGTGTTAGTTGCTAAGGCCGCTAAATCGCTCGAGTTGTTTTTGTTTGAAAATAACTCTTTATTTCGGACTTCCATTGTCTATATTTTATTTATACACGACCTTTCGAGCAGTACAATCTCTGATCGTTTTCAGGTGCAAGGCTACGTACTTATATACTATGGGAAATCACTCATCCGTGAAGTTTAAGAAATTAGCTTCGCCCAAGAATGGGCTTCCAAATATTTGGAATTTTAATACTTGGTTTAATGAAAATACCCTGACTCTGTCCAATAAAGGTAGCTTCAAGGAATTTTCGTTTCTTCTAGTGTGACTTCTTGTGCAAAACCCTTCATTCGGTGTTGTTTTGACCATGCATGTTCGGCGATTCCTGATTTTGATGTTTTATGTCTTTGGGTATTCGTCTTGTTCCTAAGCCTAACAGATAATGGTATTTTTGTTTCGCCTATGTATGATTCACCACACAAGAAACTTGGTAAATGCATTCCTTCTTTGGTTTGTTCTCAGGTTTTGTTTTACTAAGAAGGCTTCAAACTCTATTATTAGATTTAAAAGCTGTTTTAATATTAAAGTTGTTCGCTACTCTTCGAATTTTCTCTGATACCCCTTTAATGTATGGAATTGTAAGAAATGCATTTGCCTGGTTTTGGTTTTGTAATCTCTGACCTGTTAGCAAAAATTTAGGTATAGGATCCGTAATAAGTTTAAGGCTTTAACCATTCTGCTCCAGATCTTTCTTAATGTTTCCTATTTCGATTTCCAAGTCATGAGAATTGCTACAAATGTTAATGCTTCGTTTGGTCGTAGTAGAATGATTTGAACCTTGATTTAAATAATGTCCTGAATTATACATAGGCGAAATAAAAAGACCACTATCTGTTAGGCTTAAGCAACATCAGACGAATACCCAAAGAGGTAAAAGAACTAAATCAGGAATCGCCGAACATGCATGATAAAAACAACACCGAATGAAGTGGACAGAAGCAAGGGTTTTGCAACAAGGAGTCACACTGGAAGAAACGAACACCAAGTGTTGAAATTCCAAATATTTGGAAGCCTCTCCTTGGGCGGAGCCAACTTCTTTAAACTTCATTTCCCATAGTGTATAAGTACGTAGCCTTAGGAGTAGATTGTAGCTCGCACCTGAAGACGATCAGAGATTGTACTGATCGAAACGTTGTGTAGAAATAAAATATAGACAATGGAAGTTCGAAACAAAGAGTTGTTTTTGTTTTTTGGTGTTGCCCGAAGAAATTAGATAAACTAGAAACCGCAAAAAATCCTAAGGAAAATCACACTTGTAGGCTCAAATTACACGAAATTTAAACAGCTAAGCAGCGGGGTTGTCCAGTTTTTATATTATCTAGTATTTTATTTCCTATATAATTGTGTAATATTGCAAATGGCAGTAAGTTTACAGCACAATAATATAGTTAAAATAATACTTTTTGCGGGAATATTGGAATTGTTTATTATTGGTCTTATCAGTAAGTTTGATACGAAACCAGTTTTCATGCAGTTGGATCTCGATATGATACCAGAAAAAGCGGTATTTAACTCGGGCAGGGCCAACGAAAATCAGTTCGATTCGCTGCGTTTTCATGGAAGATTTGAAAATAAATTGAGTTCTACGTGAGAACGTAGTAATTATTTTAATGTGAAGTATAATGTTTGGTTTTACCTTCTAGAAACACTTATTCAAATCAGGATTAGGAGATTTTCTGCCGGCAATCGGGGAACCAGGGCAAAAAAATATTGATCCTGGGGGTCTATTCTTGAATCAAGAGAAAATTTGCTCCCAGTGAGTCAAATTCTCTCGCTACTATGCATCTCATTGGCAGAAGTCTTCGGTTTAAATCGGTTTCTCTCACTTTTGCCTGATATTGATTGAAAGTAATTCTCTTAGTCTTGACTAAGTAGCAAAAGTATTTTCAAAACAAAAAATATATAAACTTTGCAACCCTTGATTTTGAAATGTATTTGGTTTTCCCATAAAAATAAAGCAGAAAATTTATTTCGTCTATTTTTTCTTCCATAAATCTCATATTATATGAAAGTATTGGTATTTGATTGAATATTATTTAAATTTGATTAAGAATCAATTAGATTTTTTTTAATATTAAACATTTGCACTAATATTCATTTACTGAAATAGTATCTATTTCTATTTTATAGGTGTTTTACAAAGTGTTAATTTGATTAAAATGACTTACGTTAAATATGGTTACTGTTATAAGAAGAAATACAACGTTTTAAATAATTTATATACCGATCTGAGTTCTTGTTCAAGTTAAAATTCTTGTAGAAATTTTTAAACGAATAATGAGACTGTTCGGTGGCCTGTTCCGAATAAAAACCCAATGGTTTGTTTGTGACCTAGATAAATTCGGGGATATGATGTATAACAGCGTGTATTTTGGGGGTATATTTTCAAAGAAATTTAAATAATTTCTTTGTAAATTTCAGCTTCGACTTTATTATTTCTGCTTCAAACTGCAATACATAAATGGCACAGTTTGCATCCAAACAATTTTCAAAACAGCTAGTCACCACCCTGTTGAAGCTTCCATATATTTTGGGTAGTAGTAACTAGTATAGTACTATATTTTGGGTAGTAACATACCATATTTTTGAGGGTTTTTTGGGTTTAATTTGTATTAATTGATATGCTTAATCTAACTTTCGAAATAGATTTTTTTTAAGAAGTTTATTATTTTGTTGACTGTAGCAAAGCAATTAATGACATCTTAATATAAATTCATATTTTTCCAAAAAAAGAAGATCAAGCAAGAAGGAAAATTTTTATATGAAAATTTATTGTTTCGTCGACTGTACAAAAGCTGAACGTCAACGATTTTGCATTCTACTTCTTTTTGATAAAGAGACCGTCGACATTCAAAAATGAGGTTGCAAAGTTTATATATTTTTGGTTTTGAACTTGTACGCGCGTACAAATCTTCAAGCGGCGACTGAATACATCTTCGACAGATATTTTAGGCAGATATTGTCTGTGATTTGTACGAGTGTACATATCACGAGAAATGTTCGCGTGTCTGTAGGCCCCTTAATAAAATTGCTTCAGAACCAATCAGAACGCGGGTCTACAATGTTGCCGAACAGGCCGACGCAATTTCCCTAGATTTGCTGACTGATTTGGAAAATTTGCCTTTATTATATGGATGCGCTTTCTAGTTTATTTTAATTTCATGATGTAGCCCAAAATGGGTGCTAATGTCTTGGTTTACGATTTGGTGACCTTAGCAGAAATTTAATACTTTACAATTCATTCATGCATACTCTAATTTTCGAGAAGTTTTGGTTTATGATCAGAAAATGAAAGCAGTCCCGACTGACGAACACAGCTGTTGAAGATTCCGATATCTGTTTGAATTGGTCTATCTGGATAAGAACCCAGTTGCAGCTACATTTATTTTGTTTCTGTGTGCTGGGCACTAGTATTATCGCTTTTTTACAGTTTTTTACGATTTGCTTTTGTAAAATAGTTTAAATATGTTAGTTTTTCCACAGCTGGTCGTAAGCAGGTCATTCATTTGTTATTACAGTGTGGGTATCATTAGTTTTTTGTATGATTTGACTGACCTTAGAATTTATATCATTCGTGCAAAGTGTAATACTATTTTTGGTATTTTTCCTAAAAACTAAGTGGATATTTAAAAAAAAAACTAGAAAAGTCAGTCAGAGGAAGTTTTGCTCTTTTTTATGAAAAATTTACACAGCTATACAGTGTCAGCCATTAGATTTAAAAAAAAAATGATTTTTTAAGTATCAATGCACTAAGGGTTTTACCTAATCATTTTTTTGTCGGCCATATTAATCGAGAAAAACCCTAAAATTTGAAATTATAGCTATCACATTGCTAAAAAAAATCATACTAGAAATTCGTGCCTTATTGGAAATTATTCTTGCTGAATGTACTGCAATTTGTTAAAGACTAAATCGATTTGAATTAAACAAAATGTTTTTCAAAGTTGGCCTTTAACAGATGGACCTTTTAAAGGACTATCATTTATTATAACAAGGGCACTGAACCAGAGTTTTCTTTTAGGGTAAAATTAAATCTTGTCAATGTATAACATTTTTATGGCTGTTTAATCGGATAATTTCGTGATCCTTCCTTGACTGACTTAAACTCAGTTTTCTCAGATCCGGGCACTAACTTCAATACTGGCTACTTCTTGACTAGATTTCCACTCGCCAATATTTTGGGCGCAGTACACACGGATCATCCAAGACGTTTGACAAATTTTTGACATGATTTCGTGTCACAAAGTTAATTTTCAACTATTTTCCAAATTTTCTTTTTTGTTTATTTTTTTCAATCTTCTACTGTTACAAAATACCACATTAATTAAAATCGAGCTGATAATTTTACAGTTTTAAAAAATTGTTAGTGGTCTTCTAACACCATAGTTTCTGAAAGTTTGAGACAATGATGTGTTTGAAATTAACTCTGTGTTTCGGACTTCCATTGTCTATATTTTATTTATACACGACGTTTCGATCAGTACAATCTCTGATCGTCTTCAGGTGCAAACTACAATCAATTCCTAAGGCTACGTACTTATATACTGTGAGAAATCACTCAACCTTGAAGTTTAAGAAGTTGGCTCCGCCCAAAAAGGGGTTTCCAAATATTTGGGATTTCAACACTTGGTTTACTGAAAATATCCTGATTCTGCCCAATAAAGGCAGCTTCAAGGAATTTTCGTTTCTTCCAGTGTGACTCCTTGTGCAAAACCTTGGCTTCTGCCCACTTCATTCGGTGTTGTTTTGACCATGCATGTTCGGCAATTCCTGATTTCGTGGTTTCACCTTTTTGGGTATTCGTCTGATGTTCCTTAAGCCTAACAGATAGTGGTCTTTTAGTTTCGCCTATGATGATTTGTTTGTTCTCCGGTTTTGTTTTACTAAGAAGGCTTCGAATTGTATTACTAGATTTAAAAGCTGTTTTAATATTAAAGTTTTTCGCTACTCTTCGAATTTTCTCTGATACTCCTTTAACGTATGTGATTGTAAGGAATGCATTTGCCTGGTTTTGGTCATGTAATCTCTGTCCTGTTTGTTGAAATTTAGAAATAGTATCTGTTATAAGTTTCAGGCTGTAACCATTCTGCTGCAGATCCTTCTTAATGTTTCTTATTTCGATTTCCAAGTCATGAGAATTGTTACAAATTTGAACGGCTCTGTTATACAAAGTTTTGATTATGCCTCGTTTGGTTGTAGCAGAATGATTTGAACCTTGATTTAAATATTGTCCTGTGTGAGTGGGTTTACGATAGACTGTTGTTCTGATGTCGCTTTCTACTCGTGTGACAAGTACATCAAGAAAAGGAATTTGACAATTTTGCTCCAACTCCATTGTGAATTTAATGGTGGGTCTTATGTTATTTAGGTGGTGAAGAAATTCTGAAAGTTGTTGGTCATTCCCGGTCCAGACAATAAAAGTATCATCAACATATCTCAGCCAGAGCTTAGGTTTATATGTTGCGGTATCAACCGCGTGTAATTCGAACCACTCCATGTAAATATTGGCCACCACTGGCGAAAGCGATGAACCCATTGGCAGACCGTCTTCCTGAGCATAAAACCTATCTTTCACTTGAAAATAAGAGTTATGTAGGCAGCACTCCAACAACTCCATCACTCCCTCCAGCGGTAGGCCGGTACGTTCATAAAGGGATTCGTCATCAACCAGTCTCTTTTTAATAATATCTAGCGATTCCTTTATTGGGACATTGGTGTATAGGTTACAGCCTGAAACTTATAACAGATACTATTTCTAAATTTCAACAAACAGGACAGAGATTACATGACCAAAACCAGGCAAATGCATTCCTTACAATCCCATACGTTAAAGGAGTATCAGAGAAAATTCGAAGAGTAGCGAAAAACTTTAATATTAAAACAGCTTTTAAATCTAGTAATACAATTCGAAGCCTTTTTAGTAAAACAAAACCGGAGAACAAACAAAATAAGGAATGCATTTACCAAGTTCCTTGTGAGTGTGGTGAATCATACATAGGCGAAACTAAAAGACCACTATCTGTTAGGCTTAAGGAACATCAGACGAATACCCAAAAAGGTGAAACCACGAAATCAGGAATTGCCGAACATGCATGGTCAAAACAACACCGAATGAAGTGGGCAGAAGCAAAGGTTTTGCACAAGGAGTCACACTGGAAGAAACGAAAATTCCTTGAAGCTGCCTTTATTGGGCAGAATCAGGATATTTTCAGTAAACCAAGTGTTGAAATCCCAAATATTTGGAAGCCCCTCCTTGGGCGGAGCCAACTTCTTAAACTTCAAGGTTGAGTGATTTCTCACAGTATATAAGTACGTAGCCTTAGGAATTGATTGTAGTTTGCACCTGAAGACGATCAGAGATTGTACTGATCGAAACGTTGTGTATAAATAAAATATAGACAATGGAAGTCCGAAACACAGAGTTAACCATAGTTTCTTCCCAGATATTATAGAAAAAAAACTACAGCTGGCAACGCCCTTTTCCATAATTTTTTAAGTGTGCCTTGGAAAAACTAAACAACGGATTTAACTGAAATATCAAATTCTTAACAAAAATATCTGAAGAATTTTTTAAGGATTAAAAAAAAATTTCGAACAAAGAAAAAAGCTCAGGGAGGCCATTCAATAGGCGGCTATTTTTATAGCGATTTTTTTACTAGGTTTACTCTTGGTGTTATCTTTTATTTTAGCAGAGAGATCTTTTTGAAAATCCGTATCTTTAGAGAGAAATTGTTATCTTTTGCGAGCCTTTTTTACTGCTTAGTTTTTCTGAGTGAAATATTAGAACATTGAGGCATAATATTAGTAGAAAACTATAATAGTATTATATTTACCAAAAACGGAGGTAAAGAGTATGCAAAGCACCTATTCCTCAGTGGTTAATACTGGTTTTTGAGTTTGGCTATTAATAGGGTCACTGCATTCAAAACGTCAATATTTTTATAACGTCAAATGTGGTGTTTGGTGTAAAGTATTTTCTCGATTAGGTTTTTTTGTATTGAATGAATGAATGAATGCAGGAATGTGGGCGGGATAATTCCTATGTACGTAGGCCACCTTGCTGGGCCCGTTCCACGCTTATTATCCATAGTTTAGCCCTGGAAGCCTGCCTCTTTCGCAAAAGAACAGATTTTTCTGGGCTGCAACCTTCTTATATCGCCGGGGGCTAGATAGTTCCCAAGGTCCGACTCTCTTGACTTGGAGAAAGCCGGACTCTCTGAGTCTTCGGAGATTTCCAGCGTCTCTAGGTGCTTGTTAAGCCGACATTTTCCTGTTAGGAGCCCTGTTGCTAGTCTCACATCCTTACCATCTAGGTGGAGCAAGGACTTTGAGCAGGTGCTACTCAGTCAGCCCTGTTTCGGTTGGACCGTCCATGCTGACCACGATTTTGACCTGGAGCTTCTTGAGCTCCTTGGCCAATTTGTTTACATCAGTAGCGCTGTAGGCGCCCCTGATGCGTTTGTACAGTTTCGGACCTCTTGTGTTAAAGAAGATCTACTGGATCTTGAACCTTTCATTGTTGATCCTTTTCTTTAGTAGGGTACTATTCGGTGCCCTGTGTTACCTCCTGGTTGTCGGAGGGTCCTTATAGAGTTCCCTCCGAGTAAACTAGCTAGAATGACCTCCTCAGCACTTCGGGGAGGGGGCTTTTTGTATTATTTTTGTATATATTGGCAAATCGAAGGTAAAATTATAGATAAAGAAACAGAGTTGTTCTGTGTGAAAAGTGAGAGAAGAAAGAAACTTATAAAATACTGAAATTAAAGGGGGAGGTAAGATTCCATGGCTCAAATCAGAGAAATTTTGGTTTAAATAGTCTACTACTAAACAAAAAAGACAGAAGTCAGCAAATATTGTCTGGTGCAGTGACCCTATTAATAAAATAACTCATCCTAGCGATGTGATGTTGTCAGCGTATGCGGCCAAATACCGAGAAATTGGATCGCTATAAAAAAAAACAGTTCGCGCTCGTAGATGGACTCGGTAACCTTGCTACCATCTTCCAGGCCGAGGTTTACGCCATAGAGTTATGTGCAAGAGAAATAGCCGACAAAGTCATCTCTAACAGAAGCAACAAAATCATATCAGATAGTCAAGCTGCTCTGAAAGTAATAAGCTCAAATAAGATCCAATCACTTTTTGTTTGGAACTGCCTTCAAACTCTATATTATGGATCCCGGGCCACATAGGAATTGGAGGAAACGAAAAAGCCGACTACCTTGCTAAGGCAAGAGCGGAATCTGCGTTCTTAGGGCCAGGGACGTGCTTTGGACTAACTAAAGCCACGGTAAATAGGGAATAATCCGAGTGGGTTGAGAGAAAAGGGGTACAGCACTGGCGCTCAACTCTGGAACAACAGTACTCCAAAGCATTTCTGAATAAGCCGGACAAAAACTAATATCGGTCTGAAACACACCCCTTTTTTTAAAAAAACAATTAAGCAGTAAAAGGGACACCCGACCAAATAAAAAATTAAGAAAGAATAATTGACTACGTTTATACGCACCTAAAACCGGTTTTATATAAAGATGGTTTTAAATAAAATCGCTTTCTCCAATTGTTTATAAGTCTTTCAATAAATGTCATTAAATCTGTTAGTTTAAAGGAAATTAAATAAAACAATTAAGTTAACAACAGACTTTTCGGCAAAACCAGGTTTGAGTATTTCTTTAGGTTAAAAGCAATGCGCTAAAGCGTGGTTATACCGACCTTAAAATAGGTTTTAAAATGATAAACTTAAATCGCTTTACAATAAAATCGATTTGGTGCTTAAAACGGTTTTAGTTGTGTTTATACGACAAAATTTTCCTCCTTATTTAAAATGGCTTTAATAGGCGCGTCTAAACAAAGTAAGTGTTGCTTTTTCAGCGTTTCTATTTCATTAAATGTTTTAAGGTATGTCGTCATTTTCCAGTTCTTTCGCGTTTGTCTCAAATATGTTCTCGTGGGTGGCAAATAATTCCGTTATTTTAGCTCATCAAGAAAAAGAAAATGAGAGAAATAAAACGAAACGTACAATTTCAGACTTGTCATAACCTGGAACAACTGTAAGTGAACTTTTTTGTAATACAATACGGGAGATGTCAGAAGGTTCCAAAAGAAAAACAAATAAAAACAAAATAAAACTTTTGCTGAGGTTCATTACTAAAGAAAAGGTTTTTGGCTAAGGGTCGGTCTTCCATTTTTTTCTGAAGGTTGTTTAGTTAATGCTTCTTTAAAATGTACAAGTTAAAAACCATATTAAATATTTCGGAAAAAGTGTTGGCAGAGGTGGTCGGTTTTTCAGTTTCCTTAAAGCTTGTTTAGCTAAGGCTTCTTTAGAACATACAAGGTTAAAACCAAATTGAAAATTTGAGAATAAAATTTTCGATGTCGGTTTTCCAGTTCGTCAAGGCTTTTTTAATTAATGCTTTCTTAAACAAATAAATGCTGGAGACCATATTAAAAATTTGTCAAATCTCAAAATTGCACTGGCCCACTTAAAATTAAACTTTCTCACGTACGCGCACTACATCATGCATTTCTAAAATTACCTTGCCAACTTACATTACTATTTTAATGACTTAACACTTAAAGTATCTTATAGTAACTCAATAAATAATTTTAATGCTTGCAAAAATACTGCCAAAAAACTATAGGCTTTATATTCGTTGACATTTTTTTTAATATCTCTCTTACTATAAAAAAAATGTTTACATTTTTCTTAAACTACGCTATTAAAACTCTATTTTGTCATTTTATCTACACGAAATTTTTAAAAGTTTTTTAAGGTTATTATTAGGTTCTTTGGGCTTGACCCGGATCAAAAGCAACTCTCTTTCTATTATCTTTTGGTTATCTGTTTTTTATTTAATTTTGCTTTCGATCGGTGGCTAATTGAAAAAAATTGACTATCAGAAACAAGACTAGGACGCATTTTTTGGTTTTAGGGTAATTGTCTTAATTTCTACGACTAGAACGCTTTTTAAACACTAAATTCTGTTAAACTCTATTAAAACTCGTTTTTAACATTTAAAATTTGTAAATTAATCCAATTTTAATGAAAAGTAAAAAAGATTTTAATTTTTTTTTATAATTACGAAGAATACCGTTACTATGGTATTTTACGTGGTATTTTTTCTTAGAGCTATTTTAAAATTTAAATTATTTGCAATTTTTCGTTGTGTTTGAAACGTTGCTTAAGAGCTCGTTGTATGAACATTTAAAAAAACGATAAAAACCATAGTTTATAGCCTAAGAGTGCTCTATTTTGGTGTATGTTTACTAATTGCCAGGATTAATATGTACAGGGTTTTATTTTGGTGTTACTAGGACAAACATTAACCATCTTATTACGATGTGATTTTGCCCCGTGTTCTATTTAACGCAAAATTTAACGTTAAAGGTTATAGGCTTACAATCTATCCCTAATATTAGTGGACGTGTTCGCGATGTGTTTATCTCATTTTTTCTAATGGGTAAACAGAAGGAAAGGAAACTATACTTCAGTCAAATTAGAAAAAAAAGTTAATGATACATTTTCCAAACGTTACTTAATTTAAGCTCCACTTGAAATTTACAAAAAAATTTTAGAACAAAAATATAGGGTGTACTAAAAAAAACACTTTTTTGTTTGTCTCTAAATTGGTCAAAAAGAAAGTGTATATGTTTTAAAATTCAAATATACACAAATCAAAAAATTTTACGTTTTTCTTTAAACCAGTCTTTAAATTTAGTTTCGATTTTAATGTTAGTTAGTTTATGTTAAAATTATATATCCACATTACTTAATAACATAAAAATTGGACAATTACATTAAAAGTTATAGTCAATCAAAAAAGTCCTTTTTTCCTTACCCTATACATTATATAGTGTTTTTTTCGGCTGTAGTTTTGCTAGCGTAAGTTTGATTTTTGTAATTTTATTTTCTGCGAAAAGCTAAAACCTCAGACTATATGAAGCATTTGTCAAAATTGCTTCCTGCAGAGCTCAAAATCGAAAGAATCGGACGAGATTTAACAAATCCCTAGTAGAACATAATCAAATCAAATCAATTTTGGCAGGGGGTGTTAAAAATGAGCAAATTTAAAAATCGAAATAACGAAATATCAAATTTGACAAAACTTTCATATAGTCTGAATCTTTAGCTTTAGCTAAAATCACAAAAATCAAGCTTAGGGTAGTTAAACCACAGCCGAAAAAAAATGTACGTTTTTTTTTGGCCCACCTTATGTTAACTAAAACGTAGAGTTATTTTCCAATTGAATGGGACCACTTTTTTGACAATGACATTAACGATTTTAATAAAGAAAAAAAATGGTCTAAATTGACTGGGGTAAAAGGAAAAAGTCAAGTGCGGAAAACGAAGAAAGGAGGGAAAATAGGCAGCTATTTACAGGGTATAAGGTGTGAAATAAATCACCCCTAAGTAATCTAAACGGGGGTGGCGGAAACTACCCTCCCCCGTACGTGACGGGGTAACTAAAAACTTGGGAATTATATTTTACAAGCGTACGGCACAAGTTTTCATGTGGATGTCTAAAATTGGGATTATTTTTATTAAAACGTATTTCTGTTTTGTGTAAGGGTGGGTCGATAAGAGTCACCTTACTTAAAGTAAGTAACTTTTAACCTCGCTTTGGAGGTATATAAAATCCTAACCAATTTTTCGTCATCCACCAGCTAATTAGTACATATTTAAGACTAGAAATTTGACTAGAAAGACATTTTTAAAGCATTTCTAAGGCGTTTTGGTGCTTTGAACAACCAATTTTTAAAAGTTTAAAACGATCTAGAAAGCGCAAAAATAGCATATTTCTCTATTCTTAAAGCTTCTCTACCATTTCTATTTATAATAAATCTGATATTTTAAACTCTTTTTTTGTCGTAAAATTGTTTGTTCAAAGCCAACCCCAGAACACTTCTTCTACTTTTTTTTTGGCTGCTCAATAATTTTCCAAAGGTCATATCATTTTTTTCGCTCACCCAGCGTACACCCTAATCGTCTGATTTAAACTTGCATTAAGGTCGCTAGACATAAGTTCTTGGCCTACTTCTTCCTTCAAACATGCAGATTCCAAGTGTTTGTTTAAGTATGACTTAAGTGCAAAAGTTTTGTGACATCTCGAACATTCGAAATTCTTGTCTGCTGAGTGGGTTTGCATGTGGGCTCTTAGGTTTGACCTGGGGACAAAAAAGTGGAATTATTTAAATGTATTTACCAGCGGCGTCCGGTAATTGACATATTTTATTTACGTCAGTCTCAGTGGCGGCGCAAACTTGAAAAACGTCATTTTTTTTATACCTTTATCACAAACATAATCTTAGTAACTGTCTGCAGATAACTAAAGCATGGCTTTTTTGGTTAGCAATGCAAAAAAAACTTTTTTTTTTATCACGGGTGCAAAGAAAGATTTCTGTCCGTTTTTTATCCAAAATTCAAGAGAAATAGCGGAATATCATAATATTGAAAAAATCTAATTATTCTTGCCTAAAAATTAAGCCATTTCCGCCAGTTTTCACCAAGTATTTACGAAAAAATCATTAACATCGTCAAAATATCAAACTGTAATCGATTAAAATGTCGCAACAATGAACGTCACCGAGTAACAAGGCACATTGCTATGGAAATCATTAACTATGTTGAGAATTTGGAACCTTTGGTTGCACTAAAACAAAATTATGATTGTTTTCCACAAAACCAAAACTACACTTATAGGATTAGGAATATAGCTGGCGAAAACGGTTACGATGAAGGCTTAATAAATAAGCTGATAAATAGACATTCTTTTCAAAAGACCTTTCGGAATTCTAACCTTTTCAAACAAAAAGATACCTGCGATTCAAAATTTGTATCAATTCCTTATAATCCTAATTATTCGAAAGGATTACACAAAGTATTTAATAACACCGGTCTTAAATTAGTATATCAATCCGATAACACAATAAGAAGCTTACTAGGAAATCCCAAGGATAAAACTACAGTTCTAGAAAAAAGTAGAATTTACGAAATTAGTTGCATGGATTGTGACAAAAAATATGTTGGCCAAACGAGACGCTCTATTCAAACACGTTTTAAAGAACACTTAGCACACTTAAAATACGGAAGAACAGAAAAGTCAAGTGTGGCCGAGCATGCTTTTGAAAACAATCATAGATTCACATTAGATAACCTAAAACTTCTAAAAAGTGTACCAAACAAAAGACTTTTCAATGCATATGAAAGTATGGAAATCATTAAATCCAGAAATAGTTTAAATAAAGATAGAGGACCCATCCCGTTTAGTACACTTTATTCTTTGGTTGAGGGGAGATAGGATTAAAAATCGTGATCAATCACAAATTATTAGTCTTATCTCCGCCCACTAAAGGATTGTATATAAGATAGAGCGTAGATTAATTTAGTTCATTTTTTATCGTCTCCTGATGATGCTAACGTTGTTAGCGAAACGCGCGTCGAGTGCAAAAAAGTGTAGTTTTGGTTTTGTGGAAAACAATCATAATTTTGTTTTCTGTGATGGAAATCATTGTTATTTTATTTACCAACCGCCTTGATTTATAGTGTAGAGATGGTGTGTTACAAGAAGTGCTCTTCGTTCGAGGTTTTGAATAGTACATTATAAACCTAGGGAGAAAAGTACCTATTTTAATCCCGCGGCGAAAGGTTTTCGCGCAAGCAAACAAAGTCGACGTGTCCAAGGAAAAAGTTAATGTCTGAAGATATTATGCTTAAAAAATAATTTTTTATTTACCTTTGGGAAGTTTGGCAGCAAATGTATCGAAAACTATTCAAAGAAAATACGTCCTTGTAAAGACAATGAAAAACCGTTCCAAATAAGGTGCCACTGGACCCATGTTCCCTATCTAAAAAATAGGGTTGAAAGTCACCCCTGGCAGAGGGGTACATCTTACAAAAATACCAAAACTGCCAAAAAGTTTCCCCCTTGCAAACAAAACATACGATAAATACACGAAAACGCCTCCGTTTCGTTTTAGTTGGGACATCCTGTATATACAATATACCTATAACTTAAACCTAAATATCTCCATTGGCATGTAATAAAATTGTAGGAATGAAACAACACCGTTCTCAACTAAAAAGCCAGTTAACTCATTTTCGTTTTAGTATCCTTTGGCCTATGATCGGTGCCATATTGACACCAAAGTGACAGAAAATCCATGTTTTACTTCTCAATTTGGTTATAAAAATGGCAGCCACATTAGGCTAAAGGGCACTGAGGCGGTAGGAGTTAACAGGCTTTTTAGTTAAGAACGGTGTTGAATGAAAGTGGGTTTTGAATAATGCCAGAGAATAACTGCTACTTTTATGATAATAACACAATAATATTGCCATTGTGTCCCGGACAGACAGACGTCACAACGAAAGCGTTACAAATAATATCACATTTTTGATGATATCTCAAAAACTTTTTTTCCTACCAAAACAATACCTCCTCTAGCCATGTGGGCTACAGAGGTAAAAATGATAGAATGGCGGCTCGCATCGGCCATATTGATTTTCTTCTTAAACAATATATGGCATATAGCACGATACACTTCCATGTAGTACCTCTGAGACTTAGAGCACTCCAGCCGTATTACTGTCAAAATCGGTTGAGCCTTCTGGTCTCTAGCATGTATACATATACACATATACATAGAAAGGAGTAGGTAATTTGTCTCGGCTGGGTGGTATGGTGTATGTTTCATTTTACTTTTTTGGGCAATCTTAAGTAGGAGCAATTAACCTAAGTAGTCCAATTTATCTTATTCTAAAAAATTACCTAATCTTTGTTTCAACTTAGTAGACTTTTTAACTCATACTTTATAGAGGGGATTTTTTCTCCCATTTTTGTTATAAAGTCTTTAATTTTTTATTTTCCGTTTTCAATATAAATTTGGCATTATTATTTTTGTAAAAACAGTGCTTAAGATGAACTCTATTGCTATAAAAATGTATTTTTTTCGAAGGAACAATAAAGAAATCTTGAATCTTGAATATATATAGTAGTAATGGAGACAATAACCTGAGCATTTTCCAGGTTCACGGACGTTTTTCAGAAAGTGTGATGAGCTTATACATATGTAGCTTATCTTTTTTTTCTGAAGATTTTTTTATAACATATCAAAAAATAAAAAATATTTCCCCGTTTGTTTTTTCTCAGCGAATTTACGAAAAATTGCATTTTGAAAAAATTTTTTTACGTTTGTCAAGTTTGTGCCGCAACTTAGCGTGACGTAAATGAAATATGTCAATTTTTTTTTAACTGTATTCAGTAGCCTGGTTCTCTACCTAAAAAAGTGAGCGAGGTCATTTCGTGAGAAACCCAACAGGTCAGAGAAATTTAGGGGGAGAGGGTGTAAAAAGATTTTAAGTTGTTTCAGAAAGTGTGATGAGCTTATACATATGTAGTTTATCTTTTTTTTTCTGAAGATTTTTTTATAACATATCAAAAAATAAAAAATATTTCCCCGTTTGTTTTTTCTCAGCGAATTTACGAAAAATTGCATTTTGAAAAAAGTTTTTTACGTTTGTCAAGTTTGTGCCGCAACTTAGCGTGACGTAAATGAAATATGTCAATTTTTTCAACTGCATTCAGTAGCCTGGTTCTCTACCTAAAAAAGTGAGCGAGGTCATTTCGTGAGAAACCCAACAGGTCAGAGAAATTTAGGGGGAGAGGGTGTAAAAAGATTTTAAGTTGTTTAATGCTTTACATTTGCCGCAGGTGAAAATTTAAAAAAAAACTGTACTTAAAATACCATCTTTATGCATGCTGAATGAATTAACTTTGGATCAGGATTAGTTAACTACAGAGTTGCCGCCAAAAATTAATTTATTAAAAATAATAAATTACTGGCGTTAATTCTTACTACTAGAGCGAAGTTAATTTTGCGACTGGAAAGAAAAAAACTTTTCTCCTTTGGCAACCGGTGGCAACTAGGATCTTAAATTTTCCATCTATCAAGTTACTATATTTTTCTGATAGATTTCCAATGCCATCAATTGATGTCATCTACTGCAACCGGGTCTGGGAGTCGGTTGAAGGGTTTGATGGAGTACATAACCTCACTTTTTTTTAGTTTCCAACCTAACTCAATTTTAGTTGAATTGAGAGTCTAGTTAAAATAACAGCATATCTGCAATAAATAAGGCTGCGGCCAAAATTGTGTTAAAGGTATTGGAGAGGAGAAACACACTAGGAGGTGTGGAGAAAACTGTTGCAAACTATCTATCCGACTTTCTTCTCTTGTCACTTGAGGCTTCATCTGATGCAATCAGAAATAATGTCAGATTGCTGACACATGTCAGCTGTCAACAAACTGTTGGCATCGCAAATCCACCAATGGGCAAAAATAGATGAAAAAAAATCTGTCACTCACCTGTCAGCGAACGCCTTTCCGCAATGAGCGCAGCCGTAAGGTTTCTCTCCAGTGTGCGATCTAGTGTGCCCCTGCAACAGCCACGGCCTCGAAAACTGTTTTCCACACACGTGACACCTGTGGGCCAGCTTATGGGTCAACACGTGCATCGCCAGGGCCGGCATGCTCACGTACGCTTTACCACACGTCATGCATTTCTTGGCCGATTGAGAGTCCAGACTTCTGTGCGTCTGTTTGTGCCTTGAAAGGTTGCTGGAGGTGGCGTACTGTTTTCCACATTCGCTACACGTGTACTTGGGCTTGTCGTTTTGAATTTTTGGCGAAAGCGCTACACTGGACACTTCGTCAACGTCAAATCTCTTTTTCGACCTTCCGTCGCTAACGAAAAACGCTTCGTACGTGTACGCAATCGTTTTCCCTCCACCCTTCAATGTTTGCGAGGGTCGTATGTTCTCTTGCTCTTGTACTAAGTTATCATGATGGCTTTCTATAACGACCTGAGGAGTGTTTGGTGGCATGAAAACCGTAGTTGACGCGCTCAAATCCAAGATGGCATGAGCGGCGTGAAGGTCCTCTTCGGCGGGCACTCGTATCGTGTGTTGGAATGGTAGTAACGGAGAGTTTTCGCACAAGGGACTTACGGGACTCGCAGGTCGCCTGTCCTCTAACGAATAAGGTCTATAGATGTCCTTTTTCTTCGGAGGTAAACTTAAAAAAGCTCCCGTACTACTTGTTAGACTTAAAATTCGCCGTCTAATCGGTACATCTTCATGTTCGTTGTTGTTTGACGGTAAGTTTGGGTACGTCCTTTGGGGACTCAGGCCTTTCTTTCTGAGTGTGATGTTCTCGTTTTGGTCCTCGTTTGAATCTAGTAAGGTGGTGTAGGTTATTTGCGGGACGGTTTGAGTGGTAACGTCGCCTTTCGAGGCGACTAAGGCTATGTAGCCGCTGCCTGGAACGTCGCTGGGATGGTAGCCTGCAACAAGAGAATTGGTTTCAGAAAACAAACCACTTTTCTATTGCCTGTAAAACTTATTATATATATACTTATTTACAAGATTTGTGTCGTATCTCAAAAATAAAAAGGTAAATTCAATTTGAGATTCGAGTTAGGCTTTAAAAAATCTACAAAAAAGTTATTTACCAAACAAATATTTTCACAAATAAAAAGTTGTAAGCCCCATCCCAAATGCACACTTTTCAAAACGCCCCCGTAGCTCGAACAAAAAACTCTTTTAAAAATTAAGCCTCGCAAATGGGGAGGAATTTTTTCAATCTCCTCTAGAAATGCTCCAAACTTCCCAAAACCATTGAATTTTGAACTGCTGTAACCAAGAAATAAAGATAAAAGTCACAAAAGTCCAAGTCAGAAAAATTTCACTTAATTAGATTGTTTACAAAAATATTTATTTAAAAAAAAAACCGTTTAAAGAATAAGCTTTTATTAAATGCACGCAAAAGTAGAAAATAATTTTTTAACTCTCTTATACCATAATAAAAGCGATGGGCGCAAATTAAAAATTTTAACTTTACTGTGACAAAGAGAGAACTACAAAAGAAGAACTAAATTCCTACGAGAGATAAAAAATTATTTCCTACTAAGTTCTAATCAAAGCTTGTTCTTTAATAGTAGTTTCAACAACTAGTGGCGCAGCGAGGTATTTAAAAACGCAAGTAAAAAAAAGCACAGTTTAGCCGCGAGTTGTTAACACTATTTTTTTAATACCTTTATCAAAAAATCCAAGAAAAATAGGAAAATACTTGTAAAAATCTCGAATGAAGAGCACTTCTCGCAACACACCATCTTTACACTATAAATCAAGGCGGCTGGTAAATGAAATAACAATGCGGCTTCCATAGCTATGTGTCTTTTTACTCGATGACGTTCATTTTTGTGACTTATTAATCTTTGACAGTTTGAAATTTTGACGATATTTTAAATGATATTTTCGTAAGTACTTGGTGAAAACCGGCGGAAATGACCTAATTTTTAGGCAAGAATAATTAGATTTTTTCAATATTACTATATTCCGCTATTTATCTTTAATTTTGGGTAAAAAACGGACAGAAATCTTTTTTTGCCCCGTGACCAATAAAAAAGTTTTTTTTGCATCGGTAACCAAAAAAGCCCTGCTTTAGTTATCTGCAGACAGTTACTAAAACCCTTGTGGCTTCGAGCTTGATAGAAAAAGATACTATTTTTTATCTTTATCAAAAAATCCAAGAAAAATAGGAAAATACTTGTAAAAATCTCGAATGAAGAGCACTTCTCGCAACACACCATCTTTACACTATAAATCAAGGCGGCTGGTAAATGAAATAACAATGCGGCTTCCATAGCGATGTGTCTTTTTACTCGATGACGTTCATTGTTGTTGACATATTAATCTTTGACAGTTTGAAATTTTGACGATATTTTAAAAGATATTTCGTAAGTACTTCAATATTACTATATTTCGCTATTTATCTTTAATTTTGAGTAAAAAACGGACATAAATCTTTTTTTGCCCCGTGACCAATAAAAAAGATTTTTTTGCATCGGTAACCAAAAAAGCCCTGCTTTAGTTATCTGCAGACAGTTACTAAAATCCTGTTTTTGATGAACGTATAAAAAAAAAGTTTTTTTTAATATATATATATATTTCCTTATTTTTAGATTTCTACCCTAAATCGTCCATTTTGAATCCGCCATATTGAAATTTTCAATTCTGATCAAACATTCATATCCCCTTCCCCAAAAAACCCTGTGTGCCAATTTTGATTCAAATCGAACAAACTAAATTTTTTCCCCCTCCAGTTCCCTCGTTAGAGGGAAGTTGTGTACCTAATAATACCATATTACTGTATTGTTAATTTTTAGATTTGTAACCTTAGTCGTCCATTTTGAATCCGCCATATTGAAATTTTGATATCTGATATAAAATTCATAATCCCCCTCCTTAAAAATCCCTCTATGCCAATTTTGATTGAAATCGAACAAACTAAATCATTTTCCCCCTCCACTTCCCTCGTTGGTTTGGGTAGGTAGGTTTTGGTAGAGGGAGTTGGGTACCTGAGAAAACCATATTACTGTATTTTCACCGGAACTATAAACGCATACCAAAGTTGAACACAATCGGATGTGTATAAGTCAGTTAAAATTGGTTAGCAAAACATGACCGAAAATCGTCCAAATTAGTATTCCTTATCCCCAAAAGCCCCCGTTTACCAATTTCGGTTGAAATCGGTCAAACTTAGGTGTTTTCGTCCATCTTAAATCCGCCATATTGAATTTTCAAAAATTAAAATAAATTCGTTATCTCCATCCCCAGTCGCCTCAATCCACCAACGAAATCGGGCGTACTCCAACTGTACCTCCCTCCACCCCCTTCAAGTAAGGGGGAGCTGTCAATTTCATCACACTATATTCTTGTATTGTCAAGGCAACTATATAAGCATACCAAATTTAAAGCCGATCGGATGTCGAGAAGTTGGTCAAAATTAAGTTGCAAGATTCCACCGAACAATGCAAGTTAAATAAAAGCTTGTAAAAACTATATTTTTTCATGCTAATCGTGCCGTCAATCAATGAGAGGGCGGAGCTAGGGCGAAAAAAAATACTTGTTTAAAATAGGATGCCCTGTATATTTTGGAAAACAATCTAAAAATTTGACTTTTCTCTCTCTTTTGTTTTTGGAGATATTAGAGAGTAAATGGACTTTTGGAATACCCTGTATAAGAAGCCCTATTATTAACATGGAATTTATTAAATTTCCCCTAGAACGTCATTTTTAATTAAATTTACAACACATTTAATAGAACAGCTGTTAGAAATATGTGTATATCACATGCACATGTGCAACAGGATCGTAATATAATTATATGGGGTGTTAGACATAGAAGAGGGTCAAACAATGCTTTGTGATCATCACCTGGTAGTTTTAGGATATTGTCGTGTCACCTAGATTCATGGGTAATAAAAAAATAGATAAAAAAGTAGCGTGTGTAAAACAGACTATTTGTAGTTAAAATCTACCTTCCAATCGCATATACATTAGTAAAATAAAAACTATCAAAAAATTAGTTTCTACAACTGCAAAATTTTTGTAAAAAAGTTATAGAAAACCTTTAAAAACCCTTGTGGCTTCGAGCTTGATAGAACAAGATACTGTTTTTTTCTCCCTAAACTTCTCCTAGAAATCGAACCTTACAAGTTTTTTATAATCTGTTCCTAAAAGTACCTCAAAACCTCCACCTCATATATATCAAAAATAAGTTTTTTATACAGGTAAAAAATCTTTCTTGACATATTCGGATACTCTGTTCTCCTCTTTTAACTTCTCTTAAAATCGAAACGAAGGGTGATCGGTTGTAAGTGTTCTCTGGGATAACTTTTTTTCTAATAACCGCAGAAGAAATGGTATTTTATAAGAACCTCAAAATGATTGACAAAAATTTTTTAGTTCAAATACTATACAGGAGTGCCAAAGAGTTTTTTTTTTCTTATGAAACACCTTATGTACTTTGACACTGTTGAATTCTCCAAGAAATTAGCTTTTTAAAAATACAATACAGTATAGGTCTTAAAACTAACTCTGTGTTTTGGACTTCCATTGTCTATATTTTATTTACACACGACGTTTCGATCAGTACAATCTCTAATCGTCTTCAGTTGCAAACTAAAATCAATTCCTACGGCTATACTATGGGAAATCACTCAACCGTAAAGTTTAAGAAGTTGGCTCCGCCCAAGGAGGGGCTTCCAAATGTTTGGAATTTTAACACTTGGTTAATTGAAAATACCCTGATTCTGCCCAATAAAGGCAGCTTCAAGGAATTCAAAACCTTCGCTTCTGTCCACTTCAGTCGGTATGCTGTTTTGACCATGCATGTTCGGCGATTCCAGATTTCGTTGTTTCACCTCTTTGGGTACTTGTCTGATGTTGAGATAGTAGTCTTTTTGTTTCGCCTATATATGATTCACCACACTCACAAGGAACTTGGTAAATGCATTCCTTATTTGGTTTGTTCTCCGGTTTTGTTTTACTAATGAAAAACAGCAAAACAAGCAAGGATTTTGTATCAGTTCCCAGGATGCAAGACAACCGCTTTCAGGAGGATAAAGAGATCACACTTAAATTGCCGGGTTGCAGCTACTAAAACTGAGCTTACACCGCAACAGATCTCGCTTGCTTTTTGCTCTAAATTATATAAACAGAGATCAAGATTTTTGGAAAATTAGAGTGTATAGGCCAGATAACGCCAGATTCAATCCACAGTATGTGAGTCACTACCGAGCAGCTGGTCATTTTAGTGTGAATGTATGGGGATGGATATCAGCGAGAGGATTGGGGGTGACATGGAGAATTTACAGGAGATTTGTGGGACAAATCTATTTAGAGATATTGGACGATGCCGTGGTGCCAAGGTTTTTCCAGAAAACAACTTTATATATCCACAAGATAACTGTCCGTTTCATACCGCGAACATCATAACAAGGTGGTTACAAGAAAACAACGTTGAATTACTTCCTTGCGCAAGTTACAGCAACGATATGAACCCAGTAGAAAATGTTTGGGGTGTTATTGTATACAGGCTCCAACAACGCAGGTTCTTGCCACAAAATGCGGCAAAATGCGGAACATTTCTGGGAAGAAATCACAACGATATGGAAAGACCTTGCAGGCCAAGAAAATTTCACGGTGTCTTTCTATGTATCAATGTCTCGCAGATTACAAAGAGTTATCAACGTACACGGAGATAAAGTATTGATTTTTTGTAGTTTTTTTGTTATTATTATAACAACTACATAGACACACACAAAATGTATTTATTATTTTTGGTATAGAAGTCTTATAAATAAAGTAAACAAAATAAAAAAATAAAGAGGACCTTAGTGTAAGAAGTATAACCAGTTCCCTTAAAGAAACATAGATCATCCTGTAGTTGTAAATAACCTACAACATTTTTAATGTCAACTTAATAGTATAAACTGCTCACCATAATCAAACACTTTCTGAAGTCGTCCTAAAATTTAAAGGACCCAGCTGTACATATTGGCCACCACTGGCGAAAGCGATGAACCCATTGTCAGACCATCATCCTGAGCGTAAAACCCATCTTTAACTTGAAAATGATTGTAGTTTGCACCTGAAGACAATCAGAGATTGTACTGATCGAAACGTCATGTATAAATAAAATATAGACAATGGAAGTCCGAAACAAAGAGCTAATTTTACACACATCATTGTCTCAAATTTTAAACAGTATAGGTCTTTATGCAACCGTTTTCTGGATATTTCAATTTGAATTAGACATTAATTAACTCGAAGGTATTATTGTATTATGATAAAACCCTGTACATAATTTTTTTATGTAGTTAAAAAATCCCTATTTTTCTTTTTATCAGTCAACTGTTGATAAATAAACAGCACACAGGTTTCGGTTGTTGCTTTTTTTTATCCATTTAACTTGGATAAAAGTAATCCTGTTTGACAAATAAGATTTACGAGTGATAGGAAAGGGTGCAGCAGTTTTATATGGATTACCCACACAGTAGGATTGTGACACGAGTCTTTTTAATAGTACATGCCTCGATATAATTATAGGGTGTGTCAAAAATATAAGTAGAGGGTAGAGAAAATGCAGCTGGCTGGTTAATATATTTTTTTTCAAAAAAATTCGTGGAGCGAACGAAAAGCTCATACATTTTTAAAAAAAGTTATTTTGCAAATCGAGATCTAAGGATAATTTCTAACGGAGACTAAAATCCGATATCTTAAATAAAAGATTTTGGCCGACAGACTTTGGTCTAAACATACAGGACCAAAAATGCATATGATCAAAGTTACAATAAAAATATACAATAACGTTATTTTGGTCACTAAAGGAAGGCTCTGTAAACATACAGCATTAGTTCTAGCAAAAAAGTTAGCGGAACAAACTGTCAAATCCAGTCTTGTTTGAAAGAGGAAATCGCGTTGAAGAATCTTCAAAAGGACAAATCCGTTAAAGTCTTACCGGCAGACAAGGATGATTTTGGACACGAAAATCTATGACCAGAAAGTTGAAGAGGTACTTGCAAAAGGAAATTATAAACTTCTCCCAAAAGACTCGACGCAATCAACCGAAAGTAAGGTTTATAGAATTTTAAAAAAGTATTCCAGGAATATTTCGGAGAACTCAAGGTTTCAACTTATAGCAAACCTCCTTATCTATATATAATCAAAAGTTCGTGAAATTCTCCAACAACCAATCTGTATAAATTCCTTTTGAAAATTACTCAACCTCTTGCAGGTAAGACCGCTTCATTTGTAAAAAATTTCAACCAGTTTGTCAATATTCTTAAGTCTTTTGTTTTAGGACCCGAGGATAGATTTGTCAGTTTTGATATCGAAAGTCTATACACCAATGTCCCGATAAAAGAATCGCTAGATATTATTAGACAGAGACTGGTTAATGATGAATCCCTTTATGAACGTACCAGCCTGCTGCTGGAGAGAGTTGTTGGAATGCTGTCTACATAACTCTTATTTTCAGGTGAAAGATAGGTTTTATGCTCAGAATGAAGATTTGCCAATGGGTTCATCGCTTTCCCCAGTGATGGTCCATATTTACATGGAGTGGTTCGAATCACACGCGGTTGATACCGCAACATATAAACTTAAGCTCTGGCTGAGATATGTTGATGATACTTTTATTGTCTGGACCGGGAATGACCAACAACTTTCAGAATTTCTTCACTATCTAAATAACATAAGACATAAATTCACAATGGAGTTGGAGCAAAATTGTCAAATTCCTTTTCTTGATGTACTTGTCAAACGAGTAGAAAGCGACATCAGAACAACAGTCTATCGTAAACCCACTCACACAGAACAATATTTAAATCAAGCTTCCAATCATTCTGCTACAACCAAACGAGCCATAGTAAGAACTTTGTATAAGAGAGCAGTTCAAATTTGTAACAATTCTCATGATATCTATCTATCGAAATAAGAAACATTAAGAAGGATCTGCAGCATAATGGTTACAGCCTTAAACTTATAACAGACACTAAATCTAACAATACAATTCGAAGCTCTCTTAGTAAAACAAAACCGGATAACAAGCATATTCAAGAATGCATTTACCAAGTTCCTTGTAAGTGTAGTAAATCATACATAGGTGAAACAAAAAGACCACTATCTGTTAGGCTTAAGGCGAATACCCAAAGAGGTGAAACAACGAAATCAGGAATCGCTAAACATGGATGGTAAAAACAACACCGAATGAAGTGGACAGAAGCAAAGGTTTTGCACAAGGAGTCACACTGGAAGAAACGAACATTCCTTGAAGCTGCCTTTATTGGGAAGAATCAGGGCATTTTCAGTAAACCAAGTGTCGAATTTCCAAATATTCGGAAGCTCTTCCTTCGGCGAAGCCAACTTCTTAAACTTCACGGTCGATTGATTTCCCATAGTATAAGTACATAGCCTTAGGAATAGATTTTAGTTAGCACCTAAAGACGACCAGAGATTGTACTGATCGAAACGTCTTGTATATATAAAATATAGACAATGGAAGTTTAAAACACAGTCATTATCCGTGTTTTCACGATAGCTAAATTCCCATACTTGGATACGTTTTTCGTTTTCATGATAATTTTGAAAGTGAATCCTATTGAAAATGCATTCGGTTGTACATAAAATCGTAGTCCAATGCTTCTCTGAAAAGAGTCATACTAACACCATAAATAAAACTTCCTAGTTCCAGGCTAATATCTTATTACAATGCAGGAAAAAAAGGGTAGCGCCCTTTAAAACGAATATTATGTCCACTAAGTCTTTACGTCTGTCAAAAATTAGTCAGGGTATAGGATATAGGGCAAGTGAGGTTACAGACTCCCCCATTAAATTTAGAAAAGCAACTCCCGTTTTATATATAGAATTCCTCCTGGGTATATAGCCTAGAAATTATTGGTATAAAATATTCAGGACACTGGGGTATACTGAACATCTGTTGATCAGTGGGCTTAATATTTAAATCATTCCTACCAAAAATTCCATTTACTACGTTTTACGCACCTAAAACCGGTTTTATATAAGGACGGTTTTAAATAAAATCGCTTTGTCCGAGAGTTTATACGTCCTTCATTAAATGTCATTAAATATGTCAGTTTAAAGAAAAACGAAATAGAACAACTAAGTTAAAAACAGATTTTTTTTTGATAAAACTAGGTTTGAGTGTTTTTTTAGTTTAGAAACACTCTAGTGGAAGAGTACGTCGAAGTACTGGAAGCCTTGAGTCAACAAGAGAGTTACAGTGATGTACGGAATAAGTGGCAAAGGGAAGAATACCGAAGACGCGACGGTCTGCTGCACGGATGACTCTACACTGTCAGCCAGGCAGGCAACAGGCGCAAGAGTGTACGCGGAAAGTCTAGAAGTTTAAAAGAGTTGGAGAACACGCTACGGTGTTTCAGGCGGAGCTGTATGCCATTATCATGGCAGCAACCCTACCCGAGGTCAGGAATGGCAGGAGAGACATATACATATGCTCCGACAGCCAGGCTGGCCTCAAGGCTCTAAGTGCACCCAAAATAGTCAGTAGTCTGGTGGAGGAGTGCGCTGTAGCACTGCAAACACTGTCTCAAGATAAAAGGGTGACACTGATGTGGGTGCCAGGTCATGAGGGAATACCAGAGAACGAGAAAGTGGACGAACTTGCCAGACTATGGGCCGAAACCCAATACATTGGACCGGAACCTCTTCTGGGAATAACAAGGACAGAGTGATCTCAACAAATGGGCGTACAATGAACTGAAGACATCCTGGAGGCAAGAGTCAAAGTGCAGAGAGTCCAAGCTATTCGTGGATGGTCCGAATGTAGACAAAACTAAATGGTTCTTAGGCAAGACCCGAAAGGACATTGGACTGCTGACAGGGATGCTGACTGGGCACAATTGGCTGAACAAACATCTGACGGAAATAAGAGTAGCAGGAGATCCCGTGTGTCCCACTTGCGGGCTCGAAGAGGAATCGGCGCAGCACTTGATAGCAGAGTGTGATGCATATGCCAGATCAAGGCAGCTGAAGTAAGTATTTCCCACGATACAGGAAGAAGAGCTGCACTCGCTCAAATGGGCCGACATACTAAAATTCGTAAAGAGGTGCAGCGGAAGTAGGGGCATAGAGGTAAAAAGCGAGGTATGGCAGAAAGGGCCCATGAAGAGGCCTTATTGCCAGGCGCACGGGCCGCCCCTATACTTCTACTTCTACTACTATTACAGTAAAGCGAGTACCGGGCACACGGGAGTGTCGGGCAATGAAAAGGCGGATGAACTCACTCGGATCGGGGCCAGCACTCAATACGTGGAGCCGGAACCACTTTTAGGTATAACAAGGAGACAGTTGCAACCAATTAATTGGGCTTACGATGCACTGGCAGACTCCTGGGAAAACGAAAGAGGACGCAGACAGTCCAAAGAATTCATTGACAGACCAGACGCGGCCAGACACAAATGGCTCCTGGGAAGAACACGAAAAGATATTGGACTACTTACCGGCCACAACCGACTCAGTAAGCATCTGACTCGCATCGGGATCGGGAATGACTCTATCAGCCAGGCTTACGGGAGGGCGGAGGAGACATTCCGGCACCTCATTGCGGAATGCGATGCATACCTAAGGATGAGGCATCAGGTACTCGGACAACCGAACCTGGATGCAGAGGACTTACGAGCTCTCAAGTGGGCTAAAGTACTGGACTTTGTGAAGAGGACAGAACACTACCGTACAAGCGGTACAGGTGCCAGGGGTTGGGCCGCCCCCTATTTACTACTACTAGTTTAAAAGCAATGCGTTAACGTGTTTTTCAAATGTTTATACCGACCCTAAAATCGGTTTTAAATTAATAAACTACTTTCTTAAATCGCTTTAAAATAAAATCGATTTAGTGCTTAAAATGGTTTTAGTTGTATTTATGCGACAAAATTTTCAAACCGTCCTTGTATAAAAGCGCTTTAGGAGGCCCGTATAAACAAAGTAATTGACTTTTTTGTCTAGTGGCCTAGCAGTTTTGGAAGAAGCGTTAAACCAAGTGGTATAGGAGTTTAATGGGTATAGGTAGAGACACTGTATGTATGACATCCCAAGGAACAATTTGTCGACGTTTTAACGTTGCCAAAGGCGACTTAACGTTCCGTGAAAACGGCGCATAAACGTTTTACCAACTCATTTTTGCACCAATTTGGCGGAGATTTTTTAAATTGTGCTGAAGTTGTCTGCGACTAGAGTCGCGTGCAACATTTTCACACCGTCGCCGAAGCGACTACGAGTGTGTATGCACTCTGGATAATATTTTTTAATATGATTGATTTGAAATCAAGACTTCCACGTCTTTGATATTATTTTATAGCATTTATGGTTTTAAAGAAACCAATATATAAATACATTTTTTAACTTATCAATAAATACAGGATGTAACCCCACAAGAGAAATGTTTTCGCATGTGGAGAGAATAAAAAAAATATATATAAAATTATAAAAGGGATTATAAAATAAAACGTAAATCAAACGAAATATAGAAAACAAAACAATACTCAAAAAATAAACTATTACAACGAGCCCAATAGAAAAAAACGAAGCCCTGTAAGAGTTTAACTTGCGCGTTTAATTCTCTAAATAATAAAACAGGAATAATAATAAAAAAAATAAAAATAAAAAAGGAATAGTGAAAACAATGAATATTTAATTTTAATAGCAAAACTGTCAGAAATAAATTTATGACATTAAAGTAACTTTCTATAGTTTCTCATTCACTAAATTTACCAACGGACCTTAGTTTTTCGTCAAAAATGGATATTTTAGCTTTAAAAAATAAATAGGCCTTCAATCCTTCTTATTTTTTACTAAATAATTTTTTTACTTAAATACTGAAAATTTTAAAAATGCTTTCAACCTATTTTAAACTGCAGCCAGTCTAAAAGAATACTAATTAATTTTTAATAAAACTAACTAAAAAATCATCAAAATCCAGCAGAAAAAACGAGATTTTTTTAACGATTTACACAAATGGCGTAGCGGCACAAATCAGGAAAAGAAAACAGTATGGTGACAATAATTATTTCTTGATTTACTGAAAAACTGAATTGATTATTTTAAATCAATTGTGTCCTTTAAATCAAATATTGAGCGTAGAGGTTGTCGATTCTAGGACAATAAATAAAACGTCTAATTTTTAGCCAACGTTTTGTTTATTACGCACAAACTTCAACAGGCCCTGCAACAATAATACAAAATTCTTAGAAGAATTGATTTTGCATATGAGTTATTTGCAAATAAAATAAAAGCAGTTAAGAGAGTTAAAAAAACGTTACAAAAACATGACGATAAAAACCACGTAAAATGATAAAAATAAAAATATATAGAAATATAGGTACATACCTCAATTAGTAATTAAAAACACTTTTGAGCGTATATCAAAGATATAGTTTGTACATAATAAAAAAAGTGAAAGTTATAAGTAGCTAAGAACATGGTCTTCAAAACACACACTTAAAAGAAAAAAAATATTTTTTAACTTTCAAAATAATTTTCCCTTTTGACGTAATATTATAATAGTTAATATTTCTTAGATATATTTCTATATAAAAAAAAATTATTATTTCCCATACGCAATTTGACAAAAATTATCAACAGTTGAAATTTTCATCGAATCTTCTAAGAATTTTGTATCATTGTTGCAAGCCCTGATGAACTTGATGCGTAATAAACGAAACGTTGACTAAAAATTAGACCTTCAATTTATTGTTCTTGAACCGACAACCTCTACGCTCTACGCTCAAGAGAGAAACATTGAAAGAACGCCCACAATATTCCAGTGAAAATAAACGTTGCCAAATTACCCTAGTTAATAACAACGGTGTGGCGTCGTTTTCACGTCAATCACAGTGGCCCTTGCATAAATGACTAGTTTTTGTAGTTTATGCAACGTTAATTTTGGTGTATTTCTTAGTTATGGCAACTAAGGCATTGTTACTTGGGATATTTTGATAAAAGAGGGAAGCAACAACCCCATCAAAGTCAAGTTTCTTAAAAAGGATTGAATTATCGATCCTGGAATGGAAATACTCATTGTTTAGAGAGATAAGACACATTCTGTCCTTGTTTACACATGAGCTTCGAAAAATTTTTAAAAAAAGATTTTTTGGGCAAATTTGAGTGAGATTGTGTATTGCTTCGGTGTTAAAAAAAAACACTTATATTGTTATAAATTCTCCAATTACAGCATTTCAATCCAACACGTTTAAAGGGAAAAGTGTTAATTTAATTTGTAGCTTACCCCGGAGTCTATTTACTTTTCCGTGTCAGCTCAACCAATTAGAGCTAACGCCACAGGTGAGCGATAAAGGCTAGATATTTAAGTGGATTTGATCAAGAAATCAAAACAAAAAATAAAGTAAAAGATTGATCTATCCCTAAAATAAAATATATATATATTTTTTTTTAACCGGACAAAAGACAAGATTTTTCTTAAATTCGTGGTTTTTTAGTAGGTAACTATGAGAAACATAAAATCGTAATTATTGAAAGAGTGGGGCATCTGTATAAGTTTGTTTAATCTGTGCCTCATTACCGTTACACCGACGCTGATTAATCGACGATTTTTACAATTTTATAAGAGTTTTATGGCTGATTTTAATTTTTTATTCCATATCTGACATCCATAGCATACTTTTGAGTAATTAGAGCAAGAATTATTATTATTTTTTGAATTTATGGTGAATGCAATAAGACAGCTCCTGCTGATCAAAATTTTGCCTGTTCTATGATACCATGCTCGAGAACTACATAATAGTTATATATATTCTCTTAGTAAATCTACGTAAAATTGACTTTAAGGCAGTACTGATAATCCCAACTAAATACGCAACTAAAAAATAGGCAGTATAAGTTAGGATAAGTTTTATTAAATATCACTTACAAGCAAGGATTTATTATTTTTTACCAACGAAAACTCACACAACTTGTGTATACAACAAGTTAAATAAAAATTTAAAAAAAAGCACTTAACCTTACGGCATCTTCAATAGAAAAAAATATTTTGGGGATGTCTTCTCTATTCCACAAAAGAACAAAATTCTTACCTGTGCCACCATTTTTATAAAAATTTAAAAATCGAGTGCACCACGAGCTCTTAAAGCTCGTACGAAAAAATGTGCACTGAGGGCAACACTGGGTTTGTCAGTTGCTCAAAGGAACACAAAAACTTGCACTAGTTTTCCCAAAAGAATGCACCAGTGGCGCACAAGCGGTGCACTTTTTTATCAAAAGAATTCACTATAAGGCCGTTACGTATCGCGCATTCGCGATAAATGTGAAAGTGTACTTCTTTAAGTGCCATGCTCTCTTCGAACGTTCTATACCCTTGTACAAGATTTTTAAGCCATGATATCACTCTACGACCCGGACCTCTTCTGCCTTCAATTTGTCATTTCGCAAAATATGGCCAAAATATGCAAGTTTTCGTTTTTTATTGGTAAATAAAACTTTAAGATTTTTATTTATTCTAAGCAAAACATCCACGTTAGTTACGCTTTCCATCTAGTTAGTATTCTACAATAACTCCACATCTCGAATGCCTCTAACTTTTTGCACATGGCCTCACGAATTCGGGGAGTGGTGTTAAGATCGCGGCTACACAACACTGATTCAATTATTGCACGAACTTTTTGCATGTTGTCCCAGTTGATTGATATGACCATCCATTTTGATTTCCCAACACTTAATTTAAGCGCGAATTGCGAACTTTTCAACGTGTCTGCTATTATGGCAGTGTTGTCGGAATATCGTAGGTTGTTGATATTTATGCCGTTTATGGTCAGACCCTCTTAGCAGTTATGAAGTGCATTCTCTATTATTTTGTCACTATAGATACTAAACAACAGCGGAGACAATATACAACCTTCGCGCACACCTCTTCTTATTTGGACCTCTTCGCACAATTGGCCATCAACCTTTATTTGAGCATTCTGATTCCAGTATAGATTAGCGACTATCTTTAAATCTCGGTCATCTAGAACAACTTCTTTTGGCGATTCTATGACCTTTTCGTGTTGGACTCGATCGAACGCTTTCTCATAATCTATGAAACAGGCATATACTGGCACCGATACATCCCTAGATCGCTGAACTAAGCCCACCACCGAACTGCGTGTCGCCCATGAAGGATTCGCATTTTCCATAAATTCTTTTATGGATAATCTTTAGAAATATTTTTAAAATATGGCTCATTAGGCTGACAAGGCGATAATCATTACACTTCTTTACTGAATGTTTTTTAGGCAGTGTAACAAAGGTTGATTTTAGCCAGTCATTAGGGATTTTACCGCTGCGATAAATCAGGTTAAAAAGTTTGACTAGCGTATTTACCGAATCTTTTTTTTATTAGCTTTAAAACCTCAGTGTATACTTCATCTTACCCTACCGCTTTTCTGTTTTTAACTGAAGATATTGTGTATTGTACATTCTCTGGTGTTTTGTATATGCCTTGCTTTCAGAATTCTTCTGGCTGTTCGGATCGGTTATCGGTAAAGAGAGGTTCTATGTAGCTACACCATTCTTTTAGTTTTTCTTTGTCCACAAGGATTCCAGCTTGTCTGATGAAAGTGTACGGATCATAATTTATTACTTAATTTTTCCAGAAAGAGTAATCTTCGATAAAACAAAGAAACGTCTAATTCAAAGGTACTTTTGCCCAAAGATTTTTCCATCTTAAGAAAGTCATTTCATAATTTTGAATATATTTTAGTGTGTGTTTTGTATGGGCAGATTCCTTGCACATTCCGACTATACCCTTAAAACTCCAGCAGTTTGAAAATGTGAATAAATAAATACAGAAATAGTCCTGATATACAAACAAAAACGAAACCAACCAAACTCCAGCAAAAACTCTATTTTATTGGTATAATTCCGTAAAAAGATCCAACATTCAGATAGCAAACATCCATAAACGCTTTTTAGAAAATTGCTTATAAAGCTTTTTCAGCTATCTGCGAATAATCTCAGCTATTTACTGACCTTTTTAGCTAGTCAGCTACATAGCTAGAAGTCTAATATTCGTGATGGACTGCTAATAGATAGATAGGGTCGAATGAGTTTGATTGAGATTAATGCCGAACTATTTGCATTTTACGTTAATTGTAAACTTAAGGCTTCAACTAAATATTTACTCTTTTTACTTTCATCAAAAACACGACCTATGCAAAAAAATCCATTTATCTGAATCTAATTAACCTAAAAAAATGAGCAATTTCTTCAAGTTTTCAAGTATCGATCAAAACGTTTAATTTTAAAAAGGCTGATTTTCCTTCACTTTATGCCTCTCTTTCTAATATAGATTGGTCTTTTTTAAATACTTACGACAATGCTGATATGGCGCTATTGGAGTTTTATAAAACTATCAACTCAACATTCGACCAACATGTTCCTGTTTACAAAAAATTCAGGCGCAGCTTTCCACCCTGGTATACATCAGATATAATTAAAAATATTAAGAGTAAGGACAAGATCCATAAGAAATTAAAAACATCACGCTCTCCAAATCTTGAGCATCAATTTAAGAACTTAAGACGCACTGTAAAATCTCAAATTAGGGAAGCTTACGAGTACTATGTCAGGGGTGTGCAGAATAATGTCGGTATCGATCCAAAACTGTTTTGGAACTTTGTTCATTTGAAAAACAATACTTCACGATTACCAGGCATGATGATATTTGAAGACCAAGAGTACTCAAATCCAAAAGACATAGTTGATTTATTTAGTCAGTACTTTAGTAGTGCGTTTATAACCTCTTCTAATTTAAATGACAACGCTTACGACGAGCCCACTGTTTTTGGAGAAAGTATCGATGTTTTTCGCATCTCTGATGAGCACATAACTAAGGCGTCAAAAAAATTAAAGAATAAACTGACGGCGGGACCTGACGGTGTACCATCATTTCTCGTAAAAGACACTATCGGGGTTTTAGCCGCACCACTTAAAGTTATTTTTAATTTAATTTTACAAACCAAAACTTTTCCTGAACTCTGGAAGCAGGCAAAGGTTGTTCCAGTTTTTAAGTCCGGCAATAGAAATAACATCAGCCACTATCGACCCATATCCATTCTGTCAAATTTCTCTAAGCTATTGGAGTGCATTTTGAATGATCACATCTACCGGGCAGTTGAGCATCTGCTGCCTTCAAGGCAGCATGGATTCATTAACAAAAGATCAACTGTTACTAATTTGGCAGTATATGCGCAATTCTTAACTGAGAAAGTCGATAAAGGTGACCAAGTCGATGTGATATACACGGATTTTTCCAAGGCGTTTGATAGAATGGACCATGGGATTTTTCTTCACAAACTGGGACAGCTCGGCTTTACATCAGATCTCAGGGCCTTGTGTAGTTCATACCTTACATTTCGAAAACAGTTCGTATTATACAATGGATTCAAATCGGTGGAATATCAGTCAACTTCAGGTGTACCGCAGGGGTCAAATTTAGGCCCTCTATTTTTTGGGTTGTTCTTAAAAGACTTAGATGAAGTTCTGACCGTTGAGAGGGTGTATTATGCGGACGATTTTAAATGCTACACAGTAATAAATAGCCCTGAAGACTGCTTACTGATTCAGGAAAACCTAAATAGTCTTCAGCTCTGGTGCAATGAAAACAGACTGTCACTGAATGTGTCAAAATGTAAATCTATTACTTTTACTCGCAAAATCAACTTTATAACTTTTCACTACACCATTGATGGTAACCTTCTTTCACGATGCGATTCAATTTCTGATCTGGGAGTTACTTTTGACACAGCACTCAGTTTCACTGATCACATTAACAATAAATGCGCCGAGGCATCCAGAATGTATGGCTTTATCGTCAGGAACTGTCGTGGTTTTACTAATGTTGAAGCACTAAAATTGCTTTTTTTCTCATTTGTTCGTTCCAAACTCGAATATTGCTCATTAATTTGGTTTCCAATTTATGACATTCATAAGCATAACATAGAAAAAGTTCAAAGACGTTTTTTGAAATATCTCGTTTGGAAAGAAGATAACCAATATCCTGAAAGGGGAATAGATAACGAAATCTTGCTAGCCAGGTATAAAATTGATAGTTTGACGCTAAGACGTATATTTTTTGCTTTATCATTTTTACATAAAATTTTACATTCAAAGATCGATTGTGCTGATTTACTTAGTAAGCTTAATTTTAATGTGCCTTATAATATGTATAGACATAATAATACATTTAAACTAGAGAGAGCCAGAACCAATCTTCTTACTAGATCTCCTACTTATGTCATGTGCCAATATTTTAACCTAATTTGCCATGAATGTGATATCTTTGAAAGTAACATTAGTGACATTAAACGTACTTTCAAAATACTTTTTCTTAGTTAACAAATTATGTTTCTCCTGTTTAAAATTATTTAATTTTGCATCATTGTCTTTAACTATCGGTTTAAATTGAATTTAGATTATAGTATTTTTATAGTTTAATTTTGGTATTTATGTTGTTAATTCTCATAATATTGCTCTGTAAAGGGTTTTAACTGTTGGGCAATAAAGGCTTTATTTATTTATTTATTTATTTATTTAAGTATTCATAGATGAATTTAAGCCAACACCATTACGTAAATATTACGAAAAAGTTAGAGCACAGGATTACTTTATTACATATATTCTAGGTAAACTAGAAGTCACAACAAGATAAAAAGTAACTTCCATGTTCTGCATAATGCCATGCCAAAACTTCCCTACTTTTTGCGTAAATAATATGTAATTAAAATAACGTAAATAATACATGGAAACAAAAAATTGGGAAAAGGCAGTTATCGATTAACTTGACGTCACGTAAATAACGTACTCTTTATGTAACTACTATATAGATGTATGACATAAATGTTATATAAATATTACGTATTGGAATGGAACATTTAAATAAAATTAAAAGTCATATTGTCTGTATAATTATTATTATTATTATTATTGTTATTGGGGTTGTTTATACTTCTAACTTTAAATACAATAAATACAAGGAAACCCACAAGAGTATTCTCGCGCGTGGGTGTAAATTTATCTATATCATTCATAAACAGAAAGCTTATAAATCAAAATGATTATTTTTTAAGAAAATCTCTACTGAAATACCAAATAATAAATAACTATCTAACATAATTAACTAACTATTAAGTGGTAATATACAGGAAAAATTAAAATGTTTAATAGATTAATAGTTTGCTTTTCTACCTATTGAAGAATCATAAAATTTCATTTTTATTTGCATTTATTTTAAAAAAGTTTTGCAATACTTTTTTTAAAACGAGCAGTGATCTAGAATTTTTAAGAAGCCCAAAATTTTTGAATGAATATCAATACTTAGAAACGGAAAGTATCGTTGTCCTACGCTTTTTTCATAAGAGGTTTTGCAACTGAGTTTTGTCTGTACCTTGTGTACGCATTGTCAACATTTTCGATTTTAATTTTATTAGTAAAAATTCTTGTTGCAATGTTTTTAAAGAATATTGTATCACATATGGTTGTATGCAAAAAAAGTAGCTCTGTTGTTCTGAACTACCTCCAAGATAATATTTATACACTTCTAATGTCACAACAAGATAAAAAGTAACTTCCATGTTCTGCATAATGCCATGCCAAAACTTCCCTACTTTTTACGTAAATAATATGTAATTAAAATTATGTAAATAATACATGGAAACAGAAAATTGGAAAACGGCAGTTATCGATTAACAAGGAACTAGAAAGTAAATCGAAAGGTAAAATTGGGGCAAATAAACTTGACGTCACGTAAATAACGTACTCTTTATGTAACTACTATATAGATGTATGACATAAATGTTATATAAATATTACGTATTGGAATGGAACATTTAAATAAAATTAAAGTCATATTGTGTGTATAATTATTATTATTATTATTGTTATTGTGGTTGTTTATACTTCTAACTTTAAATACAATAAATACAAGGAAACCCACAAGAGTATTCTCGCGCGTGGGTGTAAATTTATCTATGTCATTCATAAACAGAAAGCTTATAAATCAAAATGATAATTTTTTAAAGAAAATCTCTACTGAAATACCAAATAATAAATAACTATCTAACATAATTAACTAATTATTAA
This sequence comes from Oxystoma pomonae, assembly GCA_963921995.1. Taxonomy (NCBI): domain Eukaryota; kingdom Metazoa; phylum Arthropoda; class Insecta; order Coleoptera; family Brentidae; genus Oxystoma; species Oxystoma pomonae. Next base: position 85,746,204 of record OY998169.1, on the reverse strand, counting down.
ATGGTAATATACAGGAAAAATTAAAATGTTCTAATAGTTTAATAGTTTGCTTTTCTACCTATTGAAGAATCATATAAATTTCATTTTTATTTGCATTTATTTTAAAAAAGTTGTGCAATACTTTTTTTAAAACGAGCAGTGATCTAGAATTTTTAAGAAGCCCCAAAATTTTTGAATGAATATCAATACTTAGAAACGGAAAGCATCGTTGTCCTACGCTTGTTTCATAAGAGGTTTTCAACTGAGTTTTGTCTGTACCTTGTGTACGCATTGTCAACATTTTCGATTTTAATTTTATTAGTAAAAATTCTTGTTGCAATGTTTTTAAAGAATATTATATCACTTATGGTTGTATGCGAAAAAAGTAGCTCTGTTGGATAGAGGCGATCCTTTGTATATATAATTTTAAGCAGCCATTTCTGAACTACCTCTAAGATAATATTTATACACTTCTAATGTCACAACAAGATAAAAAGTAACTTCCATATTCTGCATAATGCCATGCCAAAACTTCCTTACTTTTTACGTAAATAATATGTAATTAAAATAACGTAAATAATACATGGAAACAAAAAATTGGGAAAAGGCAGTTATCGATTAACTTGACGTCACGTAAATAACGTACTCTTTATGTAACTACTATATAGATGTATGACATAAATGTTATATAAATATTACGTATTGGAATGGAACATTTATATAAAATTAAAGTCATATTGTGTGTATAATTATTATTATTATTGTTATATAGCATTTATTGTAAAAAATAACTTACATTGTGGTTGTTTATACTTCTAACTTTAAATACAATAAATACAAGGAAACCCACAAGAGTATTCTCGCGCGTGGGTGTAAATTTATCTATGTCATTCATAAACAGAAAGCTTATAAATCAAAATGATTATTTTTTTAAGAAAATCTCTACTGAAATACCAAATAATAAATAACTATCTAACATAATTAACTAATTATTAAATGGTAATATACAGAAAAAATTAAAATGTTCTAATAGTTTAATAGTTTGCTTTTCTACCTATTGAAGAATCATATAAATTTCATTTTTATTTGCATTTATTTTAAAAAAGTTGTGCAATACTTTTTTTAAAACGAGCAGTGATCTAGAATTTTTAAGAAGCTCCAAAATTTTTGAATGAATATCAATACTTAGAAACGGAAAGCATCGTTGTCCTACGCTTGTTTCATAAGAGGTTTTCAACTGAGTTTTGTCTGTACCTTGTGTACGCATTGTCAACATTTTCGATTTTAATTTTATTAGTAAAAATTCTTGTTGCAATGTTTTTAAAGAATATTGTATCACATATGGTTGTATGCAAAAAAAGTAGCTCTGTTGTTCTGAACTACCTCCAAGATAATATTTATACACTTCTAATGTCACAACAAGATAAAAAGTAACTTCCATGTTCTGCATAATGCCATGCCAAAACTTCCCTACTTTTTACGTAAATAATATGTAATTAAAATAACGTAAATAATACATGGAAACAAAAAATTGGGAAAAGGCAGTTATCGATTAACAAGGAACTAGAAAGTAAATCGAAAGGTAAAATTGGGGCAAATAAACTTGACGTCACGTAAATAACGTACTCTTTATGTAACTACTATATAGATGTATGACATAAATGTTATATAAATATTACGTATTGGAATGGAACATTTATATAAAATTAAAGTCATATTGTGTGTATAATTATTATTATTATTATTGTTATTGTGGTTGTTTATACTTCTAACTTTAAATACAATAAATAAAAGGAAACCCACAAGAGTATTCTCGCGCGTGGGTGTAAATTTATCTATGTCATTCATAAACAGAAAGCTTATAAATCAAAATGATTATTTTTTTAAGAAAATCTCTACTGAAATACCAAATAATAAATAACTATCTAACATAATTAACTAATTATTAAATGGTAATATACAGAAAAAATTAAAATGTTCTAATAGTTTAATAGTTTGCTTTTCTACCTATTGAAGAATCATATAAATTTCATTTTTATTTGCATTTATTTTAAAAAAGTTGTGCAATACTTTTTTTAAAACGAGCAGTGATCTAGAATTTTTAAGAAGCTCCAAAATTTTTGAATGAATATCAATACTTAGAAACGGAAAGCATCGTTGTCCTACGCTTGTTTCATAAGAGGTTTTCAACTGAGTTTTGTCTGTACCTTGTGTACGCATTGTCAACATTTTCGATTTTAATTTTATTAGTAAAAATTCTTGTTGCAATGTTTTTAAAGAATATTGTATCACATATGGTTGTATGCAAAAAAAGTAGCTCTGTTGTTCTGAACTACCTCCAAGATAATATTTATACACTTCTAATGTCACAACAAGATAAAAAGTAACTTCCATGTTCTGCATAATGCCATGCCAAAACTTCCCTACTTTTTACGTAAATAATATGTAATTAAAATAACGTAAATAATACATGGAAACAAAAAATTGGAAAACGGCAGTTATCGATTAACAAGGAACTAGAAAGTAAATCGAAAGGTAAAATTGGGGCAAATTAACTTGACGTCACGTAAATAACGTACTCTTTATGTAACTACTATATAGATGTATGACATAAATGTTATATAAATATTACGTATTGGAATGGAACATTTAAATAAAATTAAAGTCATATTGTGTTGTTTATACTTCTAACTTTAAATACAATAAATACAAGGAAACCCACAAGAGTATTCTCGCGCGTGGGTGTAAATTTATCTATGTCATTCATAAACAGAAAGCTTATAAATCAAAATGATTATTTTTTAAAGAAAATCTCTACTGAAATACCAAATAATAAATAACTATCTAACATAATTAACTAATTATTAAATGGTAATATACAGGAAAAATTAAAATGTTCTAATAGTTTAATAGTTTGCTTTTCTACCTATTGAAGAATCATATAAATTTCATTTTTATTTGCATTTATTTTAAAAAAGTTTTGCAATACTTTTTTTAAAACGAGCAGTGATCTAGAATTTTTAAGAAGCCCCAAAATTTTTGAATGAATATCAATACCTAGAAACGGAAAGCATCGTTGTCCTACGCTTGTTTCATAAGGGGTTTTCAACTGAGTTTTGTCTGTACCTTGTGTACGCATTGTCAACATTTTCGATTTTAATTTTATTAGTAAAAATTCTTGTTGCAATGTTTTTAAAGAATATTGTATCACATATGGTTGTATGCAAAAAAAGTAGCTCTGTTGTTCTGAACTACCTCCAAGATAATATTTATACACTTCTAATGTCACAACAAGATAAAAAGTAACTTCCATGTTCTGCATAATGCCATGCCAAAACTTCCCTACTTTTTACGTAAATAATATGTAATTAAAATAACGTAAATAATACATGGAAACAAAAAATTGGGAAAAGGCAGTTATCGATTAACAAGGAACTAGAAAGTAAATCGAAAGGTAAAATTGGGGCAAATTAACTTGACGTCACGTAAATAACGTACTCTTTATGTAACTACTATATAGATGTATGACATAAATGTTATATAAATATTACGTATTGGAATGGAACATTTAAATAAAATTAAAGTCATATTGTGTGTATAATTATTATTATTATTATTGTTATTGTGGTTGTTTATACTTCTAACTTTAAATACAATAAATGCAAGGAAACCCACAAGAGTATTCTCGCGCGTGGTGTAAATTTATTTATGTCATTCATAAACAGAAAGCTTATAAATCAAAATGATTATTTTTTAAAGAAAATCTCTACTGAAATACCAAATAATAAATAACTATCTAACATAATTAACTAATTATTAAATGGTAATATACAGGAAAAATTAAAATGTTCTAATAGTTTAATAGTTTGCTTTTCTACCTATTGAAGAATCATATAAATTTCATTTTTATTTGCATTTATTTTAAAAAAGTTGTGCAATACTTTTTTTAAAACGAGCAGTGATCTAGAATTTTTAAGAAGCTCCAAAATTTTTGAATGAATATCAATACTTAGAAACGGAAAGCATCGTTGTCCTACGCTTGTTTCATAAGAGGTTTTCAACTGAGTTTTGTCTGTACCTTGTGTACGCATTGTCAACATTTTCGATTTTAATTTTATTAGTAAAAATTCTTGTTGCAATGTTTTTAAAGAATATTATATCACTTATGGTTGTATGCGAAAAAAGTAGCTCTGTTGGATAGAGGTGATCCTTTGTATATATAATTTTAAGCAGCCATTTCTGAACTACCTCTAAGATAATATTTATACACTTCTAATGTCACAACAAGATAAAAAGTAACTTCCATATTCTGCATAATGCCATGCCAAAACTTCCCTACTTTTTACGTAAATAATATGTAATTAAAATAACGTAAATAATACATGGAAACAAAAAATTGGGAAAAGGCAGTTATCGATTAACTTGACGTCACGTAAATAACGTACTCTTTATGTAACTACTATATAGATGTATGACATAAATGTTATATAAATATTACGTATTGGAATGGAACATTTATATAAAATTAAAGTCATATTGTGTGTATAATTATTATTATTATTGTTATATAGCATTTATTGTAAAAAATAACTTACATTGTGGTTGTTTATACTTCTAACTTTAAATACAATAAATACAAGGAAACCCACAAGAGTATTCTCGCGCGTGGGTGTAAATTTATCTATGTCATTCATAAACAGAAAGCTTATAAATCAAAATGATTATTTTTTTAAGAAAATCTCTACTGAAATACCAAATAATAAATAACTATCTAACATAATTAACTAATTATTAAATGGTAATATACAGGAAAAATTAAAATGTTCTAATAGTTTAATAGTTTGCTTTTCTACCTATTGAAGAATCATATAAATTTCATTTTTATTTGCATTTATTTTAAAAAAGTTGTGCAATACTTTTTTTAAAACGAGCAGTGATCTAGAATTTTTAAGAAGCTCCAAAATTTTTGAATGAATATCAATACTTAGAAACGGAAAGCATCGTTGTCCTACGCTTGTTTCATAAGAGGTTTTCAACTGAGTTTTGTCTGTACCTTGTGTACGCATTGTCAACATTTTCGATTTTAATTTTATTAGTAAAAATTCTTGTTGCAATGTTTTTAAAGAATATTATATCACTTATGGTTGTATGCGAAAAAAGTAGCTCTGTTGGATAGAGGTGATCCTTTGTATATATAATTTTAAGCAGCCATTTCTGAACTACCTCTAAGATAATATTTATACACTTCTAATGTCACAACAAGATAAAAAGTAACTTCCAGATTCTGCATAATGCCATGCACAAAGTTCCCTTGTTATTACGTAAACAAAATGTAATTACAGAAACATAAGTTATGTTATGTAAATATTACGTAAATTTTATGAAAATTTTTTGAGTTTAAAAACTTAAAAATAATTTTTTAGCTTTCTCATACCATAATAAAAGCGGCTGGGTGCCTTTTGAGCTTTTTAAGAAACAAACTTGGTAAAAAACTTGTAATGGGCTTCTTTTTATTATAATTTACTCCTCTAATAAGGGTTAGACTAACTTTTTAGCGCGTTTTATAAAAGAAAAACATTTTTGACTTAAATTAATTTCGAAATTTTTTAGTTACCGATTCATTTAGTTACTACGTTTATGGCGGGGATTAATTTTGGGTAGTTCTACGGTAACGATCGTTACACTAAAACTATGGTTTTATAACTTTCAATTCCAACTACTCACAGGTTAAAAATATTGTCCACGAAGTATTAATATTAAACCGTGCACTTATCCCCGGTAAGTTACATAATACTTCCCTTTACCTTCTCAAAGAGGGGGAAGCTGGCCACTCTATAATTTTTAAAATGGAAATCTGTCGAATAAAGTTCGTAGATGTCTCCTCCTCTCCATTCGAAGAGTGAGGAGCTAGTGGAGAAATTTATTTAGATATCCCTCCCCATATCCGAAGAGAGAAGTGCTGACAAAATTATAAATTTTAATATCTGATCCAAAAATCGTGTTTCTTCTCAGAAACCGTAGGGGAGGGTGACTGTCAACTTCATCATGTCACTCCCTTAACCACCTCTCAGCATAATCGTAGCAGCTTTGCTTGAAAAGTTATAAATGTTCAAATATATTAACCCCCTCTCATCCTCTTAACTACCCCTCCTCCCCCCCCAGACGTAATTTTTTCTTTCAAAATTAGAAAATATTTAGTAAACATAAAACTAAAAACTACATATTCGTACCAGCTTTTGTTGAAAATTTATGAATTTTTAAATATATTAGAGACATAAAGCTATTTGTAACTCATCGCGGTATACGAATCCGCATCTAGCGAGAACCAAGCACTTTGATTGGTCAGAAACTTGTAGCACGTTCGGAAAGAGCAGATATATGTTAATTTAAGGTGTTTCTGAACGCAATAGGTGCTGAGATACTATCGCGTTCAAGAACACCTTAGATTAGCATATATCTGCTCTTTTCGAACGTGGTACAAGTTTCTGACCAATTAATGTGCTTGGTTCTCGCTAGATGCAGATACGTATACGGCGATGAGTTAAAAATAGCTTTATGTCGCTATTAACTCCCTCTCACACCCTTAACCACCAACACCAATGTAGATTTTACCTCCAAAATTACAAAATGTTTAGTTGAATACAAAACTTAAAACTGCACATTCGTAGCTACTTTCGTTCAAAAGTTATGATTTTTTTTAATTTTGAAAAATTTTACGCCCCTCTTACTCTCTCTTAGCGACCCTCCATCAACGTGATTTTTACTTAGTATTATATCGTCACCGGAACTTTAAACGCATACGAAATTTGAAGTGGATCGGATATGTAAAAGTTGGTCAAAATGAAAGTTGTAAAAAATATACGACACTAAAACAAACTGTCAGAAATGAAAATGGCAACAATGTAAGAAGCGCGAAAAATTGAAAAGAAACGCGATTATAAAATCCATTGTTGTATAACCCATCAGCCGCTTTTGATTTATAGTATAAAAATGGTGAGCTGTCAGTGGATGATTCGAGTTTTTGTAAGGAATTTTTTTCTGGTTTTCTAAGATTTTTTGATAAAAGTAAAAAAAAAGTGCCACTCGCGGCTTAACTGTTCTTGCAAAAAAGCACTATTTTGTTAAACTACCATTTCTACGCAGCTCTGCTTAATTTAGGTCTTATATTTTAAATAATTTATTTTCTCGGGTTAGCTCCACACTTTCCACTTTCTTTTGAGAAAGGTAATTGGCACAAACTTGTAAATTTTTAAACATCTTTGAAAAGAAAAGGGTTGGAATATCTAAGGTAGTTATTAGGGTTGATGAAAAAATGTGGTGGTGTAAAAAGTTAATGTCTAAAATTACTACTTAAAGGAAAAAAAAACGACTATTTTTTTATTTAAATAACGGTTTTATTTTTCTTTCTACTCCCTGCTTGAGATATATAGATGTTTAATTTTAGAGTAAGGATTTTTTTCTAGCAGCATTGTAATTTTGTATAAAACTGTGATAAAATAAAAAAAAGTTTTTGCATAATAATGGAAGGAAACTTTTTGGCCATGTTCATATGCTAGTAATTAATTTCTTGGTAAAAATACGTTTTTACCAGTACACAAACATAACAGTAACTCTTGCAAAATAAATTGGAGGGGGGGAGGAGAAGTCGTGCCACCTATACCTTTTTAACCCAAAAATGATAGACCACCTCATTTTATTTTCTTTCTTTGACAATTGTATCGAATATGATATTACTATTATGTGCTAATTAACGTATTATTCTTAATACAAAATTACACAAAATACAAATACATACAAACTAAAAGTCTCTACCATCTTGGATCTTTTTTATAAACGGGTTAAACAATTTTGGATTTTTAAATTTTCCATTTTTTTTGACAAAGTTTTGCCTAAAAATTTGACAAAAAAGACCAAATTTACAAATTGCCTGATGTTAAAAACATTTCAAAGAGAAGAGTAATACATACCCACCCCACCCACATGATATTTGAACTTATCTTTTCTTAATTTCATTAAATCATTAGCTGTTCTTTTGGACAAAAATGATCTTACTAACTTAACAAAAACCAATTGAACGTACCATTATATAAAATCGTGCTCCCACTAGGGCTGGTCGGCGGCGGGGACGGGGCGGTTGCCCCTTCGGTGGGACTACTGGGCCCCCAACCGCACGGCTGCGGGCCTTGATGCAAGCCCCCCAAGTGATCTGTAGGAATGACGGGAGCCTGGATTTTGTGTGTGCTGGGCCCTTGAATAACACTGGTTTGATAGTGACACATTTGGTCTTTTTGTGCAAAATTTGGAGGATCTTCTGTTACCACGTCTATCTCCTCCTCGGGCTCCTCTTCGACATGCGGCTTTTCGCGGTGGTTTTCCGGCCTGTTTTCTTTCGAGTTTTCCGGCCGGTCCGTCCAAGGATAGGCCTTCCACTTTTTTGCCATCAAGCATCGCGGCATTTTGATACATTGAAATTCACCACTATTAAATTTTTTTTTTGATTTTTCTTTTGCACCTTTTTTGATTTTTTTTTCACTTTAAACCAGTCATTTTGTTTTTTGTAATTGTGTAACTGAATCAAAGGTGGTTGTTTTGGAAACGCGGAAAAAATAGTTGTCCTCGAAAAATAGAGTCGTGTTCAAAGTTTCGAAAAAGGGTTATAGTACAGAACACAGAACAGCGTAAAGATATAAGAGAAAAATATAGAGAACCTAACTAAAAACGTTTCGCTTTACTTGCGGTGGTTGCTGAAATGCGCGCTCCTGTCGGAGCGCTCGGTTTTATATAAGAGCAAAGGGTGGTTTTGGAGTGGGGATGCCGAGGGGTGAGAAACTCCGCGATCGAGCGTGGATTCAACAAATAAAAATAGAGAAGTTCTACTTAATAGTGAGTTTCGTTTAAGACACACTTTTTTAATTTAACAGCATGTTTGGAAACTTAAAACAAAATGTTTGTTTGCCAACTTGTTCGGGTTATAAAAAGTGACGCATAACACTTTTTAAAGGGTCTAATTTTCCATTATTTCAAGTGCCTTGCTCACTTTTTGGAGAAGTGTCGGAATACTAACACCATATCATTGTCTGAGACCGCTTCCTCCGCAAAAGCCATATGTCTTTTTCTCCTTTTTTAACTATAGTTGTCAAAGGATAAACCAAATAGGTTTGTAAATAAAAAAATGGATGATATGATGCTTTAGCGCGCGCATAAAATAGCCTCCTAGAGGTTTGCCTATTATTGTAATATATTCCTGCGGGGGTCACTGTTCTGATAAATATTATTAATTTACCTTGTCAAAATAGACTCACTGAAAAAAATTTAGTCCCCTTTTAAAAATTTTTGTACTTAATGAATAACGTAGTTATTCGCAGTTAAAGGGGGGGGGGTGGCTTGGCGCTAAGCTGCACCCCTCCCCCAAGCTTAGGAGACAGATTTAATGAAAGCTGATATGTCACAATTTTGCACTAATTATGTAATCTTAAAAAAGGGTACTTTTAGTTTACAAAAACCATCGGTTCCTAAGATTTTTGTTCGTTTGTTATGGGGTGTGTAGCTTGATATCAATACACCCCCCTCTGCTTAGAAAACAGATTCGACCAAAAGTGACTATGTCAGAATTTGGTACTAATTATGTACTAATTTCGTCCCCTTCTAGAAAATTGCATACTCTCAACATAACTTCATTTTTTTTTATTTTTATGGCGTGTGTAGCTTGATATCAAGGCACACCCCTCTCTGCCTAGGAAAGACAGTTGAAAAAAAAATAATTATGCCATAATTTGCTACTAATTATGTACTAATTTCATCCCCTTCCAGAAACTTGCTTGCTCTCAAGATAACTTCATTTTTGTTTGTGTGTTATGGGGTGTGTAGCTTGATATAAAGGTACACCCCCCTCTGGTTAGAAAATATATGCCAGAATTGGGTACTAATTATGTACTCTTGAGAGTAGGCAATTTTCTAGAAGGACACGAAATTAGTACGGAATTAGTAGCAAATTTTGGCATAATTACATTTTTTCAAATCTCTTTCCTAGACGGAGCGGGGTGTACCTTAATATAACAAACAAACAAAAATTTTAGAAACCGATGGTTTTTGTAAACTAAAAGTACCCTTCTTTAAGAGTATATAATTAGTACAAAATTATGTCATATCAATAACTCCGTTATTCATTAAGTACCAAAATTTTTAAAAGGGGACTAAATTAGTACATAATTTTTACAATATCGAAATTGAGTTTCGTTAAGGGGAGGTGTAGCTCGATAAATATTCATCCAATAAAGTTCAAAATTTCAGTCAGTGTCCATAAAAGAAATTGAAATAAAATAAAAACCGCATAATATTCTTAATACGAATCATACACCAGATATAACAACAGACAGATATTTTTAAAAATATCTTAAAAATTTTAAAAAGAATAATTCCTTTGATAACGGCATTATAGTTTCTGCCAAAACGTCAGATAATTACTTAGATTCTAGTTAGGATTTGCGAGTGTGTACAGATTATTTACTTAATAGAAATTTCCTTAACTTAGTGGCGAAAAACCCAAAAAAAGTAGTTTCAGCATTAAAACTAATTAAAAAAGAGAAATCGTTTTTGATGCCTAAACCTATTTAAAATTCTAAAAGGAGGTGGCTGGCTAAAATAAGCGCATACAAATATTGTGCTTTTAGTGTTTTTTTCTATGTCATTTTGTTTGTTGTTTATAGCGTAAAAACTACTTATATAGAACAAAATGAGAAATAAATTTCGATCAAATCAACAAATCATGGACAAATTGAGAAAATATAAATAAAAGAAAAGAAATTTTACCAAAAGAATATGAAAAGAGAAACTATTGGATTTTTAAGATGCAACAAACTAAAGCTTTTGTCATAAAAATGACTAGTTATTATCTGGGAATAAAAAATGACTTATAGAATTTTATTGGTTTCCAAAATTCAAAATATTTGAAACACATTACGGTTGAATGCAAGTATACAAATATTTGCAAAAAAAGAAAATAACTAACAATAACATATCCATAAAACACTAATTTCGCAAAAAAAACTTTAAATAAAATAATCCGATCACACCCATATCAAAAAACTTTCCTCAAACTCGATAAAAACCAGGTAACCCTCAATTTTCAGCAACAAATAAAATGCAACACCACCAAAAGTCGCGGCGCAGGGGTGTCCAGCCCCCTCCTCTGTTCATTTGAAGCAACCAGTGACATCCCTATTTAGCCCCCACCGTTCTGTTTTTCCTGCGAAATGTGGCGACCCGAAGTTTCGGATACGTAGATAAGGGAAACTGTAATGGATAGAGCATTAACATTAGATTTAGTTCTAAAATTTTCGGTCTGCCGCCGCGGGCAAAAATAAGGGGGGGGGGTGCTATGGATACGGCCATAATCCGCGTCTGCCAACAGTCATATGGTACGATTTTCGCGCATTTCGACGGGGCGTATTTGAGAAATTACGCCCCCCCACCCCGTATTTTTTTGTGCGCATTCCTGAGTTGCCGCAACACGATTGCCAAAAATACACAGACTTCGACTCCCACTTGTTTTCCGCGCCGCTCGTTGCGAAAATATCGAACTTCGGAGGGCGAAAAATTTCCCGCGCGCCCCTGCATTTGAATTTTGAATTTTTTAATGTTTTGGGGTATCCCTGGCCCACACTGCCCTCCTAGTGAAGAACGCGAAAAACGTTTTTGGCTTGTATTTTGGTCTTATTAAATATTTCTAACTTTTTTTTGACAGATTCACTAAAAATTTTTAAACAATTTTTTTGATACAGGTTTGAGTGAACACAATTAAAGATTTTATTAAGCATACTGCGTGTTTGTCTAGTATAACTTAGAGCGACGTGTCAGCGTTGCTTAACAAAAACGCAGTACCTATGCCGTATTTACTAGCTATAAATGCAGTATGTGAGGTCATATTATTATGATAATAGTTGCTTTAACAAAGAAACTATTCAAAAACGTTACATCAACCGAAAAGAATCTAAAAAAACAGAAGATCAAAAGATCTTAGGTGGAAATAACGAAAATTCAAACCTGGATGAGCATCCCACAAGGAACACACAAAGAACCAAAGCGAAAAGAGAAATGATTAAACGATGTTTCACTCTGGGTAACCAGCGTGAGCTCGTCAGTGGTTCCACTGGTCACCCTCCCATACATCATTAAACACCATCATACACTTTGATTTCCAACTTTGAATCACTCACGAATAGGCATCGTTCCGCACTGGTACTTATCCAAGTTACCTGATACAGATTCGTCCTGGCGTGTTAATATTTCCATTAGGATTATGCTCCTAAGGCAATTAATGTTTTACATTAGGCAATTAATTACCTTAGGAGCATAATCCTATTGAAAATATTAACACGCTAGGATGAATCCGTTTCAGGTAACTTGGATAAGTACCAGTGCGGAACGATTGAATCACTCACAAATAGGCATCAGTTTCGGATACGTAGATAAGGGAAACTGTAATAGATAGAGCATTAACCTTAGATTTAGTTCTAAAATTCTCTGCCACCGCGGGCAAAAATAAGGGGGAGGGGGGCTATGGATACGGCCATAATCCGCGTCGGATTTTTTTCCACCTCTGCCAACAGTCATATCGTACGATTTTCGCGCATTTCGACGGGGCGTATTTGAGAAATTACGCCCCCCCCCCCGTATTTTTTTGTGCGCATTCCTGAGTTGCCGCAACACGATTGCCAAAAATACACAGACTTCGACTCCCACTTGTTTTCCGAGCCGCTCGTTTCGAAAATATCGAACTTCGGAGGTCGAAAAATTTCCCGCGCGCCCCTGCATTTGAATTTTGAATTTTTTAATGTTTTGGGGGATCCCTGGCCCACACTGCCCTCCTAGTGAAGAACGCGAAAAACGTTTTTGGCTTGTATTTTGGTATTATTAAATATTTCTATCTTTTTTTTGACAGATTCATTAAAAATTTTTAAACAATTTTTTTGATACAGGTTTGAGTGAACACAATTAAGCATACTGCGTTTTTGTCTAGTATAACTTAGAGCGACGTGTCAGCGTTGCTTAACAAAAACGCAGTACCTATGCCGTATTTACTAGCTATAAATGCAGTATGTGAGGTCATATTATTATGATAATAGTTGGTTTAACAAAGAAACTGTTCAAAAACGTTACATCAACCGAAAAAAATCTAAAAAAACAGAAGATCAAAAGATCTTGGGTGGAAATAACGAAAATTCAAACCTGGATGAGCATCCCACAAGGAACACACAAAGCGAAAAGAGAAATGGTTAAACGATGTTTTACTCTAGGTAAGTACCAGTGCGGAACGATGCCTATTTGTGAGTGATTCAATCGTTCCGCACTGGTACTTATCCAAGTTACCTGATACGGATTCGTCCTGGCATGTTAATATTTCCATTAGGATTATGCTCCTAAAGCAATTAATATTTTGCATTAGGCAATTAATTGCCTTAGGAGCATAATCCTATTGGAAATATTAACACGCCAGGACGAATCCGTATCAGGTAACTTGGATAAGTACCAGTGCGGAACGATGCCAATTTGTGAGTGATTCAAAGTTGGAAATCAAAGTGTATGATTAGATCGTGAGTGGAACCACTGACGAGGTCACGCTGGTTACCCAGAGCGAAACATCGTTTAATCATTTCTTATTTCGCTTTGGTTCTCTGTGTGTTCCTTGTGGGATGCTCATCCAGGTTTGAATTTTCGTTATTTCCACTCAAGATCTTTTGATCTTTTGTTTAAAGAAACTGTTGTTTTTTGACTGGTGTACAAAAAAATAGACAAAAAAACGTTGGAATGTAAATAAATATTTAATAATGTTACGAAAATATTGATACAGTAAACGAAAATACCGATAAAAATATACAAAAATACTAGTTAGAATAGATTTAAAAAAGTAGAAACTGTGATGAAAAATGATTACAAAATAAATAATAACAATTGAAATTTATTCGATGAAGGTGTTCAAATCTCTTAATAAGTTATTTTCTGGCATTTCCTTCCAAAATATTTGTCTGTCTGTACTCATCAGCGAACAGAGATTCTTGATTATTATTAACTTTTTTCTGAATGAATTCCTCTGGGTTGGATTCTTGCAGATAATCATATATAGTAACGTGTGAGCTAAAAAATCAAAAAAACTATAATCTAATGAACTAATCAAAACCTTCAGTAACACCACTACCCACAAAGAAAATTTTCATTCTCTACACGGACATAAAATTTGGGTTCAGAAGATGAAAGAGGTCTTTTACGTGCTCCACACAGTATACGTTGCGTTTTGGATTTATTCCACAAAATTTTAATATTTTGCGTTAGTGTGAAAACTTAAACTGTTTCTAGTTTCTAGAAAAAACACATATTAAAATTACAAATTTAATTCAAAATACTCAATGCATTAGATAAATAACATTTTAATTTTTTTACTAACTTCTCCAAAACCAGTGGCGCACCAAGAGCGGGAGGGTTGGGTTTAATAATTTGCACCTTAAGTTTATGTTAGCATTTTAGTTTATATCCGGTTTCACAGCAAATATTGCCTGCGGCGCTACAACACATTGATTGGTTGATGAAGTAAAAAACATAATATATTTTTACAAAATTTTCGCTTGCGGCGCATTAATGACCAGTTTTTTTATATTTGATAAAAAACGTAAAAAAACTGCAAAAAATTTTGCCCGCGGTGCTCTAACTGAGGGTTGGCTCGGTCGTCATTTTGTGTACACCAAAAGGCATTTTTTGCCAGATTTTGCCTCTAAATGCCCCCGAAATGCCTCGAAATAATGCTTCAAATTGCCTTAAATTTCCACACAATATCATCGGCGTGTACACCAAAGTGCATCACCTAGCCACCCCTCGGCTATAACAAAATTTTATTATAATCTTAGGCAATATTTATCAACTTCATTTACGCGTTAAAAATGCGTTATTACTATATTTTTACAAAATTTTTGCCACGGCGCATTTATAACATGATTTTCCCAAATGGGATCAAAACCAGATACCAACCCAGTTTTTTTGTATGAGTAGTTGAATTTTGAAATTAAAACTGAATTTGAAAAACCGTATCCACGCCCCTGGTGTGCAAGGAAAATTGTATACAGGGTGTTCCAACGAAAAGGAAGCAGAAGCGTTTTCTAGAATTTAAAGTAGGATTTTCGAAAAACCTTTGAACACGTCGGTTTGTTATTTAAGGGAAAAACTTTTAAGCTATATTGGAATTTTCGTAGGACACACCGATTTTGAGCGGTGAGTTTTACCGCCGAAATTTAAATGGGGAAAGTGGCTCAACTTATATTGAACGTCTTTTAAATGTCTTCACAAAACTGTTAGTGTTGTAGTTAACTATAGTTAGAGAGGGTTATGTTAACCTACAACCAACTCTCTTGTATAAATTAATATAATATACCACATTTTTTAATCTCGGCTCATTTCCACCCAATAGATAAATTTCAAAATATCAGCTCAGCTGATTTTAAAGACACTCCGCGCCAGACCAATATACCAACAAATAAATTTGCCACACCTTTCTTCCTTTGTGCGCAGGCAACCCAAAAAATCTTAATTCAAAATTCACCCCTAGAATTATAGGGACACGCGCCAGAAACCTACCAAAATGGGGTGCCTAATAAACCTGATATTGACAAATTTTTACCATACGAAATAAGAAATCTTTACTTAACGAGGTTGGGGTCGTTTAGCTAGAATTCGAGATAAAAACTGTTTTTTTTTTGGAGGCGAGACGTTCACAGTGAGGTAGTGTGAGATTCTTACGAAACCTCCAGGCGATGTCTCCAGCAACAAGTCACCCTGAAAGGCGTATTGTCTCATTGTATCATTCCTTCCTTTATTGAATATTTAAAGCAACTTATACCCTGGTCACGTTAGAGGTGACCAGAAGACGATAACTAACGTTTTGGTGTAATAAAACGTTCGAGGGACATTCAAGGCTAATAAAAATGGTCTAATAAGGTCCTTCCTCTCAGGGACCAGCTTAAGGTATGATCATACAAATCCCTCACTTTTTACCAGAATACTCTCACCTAATGGAAGAATAGTTGATGAGGCCGGTCCTCCCTTTTAACTGACGAACCTTGGGTAGATTGCATTTACTTCATTACTGTTGTGTAGATTGCCCTCTTTCCTTTTAGGAAGGCTCTAATTTGGCAAAATTTGTAAAATCACACGTTCAAAAATTTTCCAGGAATCTTGTCGCCGTTAAAATGGTCAAGAACTTTGGTGTGCTATAGTCATTTTTCATGGAGAATGAAAAAGCTTTCGATCAAGTCTAACACGAAAAGCTTATAGAATATGTTGGGAATTTGGAACCTTTGGTTGCACTAAAACAAAGTTATGATTGTTTTTCACAAACCAAAACTACACTTTTTTGCACTCGACGCGCGTTTCGCTAACAACGTTAGCATCATCAGGAGACGATAAACAATGAACTAAATTAATCTACGCTCTATCTTACATACAATCCTTTAGTGGGCGGAGATAAGACTAATAATTTGTGATTGATCACGATTTTTAATCCTATCTCCCCTCAACCAAAGAATAAAGTGTACTAAACGGGATGGGTCCTCTATCTTTATTAAACTATTTCTGGATTTAATGATTTCCATACTTTCATATGCATTTAAAAGTCTTTTGTTTGGTACACTTTTTAGAAGTTTTAGGTTATCTAATGTGAATCTATGATTGCTTTCAAAAGCATGCTCGGCCATACTTGACTTTTCTATTCTTCCGTATGTTAAAAACATATAGATTAGTAAATTTCCCCTTAAACAAAGAAAGATTTGAAGCAGAAAAGAATACGATTAGGAATATAGCTGGCGAAAATGGTTACAACGAAGGCTTAATAAATAAGCTGATAAATAGGCATTCTTTTCAAAAGACCTTTCGCAATTCCAATTTTTTCAGACAAAAAGATACCTGCGAATCAAAATTTGTATCAATTCCTTATAATCCTAATTATACGAAAGGATTACAAAAAGTATTTAATAACACTAGTCTCAAATTACTATATCAATCCGGTAACATAATAAGAAGCTTACTAGGAAATCCCAAGGATAAAACTACGGTTCTAGAAAAAAGTGGAATTTACGAAATTAGTTGCATGGATTGTGACAAAAAATATGTTGGCCAAACGAGACGCTCTATTCGCTAAAACTTCTAAAAAGTGTACCAAACAAAAGACTTTTAAATGCATATGAAAGTATGGAAATCATTAAATCCAGAAATAGTTTAAATAAAGGTAGAAGACCCATCCCGTTTAGTATACTTTATTCTTTAGTTGAGTCCGTCCACTAAAGGATTGTATATAAGATAGAGCGTAGATTAATTTAGATCATTGTTTATCGACTCCTAATGATGCTAACATTGTTAGCGAAACGCGCGTCGAGTGCAAAAAAGTGTAGTTTTGGTTTGTGGAAAACAATCATAATTTTGTTTTTCTTATAGAATATCTTGGTGTTAATATGTTAAATTTTTAGCTGCCTAAATTTATGGCAAAAGTAACTCTTGCAAGTGCGATTTTACTTGATAAAATTTAAACCAGACAAAGAAGTAGTAACTAAACAGCATTTTTAGTCAGAACATGGGTAACATACCCAAGTAACATTTATTTTTTTATAATGGCCATCAATACCTAATAAAACAAAAAGTTGCAATAGGTTCTCTTTAAAACCTTTTCAGGACTCTTATAAACACCTTATATAACTTAAGTGTCAGTTTTTATAAAGGAATACATTACTACTTTCACATGAGTTTTAGTTATGAACATGAGTTATTGATTTAACCATATAATATATATATATGGTATTTGCTTTCCTTCTTTAAAGTTACAATGCATGCGTTTTTTTATAATTTCATCTTTGTCTAAATGCATCAAGTAAAATGTTTACAGAAATTACGAAACTTTTGATGGATATTAATTTCGACAAATATTTATAGGTTATATTATTATAATATTTTATTGATGTTTATATCTATTCTCTACGAGAAATCCTATAAGCCACATCGTATTTATCATGTAGAATTCATTTCTGCCTTCTAAAAACATGCGTGCTTGAAAAGAACCATAATTTAAAGAATGTTTTAATCAAATTTATGGAGACAAAAGTAAGGTTAGTTTTCTTAAAGTTCCTGTAATTCAAGCAATAGTGAAGAAATAACAAAATGCAGGTCGAACGATAAATAAATCAACTATTATTACATAACTTATTATACTGTTTGGAATTTAAAGTCAAAAATACAAAATTTTTTAATTATGAAACAGTTTAGGAAAATGGCTGCCAGTCAGATATTTTACGTCAAGTTTTATAAGGGTTATCAAAACTCTTACAGAATCCCAAGAAGTTGTAATTACCATTATACTGGTCTCTCTCGATAGTGATTAATTATTTGGTAAACTGTAGTCCTAGTGGCCACTTAGCCATTTTAACTAACCAAAATGTTTTCTTTGATATTTGACAGCATCTTCCGTCATTGTTAGTGCGCGCAGATAATTTCGCCAGAAAAATTTGTTTAAAAAAAATAAAATCCATAAAATGTATCGTGCACACGCGCGAACAACATAAAAATAAACTAACAATAGTGCCACATGCGTGGGAAAACTACGGAATTCTGTCATGGCCCCCGCCATCGGCAGACGGACGAAATTAATATATATATATATATATATATATATATATAAGAGCTTGTGCAGCTATGGACACCAACAGTTTTGTAGTGATTATCTTTAAAAAGTTTTTATTTCTATCTTATAAAACTTAAATGACTTAATCCAAAAGTTTTATAAGAAGAGTTTTTAAAATGGTTTGCTAACTATTTTATAAAACTTGAACCACTTTAAACTAAAAGTTTTATTAGAACAGTTTCTAAAAGGTTTTGATTACGATCTTATAAAACTTGGCAACTTTACACTAAAAGTTTTATAAGGAATGTCATCAAAAGGTTTTGATTGCTAAATTATAAAACCCAAAAACCAAAAGTTTTATAAATATAGTAATAACTGAAAGCAACATTGGGGGTGAGACTCCCTCCCTCCACCCCTAAAGGATCACCAAAGAATTTATCCGAAATCCACCTAGTAAATTTCAATATTTTGTCTCCTAAAAACACAGGCGCCTCTAAACGCTTTTTTAGCTTTGTAATGCAGTTTTCAGCTTCGACATTAAAAATCTGTCCGTTTCAATTGGGTTTCCCTGACTAAATAGGGTGTCGTGTGCCCAAAAAGCCACGTGCCTTTTTACCTGGGGTAGATTTTTAACCACCTGATCCAAAGAAACAGCTGGCCTCGTGTGTCATACTACTCGTTTGCTTAATATTGTTAATACTAGATATCGTACATGATATTGCGGATATTTAAGGAAAAGTCGGACAAAAGAGATGGAAAAAGTGGAATAGTTCCCAAGGAACGATCACATCTCTTATGGACGAAAACAAAAAAGTGTCAGATATTTGGAGCCGTTCCTATTTTATTTTTGGCATAATTTTTACGTAGTCTAAAGGCGCAATTACACAGACGAACATGCTCAAACAAAAGCTCATGCAAAAGATTTAAAATTTTTTGCGCGAACATTTTTGTGAGCTTCTCTTTGAACATTTTGTTCGGGTAAATTTTTGAGCAAATTATTGCTATCTGTTTTGGAAACATATTTTTAAAGATGAGAATAAATAACATTTCACATCAGTGATCAGTGATCTCAATTCTTTAAAAAAATGGAACACCAACTTTTATTTTAAATTTTTGTGAAAAAAAGCCGACGGCAAGCGAAACATTATTATTGGCTATCAGTTTTGTCACATGGATTAGGGTTACTTATAATATTTTTTTCTTAGGGTTTTTCCCGGATTTTTTTGCCCGTGGGTTTTTTTGGGACTTTCTTGCGAGTTTTTTTATTTCCAAGGGTTTTTTTCCTAAATTCGAAAAACAATCCAGGAAAATTTTTCTTTTCCAAAAAATTTTTGAATTTTTCAAATATCGGCAAAATACTCAAAAATTGCACTTTTAAGCGGTAATCCGCGCCTCACGACTATGAGGAGTGGTGGGGAGGGGATTTTTTTTTTAAACATATTTTTGTAACTTTACTTTAACCTTAGCTTTGATTGTTTTTTTTAAATTCCTCACACCAGATTTACCTACTTAGTTTAAGGCCCCAAGGGTTGCTTAAAAAAGCAAAAGGTTTAAGAAAATGCTGAAGATAGATATTTACTGTCAATTTAATGTAATAATCAAGGTCGATTACTGACACTGAACAAACAATATGCAAAGGGGCAACATTCCGATTCAAAAGTCTAGTCTATTACTGCTAAATTATATTTTTTAGACAAGGGTCGGGATCGTAGGGTTGTAAAAGTGGGTAATAAACGGGTATTATTTAAATCGAACGTGCTTTTGTTCATATATTTGAGATTTAATAAAATGTAAATAGGTTTTTTTTATTTGACTTAATTATTATTGTAAAATACTAAACTAGGAAATAATATAAAGAGATATGAGTGGTAAGGCGTTTATAACTAACGTATCAAAAAGACAATAAATACCATAAGTACAAAAAATACTCTCACCACAACTACGACGTGTAAATATAAAGAATTCTTTATCTGGTATTGTAAGTTCAATTTTTTGTGAAGTAAATCCAACCCAACTCGACCCAAACTACTCTACGTTTCTCTGATATATGGATGGACATTTTTAGTTTTAGTTTGCGCCCGTCGCTTTTATTATTATGATATGAGAATGCTAAAAAGATTTGTTCTAAAACTTTCATAAAAAAACTGCGTTGACCCTTGTTTGTTGTCATGTAATTTTGTGTGTCAATGTTCATTTGACCAAAACCCCCTCTCACTAGTCTACGGTTTTTACCTTCTCCTAACCCAGCATCAGCAACAAATAAGGGCCAATTATGGTATACTGGCATATCCCTTATAAAAATCAAATCAATCGAAGTTGCTTATGAGGTAAAACGTGAATTTCGACATCATATCGTTTTTCCGTCGGAAAGCACTTAATTAAAATACCTTGTTTTAAAACTTAGTCTTTCTATTTTCAGTTAAGTTCAATCAATTCCCATAAAACTATAAAATTTAAATTTGTAAAGAAATTTTTATACCCCCAATTCTTCAAATAAATTTTGCTCAACATTCTCTCCAAAATTTAGGTGTGTTTTTTTGTACGAGATTTTGCTCGAACATTTCTTTGAACATTTTGCTCAAGAGGCTCGTGTAAATGTTTGTCGGCATTTCAACATCAAAGGAAAGTTTGTCTGTGTAAATGCGCCTTAAGGATTAAATTTGATTTATTCTATGTTTTTTTTTTGCTATCATGATTTTATTTAAAGGTACATGAAATGTAACACCCTAAAAAGGTGAAACCTAAACAAGCCGGTAGCATTTCCGTATACTTTAATACTACTAAAACAGCTGATGAAAACGACGAAGATTTTTGAACTTTTATTCGTTTAAATCTTATCAGATATAGGCAAGGTTTAAGTACTTACGTAATCAGTTTATGTAAAAATTTTGTTTATACCTTCATCAAAAACATGATTTTAGTAACTGTCTGCAGATAACTAAACCATGGCTTTTTCGGTTACCGATGCAAAAAAAGATATTTGTCCGTGTTTTACCCAAAGTTAAAGAGAAATAGCGGAAAATAGTAATATTGAAAAAATCTAATTATTCATTCCTCAGAATTAAGCCATTTCTGCCAGTTTTTACCAAGTATTGACGAAAAAATCATTTAAAAATATCGAAAAAATATCAAATTGTCAAAGATTAAAATCTCGCAACAATGAACGTCACCGAGTAAAAAGACATATCGCTATGGAAACGATTGTTACTTCATTTACCAGCCGCCTTGATTTATAGTGTAAAGATGGTGTGTTTCAAGAAGTTCTCTTCTTTTGATAAAGGTATTAAAAAAAAATGTTAACCACTCGCGGCTAAACTGTGCTTTTTTTACACGCTTGTAAAGATATCTTGGAAAATCATTTGCCTATTTTAACCACTACACGGAAAAAATTTTGCACCAAGAACAATTTTGTGAAAATATTATCAACGACCTGTGCAAAGAAACTGCATATTTGTTGACAATATTTTTAGAATTGGGTACAATTTTGATACAAATTCTTCTTGGTGCAAATCTAAGAACAATTTGTGTAAAAATTTTACACAATTGTAAACAATAACTCCTTACATTTTTCCCAGTGTAATTGTTAAAACTTCTATTTTAGTGTTACTTTTTACAAGCTTTTATTTAACTTGCACCAACTTCCCGACATCTGAACGGCTTCAAGTTTGACATGGTTATATAGTTGCGGTGACGACACAAGAATATAGTGTGATGAAATTGACAGCTCCCCCCTACTCGAAGGGGGTGGAGGGGGGTGTAGTTGAAGTACGCCCGATTTCGTTGAAATTTGGTGCGTTGGGGCACTTGGAGATGAAGATAACGAATTTCTAATCAGATTTTGAAAATTCAATATGGCGGATTCAAGATGGACGAATTTCGGTCATGTTTTGCTAACCAATTTTAACTGTCTTATCCACATCCGATTGTGTTCAAATTTGGTATGCCTTTATAGTTCCGGCGACAATACAATAATATGATATTATTGGGTACACACTTCCCTCTAACGAGGGAAGTGTGGGGGGAAATTATTTAGTTTGTTCGATTTACATCAAAATTGGCGTACAGGGGTTTTTCAGTAAGGGAATATAAATTTTTGGTCAGATTGGAAAATTTCAATATGGCGGATTCAAAATGGACGATTTAGGGTACAAATCTAAAAATTAAATAACAAATTTTTATTAAAAAAAAAACTTTTAAAGAACAAGCTTTTATTAAATGCACTCAGAAGTAGAAAATAATTTTTTATCTTTGTTATACCATAATAAAAGCGATGGGCGCAAATTAAAAATTTTAACACGGTGACAAAGATAGAACTGCAAAAGGAGAACTAAATTATTTTGTTATTCGAATGATAAACTTAATGCTTTCATCTAAAGAAGCTGAGAACGGGTGAGATTGTCGTGATTGCCAAGCCTTTGAAAAGAAAATGTCCTCCTTCGTTATAGAGTAATACAACTGTTTCTTAGGTGAATCGTCGAATGGTGCATTAGGTGAATTCCTGAAATGGGCAGCAACTCGAACACATGGATTCATACAAATATTTGGGTTGCCTCCTCAATGAGAAATAAGACAAGTTCGTGCAATAATTGAACGGGACAGACCATCTTTTATCAAAATTAAATCACTGTTGCGTAGTCGCAAACTTAATACCATTCTCCGAATTCGTGTGTTTCAGTATTATGCTTTAGGATCTTATATTATGGCATGGAAGCATGGACACTGACTGAGGACATGTGCAAAAAGTTACAGGTATTCGAGATGTGGTGTTATCGATGTTTTGCTTAAAATAAATAAAAATCTTGAAGTTTGATTTAGCATCAAAAATCGAAAAGTTGAATATTTTGGCCATATTTTGAGAAATGAATGAAATATTTTGAGGAAGAAGAAGATGACAAATATGTAACTTTTGAACCGCTAATCCGATTTAGATGAAATTTGGTGGGCAGATGTAGATTAGGCTCTAGTTTAGTTCAAGTAAAAAAAATAACCTTAGGGGCGGAGCATATGAGGATTAGGTTTTACAAAAACTCGCATGCTTTTCGGGGGTTTTAAACATATTTAAATCTGTACATTTTACAAAAATCCCAAGCAACACCCAATCATTTTGCACCGATTCGTATTATATAAACCAACTTATCTCCAGGATTACCATGATAATCCTCGAAAGTCAAACAAACGCGCCTAAAAAAATCTTTTACGAATCTTTATACAGCACTAATCCCTGGTTTTCTTGCCGTTGGAGTAAAGCAGGAACAGTATACATACAAGAAAGCACAGCAGGAGTACGACATGTAATAGCACTTTCGTTTATTGCTCTAAAACTACTCTTGCGTACTCCAAGATCGATTCGCAAAGGATTTGGATGTCCGATTATGTACTCCTGCTCCAAATAGCGTGTTCGGTTTTCCGAATCTGTTACTCCGGATTTAATCAGATCAAAAACTTTGTTAATATTCTTTCTGCTTTCTCTTTGGGGATCCGCGTATTTTTTAACCAGCGGTCCCATTTCAAAAATATTCCATCTAAATAAATAAATAAAAAAGTGAGTTTAAAATGGTTATCATCAGCGCGATCTGTACCCTGTGGTGTGTCGTAGTATCATACACCATACCATTGTCTAAGATCTTTAAGCCATGATATCCGTCTACGACCCGGACTTCTTCTGCTTTCAATTTTGCCTTCTATTATCAATTTTAAAAGCTTATATTTGTCATTACTCAAAATATGGCCAAAATATTAATTTTTTGATGGTAAATAAAACTTCAGGATCTTTATTTATTTTAAGCAAAACATCCACATTAGTTACTCTGTCCATCCAAGATATCCTTAGTATTCTATGATAACACCCAAGATATCCTTAGTATTCTATGATAACACCCAAGCATATTAATTCGTGGTATTAGGATCGCGACTACACAACACTGATTTCATTTTGATAAAAAACGATCTGGCCTGTTCAATTCTCATACGAACTTCTTGCATGTTGTCCCAGTTCTCATTGAGGAGGCCACCCAAGTATTTGAATGAATCCACGCATTCGACTTACTACCCATTTACTTCTAACATGCCTTTGATGTTCTTTTCCTTGGATATGACCATCCATTTTGTTTTTCCAACATTTAAGTTAAGCCCGAATCGCGAACTTTTGGCAGCAATTTGATTCAACAACTCTTGCAGCAGGCCTTCCAGCATGTCTACTATTATGACAGTGTCGTCGGCATATCGTAGGTTGTTGATTTTTATGCCCTCTTGGCAGTTATGAAGTGCATTATCTATTATATCTATAATATACAAGATTGGCGCACACCTCTTTTTATTTGGACCTCTTCGGACAGTTGGCGATCAACCTTTATTGGAGCAGTCTGATTCCAGTATAGATTAGCGACTATCTTTAAATCTCGGTCATCTTGACCAAAGTCTTTTAGAGATTCTATGAGCTTTTCGCGTTGGACTCGATCAAACGCTTTTACATAATCTATGAAACAGGCATATACTGGCACCGACACATGTCTAGACCGCTGAACTAAGACTTGAATGCCAAACAGGGACTCTCTTGTTCCGAACCCATCGCGAAATCCAAACTGCTTGCCGTCCATAAAGGATTCGCATTTTCCATAAATTCTTTTATGGATAATCTTTACAAATATTTTTAACATATGGCACGGCGTCTGATTAGGCGGTAATCAATCCACTTCTTTTTTGAATGATTTTTAGGCAGTATAACAAAGATTGATTTTAGCCAGTCATCAGAGATTTTACCCCTGCATAAATCAAGTTAAAATGTTTGACCAGCCTATTTACCGAATCTTCGTTTTTTATTAGCTTTAAAATCTCAGTGTATACTTCGTCTTACCCTACCGCTTTTCTATTTTTAGCTGAAGATATTGCGTGCTGTGCTTTCTCTGGTGTTATATCTATGCCTTGATTTGAGAATTCTTCTGGCTGTTTGGATCGATTACTGGTAAAGAGTTGTTCTATGTAGCTACACCATTATTTTAGTTTTTCTTTGGTATCCGGTATGATTTTGCCCTGATTGTCCACAAGGATTCCCACTTGCCTTCATTATTTTAAAGATAATTTTTTTAACGGTGAAACATTTTAAATGTCAATAACGGAAAACGTAGTAACTGAGAAATTTCATACTTGTGAGATCAGAAGTAAGAAATAAGAAGTGAGCTGCCGGAATTCAATGAAATAGAAACGCTTCAAAAGCAACAATTATCGATCCATGATTTTCTTTGCCAGAATACCCAAGCGTTGCTAGTATTTTATTAAAAATCTGGCGGTAGACGTAAGTTTGTAAACCGATTTTCTATCCTACAGTTGCATCCCATACCGCTTTTTGGCATTCTACTGCGAATGTATTTAATTAAAAAATGGTAATAAGCCCATTTTCTTGTCGGGTGGCCGCTGTTTTTCGCTCTTCACAGAGATAAGCTGTTTAGAAAATTGAGAAATTTTTTTTCTTCCGAAATTTAGTTTCATTCTTTAATTAAAGGCATTGAAATATATTTTTTTTAAATATTACCCAAATTTACAAATATATTAAACAAACATTGGAAAAACTAATAAATGAGTTTTACGATGGCACGAGAACCCTAAATAATATTAGTTACCTACCTACTTTACCTGTAACTCTACCCTAGATTTCCTACTTATAAAAAGTCCCTTTTCCTATGCGTGCCTCGTCAGTTCCTAAAAGAACCCCAACACTACTATACAGGGTGTCCCAATTAAGAATATTTTTCTTGAAAATTAAATTATTAATATGCCAGCAAACACATCTGTTACATTAACATATTATTTACGTACAGATAAAGTCAAATAATTCACATAAAAGAAGTTCTCATAAAATTTACGTAATATTTACATAACATAACAAGTTATGTTTCTTTAATTACATTATATTTACGTAACTTTGTGCATGGCATTATGCATAACATGGAAGTTACTTTATATCTTGTTGTGACATAAGAGCATATAAATATTATATACACAATATGACTTTAATAATAGTAGTTACTTAAAGAGTAAGTTATTTACGTGACGTTAACTTTACCTTGATGTTACTTGTAAGAGATATAAATTTTATGTAAAAAAATTTACCCTAAATTTACCTTTCGATTTACTTTCTAGTTACTTTTTAATCGATATCTGCCGTTTCCCAATTTTTTGTTCCCATGTATTATTTACGGTATTTTAGAAGTAGGGAACTTTGTGCACGGCATTATGCAGAACGTGAAAGTTACTTTTTATCTTGTTGTGACTTTCAGTTTACGTAAAATTTATGTAACAAAGTAATCATGTGTTTTAACTTTTACGTAATATTTACGTAACGGTGTTGGCTGGATACATAAAAAAAATAAAAACCCTTAGTACAAACGTATATAACCCTTAAATGGGACACCCTGTATAGCTTACAAAAAAAAACAAAGAATGACACTTTTAGTTACTCGATTAAAAATTGAAATTTTATACCCCCGCTTCCGGCCGGTATCGATACTTTTTATACGGATTGCGTCCCATTGTTTAAAAAGTGTTTTATTTAAAAGGGCAGCTCAAGTTACCTAATTCCTGTTGAATTTATCGGTAAAAGGTTGGTTTAAAATTGGACACCTATAATTTTTTGTACCATTAAAGACAGGACAATAAAATTACCGTATGTGACTTGGCAGTGATTGAAAGATACCGTATTTTTCATCCAAAATTTTTAACGGTTCTCTCTAAATCCCTGGCCCAACACGGTTCTCAACTAAAAAGCCACCCAGCTGAAATTTTCCCATCGAATCTCATAAAAAAAATGATAGAATTCTTGTATGATTTTTTATCGGGATTTGGGTCGGTTTTGGAACAGATTTCGATGAGATCCTATGATCTATGATTTTGGAGATGTTTATATGAATGTCCTCAAGGGATTGGTTTCTAGAAGAGTTGAGGAGCTTTTATCATTATGGTTATTTTAGAAGATGGGGGACATGGGGGACGAGATTTTATTGGGTTTTGAGTCGGTTTTGGGACAGATTTCGATGAGATCCTAGGATATTTTATTAGGTCTATGGGTCTATGATTTTGGAGGAGATTATATGAGTTGTTATGGGATTGGTTTCTAGAAGATTTGGCTTGGTTTTGGAACAGATTTAAATGATTTTGGAGAAGTTTATATATCCCACAAGAACCCATGAAAATTTTTCCAAAATCATTGCGCTTATAAGATCTTCTGAAATTACGAAACTGATAGGATATCATAAAATATTCTAGAAACCGATCGCACAAGAACCCATAGAAACTTCTCCAAAATCATTGCTCATAAGATCTTCTATAATCACGATACTGATAGAATCTCTTCATTACCATCAAATCTCCTTCAAAAATATATATTTGTGCGTTCATAAAATCTTTTCCAAGCCCACATCCTTATACAAACTGATAAAATGTCCTAGACCTCTGTCTTATAAAACATCCCTGATTTTCATAAAAGTAACTAGTCTTATCCAATTTTATAAAATATTCTAAAACTACAAGCTGATAAAGTATTATATATTTCCTACATAACCTTATCTGCTTCTAGAAAATTATAAAATATTATAGAAAAAAATACTGGCCTTCTCATTGAATATAGAACTTATAAAAACATGATAAAAACTTCTCCGGTCTGGATGAGATTTGAGGGGAAAATTTCAACAGGGCAGTTAACTCCGACCTCTTCAGTGCCCTTTAGCCTACTGCCTACACAATGAAAACAACGACGATTTTCCCTTATTCTTGGACATACCTTTTTTTGACCTCGGCATCCATGATAATAAAGGTCGATCTACATAAAATTTAATGAATTCTGAGAAATTTGACAGTAATTTGCCCTAAGTAACACACGAAATCGATGAAAAAATTAGTTCTATCACAGTCTTACACCAAAGCAACGTTGTGGAAAAAACGCAACTTTTATTTATCTACACCGCTAGAGCTTCAACAACCAACAATAATCACTTTTTCAAAAAAAATTCTCAGTGTACATTAGTGACAGGATATGTATCGAAATGGACCTTATTGAGTATAATGCTTTAATATGACATTATGACAAAAGCTTCCAAAACTTTAAACCCACATTAAACCGAAATTTAATTTGATTTGTTGTTTAGCTTAAACTTGTCCTTTGTGCTGAGGTTTTCACTTTGACGGGCAGCCTACCGGAAAAGTAAGTAGCGATACGTACCCGTTAAGGAACTTTCTGTAGACACTACAGAAATTTTAGTTTCCTGAAGGAGTGTTTTATCATACTCTAGATGATAATGGGTATTATGTAGTAGGTTGTCCTGAGGAGACATAACAAGGTAAAGAAGACTATTCGAAAAACTAAAAGACCAAAGCAATTGGGGTAATCAGTCTAATAATTCATGTACTAAAAAATATTGTTAAAGATTATTATAAAATAATTTATGGCAAATGCGAATTCTGTATGGAAGCCACACAGCTAAAATCTTGGCGAGGGTTCGGGTCCAGAAAAACTTTAAGGCTTAAATTATGAATTAAAACACTGTCAGCGTAAGCTGTTACGTGCTATTCTAGATGACACTTTATTTGATATGCAAGTCTAAGTTCAACCTGTTCTGGAATAGGCTCAAAGCCGAAAAAAAAAAATAGACAATGCTCTTCACAACTTCGAAGTTGACGGCATAAAAACCAACAACCTTAGATATGCTGACGACACTGTCATAGTTGCAAACATGGTGGAAGATCTCAAAGAGTTGTTAAATTAAATTGAAATAAAAGGTTCGCAACTTGGGCTTAACTTAAATATTGAAGAAAATGGATTTTTATAGCATATAAGAAGTAAATGACCCACAATTAGTATGCGTCGATTCGTACAAATACGTAGGTTGCCAGGTCAAGGGGAACTTAGAGGTACCCCAGGGATTCATTCTTGGGCCCACACTAGGGAATTTATACTACGATGACGTTTTAAGAATACAGTTATCGGAAGATACGATTCTATCAGGATATGCTGACGACCTTGGATTAGTGATATCAGGTGAAGACAGCAAAGAAATAAAAGAAAAATTCATGTGAGCGATAATCAAAATTAGCTAAGAAAAGAACTAGCCTTGGCCCCTCATAAAACCGAGTCATTTATAGTAGCAGGTAAAAGAAACCTAAAAAGCATTAACTTTACAGTAGATTTTTTAAGAATATCTATATTATCTTGGCCTCAAAGTGGGTCAAAACATGAATATGAGCCAGGAAAGGCGGAAAAAGTATCGGCAATGCTGCCAAACTTGGGTAGACCAAAATCTAGAAGAAGGAGAGACTTAAGTAGCGTGGTTAACTCCATAATACTGTATGTGGAAGAACTGGGTAGAAAAATAAGATCTATAGAAACTTACTCGAAAGGGTTTAAAGTGCTATAAAAATAGAAGAGTTTCTACAAAGGCAATACAGACAGTAGCAGAAACCATACCGATCAACCTACTAATACTGGAATGCTTCTATAAAAATAACAAAGAGGAGAAAATAAAAGCGACAAATGCGACTGTCGATAGTTGGCAAAGAGAGTGGGAAGAGGAAGAGGAAAAAGGCCAATGAACCAACTACCTGATCCCAAACATTGCACAATGAATGGAATGAAAACATCACGAGTCACGGACGCTTTCGGGCATACCTGTATCGCTTTGTAATAACGCCAAACGACAAGTGTTTAAACTACGGAGGAAGGGATACAGACAACAAGCCTATATGAAGATTAGTGAATAAATGATTGGCGGAAACAGCTGATAAATGAGAGAAACTGGACAATTTTATCGAAAACCTGGAAAGGAGGGAGAAGAAAGAACATGAGAGAAAGAGAATAACTCAGTGAAGCAATGCCGAAAGGTTATACTACTGCCTCTCTATGGCCAGAAGGAGTTTTAGTCGGAGTTGCGCCCGAGACTGTTGGATGACCTGGATATGAACTGGCCAACATCCTTCAAGGAATTTTCGTTTCTTCCAGTGTGACTCCTTGTGTGTTTTTCTTCTGGTTTTGTATTAGTAAGAAGGCTTCGAACTGTATTATTACATTTAAAAGCTTTTTTAATATTAAAGTTGTTCGCTACTTTTCGAATTTTCTCTGATACTTCTGTAATGTATGAAATTGTAAGACATGCATTTGCCTGGTTTTGGTCTTGTTATCTCTGTCCTGTTTGCCAAAATTTAGAAATAGTATATGTTATAAATTTAAGGCTGTAACCAATCTGCTGCAGATTTTTCTTAACGTTTCTTATTTCGATATCCACAATGATACAAAGTTCTTTTTATGCTTCGTTTGGTTGTAGCAAAATGATTTGAACCTTGATGTAAATACTGTCATGTGTGAGTGGGTTTACGATAGACTGTTGTTCTGATATCACTTTCTACTCATTTGATTTGAATGGAATAGATTTGGAGTAGTTTGCATTTGAAGACGATCAGAGATTGTGCTGATCGGAACGTCGTGTAAAAAAAAAAATATAGACAACGAAAGTCGGAAATAGAGAGTTGATTTCAATAGTATGGTGTTAGTACATTATGACACTTTTTAGGCAGGTAGTAGATAAGTTAAAATCGCGTTAATGACAGACAAGAGAGCATATCAATAAAAGAACAAAAGGTTTTCTTCAAAATGTTTAGAATAAATCTAAGATTCCAGTACAGAAATCCGCTACTTGTCTTCAGCGGTTTTACGGTGTTTTGACTGGCATATTATTGGACATTTTATAAGTTCGCCACTGAAACTAATTAAACGCAATCAAGACCGGGGTCGGTTCATCACAAAGTTTTTAATTAAACAAATTAGGTTGTTATTACTGAAAATTAAATGGTAAAATAATTAGCATCTACTTTTATAAGTTGTTTTCTTGTATTCACGTTACAAGATAAAACTTCGTCTGAGTTGTAAATCAGGTAATAGAAAACAATGTTACAAAACTTCGTGTAATTTTGATGTTTACTGTTGTCTTTTTATAAATAGGTATTTTGGAGCTCTTTCAGATAAAGAAATAAACGAAACGTTGTTAAAAGTAAACCGGTTAGTAAACCTATTATTACTTTTATGTTTTTTTGTGTTTTCGTTCGTAAAATAATCCCTTAAATCGCATGCATGTTCTCTTCACAAGTTTCCTTCTTCTTCTAAAGCTCTATATAGTGATAATAATCTCGACAATCTTCAATAGTGTTTCGTTATCTTTAACGGTTTCAAAGTGATAAATCATCACCTTCTTCTTTAAAATCCCATACATTAAAGGAGTATCAAAGAAAATTCCAAAAGTAGCGAATAACTTTAATATTAAAACAGCTTTTAAATCTAATAATACAATCCGAAGCCTTCTTAGTAAAACAAAACCGGAGAACAAACAAAATAAGGAGTATTAGTGGTGAATCATACACAGGCGAAACAAAAAGATCACTATCTTTTATAGGCTTAATGAACATCCTAATGGAGTAAAACAACGAAATCAGGAATCGCCGAACATGCATGGTCAAAACAACACCGAATGAAGTGGACAGAAGCAAAGATTTTGCACAAGGATTCACACTGGAAGAAACGAAGAAATTTCTTGAAGCTGCCTTTATTGGGCAGAATCAGGGTATTCTCAGTAAACCAAGTGTTGAAATTCTAAATATTTGGAAACCCCTTCTTAGGCGGAGCCAACTTCTTAAACTTTACTGTTGAGTAATTTCCCATAGTATATAAGTACGTAGCCTTAGGAATAGATTGTAGTTTGCACCTGAAGATGATCAGAGATTGTACTGATCGAAACGTCGTGTATAAATAAAATATAGACAATGGAAGTCTGAACACAAAGTGTAATTCAACAAATTATTTTCTCAAACTTTCAAACATAAAGCACTTTCTTAAATAGCTTTAAAATAAGAACGATTTAGTGCTAAAAACGGTTTTAGTGGTGTTTAGACGAAATTTTCAAACCGCCCTCATAAAGGCGCTGTAAGAGGGCCGTATAAACAAATTAACTGACTAATTATCTAATTAGCTCTATAGTTTTTTTGTTGTGATTTCCCAGAGTTTACCTTTAATACAACAAACACATCATTTCAAACAAAAAGGTAATAAAAATTCAAATTTCGCGTGTACTTCTTATACAAACTACGCCGGTCACATTAGTGTCGTATTTACCAAAGCGCCCTTATTTTAATATTTCTTGCGAACCCTTTGTATCCGAGCACGTATGGGAAAATTTTCAATAGGAAAAGCATTTATTTGACTACCAAATAAGTGGATAAACAATAAGGCATGTAAGGGAAAACGTTTTACTAACGGTCTTGTTTCAGTCACCTTATTTTTTTCAGTTTTTAAATCTATCATTTAACCTTCCATTTTTTCAGATTTTTGGGACACAATGTACAGGGTGATCGGTTATAAGTATTCCCTAAGATAACTTTCTTTCTAATAGCCGCAGAAAAACCAAACAGAAACTGGGTGAAAGGGTATATTATAGGAACCTCAAAATCATTAATAAAAATTATTGAATGAAAATAGTATATAGGGTGAGCAAAAAATTTGTTTCTTTTCTCTCCTATGCCGGGTGTCCCAAGGTGAGTAACTTATTAGAATATTTTGGAAACTATACAATGGAAAATTTTCAAACTTTCTATTCTGACATAAGTCTATGCAAGGGGGTTAGGTGTAGTACCATTTCATAGACATTTTTAAGGAAAACAAGTGTACCAAAAAAAGTGTTTTTCGGCAGTTCCTGGTTTTGGAGCTATAGACATAGCAGATAAAGTACGTATCATATATTAGTTTTAGATTTTGGGGTAGTTTTTGCCATTTATAGGGATGCTAGGGGGTGTAGTACCATTTTATAGATAATTTTAAGGAGAACAAGGGTACCAAAAAGTGTTTTTCGGCAGTTCCTGGTTTGGGAGCTATAGACATAGCAGATAAAGTACGTATCATATATTAGTTTTAGATTTTGGGGTAGTTTTTGCCATCTATAGGAACGATAGGGGGTTTGGTATAGTACCATTTTATAGATATTTTTAAGGAAAATAAGTGTACCAAAAATTGTTTTTCGGCAGTTCCTGGTTTGGAAGCTATAGACATAGCAGATAAAGTACGTATCATATATTAGTTTTGGATTTTGGGGTCGTTTTTGCCATCTATAGGGATGCTAGGGGGTTTGATATAGCAACATTTTATAGATATTTTTAAGAAGAACAAGTGTACCAAAAATTGTTTTTGGGAAGTTCCTGGTTTGGGAGTTATAGACAAAGCAGTTAAAAGAATATGCATTATAAAAATGTTTAATAATAACGTGGTAGCCTTATATTAAAATATTTTTTGGGTTGTTGGATGGTTTTATTTACATAATATTATTTTTATTTTTGTTTTATTACAAAAAATACATTTTCGTTGAGGTTGAGCAGTGTATACGCTATCGGAGCCATTCGGCTTAGAAATCTGCTATCTCAATCTGCCATCTTCACGCCGCGCCGGTCTTTATGAAATACTTTCATATTTGCAGGGTTGCCATTTACAGGAAAACTTGGCAACCACTTTCTTATTTTAAATTGAATACCCTGTATATTTTTGGATTCTACAAAATTTTTTAGCTACATTTTATAGATATACCTATGTTCAATTGTTTTTAAAATATTGACAGGTGAAAATTGACATTTTTTTAAATTTGACTGCTCGTAACATCGAAACGGTTAAGGATAGACCAAAACGGTTTGTACATTCCTGTCTTGATTTTTCACAAGCTATCGTTTTATATCTAAACCCAGGGTTAAAATATCCCAAGTTTAGTTCAACTCTGGGTTAAAAATAGTACAAAATGATAACTTATTATGCTCTATCCTTAACCGTTTCGATATTACGGGCTGTCAAAGTTTTACCTGTCAATTATTTAAAAAACAGTTGAACAGAGGTATAGGACATTATGCATAAAATAAACCTCAAATATTGTGTGGAATCCAAAAATGCAAAAATATACAGCGTGTTCAATTTAAAATAAGAAAGTTGTTTCCAAGTTTTCCTGCAAATGGCAACACTGTTAATATGAGAGTATTTCATAAAGATAGTTTACATGAACTTATGTTAGAATAGAAAGTTTGAAAAGTTTCCATTTTATTGTTTCCAAAATATTCTAATACGTTACTCACCTTGGGACACCCGGTATATTTTGACACTAATATTATATAGTATTATAGATCTGCATGCAACCGTTTCCGAGATATTTCAATTTGAGTTAGATGTTAAATAAATCGTATTATTGTATTATAATAAAACTTAGTAATTTATGACTCCCTGCTTTCAAACCGCTGCTATTTTTGTTTTTCACAGTCAACTATTTATTTGGAAAGTTCAAGTTTGACAGCTTTCTGATTACTGGGATTATTAATATTATTATTTATGGCTTACTTTGGTTTCATTATAACACAATAATACGGATTAATTAATATTTCATTCAAATTGAAATATCTCGAAAACGGTTACATGCAGATCTTTCCTGTATGGTATTTTTCAAAAGCTAATTTTCTGGAGAATTCAAAAATGTTAAAATATATAGGGTGTTCATTAATAAAGAAAATGTTTTTGGCACACCCTGTAAACTATTTAAACTGATTAATTTTTATTAACGATTTTGAAATCCTAGAAAATACCCTTCCCACAAAGCAAGAAAATATTGCATGTATATCCAGCGTATATACGAAAATGGAGAAGGATATTGACCTGGATATCACCCATGTGCATAGGAGCTCTAAAAAAGATCCAATTTAGATCCAGAAGTACCCATTGGGTAACATCCAATGAATATACGTTATAAGTATATTCTGAACATGTATTAATTACTCCACAAAAATATTCGAGTTATATTCCATTACCCCAAATATGATGTTCTATGGTATATCCATTACGGTATATATTTATATATTATATCCTGTCGATATCCGTCACGATATACAAAATGTATATTTGTCCAAATTTTAGTTTATATATAACAATGGTATATCCATAAGTATATTCTTTTCGTATCCATAATATTTTATTAAGGCTATATATAAGATTTATATTACTGCAATATACTAATCCTTATAACACTGATGTATTCAATGAAGAATGTCCATTACAAATCTATGATCATATATATAAGGTATATAGATTTTGTATATACCCTGAATATATTGTCATGTATATTACAACAATATACCCACTTAGCACAATAACAGGTCGCATCCTAAATTTAGAAAAATTAACGTGAGTAAAATTAACATCAGAAACACATGCTCTCACATAAATACGCATTTTTTAGATGTAATTTAAAATGGTAGAAAATATCGTTTTTATGTTATTTATATATACAAAAAATATACGGTATAACGTAAAAAAGTGCTGTTTGTTAGCAAAAAAAACTAAAAATGCCTAAATTTTATTTTTTTAAAAATGAAAACGCGTTGGACAGCTAAAAATTTTTAACAACAATAGTTTCAAATTTTTAAAGGTTTTTTAATAATAAACAAACACTTCTTCCTCATTTTTTTAATTTAAGCAGTTAATTGAATTGCATTTTTTTTATTTTATTTAGATACAGAATTAAGCTTTCCATTAAAAAATTTAGTTTAAGTCAAAGAGAGCAAAGCAGTATATTAAGACTCGCAGGCACCATATCGCATTATTACCAGTACACTTCCTCATGTTTAGCTCTATTCTTTTTGGTGGTTGATATCTGTCTCTATCTGCAGCATCCTTAATCAGTTTTCTATGATAATATGAAGCTTTGTATTCGTGGTGGTGCGTAAAGAAAGGGAATTTCTTCTTGCTGCAGCTACATCTGGAAATAAAATATTTTTATAAACAAATAATACGTGGCATATTCATTTTTTATGAGTTTTTGTTCCGTTTGCTGGTGGTATAAAGCAACATTTTGTAATAAAAAAAAACTATAAAAATGCCATGGGCAAAAATATTCTAAAAAATGTGTTATTTTAATCTTTTAAATACAATGCTGTAAAACAAAAATTTTAGAAAAAATTAAGTTTATAAAAAAATATAAAACCAAATCTTTTAAAAAAGTAATGTTTAACTTCAGTAACAAATATAAGTAAAGAAAAAAATTATATAAGTTCTCTAGACTCAACAAAAAATGATTATGCCAATTTCTGGCAAATTTATGCGTGAATATCCTGAGCACTTTTCTATGGGACCTTTCGGACATCATCGTTTTAGTTTTTAACAAAAGTAATATATAAAAAACTAAAAGGAACAGTCTATAAAAAGACACACACACAAAAAATCTTTTGTATCTTCTCATTTTGCTTTAAACTGAATTTAAAAAAAAGTTCTCGACAGTTTATACTACTTACCCTGCAAAGTCTAGATGTAAAGATGGCCGCCAGGATTATTGTCTTTGCCCATGTAAAGGAACCAAAAATATAATTTTTGTTGTTTAAATATTGAGAGGCATGGTAAAAACTACCCATATTTCCATCAAAAGTCCACCTAAAATAGAAATTTGGTGATTAACAGTTACCATTCCTACCGGATTTATCAGGGCAGAACTTATTTTTAAGTAGTCTTTATTTCACAAAATCCTTAAATTGTTGCTAATAGTAAAATAAAACTTTAATATTTTATTCAGGGAATTTTCACAGATAATTCAAGAAAATAAATTATTTACTGCTAGTCATTTATGACCAGTTTCTTTACATTTTCACAAGAAAACCAACCAATACAACCCCAGCACAACTTTTAATTTTACAGTATAAACACAGGGTACCGAACAGAGGTGATCCGTGGTATATATATAGTATATATTGACATTGACTTTTCTCTGTCTCTTTTTTTCGTAGCGCGTCAACGTCGAAAAGCAACATATATCGTCAAGTTGAAATTCAGCCATATACAGGGTTCCTAAGCAAATCCTTAGGGGGCCAAGCAGCCGTGTATAAGACGCAGACAAACGGAAAAGCACATTAGGTAGAAATTCCCTTTAGGACTGGAATAAAAATTGTTTTTGCTCGACTTTCATACCAAACTGATGAAAGATATCGTAAAAAAAATATTTTTCGGCTTTTCATTTTGTAACCATTGTCCTTACGCACTGTTTATAGGCTGGGGACTGAGATACATGCAAATGCCTAACCTAAAGCGTTCATACACGGCCGGAGAAATCAACTGAGATATTTCCGTAGAAACTTTATCAAGCAAATAGGACGGGTTGACGCCTTCGAACGTCCAACCCGGGTTTTGCACTTTGATTCGAAATCAAAAAGGAGGAACAGTCAGATGTGGGGCTGTGCACAAATTACGTAACGGTGATTTTACCAATTTTTGACCCCCTCCCTATGTAATGTTTTGTAACGGTTTGGCACGCCACTCCCCTAATATTACGTAACGATTTCAAGACCACTAACCTCCCCCCAAAAAAAAACTTTTCACTTATTTTCATTCCAAATTTTCTTAGTTTCACACAAATGCAAACGCTGTCGAAAACCCCCCTCCCCCCTACGTAACGTTTTGTAACCCCCCTCTCCCCTATGACCATTACGTAATTTGTGCACGGCCCTTGTAGTCCCAGTGGAGGAGGGCGAGAAAATTGATATTTTTTTCTTAAAAATTATACTCTTTAGACCTATTTCTTTGCGTTCCAGAAATTACGTAATTTTTGAAAAAAAATTGTAAGCGGCGCCATTTTTATTTCGTGCTTTGTTTTTCTAACATTTTTGCGCTCGGCTAATTTAATTGAAAAATTTTTGCCTGCGGCGCCCTTTATCTTCTCACTCGAAACCAAGATCCCCCGTTTTAGGAAAACTGATCCCGTCTCTGTTTCTAAATTTTTTCGAATAAAAGTAGAGTATGACCATGGGGGAAATAATTTTTTTCTACGTTATGACGAAAATTTCGAGAAAAAAAATAAAAAAAGTGGCAGACCTCAAGTTTTTCGTAAAAAAACGATTTTTGTAAAGAAACAGAGCAAAATAAATCTTTTCAACCCTTTTTGGGTGTTACAAATATTGGCAACCCCTTATTTTTCGCGTTTACCCTCCCGCTAGTTTTGAAGAATTGGTTCGCTACATGTTTCGAGATCATGTCATAAAACACTTCGAAAATATCAAATGTAGTGTAGGGCCAGCTTTATTTAAAATCAATAATATCGCTAGCAAAAAGCTCTGCAGGAAAAACAGCGCCGTTTATTAATTTCTTTGGCTTCTAGTGCTCTGCTGCATGGTTTGGCCGTTTCCGGATAGATGTCACTAGTAGAACAGAATGGAAAGAAATTTAATTAAAAGCGAAGATATTTATTTCTAATGTTAATAACCTTAAGACTTTATCGCTCAGTATTGTAAATAATGGAACCTGAAAAGCAAGAAAAAGCTGTGGTTTGGACCTGAAAACATCTAATTTTTAATTAGATCATCTCATGGTGTGGCCGCCATCTAGCGGAACAATGAAAGAGTGGCGACAATTTTTTCTCATGAAAGCAGTCCGGAGATAATAACAAACTGGCACCATTGCTCAATATACCTGTTTCTTTTGTGCGCGCAGAACTTTCTATGCCATTTCTGTTTGATTTATTGAAATCCTATACCTAAGGAAAATCTTAGGAACCCTGTATATAGTTGCATTTATTTCATCTGATGCCACCATTTTGAGCCCACATGAATAAAACAACTTCAATTGCGTTTATCTACTAACCTGCAACAACTGGATGTAAGATAGCAATTCCCAGCGGGATAGTCCATTGTAGTTTAATCCAACCGATAATAAAAAATATTGCTTTTTGCTACAAAACTTTAGAAAATGGCACAAATTCACTGCACATAAGTCGAGAAACAAGCGAAACAGGCTTAGTTCCGTATTTGCAAGACGAAGGATTTATTAATCTCGTACGTATCTGATTGGTTGAATTGAAACCCCGTGGTACACGCGTTAATGAATCAAAATACGTAGAGGAACACCGAACTCAGTCATATACACCGCTAAGTGATTATTATTTAAGGCTCCCTCATCAATTTAGTGGTTTTTGATTCACTGAGATAAGAAAATATATATAAGACTAGGGACCATGTGCACCGACAAATTAAGTGGCCACTCGGAGAGAATGTGATTTGCCAAATTTTGGCAAGATGGTAAGTCACAATCTAACCCGCGTAAAAAAAATGTTAACTATAGCAATATAGCTACGATTTTTTAAAGAAATATAAAACAAGGAGGATCTGTGTTACGTACATTTAAAAAAAAGCATTAAAAAAAAGCAGAAAAATGTTGTGATCTCTAATGCTAAAAAAATGTAATTATATATTATAACAATAATATAGTTAATAAAGTATTCCATTCCACAAAACATTATTTGGGCATATTTATTGTGCAAATATTCAAATGATAAACAGAATATACTCAAACGGATACACACTGAATATTGCGAAAATATTCATATTTTTTAATATAATTTCTTCCAATAAATTTTATGTAAAAAATATGTAGCATTTTAACTTCAGATGGGAATATTAAAAACCTCTTTTAGAGAATATTACGTGATAATTATAAAATTTATATATTTAGTTTATATTAAAAAACAAATATTTGGGTAATATTTTATTTTAAAATATTCTGATATTCGGTTAAAAAATATAAGGCTTATACACAAAAAACATATATTTAGAATGTGTGATAGCGCATATACACTGAATATACAGTAAATATCCGTTCATGTGTCCTTTTTTTAAAAATGTTTTTTTTTCTAATATATAAAATATACATGTAACATACAAAACGTATATCCTAATTTTAAATATCTTTGTAATATACAATATCCAAGGCTTGCTATGTGGGTTTTACCCAGTTTTTGTTCGATTCTTCTGCGACTATTAGAAAAAAAGTTATCTGGGGGAACACTTATAATCGATCACCTTGTACATCTGTTTTTTTTTAATGTAGTGTTTACAAAAATATTCAAATCCGTTAAGCGCTATACCTAAGCCTTTTAAACCGCTAAAGGTTCGGACGATTGCCACGCACACACGCGTCACGGTCACTGGGAAATGGTCCATTAGCAAACCAAATGACCCAGCATTTGCAAATTAGTTTAACTCGAACTTAACGCACGACTAAAACTCTTAACTTTGAAGTTAAATATGGAATAAACGTCCATACGCTCTATGCACTAGGGTGGGCCTGCCGGTCGTCCAAACTTGCCCAGACGCGTCCGGGTTTCAGTGACGTCCGTCACAAAAGAAAAGAATATGAATTAATATTTTCTTTATATGTTATTTGGCACGCATATGCATCCAAAATCTATTTTTAAAATTGCCAAACTAAATGTAGCCTCAAAAAAATTAAAAGATTTCCAAGAAAATAGGAAAGATTTTTTTTAACCTTTTTATATTTGCTGTAAAATGCAGCTCCCTAGAATAGGAAAATGAGAGGTATAAAATATCTCCTTTTAAAGGTGTTTAAATTGCTTTTAATAGTTTTTCTTTTTATTTATTGATTTGTATTTGAGATATTCATATTTGATTTAAAGGTCTTTGAGTTATCTGTATAAATAGGTGTCAAGATTTTTTGAGAATCCGACAAATGGGCTTCGACATATTCATAATATTATGAACCAAAATAAAATAGTGGTACGGTAGACCTAGAGGCCCTGTATACGATTTTTTACAGTTATTGTTTTACCAGAGGTGAGCAACTGGATTTAACAGTTTGTTATGGAAATGTTTGAAATTGTGTGTTTGCAATGAAGGTTAGTAACCCCTGAACATAAATAACTTTGTCACTGTCAGATTTTTGATTAATAAACGTGAGGTTTCAAAATTGAATTCTGCTGTATCAAAAACTGTAATTTGTATTGTTCCTTTGTCCAATGGAGAAATAAAGTCATTTACCAAGCTGGAAAATTAATAAAAAGAGCCGAATTTGCGAGGTAAGTAAGCTACAAGCAGTAGGTACAAACATACACATTTAGCATGTACACTTGATTTAAAAAAAAACGCATACATTCAGCCACAAAATTAACCTTTCTAAAAGTTTATAATATATACGGACTACCAGCTAAAATGCCTAAAAACTTCAAAAGTACGACAATTTGTCATATTGTTTAAAAAAGGTCTCTAA
Source organism: Oxystoma pomonae (assembly GCA_963921995.1). Lineage (NCBI taxonomy): Eukaryota > Metazoa > Arthropoda > Insecta > Coleoptera > Brentidae > Oxystoma > Oxystoma pomonae. The sequence continues at coordinate 85,704,490 of OY998169.1, read as the reverse complement.
AACTGAAAATATTTTTTTACTTAAATTAAAGGCAACCTTATTTTTATATTAAATTTTGCATAATACTAAAAAATCAGCAAAAATAATGTTTTAGTAAAGTCTTTATTTACAACATCAAATTATCACTCGAGCAACGGACGAAGGCTGTTCTATAAAGAGGGCGGTAACCCATTTTGGAGTTAATAAAATAACAATAATACGATGGAATTAAAAACAATTCGACGAATAGGAAACTTGGATTAGGACAAAAACTATGGTAAACTTAATACTAGTTCTTTTTTAAGTTAAAATAATAAAATAAAAGAGGATCACCATTTTTCTCTATTACAAGCTGCAAACGTCTGGGTATTGAAAAGGTTAAATTTTGAAAATACTGATGGTCTTCTGAGAGCTGATCCAATGCGCTATAAATAGCATCGCTTAACTCTTCAGCATTTTGTGGTCTCCAATTCCTTTGGTATATTATTTTAACGATTCAACTCCATATATTGTCCATTGGGTTAAGCTCAGGGCTGTTGGCTGGCCAAGGAAGTGTTTCTATATTATTATTCTGAAACCATTGGCGAACAACATTAACCGTATGTACTGGACAGTTGCCCTGCTGATAAACGAAGTCATTGTTTTCATATAAAGCCCCACATGTTTACTGAAAAATTTCCAGTTTTTTTAATTTGGTTTGTATATTCGGGTTCAAATCTAGAATTTGGTGGACGATAAACTAAAATTTTCCTGCTGCTTGAAGATGATTGAAAAATTTTTTCGTCAATGAATACCTCCCTCTCCCAGAAGTCATTATCACGAAGAACGTTGTTCAGTGCAAAAATCACTCTGGCCTGTTTCTGTTCTTCTGTTAGAAAAAGCTTCTTTGCAGCAACTCGACAAGAGACTTCTGATTTCGTTACTCTTCTATTTCTTCTATTTACTGTTGCTAAAGAACCCGGAATAATGTTACATTAGCTGCTGCTTCAACCGATGTTGAAAAACGATTTTGTCTGAGATGGTCAATAAGTCTCTCATCTTGCACTTCAGAACTTACTTTTGGTCGTCCTGATCCATCTTTTCTATCCGTAGAATTATTTTCAAATCATTTTATCAACTCCAAAATGGGTGGCCGCTCTTCTTATAGACCAGCCATCTTCTATAACTCGAGTGATAATTTGAACTTTTAAAAATGTTGATATCTGTGGCATTTATAAGGATGTCACACTGAATTTTAAGCTGTCAGGTATACTGAGCTGATGGTGCCTTATAATAGTATACACTAATGGAAAGCCAAATTTTCTTTAGTACAATCTCTGATCGAAACGTCGTGTATAAATAAAATATAGACAATGGAAGTCCGAAACACAGAGTTTATTTCAAACACATCATTGTCTCAAACTTTCAAACAAGAAAGATCCTGTTGTATCCATTTTCATATGACTAAAATGTTCTCCTAAAAAAATCAATTTTTGAAGAAAACATAAAAACCTTCTTTATATTTCTAAGGAAAGTAACTCGGAATAGAATTTTTATTCTTGGGTAAGTTAAAACATTGCGGGGAGTCACCGTAGTGAACAGCGTCTTAGCCTGCAAACAGAGATCGCAGGATCGGATCTCGGCAAGTACACATTGCTTCACACAACACCGAATGCGACTCGAGACAACACCGTTCTTAACTAAAAAGCCTGTTAACTCCTACCGCCTTAGTGCCCTTTAGCCTAATGTGGCTGCCATTTTTATAACCAAATTGACAACTAAAACATGGATTTTCTGTCAGTTTGGTATCAATATGGCACCGAACATAGGCCAAAAGATACTAAAACGAAAATGAGTTAACTGGCTTTTTAGTTGAGAACGGTGTTGCTCGAGATGACGACGGGCGGTCCACTTCTCAGTAGCTCCGTAGTTGACGTTGTACATAGAGTAACAACAAACGAGGTAGAATTAGGCGGCACGGTTGACGCTGCATCGAAAACTTTGCGAGACTCAAAGTTGGACGGCCGAGGACCCCACCAAACTGGGTAGAGGAGACTAGCCGGTGACCCAAAAAAGGACGACCTGGACTTCTCCGAGATCGGGACTCCATGGGACACGGCTGAACTCCAACAGATTTGGTAGCGGGAGTGGACAGAAGGTGACTTGAAAGAGGCGGTACCACCTTCGGGTAGCAGGACCACTCCAAAGAGATTCGGGTAGCAGGGCCACTCCAACCGAAACCGGGACCTCGATTTTCGGGTCAACCTATATGACGGCGGGCTGCTGGGGAGAAAAGTCTACCGTCAACCAAGTTCTGCTGGGACGGTAGCGATGTAAGATAGATGCAAGTAGTAGGACTACCCTTCGGAGGGGGTGTAAAGCCGGGGGTCCACTGTGTATACTTGCTACGCAGTCTAAAGATCCCTGCCCTCGACAAAGAGGTGGACCAATTTTTTGACACTGAAAATTACGGTTCTATTTGCCCCGTCATATTGCAATTGATTCGAATAATTTGTTATAACCAAGAGAATGTTAGTTTCTAAGAATATTTTTTGCATTCTCATGTTTCCTCCAAATAGATTGAGTTCAATGAGAAACTTCCACATATTATACGAGGGGATTAGGGCATAGAAAAGTTATCTACAGTTTAACTGAGCCCAAAGTTACATGGTCAGTAATAAAATAAAAGGCAAGCATATACAGGGTGTTTTAAATTCGATGGTCACCGTGGGGATCTCCTAAACGGTAGGAGATACGAAAAGGTTTAAATTAGGGCAAAGTTGCACAATTTGATACTTTGCTCAAAACTAAAAAAAAGTTTACAAATTCCGGATAGTTCCGAAGATAGGCGGAAAAAACGAAATCTTCATTTTTAGTTTTTACTTTTCTGCGCCCTTATTCTTAAAGTTGTCAAAAAACGCTTAAAACTTTCTATAGGCACTTTTTAAGATCTCTATTTTTAAGATTTGAGATTTCTGGATGACAGGAGCACAGTAACGCGTCTCCACCGTAAAATGAACTTGACAGTGATCCTGTCACACAGAAATATCAAATCTCGAAAATGGACCTCTTATTAGGTAGATCTTAAAAAAGTGCCTGTAGAAAGTTTTAAGCGTTTTTTGATAGCTTGAAGAATAAGGGCGCAGAAAAATAACAACTAAAAATAAAAATTTCGGTTTTTTTCGCGTATCTCCGGAACTATTTGGAATTTGTCAACTGTCTTTTTGGTTTTAAGCAAAGTGTCAAATTTCGCAACTTTGTCCTAATTTAAATTTTTTCATATCTCCTACCGTTTATGAGATCCCTATGGAGAGCATCGAATTTGGAACACCCTGTACACGTGGCAGTGTCTTTATGGACAAGTATACCGAAGTGAGATGTGCTGAAAATTCAAATAAGGCCCTCTTATCTTAAATACTACTTAATTTGACGTTGATCTTTTTTAAGTCACTTAAAACTCAAGTGGGCTGTGTGAAAGTGGCCATTATAAACACGCAACGCGTTTAACCATCGACGTACAGGTTAGTACATCGATGCGTTTAACTTCTAGAATTCGTGCGCGCCGTAAGCGCATGTGTCCAACCCGACCGATATATGCGTAATGAACGGTAACAAAATTTGTAATCGCGTGACTGTGAATTATTGCTTATCAGTCGTAATCGAGCTCGCGCACGGTGGAGACGCGTTAACGGGTATTGCGGTTTTTAACGGTTTTTAACATAGAACAAAGTGTTTTTTTTTAACATTGTGCTCTACATTTTAACGAATTTAACAGTATGTAGTGATTGTTTACAATTAAATTGATGATGTAATAATTTCCAAAAAAATATGTAGAAGTAGTGCCAAATACTAAGTGAAATAATATGTGTGGACAATCTATTTGCTAGCAACACGATGGCAAATGCGGGTACCTACAGGGAGTTTCGTCAAAGGAGTAGAGTGGTAGGTGTTTTTTTATTTGTTTTTACTGTTTTGTAAATTACATTCTCCCACCCCTCAATGCTAATTGTTTTAAAAATTTTAATATAATACCTACCCATATATTTTTTGTTTTCAATTTAATAATAATGAAATAAATTTGAAAAAACTTTTTATACTAATTATATAATACCAATTTTTTTGATTTTCTATAAAAGCTTTCAAAAATTATTTCATACATTTTTGACGGAAATGTTTAAATTAAATTCAGGGTCCTTAAAACCATAATTAAAGAACCTTACCTATAGCCTATATTTTCATACTTAATGCCAAAATTGCTTAATGTTATTTTAAACGAGACGCTTTGAATATTATATCATTTTCTAGACCAACTTTATTCAATACTTAGCAGGTATTTTTTTGGGGAATCGGTCAGAATAGAAAGAAAATTAAACTAGAAATAGTATGAAACGTGTCATTTTATATTATAAGCTCCTTAGTCGCTATAAAAAAAGAGAGAAAAGAATTATCAATACATCATGTTTTTTTTTAAATAAGTACCCGGTGTCTCATTATATTTTGAACCACCTGTTAACTTGTTTAATACGAGAGATAAAAAAAAATTAAATGCAAAAGTTTCATAATCTTTTAAACAAATAAAAAAGAAATAAATACAAATAAAAATGAAACTAAGGTGGCAAGTTAGAAGATCTTGGGATGGCAAGATAACTAAACAAATTTTATAATTTTTTAACAAAAACTGTCATATGCGAAAAATCGAAGAAGGCGGAAAAAAATAAAAATAAAAATCATATTTTTTTAAAAAAGAGCTGCAACTTTTTTTACCATCCTGTATTTTTTTTATAAAGTCAAGAAAGCTGACGAAATTTCACATTTAATGAGGTACCACTTTTAAAATTTGGTTTACTTATACAAAGTTACGTGTGTTCAAATTTCCTCTAAATACAGAATCTATACTAAATACCAAAAGACAATTGTTCCAAATTTACGATTTTTTTTACAAAACATGTCAAATGTCAAAAACAGATCTGCAATTTTTTACGCCAAGAAGTTGCAAATCTGTTATTTAAAACCTTATTTTAGACTATTTCCGCCTTTTTGGACTTTTGACATTTTATATTTTTTATATAAGAATCGTAAATTTTGAACAACTGTTGTTGCAAAAAGACTTACTCTATAAAAATCCGATAAAAAATGTAAAAGTTATAAAAAGAACATTTTTTGGTGTTTAGAATAGGTTCCGTATTTAGAGGAAATTTGAGCAAACGTCATTTTTGTATTAGTGAACCGAATTTTATCAGTGTTACTTTGTTAAACGAGAAATAGCATGTGCTTTCTTAATTTTATTAAAAAAAATACAGTGTGGTAAAAAATATGATTTTGATTTTTTTACGCCATCTTAAATTTTTGACACATGACGGCTTTTGTTACAAAATTATAAAATTTGTTTAGTTACCTTTCCAAAAAGCTAACATTTATAAAAATCGATTAAGAAACAAAAAAGTTATTAGAAAATCAAAACAGTCCAAAATTTTAAAGCCCACCCTATATATTAATGTTTGCGCAAAAATAAACTGGAACCCTTGGCATAAACGATTAACTCAAGAACGTTCTACCACTTACCATAACTTAAAATTAAAACTTTAATCATCTCCTGAAGATGAACTTTGTTAGCGAAACACGTGTATAGAAAGAAAAAAAAAATTATTTTGTATATTCTTTTCCATTCTATTTTCTAATGATATTACATTTAATTTGAGAAATATGTCCATTGTACGGCTTTAGAAAGTAAAACTAAAAGAACAGAGCACCCCGGCTACTTATTTATAGTTTTAGTCCACCACACCAATATGGTGGGGGACTATTAAAATCGTGAAATTTTAACTTTCCTTAATTTTATGAAAAATGAGTTACCAAGGTTCCAAAACACCTTAATCGACGAAATAAAAAAGTTTTTTGTCGGTCTGTCGGTATTTCCGTCTGTCGGTCTGTTGTGTGTCTGTATACACGATAACTCCTCTATATATATATATATATAGGGGCCAAACTTTGATCAATTTTTATTGTTTTTGGCTCCTTTTTGCAACTAAAGCTAAACCAATGTATAATCTCGTCTATGATAATCTTGTTGCAAATAAATTTATTATTTATTTATTTATTTATTTATCTATAGCCCGACTATGAACTGATTAACTTTTGGGTAGGCTGGTGGGGGTTGAAAAGGGTTAAAGGGGGATAACATATTTAAAAAAATTGTAACTTTGGAACAAAATCAAGTAGCGATACACGGTTTCCAGATTTAAGTTTCCATGAATATGCATATCAAATTTGGTTATAAAGTCCAAATTCGGGGGAGCTTTAGTTTCCGAGTTATTTGAAAAACGCTAAAATATATTTAAAAAAATCATAACTTTAGAAGTAAAGCAGCTATTGATATGCGGTTTTTAGATTTTGGTTTTCGTAAATATTACCCAAAAAATTTTGTTATAAGGTTCAAATCTTTCAAAGCTACAGTCTTCGAGATATTTTCATTTTCTTTCAACATAAAATAATTAGTTGTATGGTGGACTATCCGTGTTTTCTAGCACCAATTTTTTTAAAAATCAATTACATTTTTCTGTTTGTTTTTCTTTCAGAGGCTTATGGAGAAAACGGAACCTCCTCTACTCAAAGGTAAGTTTTAATAATAATAATACGCAATATATTAGTGAAATAATCGCAAGTCGATTTAGCGTAACCGTTTCGGTATCGGTGTTCCTAAGGCGTTCAAAATAACGCCAAAAGGCACTTTATTTTTAAACGGTCTATGGCATATTTTGGACGTGTCCCGCTTTTATGGTGAAGGCGAGGACCGAACTGCAGTAGTTGCGTACGTTGCTGGGTCGGTTCGGTTATCGCTATCACTGAGAAATCGGGTCTCGTTCAAAAAATGGCATAAACAATTAAAAAATGTACTGTAGCTTGGCTTTAGATTTTTTTTACTGTATGTTATCCACAATTTTTGGCTTAGAACATAAAACTACCAGAAGGAGCTTTTTTTCAGACTTAGGGCAGGGTGTTTGAGTTCAACATCTTCATCCCATTGTTGTCATGTTAATCTAATACGTTTTTTCCCTGTTTTTAATATTATTTAAAATACCTTCAAAAATTTTTAGTTCCGTTTAATTAAATGGTCTATATATAGTAATAAAAATCTATGTTTCTATAAAAAAAAAACCTAAAAATGTATTCAAGTAGAATGTACAACTATAAAAATAAGAAACAGGTGCTATAGAAATCCCTATTCACAATGAAATTAATGATAAGCCGGCAACGCAGATTTCCTGCCATTGTTTACCAAGAATGACCAAAATGACGAATTCTAACCTAATATTTAGTTAATATTTTAATTTAACGTACCTTTGAAACGAAATACTGCGGCCCCCCCGGCTTCTGTTTCAAACTTTTCACAAAAATATCAAAAAAACACTATTGGCAAGTGCTGAAACTTTCACTTTCAAAAAAATCGAGAAACCGCAACCAAAAATCAATGTCGCCACGTTGACTACAAAAGAAGATGTTTAAGGACAACATACACACAAATTTTCGAAAAACGTCGAAAATTTTAAATAGGTTTTGTGTATTATATGTTGCGTATATTAGCTTTGTCAACATATATCTTAAACCTCATTAATTAATTAATAAATAAGCATCAAAACTTAATCCAAATTTAATAAGTTTTTTGTTGCATAATTTTGTTATTAAAATTGGCAACACAGATTTCTTTCTCCCTTTTCCCCACTGTAGATGTTGCACTCAAACAACCAGTGTAACCAGTTAGACCAGACTCCTTCTAGTAGTTCAATCTGGTGGTGTCAAAAAAACCTCAGAATTTTTGAACGGAAGGCACATTTTGTAAAAACTAATAGTGTTTTCGAATTACGTACTCTCAGATCGAACCGGAGTAGAGTGCTGACGTCACGAATCTACCGGCGGTTACTCTAAATTTTAACAGGAGTGCTCGCTCAGAGAGTGACTATGGTTAAACTGTCAATGGCTTGAACTCTGTATTTCGGACTTCCATTGTCTATATTTTATTTATACACGACGTTTCGATCAGTACAATCTCTGATCGTCTTCAGGTGTAAACTACAATCTATTCCTAAGGCTACGTACTTATATACTATGGGAAATCACTTAACAGTGAAGTTTAAGAAGTTGGCACCGCCCGAGGAGGAGCTTCCAAATATTTGGAATTTCAACACTTGGTTTTCTGAAAATACCCTGATTCTGTTCAATGAAGGCAGCTTCAAGGAATTTTTGTTTCTTCCAATGTGACTCCTTGTGCAAAACCTTTGCTTCTGTTCACTTCATTCGGTGCTGTTTTGACCATGCTATCTGTTAGGCTTAAGAAACATCAGACGAATACCCAAAGAGGTGAAACAACGAAATCAGAAATCGCCAAACACGCATGGTCAAAACAACACCGAGTGAAGTTGACATCAGCAAAGGTTTTGCAGAATCAGGGTATTTTCAGTAAGAGTGTTAAAAATTCCAAATATTTGGAAGCCCCTCCTTGGGCGGAGCCAACTTCCTAAACGTCACGGTTAAAAATATAGACAATGGAAGAAAAATCTTGTTCTTTCGACATAAAAAATTAAAATCAAGCAAATCACTCGGTTATAGGGAGGTAAAACTGCAGAAAAAAAATAAAACCAAAACAATTCCCTCGGTTATAAATATGTAAAAATGCAGGCCTTGAAACTGGCAATGGTCTGTCGCTCGATATAAAAAAATAAAATCACTCGTTTATAGAAAATTAAAAATGAAGGCTGGCAATAGTCTATTCGCTTAATATAAAAATCAAATCACCCGATTATAGAAAGTTAACAATCAAATAAAAAAAAAATTAAACAACTCACTCGGTTATAGGAATGTAAAAATGCAGGCCATAAAATTGACAATGGTCTGTCGCTCGATATAAAAAAAAAGACACCAAAGTAATTCCCTTGGTTAAAAAAAAGCTTAAAATGCAGGCCTTGAAATTGGAAATGGTCTATCGCAGGCCTTGAAACTGGCAATGGTGGCAAATCAAACAAATCAATTGGTTATGGGAAGGTAAAAATACAAGCCTTATAACTGGCAATGGTCTGTCGGTCCAAATAAAAAAATATAACCAAAATAATTCCCTCGGTTAAAAAGAGCTAAAAATGCACGCTTTGAAACTGGCAATGGTCTGTCGCTCGATTAAAAAAAATAAAACTAAAATAATTCCCTCGGTTAAAAAAAGCTAAAAATGCAGGCCTTCAAACTGGCAATGTTCTGTCGCTTGATAAAAAAATAAAAACAATTAAATTACTTGATATAGAAAGGTAAAAATGCAGGCCTTGAAACTGGCAATGGACTGTCGCTCGATAAAAAAAAATAAAATGAAACAAATCACTGGCTTATAGGAAGGTAAAAATGCAGGCCTTGAAACGGGCAATGGTCTGTCGCTCTATATAAAAAAATTAAACCAAAATAATTCCCTCGATTAAAAAGAGCTAAAAATGCAGGCTTTGAAACTGGCTATGGTTATAGGAAGGTAAAAATACAAGCCTTCAAACTGGCAATGGTCTGTCGCTCGATAGAAAAAAATAAAACTAAAATAATTCCCTCGGTTAAAAAAGGCTAAAAATGCAGGCCTTCAAACTGTCAATGGTCTGTCGCTCGACAAAAAAAAATAAAAACAATTAAATCACTTGGTATAGAAAGGTAAAAATGCAGGCCTTGAAACTGGCAATGGTCTGTTGCTCGATAAAAAAATAAAATCAAACAAATTAATCTGATATAGGAAGGTAAATATGCAGGCCTTAAAACTGGCAATGGTCTGTTGCTCGAAAGAAAAAAATTAAATAAAATAAATCAATCTGGTAAAGGAAGGTAAATATGCAAGCCTTCAAACTGGCAATGGTCTGTCGCTCGACAAAAAAAAATAAAAACAATTAAATCACTTGGTATAGAAAGGTAAAAATGCAGGCCTTGAAACTGGCAATGGTCTGTTGCTCGATAAAAAAATAAAATCAAACAAATTAATCTGATATAGGAAGGTAAATATGCAGGCCTTCAAACTGGCAATGGTCTGTCGCTCGAAAGAAAAATATAAAATCAAACAAATCACTTGCATATAGGAAGGTAGAAATGCAGGCCTTGTAACTGGAAATGGTCTGTTGCTCGATAAAGAATATAAAACCAAACAAATCAATCCGATATAGGAAGGTAAATATGCGGACCTTAAAACTGGCAATGGATGTCGCTCGATATAAAAAAAATAAAACCAAAATAATTCCCTTAGTAAAAAAAGAAAATCAATCAAATCACTCGGTTATAGGAAGGTAAAAAGCAGGCCTTAAAACTGGCAATGGTCTGTCGCTCGATACAAAAAAATAAAATTACTCGTTTATTGAAAAAAAAGAATTGAAAAATATGCAGCCCTTAAAAATTACGATGGTCTATCGCTCGAAAGAAAAAAATTAAAACCAAATCAATTCACTCGGTTATAAAAAGTTAAAAATGCAGGCGGACAGACAAATCACTTGGATATAGGAAGGTAAAAATGCAGGCCTTGGAACTGGCAATGACATGTCGCTCGATATCAAAAAATTAAAACAAACAAATCACTCGGTGGTAAAAAAAATGCAGGCCTTGAAACTGGCAATGGTCTGTCGCTCGATATCAAAAAATTAAAACAAAAAAATCACTCGGTGGTAAAAAAAATTCAGGCCTTGAAACTGGCAATGGTCTGTCGCTCAATATAAGAAAATAAAAATACTCGTTTGTTGAAAAATTATCGCTCGAAAGAAAAAAATTAAAACCAAAACAATTCACTCCGTTATAAAAAGTTAAAAATGCAGGCAGACAGACAAATCACTTGGATATAGGAAGGTAAAAATACAGGCCTTGAAACTGGCAATGATCTGTCGCTCGATATCAAAAAATTAAAACAAACAAATCACTCGGTGGTAAAAAAAATGCAGGCCTTGAAACTGGCAATGGTCTGTCGCTCGATATCAAAAAATTAAAACAAACAAATCACTCGGTGGTAAAAAAAATTCAGGCCTTGAAACTGGCAATGGTCACGACGGTGCTGGAGGCAGTAAGTTAGACATCGTCTATCATCTGCTGGTGTGTTCGGTGCACCTGTCTAAGAAGGCTCGTCCCGATAAAAGAGGTACTTTCTTTGCTCACTTTGCATTAGCCAAGCCTATATTTTTCTACGAAAAAAAAACAAAATTAAATCAGTCGTATGTCACAAAGAGTAATGAGAAACTAACAGACTCTAAAATTAGCTGTTGCTCGATATAAACAAAATAAAACTAAAATTATTCCTTCGGCTAAAAAAAGCTAAAAATGCAATCCTTCAAACTGGCAATGGTCTGTCGCTCGATAAAAAAATAAAACCAAAATAATTCCCTTAATTTAAAAGAGCTAAAAATGCAGGCTTTGAAACTAACAATAGTCTGTTGCTCGATAAAAAAAATAAAATCAAAAAATTCAATTGGTTATGGAAAGGTAAAAATACAAGCCTTCAAACTGGCAATGGTCAGTTGCTCGATAAAAGAAAACTAAAATAATTCCCTCGGTTAAAAAAAGCTAAAAATGCAGGCCTTGAAACTGGCAATGGTCTATCGGTCGATAAAAAAATAAAGTTATTAAATCACTTGGTATAGAAAGGTAAAAATGCAAGCCTTGAAACTGGCAATGATCTGTCGCTCGATAAAAAAAATAAAGCAAAATAATTCCCTTGGTTAGAAAGAGCTAAAAATGCAGGCTTTGAAACTAACAATAGTATGTTGCTCATTAAAAAAAAAATCAAACAATTCAATTGGTTATGGGAAGGTAAAAATACAAGCCTTCAAACTGGCAATGGTCAGTTGCTCAATAAAAAAAAACTAAAATAATTCCCTTGGTTAACAAAAGCTAAAAATGCAGGCCTTCAAACTGGCAATGGTCTGTCGCTCGATAAACAAAAATGAAAACCATTAAATCACTTGGTATAGAAAGGTAAGAATGCAGGCCTTGAAACTGGCAATGATCTGTCGCTCGATATCAAAAAATTAAAACAAACAAATCACTCGGTGGTAAAAAAAATGCAGGCCTGGAAACTGGCAATGGTCTGTCGCTCGATATCAAAAAATTAAAACAAACAAATCACTCGGTGGTAAAAAAAATTCAGGCCTTGAAACTGGCAATGGTCACGACGGTGCTGGAGGCAGTAAGTTAGACATCGTCTATCATCTGCTGGTGTGTTCGGTGCACCTGTCTAAGAAGGCTCGTCCCGATAAAAGAGGTACCTTCTTTGCTCACTTTGCATTAGCCAAGCCTATATTTTTCTACGAAAAAAAAAACAAAATTAAATCAGTCGTATGTCACAAAGAGTAATGAGAAACTAACAGACTCTAAAATTAGCTGTTGCTCGATATAAACAAAATAAAACTAAAATTATTCCCTCGGCTAAAAAAAGCTAAAAATGCAATCCTTCAAACTGGCAATGGTCTGTCGCTCGATAAAAAAATAAAACCAAAATAATTCCCTTAATTTAAAAGAGCTAAAAATGCAGGCTTTGAAACTAACAATAGTCTGTTGCTCGATAAAAAAAATAAAATCAAAAAATTCAATTGGTTATGGAAAGGTAAAAATACAAGCCTTCAAACTGGCAATGGTCAGTTGCTCGATAAAAGAAAACTAAAATAATTCCCTCGGTTAAAAAAAGCTAAAAATGCAGGCCTTGAAACTGGCAATGGTCTATCGGTCGATAAAAAAATAAAGTTATTAAATCACTTGGTATAGAAAGGTAAAAATGCAAGCCTTGAAACTGGCAATGATCTGTCGCTCGATATCAAAAAATTAAAACAAACAAATCACTCGGTGGTAAAAAAAATTCAGGCCTTGAAACTGGCAATGGTCTGTCGCTCGATATAAAAAAATAAAATTACTCGTTTGTTGAAAAATTATCGCTCGAAAGAAAAAAATTCAAACCAAAACAATTCACTCGGTTATAAAAAGTTAAAAATGCAGGCAGACAGATAAATCACTTGGTTATAGAAAGATAAAAATGCAGGCCTTGAAACAGGCAATGGTGTATCGCCCGATATAAAAAAATTAAAACAAACAAATCACTCGGTGGTAAAAAAAATGCAGGCGTTGAAACTGGCAATGGTCTGTACGTTCGAAATGAAAAAATAAACAAATTAGTCGTATATAAGAAAGTGCCAACTGGTCACGACGGTGCTGGAGACAGTGGGTTAGACATCGTCTATCATCTGCTGGTGTGTTCGGTGCACCTGTCTAAGAAGGCTCGTCCCGACAAAAGAGGTACCTTCTTTACTAACTTTGCATTAGCCAAGCCTATATTTTTCTACGAAAAAAAAAACAAAATTAAATCAGTCGTATGTCACAAAGAGTAATGAGAAAATAACAGACTCTAAAATTAGCTGTCGCTCGATATAAACAAAATAAAACTAAAATTATTCCCTCGGCTAAAAAAAGGTAAAAATGCAATCCTTCAAACTGGCAATGGTCTGTCGCTCGATAAAAAAAATAAAGCAAAATAATTCCCTTGGTTAGAAAGAGCTAAAAATGCAGGCTTTGAAACTAACAATAGTATGTTGCTCATTAAAAAAAAAATCAAACAATTCAATTGGTTATGGGAAGGTAAAAATACAAGCCTTCAAACTGGCAATGGTCAGTTGCTCAATAAAAAAAAACTAAAATAATTCCCTTGGTTAACAAAAGCTAAAAATGCAGGCCTTCAAACTGGCAATGGTCTGTCGCTCGATAAACAAAAATGAAAACCATTAAATCACTTGGTATAGAAAGGTAAGAATGCAGGCCTTGAAACTGGCAATGGTCTATCGGTCGATAAAAAAAAAGAAAGTTATTAAATCACTTGGTATAGAAAGGTAAAAATGCAAGCCTTGAAACTGGCAATGGTCTGTCGCTCGAAAGAAAAATGGTCTGTCCTTAAAAATGACGATAATCTATCGCTCAAAAGAAAAAAAAGACCAAATCAATTCACTCGGTTATAAAAAGTTAAAAATGCAGGCAGACAGACAAATCACTTGGTTATAGAAGGTAAAAATTCAGGTCTTGAAACTGGAAATGGTCTGTCGCTCGATATAAAAAAATTAAAACAAACAAATCACTCGGTGGTAAAAAAATGCAGGCCTTGAAACTGGCAATGGTCTGTCGCTCGATATAAAAAAATTAAAACAAACATATCACTCGGTTGTAAAAAAATGCAGGCCTTGAAACTGGCAATGGTCTGTACGTTCTAAATGAAAAAATAAACAAATTTGTCTTGTATAAGAAAGTGCCAACCAGTCGCGACGGTGCTGGAGACAGTGGGTTAGACATCGTCTATCATCTGCTGGTGTGTTCGGCGCACCTGTCTAAGAAGGCTAGTCCCGACAAAAAAGGTACCTTCTTTGCTCACTTTGCATTAGCCAAGCCTATATTTTTCTGCGAAAAAAAAACAAAAAATTAAATCAGTCGTATGTCACAAAGAGTAATGAGAAAATAACAGACTCTAAAATTAGCAATAGCGTGTCGCTCCATACAAAATAATAAAAATCAAACAAATCACTCTGCTACAGAAAAGTAAAAATGCAAAACTTAAAACTGACAATGGTCTGTCGCTCGAAAGAAAAAAATTAAATCAAACAAATCAATCCGGTATAGGAAGGTAAATATGCAGGCCTTAAAACTGGCAATGGTCTGTAGTTCGATATAAAAAAAATAAAAACAAACAAATCACTCGGTATAGAAAAGTTTATTTGTAGGCCTTAAAACTGGCAATGGTCTGTCGCTCAATAAAAAAAATAAAATCAAACAAATCACTTGCTTATAGGAAGGTAAAAATGCACGGCTTGAAACTGGCAATGGTCTATAGCTCGATATAAAAAAATTATAATCAAACAAATGAATCTGTTATAGGAAGCTAAATTGGCAGGCCTTAAAATTGGAAATGGTCTGACGCTAGAAAAAAAAATAAAATCCAATAAATCAATCTAGTACAGGAAGGTAAATGCAGGCCTTAAATCTCGCAATGGTCTGTTGCTCGGTATAAAAAAAGATAAAACCAAAATAATTCCCTCGGTTAAAAGAAGCTAAAAATGCAGGTCCTGAAACTGGCAATGCTCTGTCGCTCGATATAAAAAATAAAAACAAACAAATCACTCGGTACAGAAAGATAAAAATGCAGGCCTTGAAACTGGCAATGGTCTATTGCTCGATAAAAAAAAATAAAATCAAACAAATCAATCTAATAAAGGACGGTAAATATGCAGCCCTTGAAACTGGCAATGGTCTTGGTATAGAAAGGTAAAAATGCAGGCCTTGAAACTGGAAATGGACTGTTGCTAAAAAAACAATATAATACCAAACAAATCAATCCGATATAGGAAGGTAAATATGCAGACGCTAAAACTGGCAATGGTCTGTTGCTCTATATAAAAAAAAAATTAAACCAAAATAATTCCCTCTGTGAAAAAAAATAAAATCAAACAAATCACTTGGTTATAGGAAGATAAAAAGCAGGCCTTAAAACTGGCAATGGTATGTCTTTCCTGAATGAGATGTTGTTAACTGTTGTTAATTTTTAATTTTGGGAGTGTGCACGCGAATTGGAGGTACACACAGCTCAGTGCGAGGTTGGGGCACTGTGTCACTTAAAAACATATAAAATAAATTTATTATAAATTTTTTAAATCAAACAAACAAATAACTCGGTTGTAGAGAGGTAAAACTGCAGACCTTAAAACTGGCAATGGTCTGTCGCTTAACACAACAAAATTAAAATCAAAACGAATTACTCAAGTTATAAAAAGGTAAAAATGCAAGCCTTGAAACTGGTAATGGTCTGTCGCTCGATAAAAAAATAAAATCAAATAAATCAATTGGTTATAGGAAGGTAAAAATACAAGCCTTAAAACTGGCACGGGTCTTTGGGTCGATATAAAAAAAAAATAAAACCAAAATAATTCCCTCAGCTAAGAAAAGCTCAAAATGCAAGCCTTGAAACTGGTAATGGTCTGTCGCTCGAAAGAAAAAAATAAAATGAAACAAATGAATCTGGGATAGGAAGGTTAATATGCAGACCTTAAAACTGGCAATATATGCTCGATATAAAAAAAAATAAAACTAAAATAATTCCCTCGATTAAAAAATGCTAAAAATGTAGGCCTTCAAACTGACAATGGTCTGTCGCTCGATAAAAAAAATAAAAATAATTATATCACTTGGTATAGAAAGATAAAAATGCAGGCCTGGCATTGGTCTGTCGCTCGAAAGAAAAATATTAAATCAAACAAATCAATCCTGTATAGGAAGGTAAATTTTCAATGGTCTGTTGCTCGATAAAAAAATAAAAACAATTAAATCACTTGGTATAAAAAGCAAAAAATAGAAGTTCTGTTGGTCGATGTAAAAAAAATTAAATTAAACAAATCACTCGGTTATAGGAACGTAAAAATGTAGGCCTTAAAACTGGAAATAGTCTTTCTTTTGTTAATTTTTAATTTTGGGAGTGTGCAAGCGAATTGGAGGTACACACAGCTCAGTGCGAGGTTGGGGCACTGTGTCACATAAAAACATATAAAATAAATTTATTATAAATTTTTAAAATCAAACAAACAAATAACTCGGTTATAGAGAGGTAAAACTGCAGACCTTAAAACTAGCAATAGTCTGTCGCTTGACACAAAAAAATTAAAATCAAACGAATTACTCGAGTTATAAAAAGGTAAAAATGCAGGTCTTGAAACTGGCAATGGTCTGTCGCTTGACACAAAAAATTAAGATCAAACGAATTACTCGAGTTATAAAAAGGTAAAAATGCAGGTCTTGAAACTGGCAATGGTCTGTCGCTCGATAAAAAAAAAAACAATTAAATCACTTTGTATAGAAAGGTAAAAATGGAGGCTTTGAAACTGGCAATGTTCTGTGGCTCGAAATAAAAAAAATAAAATCAACCAAATCAATCTAGTATAGGAAGGGAAATTTGCAAAAAAAAATAAAAACAAAATAATTCTCTCCTTAGGAAAAAGTAAAAATGCAGGCCTTTAAACTATCAATGGTCTGTCGCTCGATACAAAAAGGAATAAAATCACTCGTTTATAGAAAAACATAAATGCAGGCCTTGAAACTGGCAATGGTCTGTCGCTCGATATTAAAAAAAATTAAGTCAGATAAATCGCTTGGTTATGGGAAGATAAAAATGCAGGCCTTGAATAAAATAAAATCAGACAAATCACTCAGTTAGAGGAAGGTAAAAATGCAGGCCTTGAAACTGGCACTTAGTATGGAAAGGTAAAAATGCAAGCCTCAAGATGGCAGTAGTCTGACGCTTAAATAAAAAAAAAACAAATTAGTCCGGTATAAGAAAGTAACAAAGCAGTTATATAGAAGGCCTTGAAATTGACAATGGTCTGTCGATAGATGTAAAAAACAATTAAAATTAGACCAATCACTTGATTATAAGAAAGTAAAAATACAGGCCTTGAAACTGGCAGTGGTTTGTGGCACGATATCACATGGAAAGGCTCGATGTGCACTAACTGTCGAGTTTTTGAGCCCTCTGTCAAATTCAAATATTTGGGCTCAGTAAAAGTAAATATTTTCCCAGATAATAATCTTTAGCTATATGCTAAGAATATTTATTAGAGTATATTCTAAAAATATTTCTATATATTCTCTGATTTTCTTTTTAAAATATTCCAAGAACATTCGACTTCGTAATATTCGTTCCAGAATATTCCACGTAAGCAAATAATCTTTTTCCAAATGTTCCAATAACAGTCCAAGTATATTTGGGTAAATAAATATTTTTATTAATCAGAATGTTATGTAAATCCACTGCTTTTTTCACAATTTTTTGAGGATATGTAGAAATGAAATCTTCTTATAAATATTCAAAGAAATTTCTTATGGAATATTCTTAGAATGTGTTCTTGGCATTATTCTAGGTTTCTGTAAAAGTTAGTAATTCTTATTATATAACTATAATAATAACAAACCCATAAAATATGGATGAATTTTTTATAATCTTGTGGGCGTAGAAAAAATTAAATATTATTTTTTAATATGAAATTGCACATTCATGGAAAATACTATCCAAATATTTCTAGAATAAAATCTTGAGAATATTCTATGAATGCCTAGTAAAAGTCTTTAATGTGTTGGTTTATACTTGTTAACGTTTTTTGTGTAAACATTCTCTCCTAAGAAGTTATTTTAGGATAGGGGAGAAGATAGGCGAAGATAGCACTAAACGTTTTCTAAAATCCGAGAAAAGTCATGAGTTCTTTTATATACAATTTTCATACATTTTATACCAATTTTTTTATTGTATTACGCCCTAGGGAGACTGATATGTACATGAAGCGAAGTGACCACAGCCAGTTTGAAAATGTAAATTTTAGAATTATTTGGAAGGGTACTTTATGGAAATTTTTCCAGGGAGAAATGTGTGTGTATAATATAAGTGGACATTTTATGGTTTGTCCCTTTATTAAAATTGGCTTGCGTACGAACCTTATACCTATGTAAAAGACCATGGGGAGAATAGAGTCAAGGCTTGTCCTTCGTTTTCGTTGTAACTTTAAAAAAAACTATGATTGAATTCAAAATGATTACCGTAAGACAAACAAACTATTTTTTCTTAATACGTAGCCCAGCGAACACATCTGTTACATTAACATGGTACTTATACAAATCTAAAGTCAAAAAATTTACGTAAAAAAAGTTTTCATAAACTTTACGTAATATTTACATAACATAACTTTTCTATGTTGGGAATTTGGAATCTTTGGTTGCGCTATAACGAAGTTATGATTGTTTTCTACAATCCAAAACTACACTTTTTTCCACTCGTCGCACGTTTCGCTAACAACGATTCGATTCGATAAACAATAAACTAAATTAACCTACACTCTATCTTATATACTATCTTTTAGTGGGCGACGATAAGACTAATAATTTGTGATTGGTCACGCTTTATAATCCTATCTCCCCTCAACTAAAGAATAAAGTGTACTAAACGGAATGGGGCCTCTATCTTTATTTAAACTATTTCTGGATTTAATGATTTCCATACTTTCATATGCATTCAAAAGTCTTTTATTTGGTACACTTTTTAGAAGTTTTAGGTAATCTAATGTGAATCTATGATTGTTTTCAAAAGCATGCTCGGCCACACTTGACTTTTCTGTTCTTCCGTATTTTAACTTTTTTCAGACAAAAAGATACCTCCGAATCTAAATTTGTATCAATTCCTTATAATCCTAATTACACGAAAGGATTACAAAAAGTATTTAATAACACCGGTCTTAAATAAGTATATCAATCCGGAAACACAATAAGAAGTTTACTAGGAAATCCCAAGTATAAAACTACAGTTCTAGAAAAAAGTGGAAATTACGATATTAGTTGCATAGATTGTGACAAAAAATATGTTGGCCAAACGAGACGTTCTATTCAAACACGATTCAAAGGACACTTAGCACACTTAAAATACGGAAGAACAGAAAAGTCAAGTGTGGCCGAGCATGCTTTTGAAAACAATCATAGATTCACATTAGATAACCTAAAACTTCTAAATAGTGTATTAAACAAAAGAAATGCATATGAAAGTATGGAAATCATTAAATCCAGAAATAGTTTAAATAAAGATAGAGGCCCCATTCCATTTAGTACACTTTATTCTTTAGTTGAGGGGAGATTATAAAGCGTGACCAATCACAAATTATTAGTCTTATCGCCGGCCACTAAAAGATAGTATATAAGATAGAGTGTAGGTTAATTTAGTTTATTGTTTATCATCTTCTGATGATGCTAACGTTTTAAGCGAAACGTGCGTCAAGTGCAAAAAAGTATAGTTTTGGTTTGTGGAAAACAATCATAACTTAGTTAACATAACTTATATTACATATTAATTACATTATATTTACGTAATAAGAAGAGAACTTTGTACATGGTATTATGCAGAACATGAAAGTTACTTTTCACCTTGTTGTGGAATTAGAAGCATATGAATATTATATGCACAATAGTACTTTAATTTTACATAAATGTTACGTTCCAATACAAAATATTTATATAACATTTATGTTATAAATTTATAAAGTAATTCAATAAACAGTGTAACCCTAAAATTATAGAATTTCGAAAAAAATTCTATTGGAATAGACGTTTAAAATTCATGGCTTTTTATGGAACTACACGTGGATTAGACATTTCAGGTCAAACACATTCAGGTCGAAGAAAAAGGCTTATTGTTCACCGAAAGGGTACTTAAACCCTATGCTAATGGAGTAGTACGTTTATTTACGTATATTCTTAGTCATTGCTGTGACAAGTTTGTAGTAATTTGAAATAAATTTTAGTAAAAGCATTCTTGAATTATTTTGCGATTAAACATGGCGATGTGGAAATCTTGGAGCGATGACTTTCAGAGTCTTGTTGAAGAGTCTGTGGAAGTGGAATCTCCCGATTTTGCAAATAAAGATATACATGTACAGACTCAAAGACTTATTTCGAACATTTACAAATGTTTAAAAGCAGAAAACTATAACTCTTCAGGTACTCAAATTGTAAATAGAATTTGTGAACTAACAAAACTTAGTCGGACCAATGTTCTGTAAAGCGTAAAAGATTTGGCCAAATCCTCAAGAAGCTTGATGCCGGTAATAACGATTTTATTAGGCAAATTGTTTATGTATTTTATAGCGAAAATAAGGTACCAACGTTAGAAGGGATTCGAAATAAGTTACAGGAATATCCAGATTATACAAACAAATCTTTATGTTAATCCCGTGCGGTGTTGAAAAAGAGCATGTCGCTAATAATCTCTTGGAGCAATACGGCCACACTGTTTTACGACTTCCGCCATATTTTTGCATTTTTTATCACTGTTTAAACCATGTTATTAAAGACGAAAATCAATATCACGTTCCACCATCAATTAATCCAATAATTATTTCATTTAATAGTGATTCCACTTTTGAAAACTCAGATAATGATAATATGTAAGTTTAGTCTAAATTTTTTATGATGTATAATATGAATTTTCCTCAACTTTATAATATTTACTTTAATTTTTTTAGGCAATTTACGTAATACAGCCGCTTTTTACATACATTTTGAACTGGTCGTCCTTTAAATCACCAGTTTATTATGGATCTAAAGCGTTCTGTACTATTCTGCATAACTAAATACTCTTCGATGTTATTTGCCTGTCTCCGCCTCTGTGTCACAAAGACGATGCCGATTTTGATTCTTCTATGTACACTTGATTTAAAAAAAAACTCATATATGGATTTTTTTAGTTTATAGTATTATAGGGCATCACCAGCTTAGTATGCCTGACAGCTTAAAATTTAGTGTGACATCCTTAAAAATGCCACTGATATCAACATTTACAAAAGTTCAAATTATCACTCGAGTTGTAGAAAACGGCTGATCTATAAGAAGAGCGGGCACCCATTTTGGAGTAGATAAAATGACGATAATGCGATGGAAAAAGCGCTGGATTGAAAATAATTCTACTGATAGGAAAGATGGATCAGGACGACCAAAAGTAAGTTCTGAAATGCAAGATGAGAGATTTATTGACCATCTCAGACAAAATCCTTTTTTAACGTCGGTTGAATCAGCTAATGTAACATTATTTCCGGGTTCTTTAGCAACAGTAAATAGAAGAGTAACGAAATCAGAAGTCTCTTGTAGAGTTGCTGCAAAGAAGCCTTTTCTAACAGAAGAACAAAAACAGGCCAGAGTGATTTTTGCACTGAACAACGTTCTTCGTGATAATGACTTCTGGGAGAGGGTGAAATGAACAATTTTTCCTGTCTTCAACATTCGATTTCGGCTATACTACTAAACCGAATTTGATTTTTTGAATGCCGTTCCACGCAGAATTTCATCGTCTGCATTATTGAATAGAACAGTATTTTTCGTCCGATGCGCCGTTTTCCACCTATAAGCAAAACTACTAAAAAAAAAGTGCAAAAATTTGGCGATGTTTTGGCTACCAAAAGTTAAGTTCCCACCTGGGAAGGTGCAAACTCAGATTACACGCACTTAGAACCGAATAAAGGTACTAGAGTGACTTCCAGCTCGCTGGGAATTAATTACACAAAATATTTGACTGGACTATAAGTACAATTTTAATTTTTGCCAACGGCATTTGAAAAGTGTGTATTTGAATGACACCTCAGATTAATAAAAAAAATGAGATATAACAGTAAACAATATTACCCCGATCAACCAGCCACAATGTTTATTTCCCAAAAAATACATGGTTGCCAATTTACCGCGGGGTTTCCCTAGAAACAAAACAATTCATAAACTTCTTGAAGCTCTTTTGATAATATTATTGATTATTTGACATATTTTTATATAGGATAATTTTTCTTATGCTAATAACTTAATTCTTAGTCCTAATTTTTAGTCTCAATAATAAACTTTTTTTAATTTTTAATAAGTAGAATTTCGAGATTTATAAAAAAGAACACAAGCCGGCAACGTTTTTTCGACGAGCCGCGAATAAATGCCGACATGTTTGGTTGCAGCTGACGGCGTTGTTGTTAACGGGGGTTTGTGTTGTTCGGTGATTTTTGAATTTTATTGTGACTATTTGTGAAAAAAGAACTGTATCAAGCTATTTTGAGGACCAACAAAATGGTTTACCATTGCCTGGTATGCAATAAAAGCGGATATTCCAGCCCAGAACTAATATTTCGGAGGTAAGAAAGATCCTGTCATTTTACGTTAGTCATGAGCGTAGTATGAGGTAAAAAACTGCGTAAAAAGCTTATGATTATACTATTAATACATCAAAAATCTAAGACTAATACTAATCTTTTTTAAGAAACAAAAGTACCAGATAATTTTGCTCCTTTTGCAGCATGTAAAATATTTATTTATTATAATTTATACATAACAAGAGAAGACAATAAGACCAAGTGCTGATAGTCAGGTACTGGGGCAGGTATTTTTTGTATTTTAATGGGTACCTGGGTACTTTCTATAATGTGAATAAAACCGTTGTGGAGATATTTACTCTGAGCCAATCTTATTTTTATTTTCATTAATATTTATTATTTATTTTTTTGCCTTTTGACTCCTGTTTCCTGAAAAACTACTAGTAATTAAACGTTATAAAACGGGTTATTAACGTTTTTTTTTGCTTTGACAATATTTTTTTTTTACTTTTGTTTTGTGGGATACTGCACAATTAAAAAAAATATATAAAAGTGCTCTTTGGTAAACTTTTGATCTGTTCGTAAATACCTGCATTCCTCAAACTAAACTTTATCCTTGAATAAATCTATTTTTTGTGGTTATGCAAGTTCTGGCAGTTAATTCTTTTGAATAAGAAAATCCGACCAACCCTACCTTATATCTCGTTTTCACATTTATATATTTAAATTAAAATTAACGCCGCCACTGGTAATGGGAAAAGCAATTTTTGACAGTGTTGCCGTTTTATTGCTCTATCTCTTTTCTGTTCATATAATCGTCCAGAAGGGTGTTGGATTGTAAACATTAGAGGATTTCAATAGGGAATGTTTGGTCTCTCTTTAGTTATTAGTCTGAGAATGACACAATATAAATATTTTTCTAAACAAATTAAATCGTTTTTAAATGACAACGTTTTAGCACACCAACAAAAAAATACTTAGCACCGAACCAACAGTAGGCGCCCTGAATTTTTAAAAATCGTTCAATTTAAAATTTTGTTTTTCGGGTAAGCAAAAAATGTAATTAAGTCCAACTGTTTACTTCGTGCGCCGTTGTTTTTTTGCTGTTAAGTACTTTAACATGGTGGAGTAGATTTTTTGATGGGTTTTTAAACTGTTGCTGTTTTTCAGTTGAGGAAATAACCATAATGCCCTTTTATTTCGTGCCGGGAAATAGGAAAAAATATCTGACATAAAAACAGATTTATATTTTATATTTTAAGCCCTCTGGCTACTTAAATTAAATTTTTAATTATGAGCAGTATCGGTATCAGTAACCCTCCCTATCGATCATAAGGGATCAAAATATTTTTAATGCTATATTTTGTAGCCTTTGTGAAGCTTTTTTACGGCTAAATTAATTTTGTAGTTGTTACCGTTTACGAGATATTTTTATTTTACAAAATAAAGGGAAAACTTAGCGCCCTAATAAATGTACGGAAAAGATTTGTGGCGTAGAGGGCAAAGGGTGAGGGAATAAATCGGAAAAAAGTTTTTCCTCGACCAGGATTTGAACCCAGGATCTCTAGAATACCAGTCCAATGCTCTACCAACTGAGCTACCGAAGAACTGTGGTATTGACTGGTTATTTGGAAATCGTTTCGTCCGATTCATTTGTTAGTAGTGTGGAGATCTTTGAAGCCTACTGCAGCTCTAAGAACCTAGGGATGTTATAAAAAAGAGAATTTTTAGAATTATTAATAACATTCAAGACTGTGTAGAATAACAAAAAGACATCGACTCTTTATCTGCTTGTTGCACCTATAATAAACTTATGCTAAATATCAATAAATGTCAGTCTGTGACCCTATTTAACCTTCAACATGGTCTCAACTTTGCCTATTCACTAGATAACATAACTCTTACTAGTTTTGACTCTATATGTGCTCTCGGAGTCAAGACAATTAACTGACATTTAACAAGCATATTGACGAGATCGTACAAGCCACCTTGAAAACACTTGGATTCATATTTAGGTTTACCAAAGACTTTACAAAAACAGAGAGCTCAATTACTTTGTATAACTCACTAATTAAATCCAGATTACAATATGCAGCTCTGATATGGTTTTCCAACTATAACATCCATATTGACAGGCTTGAATAAGTGCAGCGCAGATTCCTCAAATATCTCAGCTTTAAACTGGTTCTGGTAGGGTTTAGTTGGTTGATTCTGGTGAATTATTAAATAATCTAAATTTCTTTGTACCTCCAGTGAATACACGAACACATCACACATTTTATCTAGAAAACTATCTGACAAACCTTGCTAGAAATGCGCCCATGTATAAAGCCTGCTCATGTTTTAATCAATTATCTAGTAACAGTGATTTCAACCTTTTCCACGGCTCAGTTAACTCATTCAAAACTAAAATATTACCAAAAATCAAAAGTATTTTTACTTAATGTACCTACTCTATTTAGTTTGACCTAATTTAATTTAATTTCATTTCATTTACTACTTTTTAGATTGTGACAAAAAAAAAATCCATAGGAGAGTTTATTTATTTTATTATTTTCTTAAACTTTCTACCCTTTTTAAATTTTCTTTTCTTTTCTAGTTTTAATATTTTGTGATAGATTGTACAATAATGTACCTGCAACTACATACTAGTAACTTATTATTAACCAAAATGCTGAAACAATTCGGTATACTAGATTTAAGTTTATAATTACAACTGTTTTTCATTATTTAGTTTTAAATTGTCTTGTCATTGGGATTATCCTGTTAGACAAGAGACAAGGAGATACACATTCACGATTATTCGCTGTACGAAATTTCTATTTACCTATCAACCAACGATACATGTCATATAGCGTTTTATTGGAGGTGTCAGATGGCAAATTTCTAACTAATAATTTCAGCCAAACATATTTACAAAATGAAGGGAAAATTTAGCGCCCTAATAAATTTACAGAAAAGATTTGTAGCGTAGAGGGCAAAGGGTGAGCGAATAAATCGGAAAAAAGTTTTTCTTCGACCAGGATTTGAACCCGGGATCTCTAGAATACCAGTCTAATGCTCTCCAGTTGGTAAAGCATTAGACTGGTATTCTAGAGGTCCCGGGTTCAAATCCTGGTCGAGGAAAAACTTTTTTCCGATTTATTTCCTCACCCTTTGCCCTCTACCTAATGGGCAAAATATATAGGCCAAAAGTACTACGTGATATATTTTTCTTATTCACCAGGCGGCCCACACACTTCAATGGTTGTTATATATTTTTCCCAACCCTAGAAATATTTTAAAAACTTTTAATATATGATCCCCTTGAACAAGCCGAGCTACAAAATGTGATGTTTATTCTCACAGAATTCTTCCATGACGTCACAAAGTTTAAATTCAAACTCCAGACACTGAATTCGTTTCATAGGTCTTTCTTTATCTTTTTGCACCTGTGATCCAAAAAAAAAGTTTTTTGCATCGGTAACCAAAAAAGCCATGCTTTAGTTATCTGCAGACACTGACTAAAATCACGTTTTTGATGAAGGTACATAAAAAAAGAATTTTTCAAATCGATTACTTAAAACTCGAGATATTCGCGGTAAACTACTAAGATCCTTTGCTCTCCATGCGCAGTAAACCAAAATTAGTATTTTACAGAAACCATAGGAGAAAAACGTGCGCACATAGCGGAAAAAGTATAGGTGTATACCGGCTGATAGCAATCTCTCTCATCCCGACATTTTTGAAATAGTGCCCCTTTGACACTCTTGAAATAATGACACATGCATATGGTAGGTGTATCGTCACTTTTTTCCTTATAATTTTTGCACTTGTGACCGAGAGATGGACATACGTTGGTGTTAACGCTTAGTGTTGTACTCATACCACTGATAATTTTTTTTTAACTGCCGTAAAAGTCAAACAGCGGACGTTCCCTCCTCATGCCACCCTTACGACCAAAAACCAATTCGCCTTCACTTTTTTTAACGTTAAATCGTCTTTTAAGCAAACGGCTCGGTTTATACATTTCATCTCGCTCAAACTGCTTTTTTATGCAATCGTTCTGCGCTCTGTTTTAAGTGTATTAACGATAATCTCAATAACACAGAACACCGTAAGTGACAAAATCTTCTACGTTAAGTGCGGTGCCATGAGGAATCGCATGGCGGGTGCTAGTAGTTTCGCCGCCCCGGACAAAAAGGTCTTCTTGTGCTTCGTAGTGAAAAAAAACGTGAACAACAAAATTGACAGTGCAATACATTGAATTTTCGCTTTTATGATTTTGCGCTATAAAATAAAATTTTTGTTGCGCAGAAAACAAGGAAAAATGTAAAGCAATTTTTTTTCAAGACGTTTAAAATGGGTAAAATAGTAGTTTTACAAACTAGTAGCTAAAATAGTGGTTATTTTACAAACGTTGGTTTAAATAACGATCGAAGCGCGGTATTTTAAAACGTAAGTAAAAAACAAAAACAAAAAAGTTTTGAAATTAGATACGCCCGAGAATTCGCGCCTTTGCTTTTAAATTTTTAAATACAGTTTATATATGTATACCCTAATCCAACCAAATACCTACTAAATAACCGTCCCCTCCCCCTTCAAAAAAGCTGCGAATGCCACTTGCTTAGTAAGGCCGGTATTACACTATAAAATTTATTTGTCAAAGATCTTTTGTGAAATATGTTTGTAGAAACATTTTACAGTGTAATTTACCATATTTTGTAAAATAAAAGAAATATTTTATAAAATGCTATATTACACTGCAAAATATTTCACCAAATATATAGTGTAATTTCGGCCTAAAACAAAGCAACTTTTAAAATTAGTAAACCTGATAAATTTTTCCTCAATGAACCAGAGTTTATTCTTTTTTTCATAAAATAACTAATTTTGTCATCAATTTTGATTACTTTTATAATTTGTTAAGTTACTCAAATTGAGCGAAATACATCCAATTTGAGTAACTTCATTTCAGAAACTCAAACTAGGGGTGACTTTAATCTTCAATGAGTAAACGGTCGGACACAGTCGACCAATTTCGGCAGTCCTCGTCAATTATAGGGAGTGATACGAGCTCGGATGGGGCAATCGGTCGATGTCGAGAAAGTCCGCCAGGCAACAAAGTGTACTAGAAACCCAGTGTTGCCAGTTGGAGCATAATTATGCGATTTGAGCATATTTTTACTGGCCGGCGCATAATGATAGCACAATAGGAAAAAAAACATAATTGGGCATAATATAGGACAAATCGGATAATAAATGCATATCACACCTTGTCACACCCATAGCAAAACATAGTATGTGAATTCGCCTTTCTATTTTGCATTTCGTCGCCCTAGATGTGAATGGAACTAATCCATATAACACTAGTTTTAAGTAAAATAAGATTAAACATTTTTTGTAGCATAAGAATGGTTATTTTTTGTCCGCTATCATAATAAAAGTAATAGGTAAAACAATAAACGAAGATTGGAGCTTTTGCCAACATAAAATTTAGACATTTTTAAAGTAGTTACTATCGTTAGCTCAAAATTAAATATTTTGTGGATCCTTTCACATCTAGGGCGACGATTTCGCAGTTGGTTTTCATAATCTACTGATTGCTAGGCTGTGAATTCACCCAGCTAGCGGAAGTCAGCCCAAACAAACTCTCACGCATCAAAATTGAAAAGTGCAGAAGTCCGTAAATACAGAATCCTGTACCTTTCAGCAGGTTATAAAGAGGAAACCTATATCATGTTAAAAGGTACAGGATTCTGTATTTACGGTCTTCTGCACTTTTCAATTTTGATGTTTTTGTTTCTCAGTTTATTCGACAGGTGGCGCAGTAGTCAAAAATCTTACCTGGCTTTTTCTTTAGCCTCGTCGATAATACAGAAATCTGTAACAACAATTTTTAGGTTTTTTTTATTTTTTGAAAAAATACACCAAATTTTGAAAAATTCTTTGGATACTGTTGTAGATTTTTATAAATCCTATTATCTGATAACAAAAAAGTTATGGTTTTTGTCTTTATAAGCGAGATTCTGCTGGAATTCTAAAACGCCAAGGTCACGTAATTTAGTAGGCCCAAAAAAACTGAAGTGAGTTCGATCAACACCGTTCTCAACTAAAAAGCCAGTTAACTCATTTTCATTTTAGTATCCTTTGGCCTATGATCGGCGCCATATTGACAGCAAACTGACAGAAAATCCATGTTTTACTTGTCAATTTGGTTCTAAAAATGGCAGCCACAATAGGCTAAAGGGCACTGAAGCGGTAGGAGTTAACAGGCTTGTTAGTTAAGTTCGGGTTCCGCATAGCCACCGGCCACTTGTCTAATGGAACATTCAACCAATAAATTGACACATGTCAAGTGATCAAAATAGTACGGAAAATTGTTATTTTTTTGATGTTGAAAAATGATTTTTCTTTTGATTATTTTTAATTTCAAGACATTGCAATCCATGAAGCACGAAGCCGACCCTCAAAAGCTTTTATAGAAGCATTAGTAAATGTTTACTTTCCTAATAAGTTATACTTTTCCTTACATATGGTGTTCGTACCGTGTTCTGAGCATTACACCTATTGTTGATCTTTCAAAAAAATACCAAAGCAGTGTTGTCAAATCTATGGCGTTTTTGTGGCCTTAATTAAATTTTTAAACATCAGGTTAATATCCTGAGTCTTATATAAACTAGTCGAAGGAAAGATAGAAGTCTGACGGCTAACTATTTTAACTGGCCGTAAGGTGACTTTCGACTTTTTCGTCTCAATACTCTTAGCTAAAATGTATAAATTCTCATATACAATGTTTTCGTTTTACACTCCGCCCGTATTAATGGCAACGATACAATTTTCGTTTTGAAGCTCGGGAGGGTATTTGGAGATAATACTTTTTTGAGCTTTATAAAACGTTTTTTTTTTCGTATTTATTATTTGTCGTTATCGCTAGAACGACGCAGCGCGTTTCGAGACAAAATTAAAAAGTTGAAAAGTGGCGGGGTGCGATTCGAAATTGTTATGGGCTTCCTTTAACGCTATCCAGAAAATTACAAAGTTAGTGTTCGTTCCAAATTCTTTGGACCAATTTCAATATGGCCGCTGAAATTTGCTCAAAGAGACTAAATGGAACTGGTATTATCAGTGTCAAAAAACTGGTCAACAAGACTCTCTCAACTCGACAAGAGACTTCTGATTTCGTTACTCTTCTATGTACTGTTGCTAAAGAACCCGGAAATAATGTTACATTAGCTGCTTCAACCGACGTTGAAAAATAATTTTGTCTGAGATGGTCAATAAGTCTCTCATCTTGCACTTCAAAACTTACTTTTGGTCGTCCTGATCCACCTTTCCTATCCGTAGAATTATTTTCAATCCAGCGCTTTTTCCCTCGCATTATCGTCATTTTATCAACTCCAAAATGGGTGGCCGCTCTTCTTATAGACCGTCTTCTATAACTCGAGTGATAATATGAACTTTTGTAAATTTTGATATCTGTGCAGGCATACTAAGCTGGTGGTGCCTTATAATAGTATACACTAATGAAAAGCTAAATTTTGTGGCATAGGAAAAAATGCATGTATGAGTTTTTTTTGAAATCAAGTGTATCTCGATGGTTTTAATCCATTTTTACCAGTTTTAATAAATTTAGTTGGTCAGTGTGCTAATATGCATATCAGGACTATTTTATATTTTAGTTTAAAAATATATGTGTAACTATTATTATTTTTACATACTTTATATACTTTTTTGCCCATTGTACTATATTGCTTTGTCAATGAATATTTCTTTTCTGACAATAAAGATTATTTTGATTTGATCTGATGTGGTTACTCGTTCTACGACCTCGTCGTGGCAATATTCCCCACTCGTTACTGTAATAAACCTCATACCCTGAAAGTGACCAAAGTCAATGTTTTTTAATTGGCTGACAGTGTCTAAAATCGGGTTTTTCAAAAAAAACCTTTTAATTGTATCCTATTGAACTCTCGGGCTTTTAAAGTCTCAACGTTCATAGGCATAAATCGATCAGAGATTGAAAAATAAAAGAAGACATCTAAAAGACTGTCGATTAGCCAAAAAGGCAGTGGCTGCTCAGACCATTAACTGGTGAAATATTGGCCGGAAAGTAAGGGCCACATGGCAGTGTATTTTTTCATTTTTATGGCTTTTATGGCCTTTAAAAAAAAGAGAAAAATACAAGCGAAAGATAGTGCCCTTTAAGACGTGCAGAAAGGTTTTACAGGGTGATACTTTCATGTAAAGCATTTCTTTTAAGGGACGGTTGATATAGAGGGGGGAACGGCCTGTAGGTATTGTTCGAGAATAAAATAACTATTTTCAGTCGTCTTTGCCACAGACCTAGAATAAAAAGATTTAGGGTATAGGTAAGATTTTGGTATGTACCTTTTAATATTAAATTTCTTATTTGAACATAACCCAAGTAACAGAGTCTAGACCCATTACATTTCCCAGCTAACCCATAGCTGTAGCCATATTGTGGCAGCTATGTGTTTGCTGTAAAGTAGCTACATTAATTTAATTTTTAGCTGTCACAATGTTTTGGCAACTTATTTTACAAGCTTTTATTTAACTCGTAATGTATAAATACATGTAACTACATATGTTTGTTCGGGTAGAATCTTGCAAACTTAATTTTGACCAACTTCCCGACATCCGGTCAGTTTCAAATTTGGCATACGTTTATATTTCCGGTGAAAATACAACAATATGGTATTCTTAGGTACCCACCACCCTCTAACGAGGGAAGTGGAGGAGGAAAAAGATTTAGTTTGTTCGATTTTAATCAAAATTGGCATAGAGGGGTTTTTAAGGAAGGGATTATGAATTTTTTATCAGAATTAAAAAATGTACGATTAAGGTTACAAATCTAAAAATTAAGGGTATGTGTTAAAATTTTGTATGCGTTTATAGTTCCGGCGACAATACAATAATATGGTATTATTAGGTACACACTTCCCTCTAACGAGGGAAGTGGAAGGGAAAAAGATTTAGTTTTTTCGATTTCATTCAAAATTGGCATACAGCGGTTTTTTTAGGGTACAAATCTAAAAATTAACCCAGGTAACACGGTTCCCTCGGGCCTTCGTCGGTCCGATGTCCATTGCCGAATTTGTCGTCATCGGCACGACGTCGATTTACGACATCGGACCAGCAGTATTTTTTGTCCGCTTTGCGATGTAGGCCCAATGTATGTTTGCCGACGCAGCGTTAGACTGTAGCCCGCCGTCGGACCAATGGTAAATTTTACTTTTTGCTGACATCGGCATACCGTCGCCGTACGGTTAAAGTCCGATATGGTTTAACCACATGGTACCGACCATCCGGTCATAGCTGCTTAATTTGGACGGTCTAACGTAGGCAAGATCGTCTCGGCCCGACATCGGTTTCCTAAAGCGGTCCAACGTCGGCGATTGACGGAGGTGAGGAGGTCCGTCGGTGGTGGCTTAAATCGGCCCGACATTGGCAAACTACAAAGTTTCGATAATGCGGGTACTTAACCAGTCGGGCTGGTTTAAGTGGCAGAAGAGGTGATTCTTGTAGAGAAATACCACCATCTTATCAAGTCCGCATTCTAGTTTTGAAATATTTTTGCTCATTATATATATAATATTATCTTCCACTGTACAAGGAACATAGTGACATTAGTGCCATCTCTACGTACTAGGAAGAAAGTATTAAGCAGTTTAAAAATTGTAAGGTGACATAATCCGACCATCGTCGGTTGCCGATGCTCGACCAATCAAACAAAGTTCCAATCGGACCATCGTCGGCCTTAAAGCAGATAAGGTGGTCGTCGGCATAAAGTCGACTATAGTAAATCGACCGATTAAACAAAGCTCCAATCTGACCATCATCGGCCCTAAAGCAGATAAGGTTTGCATTGGCATAATGTCGACTATAGTAAATCGGGCCATCGTCAATTGCCGATTCTCGTCCGATTAAACAAAGTTCCAATCGGACCATCGTCGGCCCTAAAGCAGATAAGGTGGTCGTCGGCATAAAGTCGACTATAGTAAATCGGGACATCGTCAGTTGCCAATTCTCGACCGATTAAACAAAGCTCCAATCTGACCATCATCGGCCCTAAAGCAGATAAGGTTTGCATTGGCATAATGTCGACTATAGTAAATCGGGCCATCGTCAGTTGTCGATTCTCGACCGATTAAACAAAGTTCCAATCGAACCATCGTCGGTCCTAAAGCAGATAAAATGGTCGTCGGCATAAAGTCGACTATAGTAAATCGGGCCATTTTCAGTTGCCGATTCTCAACCGATTAAACAAAGTTCCAATCGGATCATCATCGGCCCTAAAGCAGATAAGGTTTGCATTGGCATAATGTCGACTATAGTAAATCGGGCCATCGTCAGTTGTCGATTCTCGACCGATTAAACAAAGTTCCAATCGGACCATCGTCGGTCCTAAAGTGGTGTCGGCATAAAGTCTGAACTGAAAACTGAAATTCGCAATCTGACCAATATCAGGCCAGAGTGTAGTCGCCGATGCCGACACACTGCCGACGTTGTCGACATTGGCCCGATTCAATGTCGACGATTTGTGTTTGCTGGGAAGCTTTTATGAATGGTTACTAAAACGATTTAGTAACCATTGCTTTTATTAAATGCACTCAAAAGTAGAAAATAATTTTTTATCTCTCTTATACCATAATAAAAGCGATGGGCACAAATAAAAAATTTTAACTTTACGGTGAAAAACAGAGAACTACAAAAGAAGAGATAAATTCTTCTTCTATTCGAATGACAAACAGAATGCTTTCATCTAAACAACCTGAGATAGGGTGAGATTGCCCTGCTTGCCAAGCCTTTGAAAATGTCCTTAGGTTATACAGACCGCTTCAAGCTACTGCGAACATAGGGGGAATCAAGTCCAATTTACTCTCCGTGCCGTACGACCGAGGTAGATTCGAAGCACGCTGCAGTGTTATCTTTTGGAAATTCATTTTGTTTTTATTATTTGGTTTTATTTCTGCCTTGCTCGAGAAACAGATGGGTAAGTTCTTAATTGAAATAATACATTTTTAAAACCAAAAATGGATGTCTACGAAGTTGCCGAAAAAGTGCAGATGGTCAAATGGTCAAATCGTCATAACCCAACACACGTTCGATATTGGTCGAGGGAAAATTTGCATTTGTATTTTGACGTAAGAACACAGTATCCCCAAAAACTAAATGTTTGGGGGGGGGGGGGTATTATAGGGGAACACGTAATTGGGCCATTTTTTATTAACGGCAATTGCAATTTGAATGGTCCTAGATACTTGGATCTACTGCAGCAGCACATTATTCCAACTGCTAGGCAGTTGTTAGGTGTAAGATTTGGTGAAACAAGGTTTCAACAAGATGGTTGTTCCGCTCACAATGTTGGCCTCATTAGGGAATATCTTGATAATGTATTTCCTAATCGGGTTATAAGTACACGGGGAACTATTTTATGGCCAGCTCGATCTCCCGATCTTGCTCCTAATGACTTCTATCTGTTTTTGAAGAAGCTTTTCAAATTATCACCCCTAACATGCTTGGAAACATTAGAAGGGGTTTTTATAGTAGGCTCGGATATTGTCTAGCCGAGCAAGGAGGACTTTTCGAACATTTGCTTTAATTTTTTTTTTGACTGGGTGAATCTTTTTGGTTTTTAGAATGTATTATTTTATTTTGAGAACTTGCTTTTATTTTGTTTCTCCTTATTATTTTCATTGTAACACGTCGTCACTGATAAATCTGAGCAGTTGACAATAAAACGCTCTTATTTATCAGTGACAAAAAATAAGAAAATTACGTTATAAAAATTTGCGTATTTATTGACCAAATTCCGGTTTCATTGACTACGCTCCACACAGCACCGTGGTTAGAGGCGTACTAAATACAAGGCGAACGGCGGCGAACGGCAGCGAATGGCGATCGGAAGCCTGAGTGTTGGTTGCTTCACTGATAGGCGTGCGGTGACTCTGCATGTACGTACACTGGCCAATTAGACTTCTTTCGCCCTATGTTCGCAGTAGCTTGAAGCGGTCTGTAGAGTAATACAACTGCTTCTAAAATTAATCGTCGGTGTGACTGATATACGATACCTAAATATGATTTTTAATTTGAACCCGTCGCTTTTATTGTGGTATAAGAGAGATAAAAAATTATTTTCTACTTTTGAGTGCATTTAATAAAAGCTTATTCCTTAAAAGTTTTTTTTTAATAAATATTTATTTCACACAATTTTGTTATAATTGCTACTTTCAAATACATTTTTTTACCAGAGAATTCAAATTTCAAACAGCTGCCGATACCGTTGATAATGTCACAAGCATAAAATATTTCTTAAAATAGCTCTGGCAACGTTTTAATGACGTTTTCAAAACGTTGTGGCAGAAAACAGTAAAAGCATTATTTTTAGTATTTTTACTGTGAAAACGTTTTCCGTGCTGTCTTACAGCACACTGTGTTACTTGGGAAACGCTTTGTCTATTTATGGGGTTTTTTTAGACGGATACCTACACATTTTTTTAAACCATTTTCAAGAACAAATTCATTGCTTTATTTAAAAAAAAATCTATACTGCAATCAAATTTCAATTGTCTCTTCCTTTTGATGTCGATACAAAACAAAAGAAGAAAAAGGAAAATTAAACCCCAAAATCCGATTTAAAACTAGTTTACCTGTCAGTCTGTCTGTCCGTCTGAACAGTGATAATCCTCTACGGAATATCGAGAGCTACAATTCCAGCGAAAATTGTCGATTTGATATGACACACAAAAAGTTGTTACTGTATTGTTTTTTGCATTTTAAAATTAGGCATGTATAAATTAAAAGAGAATGAGTTTATTTTATTTATTTTCATCTATTCACTTTCAGAATTATACACTTTTGACCTGTCATAAAACAAAAAAAAAAACAATAATATAATTCTATAAATTTGTTATTTGTTTTTTGAGAAGTTAAGGAATTGCCTTAGATTAAAATGAGACAAGATATCTGGTCCAAAGAAAACTCCTTGGCAAATAATAACCACTGTTTATTTACAAATAAAATCACAACAAAACAAAAGTAAGAAATATCGATTATTTCTCTATCCTTTTAATTTAAAGTGATATTTTGGAACATATCGTCCAATGTTTTGAAAACAAAGGGAGAGCAAGTGAAATCAGTCAGTTGCGATACATATGCCGGTAGGTACACAGAAAATAAAAAAAAAGTTTATGAAATATACTTAAATTAGCAGATCCTGAGATTAAAATATCAACAAACACGTTTTTTCTTATAAAGTAGTTAATTCCCAATGCGTCAAATGAGATATTTTCGAACTTTTTTATAAGGTTTTTTCGAGGTTTCTTTTATAAAGACGATAAAATAAAGCATACTTTTGATGAAGCAATTAATGCGCAAATAAAATATTTTCGAAGGTTTTTTTTTATAAAGACTATAAAATAAATGTAGGTAAAGTTCTTAAACCAACTTGCAAACAATAATAAAAGTAAATTCACATGTTTTCAGATTTGTAAGGTAAATTTCTACCTCCTATCAGAATATTAAGGTTGATTTATACTACCGCCATTGCCATCTGCGCTCGCCCTTAGAATTGATATTTAAATCTTTTTGTCTGACCTAGATGTCTCTATGTACCTTAAGCATTATTGACTTTATTGTGTACTGAAAAAGTCAGTATAAGTAAGTTTCTGCTAATGACCAGAAAAAATAACAAAATTAACAAACACAATAACATAATTTTTAGATAGTGGGTACTATTTTTTTTTCTTGATGTTTCAGGTGCTATGAATTGTGTTTCTTTGTTTTAATGTTTGACATATTTTATTGTGATGAAAATTGAAATTGCTAGAAATCATATACAAACTTTGTAATAAATTTATTTTGTATAAAATTATACTACAAATATTTATTGTTAGGAAGCTTCCAAAGCTCAAATTGGCAGAATTATTTTTTGCATGTTTTTTAAATTATTTTGCATATTTCATATTATAGTAAAATTTTAATAATATAATCCATCTGTAAATTTCTATTTAAGTAGGTACGCCACTGGTGTGTTTACTGTAAACAACAGAAAGGTAAACATTGTTCCATATAATAATATAACCAAAGTCTCCGTAAGTGTCAGGTATCTTGTCTCTTTTTAATCTAAGGGAATTGCCGTAAGTTTTTCTATGACTTTCTTTTAAATTCATTCGCAATTCCTTATCACTTTAAGGACAAAGAGAGGAAGGGGAGAAATGGCTGCTTTACCCTAAAAATTCCGTATAATAATTTTTATGCACTTTAGGGATTAAATATGTATGTTTAATCCCTCGTTTTAGAGACTAAAGTGGCACCTATAATTCCTACTGGATCAAAAAAAATTAATCCCTGAGGGATTAAAAGTAAATTTAATCCCTCAGCCTAGAGATTAGAACTAAACTTAATCCCTCAGATATTAAAAAAAAAATAATACCTGGAAAATTGTAATTAAATTTATCGCAAGTCAAGCCACCAGCACTTGCTCTTGGCCAAGATTTCATTCTTAGCACCCTCTCTTGTAGTCAAACATTTGAACATTTGGCGTAGAAATAACGTGATTTTATCAATAATCTTTTCCTAAAGTGCATAAAATAGTATATAAACCTCGGCACTAAAGCGCCTTTTAATCCCTTTTAAACCTTTCACCGCGGGATTACAAGTAGCACTTTAGTCCCTAAGTTGTACTATTTTTCTTATTTTAAATTTTGTTTAGTAAGATTTTCTCTTTTTATGCACCTATCTTCGATCTTTTTTACGCCATAGACTAGACATTTCACTACGTTTCCTATTCAATTCCACCGAGGCAAGGGAGAATTTCACGAATTGAATGCATAACCAGATTGGCAATGCCACTTATCGGTGCATTCGATCGTAGTAGACTGTGCGTGGTCCGTCTGTTTGTCTGTCTGACAGAGTGGAAAGATTAGGTATCTGACTGCAACAGAGAAATTTGTTTTGTTAACACCTTGTGTATGAGAAAGGGTTTGGAATTTCGAAAATATAAAAAATATTAGAAGCATACTTATGCAGCTTAATGTGTGAGTGTGACGGGTACGCCAGATTGAGACCGAAGACGTGGGGTGCCCCCACAATAGAAGAGGAGGAGCTACACTCTCTAAGATGGGCTGACGTGCTGACCTTCGTAAGGAAGGCAGGAAGGCCCGTCCAGTCCTTAGATTTAGAAATAAATCGAGTAAAGATTTACTCCAAAACGTTCCTCGCTTAAGACAATACAGACTTTTCCAGGGTGTATCCAGACTTTCACATGATAATACTCGGATATAAGTATCCAGACTTTTCAGGGTGCACTCAGGCTTTTTTACAAGCTTTTATTTAACTTGCAATGTATCTATGTATACATGTAACTGGATATGTTTGTTCGGGTGGAATCTTGCAAATTATTTTGACCAACCGTCCCTCTAACGAGGGAAGTGGGGGAAGAAAAGGATTTAGTTTGTTCGATTTCAATCAAAATTGGCGCACAGGGGTTTTTAAGGAGAGGGATTATGAATTTTGTGTGCTTAAATTTGGTATGCGTTTATAGTTCCGGCGACAATACAATAATATGGTATTATTAGGTACACACTTCACTCTAACGAGGGAAGTGGAGGGAGGAAAAGATTTGAATGAATGAATGAATACTTTATTCAAAATCCAAACTAAAAAATAATTACAATTAATATAAAATCTGAATAAATAAATAAATAAGTGGGTTTTAGTCTCTCGTCGGGTTGGCTGCAATCAGGTTGTAAAAAACGATTTTAAGGAAGGAAACCCTTGGAAAAGCCGGTTTTAGGCGCGTATAAACGTAGTAAATGTGTGGAAGTTGGTGACCACAAAAACTTGTCCCAAAAATAAAGGGTTGCCTCGGAAGCGGTCGAGAGACAATATGTGACACTTTTATACAATAAGTGCGCAAAAGTCCTTTATGTTTTTGACACCGATCCGGAAGTAAGGGGATTAATGGATAAAAGTAGCTTTTTGTAACGTTTTTATGCAATTAAAAATAAAATACTGCTTGCAAAATATCATATAACAGAGGCATTGCCACCATGTTAATTCTTCCCGCAAGAGTTAGGAACTATATTTTTCCTACGTGCGCGCTTGATACGAAAAAACTTCTAAAGCAGAATTTAGTGATCCATATTTTACGTATTTATTTCACACTAGGGTCACGATTCTTCAAAAATCTGGCCCTTACAAAAAATCTGACGATTTTTAAACACAAGTTTACATTTACTGATTTTTTTGTCAGTACTTGTTTGCTAATATTCCTTAAAATTTAGTTTCTTAATACTGTTACTGTATGTCAGTTTTAATTTTTGTAAATTGTTTTTTTTAACCGTTTTTTTATTTAAATCTGTATTTTATCAAGCTTATTTTTGTGTGTAAACAAACCTTTAAAACTTTTAACACACAAAACCATAGATAGCCATGGAATATGTCTGTGTCATTGTTCAGAAAAGTCACACAAATTCTGTCTTTCCTTTTATCATAGCGAGAATTTTTGACAGTTTTTGACGTTTATTGGTACGAGTAGTAGCAATTTAGCTCCGCCGTAAAACTAGTCCTGCAGAATATCTTTAAAATATTTAATTTACAAAATGTTATGAAAAAGATGACGCAGTTTCTCTTGCAGCGATAGGATTAATAATATTTTAAATGAGGCAATAAGTAAAAATCGCCACTTTCCAGAATTGTGACATGTGAGATTTTCTGTCGATTCTAA
This sequence comes from Oxystoma pomonae, assembly GCA_963921995.1. Classification (NCBI taxonomy): domain Eukaryota; kingdom Metazoa; phylum Arthropoda; class Insecta; order Coleoptera; family Brentidae; genus Oxystoma; species Oxystoma pomonae. The sequence goes on along the minus strand of OY998169.1, from coordinate 85,665,142 downwards.
AGAATCGCGACCAACGTGACAGTTCAAAACTAGTTGTGAACGTCAATCAGCACTTTTGATAATCAAAAATGCCACTATTCGAAGTCAAAGGGGTTTTGCCACCATGGTTTTACCTTTGTTAACTGTTTCCGCACTAGTGCGGGAAATTTTCTTTCCCGTACGGCAAACAGTATGGGAAGAGCCATTTCCCACACGATCGCAGAAAATAATTCTACCCCAAATCTGGTGGTGCCAAATCTACTATTATGTAACAACGAATTTAATTAGTCTTTTTTGTTTTTACAACAAACAGTAAAAGATTTTTTTTGCCAATATAAAGTTTTACCTACAACCAATGAATAATTCTAATTCTACGACCATCTCAACACGATTTTATTGTCTCATTTACGGTCCTAGGATAATAATAAACTTTAGACGTAAACCACTAGATGGCATGGCAAGCGATGAAACTTTATTTTATAAGAGCACTAACTGAAAATGTGAATTATTTTTCTATATATGTATTAAACGTAAATAAATCCAATATAATTTTAGTACCTGACCAAAAATAAGTCCCCGTAAATTAACATATTATGCATTTTTAAGAAAAAGAAAACCTTATCAATGAATACGCCCATGCAATGCTTTCGGCGTGCACAACTTTGTAAGCAGGATATCCTATACAGGGTTCCTAAGCAAATCCTTAGGGGGCCAAGCAGCCGTGTATAAGACGCAGACAAACGGAAAAGTACATTAGGCAGAAAAGGGTGGGCATGGGGCGATGTTGTCACTACATCTTACACGTAGTAAATCCATTCCAGGTTGTTGTTTTCTAATGTTTTCCATTTTCATACCTTTAGGACTGGAATAAAAATTGTTTTTGGTCGACTTTAATACCAAACTGATGAAAGATATCGTACAAAAAAATATTTTTCGGCTTTTCATTTTGTAACCATTGACCTTACGCACTGTTTACAGGCTGGGGACTGAGATACATGCAAATGCCTAACCTAAAGCGTTCATACACGGCCGGACAAATCGACTGAGATATTTCCGTAGAAACTTTATCAAGCAAATAGGACGGGTTGACGCCTTCGAACGTCCAACCCGGGTTTTGCACTTTGATTCGAAATCAAAAAGGAGGAACAGCCAGATGTGGGGCCGTGCACAAATTACGTAACGGTGATTTTACCAATTTTTGACCCCCTCCCTATGTAATGTTTTGTAATGGTTTGGCACGCCACTCCCCTAATATTACGTAACGATTTCAAGATCACTACCCCCCCCCAAAAAAAAAAACTTTTCACTTATTTTCATTCCAAATTTTCTTAGTTTCACACAAATACAAACGCTGTCGAAAACCCCCCTCCCCCCTACGTAACGTTTTGTAACCCCCCTCCCCCCTATGACCATTACGTAATTTGTGCACGGCCCCTGTAGTCCCAGTGGAGAAGGGCGAGAAAATTGATATTTTTTTCTTAAAAATTATACTCTTTAGACCTATTTCTTTGCGTTCCCGAAATTTCGTAATTTTTGAAAAAAAATTGTAAGCAGCGCGATTTTTATTTCGTGCTTTGTTTTTCTCACATTTTTGTGTTCCGCTAATTTAATTGAAAAATTTTTGCCTGTGGCGCCCTTTATCTTCTCACTCGAAACCAAGATCCTCCGTTTTAGGAAAACTGATCCCGTCTCTGTTTCTAAATTTTTTCGAATAAAAGTTGAGTATGACCATGGGGGAAATAATTTTTTTCTACGGTATGACGAAAATTTCGAGAAAGTTGAAGAAAAAAATAAAAAAAAGTGGCAGAGCTCATTTTTTCGTAAAAAAAACGTTTTTTGTAAAGAAACAGAGCAAAATAAATCTTTTCACTCCTTTTTGGGTGTTACAAATATTGGCAGCCCCTTATTTTTCGCTTTTACCCTCCCGCTAGTTTTGAAGAATTGGTTCGCTACGTGTTTCGAGATCATGTCATAAAACACCTCGAAAATATCAAATGTAGTGCCAGCTTTATTTAAAATCAATAATATCGCAAGCAAAAAGCTCTGCAGGAAAAACAGCGCCGTTTATTGATTTCTTTGATTTTAGATCTTGCTTACAAGTTTAACCTGGAAAAGGCGTATATTTAACCTCATACATATATGATAGCAAACTTTCCCTCAAAAAAAGTAATGGTAACCGTAGATCCGGATTTCGCTGGTGGTGCTCATCAGTACAGAGATTAAATGATGATGAAAAAATTTGACACAAGATTCATGTAAAAGACAACCATCTTTCAAATTGCAGAATCGGCAGACGTATCTTCGATTTGAAGGAAAATTAAGCATCTCTACGGAGACAGATATCTTTACAGATATCCAGAGCTCTGAAGTTGATAAATTTAAAAAGAGATTTATTCACCCTCATTAAATCCCTTTTTTTTTTAAAAACCTTTTTTTTAAAAAGATATATAAAAAGTCCCTTAGTAACCTTATTTGTTTTGACGTTTTAGATAGAAACTTCAGATTGTGAAGTTTGTTGACTTAATGGTAAAGGCATGATGACCCTTAAAATAATTTTATTAAGTACCTGTTAAAATAATTTTCTAACCTGTTAAAGTAATTTTCTTAAATACTTGTTAAATTATTTTTAGATATGCTAAAATACACTTTAGTAGGACACGTTTTTTGCATAAAAATGGCAAAATAAAAATTATATGCACAAAACCACTCAAGATGAGACCGATGACATAAGAGAAATAAAATACTTTTTTATAGCCTGCCTGCTGTCTCTCTTCAACAACCTTATATATTTTTGCATTTCACTAAAATATCTCTTCATCTACCTCTAAAATTCTGCCCTCTCTCTCTAAATATTTTTCATTTTAACAGAGAAAAAATGTTTTTTGGCAGTACTTTTTTTGAATGCTAAAAAAACAGTGAAAACTTGAAAAATTTGAGTGTTTGATTCTAGAAATCGAAAGTTTGGAAAGAAAGCTTTAAAATGTGTGCAAAATCATGGCATAAAAATGTGAAAAACATAGTAAAAATTGCTTAATCAAAAACGTTACCCCTTAAATTATGCTAAAATATTTTAAGCCTTAAATTACCATCATGGCTTGACCATCAGAGTGTTCGTGTTTGATATTTTTAATAATTTCCGATATTTATGGTGACATTTTCATTGGTCATAGGTAAATTATACGCTCAGATACACACTCGCCTGCGGCTCGCATCTCAAACTTCATCTTCGTGTTTAATGATCATCATAACATACTTTTGTTATGTAAACTACTATTAACTTACTCTTGGAGTTTTTGATACACATTAGCGCCGTGGCTAACGCACGAACTAACAAAAACAATTGCCCCCTTTCCTGGAAAATAGCCAGATAGATAAAACAATGGTTTTTGCGTCAAATATGGCTTTGTTTCCCGAATTTTTATCAAATGGTGTCGCAAAAATAGATAGTTTTTGGTCGTGCCAATTTACTTTGCAGACAACGATAACTTTAACGCTATTTGTCAGTTCAGAATAGCCTTTTTGGTACAGGTTTTATGTCAACAGTCCGGTTATTTCCATTGATAAAATTGGTGCGCCACTCCTAGTGCACTAACACTGGCTTGGTGCTCTCAAAAAATTTGTGAGTGCACCCATCACTCGTTTAATTCAGAAACTTTTTTTGAGGTTGATTAGTGAGTTTTGACTTAATATAAAGACGAGAAAAAGTTTTCGCCGCGAGCCCTCAGAGCCGGTGCGGAAACAGTTTTCCAATGGAACAAGAAAACTAAAAACAATGGAACAGCAGCACCGACTCTGTGGTGGCGCAGCAGTTTTACCAATGGAAACCGCTATTAGTTTTGTGTTTTTAAATTTTTAAATAAAATTAGACACTTTAAGTTGGGAATATAGCGCAATATTGTGTGTTTCTTTTATCTGTACAAAAGCAAAGACTTCCGCTCGAATACAGATATCAAAGTCCAATCTCTGCGGTCTATCGTTGAGCTTTTTGATCAAGGTCACGTCATTTGCATATATAACGTTCATACATGCCGCTAACCTACGTAGCATAGCGTTTGTGGCACGTTGGTAATGTGAAGATGTCATCAAATACGCAGCGAGTTTTGCCGACGGGAGCCAAAAATCAATACACGAGCGGCCGAACCAAAGCTAATAAAAAGTAAAAGACCGAAACATCCGAGTCGGAAACTCGTACTTGTCATAGCCAACTTAAAGTGTCTATTACTTTATTGTGGTTTACCACCTAAACTTATTACGTTTTACGGCAGGTTCCTATTTAATAGGGAGTAAAAGCCACGCCACTCTACTTGAACTTACGTTTACGCGGTGGTTTGTCTGTTACTTCCTAATTATCCGAAATGGCGCGGAATTTAATAGAAGCTCGCCAAAACACAAATGCGCATGACCTTCGTACGTCAAAATTCTGTGTTAACCGTCATATATCGCGTTCAAATGTTATTCGTGTCAGTGTCTAATAATAAGATAACAAGTAAACGCTAACAAAAATAGTTATTTAGGGCAAATGCTAATAATAGGTCAAATTCTCAGAGCAAAGTTAAGGTGATCCATAGTAAAGAAGAAAATCCATAAAAAATTGAACACTTCAAGGTTAAAAAATTAGAAAAGTTACAAAAATCGAATTGGAAGAAATAATAGGGAGATTTTTGCCGGTCGTTATGGTATTGTTTAACAACCACTACCAAGCGTCGATTTTATCAGAGTTTTATAAGCAAATTTAGTGATGACAAAATACACAAAATTGCTCTTTATTTTACAAAATAGGTGTCTTATGTGTAGGAACCTGGTAATATTTTATTATTTCTAAAATTAGTGGCGCCAAAATTCTCTAAAATTAACCAAAAGAATAACCACAACCACAACGAAATGGATTTGTAGCTTACAGCAGTGGTAGTGGTTAAGTCATAAGCTTTAGCTATTACACAGACGTAGTAATTACTTACCATAACCAGTAAAAAGTGTCAAATAGGCGTTCGAAAATGTCCCTAATAAGTTTTACACTTAGATTAAAAGGAGACAAGATATCTGGTCCAACGAAAACTCCTTGCCAAATAAAAACCAGTATTTATTTACAAATAAAATCACAACAAGACAAAGGTGAGGAATCTCGATTATTTTTCTATCCTTTTAAACGACTTTAGCACGATAGGGAAAAAGAATTCTGCCTCAACCACTTAAGGAAGTGATTAGCTCGTGGGTGGGGAAAGTCGGCAGAGCGCAGACGGTCGGATGATATTTTTATTGACACAAGCTTTTTCGTGTTATTTATTTTAAAATGTCAGGATGTTTTAAGCAAATCGTCCAATGTTTTGAAAATAAAAGGAGAGAAAGTAAAATCAGTCAGTGGCGGTACATTCCGGTAGGTACACAGAAAATTTAAAAAAAGTTTATGAAGTATACTTAGATTAGTAGATCCTTAAATTAAAATATCAAAAAACATTTTTTTTTTTTTGATGAAGCAGTTAATTATCAATTCGTCAAATAAGATATTTTCGGATATTTTTAAAAGGTTTTTTTCAAGGTTTTTTATAAAGACGATAAAATAAAGCATACTTTTGATGAAGTAGTTAATAAGATATTTTCGTAGGTTTTTTTTAAGAGACTATAAAATAGAGTTAGGTAAAGTCCTTAAACCAACTTGCAAACAACAATAAAATTTAATTCACATGTGTACAGGTTGGTAAGAATATTGAATTCCTACCTCGTATCAGAATATTAAGGTTGATTTATACTGCCGCCGTTGCCAACTGCGCTCGCCCTTCGAATTGATATTTAAATATTTTTGTCTGTCCTAGATGTCTCTATATACTCTAAGCATTATTGACTTTATTGTGTACCGAAGAATTCAGTATAAGTAAGTTTCTGCTAATGACCAGAAAAAATAACAAAATTAACAAACACAATAACAGAATTTTTAGCTAGTAGGTATTATTTTTTTTTTTTGATGTTCCAGGTGCCAGGAACTGTGTTTCTTTGTTTTAATGTTTGGCATAATTTTATTGTGTTGAAAATTGAAATTATTATAAATCATATACAAACTTTGTAATAATTTTATTTTTTAGATTTCATATTATAGTAAAATTTGAATAATATAATCCATGTGTAAATTTATATTTAAGTAGGTACGACACTGGCGTGTTTACTGTAAACAACAGGAAGGTAAACATTGTTCCATATAATAATATAACCAAAGTCTCCGTAACTGTCAGGTATATTGTCTTTTTTAATCTAAGGTTTTACAACTAGCGGTTTATTAAAAAATTAATAAGAAAACTGAAAAATACTAAGAAAAACACAACAACCTCTGGTAGTTCACCATTATGCAAGAACGCACCTACACTAACGTCATTTAAAAGAACTAAGCTTTGTTGAGTTAGAAACGAGATAAGAAATTAAATTATTTTTTAGTTAAAAGAATTTCCATTTATTTATTAATTTTTATTTGTAATCTTGACTACTGTAGACAAAATTTATTGACTAGGATTCAGGGGAAAAATAAATGGTTTTGTAATTTGCTATTTTATTTTTAACAGTTTTTTTATTTTCTCTAATTATTTTTTTATGAAAACTTGAGCAAATGGCTATTTATATAAGTAAATGTAATTAATTTTTGTTATTGCCATTAGGGTGTATTCAATAGTGTAAGTCGAATAAAAGCTTTTTTGTAATATCTAAATAAGTTTTCAAACGAACGTGTGGAAGATCGATTTGATATTTGACCTTCTTAATGGGTCAAGCCATTACTATAACGTGAAGTCGATCCAATGTGAGCCAAGCAGATACAATCTATTTTTTAATATTCCAGTCAATTCTCTTGCCGGGTCGAAAAGGTAAAAGCCTAAACAAATAACACATGTATATATCCAATTCCCTTAACTCTTAATTAATTAGGACCTGTAGGAACATATCTTGTACCTACTCTCGATCCCAATTCTGACCCGTGATTTCTACCTATTATGCTCTCTACACAAACGATATTGGGCAGGCTAGTGGCGACCCCTAGACAAGGATTTGTTAACTAGCGGTTTAATTGAATACGATAACTTGTTCGAGAAGATTAACCATGAAGGATATACAAGGAGAACGGATCTAATACGACTAGAGAGGGTATTGGTCAATATAAACAGGTAGTAGGAAATTATTGGTTTTAGAAAGTTTTATATTTGGAAAAAAAAATTGCTTCTGCCAGGGCATGTGCGTCAAATATATTTAAGACTTTTGTGATTCTAAAAAACCTTCCACGTGATTATTTGGTTAATTTTAACGTGCTGAAATGAACGCCTATGGTTTATTAAACCATTGTTCATAAAAACGCCACTCCGCTGCGCAACCTACGTGTACGCCTCCGGTTCATGTGGGATTGGCGAAAGCGCAATGAATTTAGCAAAAAATTTCTGATAAATTACGGGTTTTACGAATACGGGGTTGATATTGAATGAGTTTGACGAACAATGGTTTGATTAAAAACGTGTCTTATAAATTTCTAATGTGCTATTGAATGGGTTTGAAGAAATAAGGCTCGGATAAAAAATTGGTTTAACTTAACCGTGGGCGTCCGCTGAAACGATTCAATTTTGCTGACCGAGCATTTTCAAGTCGACATTTTGCTGACTTGAGCTCAAATGGAAGACCCTCCCCCCCACAAATTTTAGCCTTTATATCCTCCACTGTTCGAGAGCTATTCACCGTGTTCGAGGTGTCCCATTTTCGCTGGGATTCAATGGGAAACTCCATTTTTATTGAAGATAGAGTTATTGAAGATAGAGATATGCGGTTTTCACATTAGTGTTTTACTTTTTTGAGGTTTAAAGAATGGTAATAACAGATTTATTAGGTCCCTTGCAGTTTTTGAGCTATAGGAGAAAGTTGCAAAATGGTCTTATTTACCAATTGACCCTTAATTTAAGAGATAATAGCGTTTTGTTTAGAAAAACACAATGGTCATTTCGTTTCGTAGATACCATCATCAGGATCAACAAGTTAAATACGGACCAAATGTTTAATTCATATTTTAGTTTCTTAAGTGTGTTTGATATTAAAATATCATCAAGTTTCGATCCCGAAGAAACGAAAAAAATCATCTTCAGTGCATTTTTTTTCTGGTACGGCTCTGTCCCATTTTAAGTTATTTTTTTTTGAGATGATTTATATTTAACTACTATATAGTAGACCTGGACAACCAAGATATATTATAAGAACATACCGGGTGAACCGAAAAAAACCGGAAAAATTGTTTTGGTATAACTTTACCAATTTCAATAAAAAGAAAACTACCGATAAGATAAATAAGACCTTTTGAAAAGAAACATTCGCTTTGCCGCCACATTTAAATCGAAAATAGCGCATAAAATCAAATGGGCACCTTGTTTTTTGTATTTAGGTATAAATGTTACTTATGAAAATGTTAACGATCCTTTTTTTAATAAACGGTTTTTGATGTTGGTGGGTTATTGGATCTGTATGTAAAAGAAACTACTTTTTTGAAGTTCCTAACGTTACGAAAAATATATTTTCTTTCTCAAGAGTTATTCAAGTAGTAGAGTACCACGGCAACTTTAAGTGACTTAAAGAGTACTTAAGAGTGTTTGCTTTAAAATTATGTATTTTACCTTTTGTTAAATGTGTAAAAATTGTGACAAGGAAACTACAACTTGAATAACCCTTGAGAAAGAAAATATATTTTTCGAAAAGTTGGAAACTTCCATACAGTAGTTTTTTTTACAAACAGATCCAATAACCAATCCAATAAAGGTTACTTTTCGATATACAAAACAAAGTACTTAAAAAAAATGGCAACATGGAAAAAAAGATGCATAAAAAAGGTAGGCATTAAACGAATGTTTTTTTTGTGGAAAGGCAGTTTTTTTTATTGAAATTGGTAAAATTATAGCAAAAAACAATTTTCCGTTTTTTTTTCGGTTCACCCGATTTGTTCATATAATATATCTTATGGTTTGTTCGGGTTCGTCGAAGGGTTCGTCGAAATTTCCTGTTCTAAACAGTCCGGAGCATGCGCGCTTAAAAAAACGCGTTCTGTTTCGACCACAACTGTTCTGAATTGAAAAGTTTTGTGTTCGGGTTACTACCGAAAATTTGTCCAGGACCGGTTCAATACTGTTCTGTACAGTCCCGTGAGGCCAGGCGGAATTAAATGGAACTGTTTAGGACTATTTTCTGACGCATACGCAAATTCATTTACGCATGTTTGTGCGAAAAAATAATTTGTTCTTTGAAAATATACCCAAATAAATGGGTTTTTACGAAAAATAATAAAAAGCCGCGTGTATTTTTATAAAGGTTTTGTCGAGGGTTTTGTATGGTGTGACCTAAAAAAGGGGAATCCCTGCCTAACCCAAAAATTCAAATTTTTGAGTGTTAAATTTCTGTTCTTTCAGAAACTGCAGAATTTCACTTTGGAAGAATTAAGGCAAGATTCTACCTCGTCATCGGGTTCCTAAGATTTTCCTTAGGGATAGGATTTCAATAAATCAAACAGAAATGGCATAGAAAGTTCTGCGCGCACAAAAGAAACAGGTATATTGAGCAATGGTGCCAGTTTGTTATTATCTCCGGACTGCTTTCATGAGAAAAAATTGTCGCCACTCTTTCATTGTGAGCATAAATCATAGTTGCAATAATAACCGTTGACAAGATGTCTGCAAATTCCGCTAGATGGCGGCCACACCATGAGATGATCGAGGAAAAACTCGAGAAGAAAAGATTTTTATTATTAAAAACTACATAAAAAGTGACAGTGCGGACGAGGTCATTGTCATTGGGCTTTTTGTTTTTGCGTTTCCAGATCGACCGGTTCCTGTGGCTCAAACTGTCTATAACATTTATCATCCTTTTGCAAGGTACGGGTGCATAAATGTTTGTAGAAAGTGTTACCACGACGGCGAAATACCAGAGCATCCCGTTCTTCCACACAGGGTGGAACGAGACGAAATGGTATGCGCTTACGTTGAGGCACATGAACCATGTTCGACGAAACCGATTACGGAGGCACTGGATATTCCCAACAGTACTTGTCAATGGATCCTAAAAAAATTTCCTATCAAAAGTTTTGTTTAGTGACGAGAAGACATTTGAACTTCATAGCTCTCACAATCCACAAAATAGCCGCTATTGGTCCCGCGAAAATAAATATCTGCACGAAAGTGTTAGAACGCAACATCCTCAAAAATTAAATGTTTGGAGCGGTATTGTCGGGGATCACATTATTGGACCCTTTTTCATTGAAGGGAATTTGAATAGCCAAAAATATGTTGATCTTCTCCAACACCAGGTTTTACTACGGTTGAGGGAACTCAACATAAATTTGGACGAATTGTGGTTTCAGCAAGATGGCTGTTCATCCCACAATTCACGCCAGGCTACAAATTACCTTCGTCAGGTATTTGGTGATAGAATTATTTCCACGTATGGAAATATCCGATGGCCTCTTCGATCACCAGATCTTGCGCCAAATGACTTTTCCCTATGGGGTTGTTGGCACGACAAAATGTTCCAACACCCTCACTTACGGCCTACGACTATACAGGAGTTGAGGGCGAAAATTTTGGAGGCGGGCAACTCTATCACCCCTGAAATGTTGGTTGCTACGCGCCAAGAGTTTTACAACACATTGGGATATTGTGAGGCTCAAGAAGGGGACAGATTTGAACATCTAATCTAATTAAAAATTAGATGTTTTCAGGTCCAAACCACAGCTTTTTCTTGCTTAAAGGAGGCGACAGGGTTCATTATTTACGATACTGAGCGATAAACTCGTGAGGTTGTTAACATTAGAAAGAAATATCTTCGTTTTTAATTAAATTTCTTTCCATTCTGTTCTACTAGTGACATCTATCCGGAAACGGCCAAACCATACAGTTAGCACTAGCAGCCAAAGAAATCAACGGCGCTGTTTTTCCTGCAGAGCGTTTTGCTTGCGATATTATTGATTTTAAATAAAGCTGGCCCTACACTACATTTGATATTTTCGAGGTGTTTTATGACATGATCTCGAAACATGTAGCGAACCAATTCTTCAAAACTAGCGGGAGGGTAAAAGCGAAAAATAAGGGGCTACCAATATTTATAACACCCAAAAAGGGGTGAAAAAATTTATTTTGCTCTGTTTCTTTACAAAAAACGTTTTTTTTTACGAAAATCTTGAGCTCTGCCACTTTTTTTTATTTTTTTCTTCAACTTTCTCGAAATTTTCGTCATACCATAGAAAAAAAATATTTCCCCCATGGTCATACTCTACTTTTATTCGAAAAAATTTAGAAACAGAGACCGGATCAGTTTTCTTAAAACGGGGGATCTTGGTTTCGAGTGAGAAGATAAAGGGCGCCGCAGGCAAAAATTTTTCTATTAAATTAGCCGAACGCAAAAATGTTAGAAAAACAAAGCACGAAATAAAAATGGCGCCGCTTACAATTTTTTTCAAAAATTACGTAATTTCGGGAACGCAAAGAAATAGGTCTAAAGAGTATAATTTTTAAGAAAAAAATATAAATTTATTCGCCCTCCTCCACTGGGACTACAGGGGACGTGCACAAATTACGTAATGGTCATAGGGGGGAGAGGGGTTACAAAACCTTACGTAGGGGGGAGGGGGGTTTTCGACAGCGTTTGCATTTGTGTGAAACTAAGAAAATTTGAAAAGACCATTGTGTTTTTCTAAACAGTACGCTATTATCTCTTAAATTAAGGGTCAATTGGTAATTAAGACCATTTTTCAACTTTTCCCTATAGCTCAAAAACTGCAAGGGACCTAATAAATCTGTCATTACCATTCTTTAAAGCTCAAAAAAGTAAAACACTAATGTGAAAACCGCATATCTCTATCTTCCATAACTCTGTCTTCAATAAAAATGGAGTTTCCCATTGAATCCCAGCGAAAATGGGACACCCTGTACACTGGGCATTGATCCTTGTTGACAGTGTAAAAAAAAATATTAAAGATTGGTGGTCAAGTTGCTGCCATGATTTTTTTGCCCACCCGCTCGCTGGGAAAACGGGATCATACTCCGTTAAATCTTACCTGTTCTTAGAATAAATCCGTATATCGAGAACTGTATAGTATCGGGCATATAGCATCGAGCTGTATCAAGTTATGATTGATTTCTGGCGTTCTATATGCAAATTTGACCTTTGCCACGTTCAGTTGGATTAGATTTTCGACCTGATACGCGGACGGGAAATAGAATTATGCAGGCCAGTTTGACTTATGGTCGAGCAACGGTCGTCAGTCATAGAAATCGGGGGAATAGGACGATTTTTGACAAGTGTGCGTCCAAATTTTAGCAAACACCATAAAGGCCGCCATTTTTTTTAGCTTCCCCCTGAAACTCTCCTTCGAACGCCATAACTAAACCAACCAACTTTTATCTGTGGTATGGTGGCTGCCGTCACTTGCTTGCATTGGAGACTTTCGATTGATCTCTGGTTGACAGCGGTCCTTAAATTTCTCAGAAGTTTAGACAAAAGAAAGAGACGTCGATTATGTGATAATTTTTTATATGTGGTGAAAGCAATCAAGTGTTTTACTTCTATGAATTTCGGGAATGTACTAAAATTTTCAGATCAATATTGTTGTGACGTCACCTAACAGCTGACAAAAACTGACCAAATCTATGTAGCTAGCGCATCCTGTAATAATCTATGCCTTGGGAATCTAAACCAACCTGGTAGCAAGCCACCAAACTAAAACGAAATGACCAACAAAAAAAAATAAAAATGTAAAGGTAAATGATTTTCGACATAACCAAACTTTTTTTTTTGTTTTTAATTTGCAAAAATAAACAAATAGGCACTTCAGTGAACTTAAGTTAAAATTTACTTAAAAACTAACAGTGGGATTTATTAAAACGGTTAAGTTTATTTTAAAACGGTTTAAGTGAAATTTTTGGTTTTCAGCATTTTAAACGAACCCTCCTTGACTTTTGGAAGTAGTTTGATTTATAAGAAGAATTTTAATAAATTTGTTTATTGAATAGTGATGTTAACACAATATTTTGTTGGATTTAAGAGGAAATTTTCAATTTAAAAGAAAATAAAATTAAAAAATTTAAACCCACTCAGGGTTTAAATAGTAAACACATCATAGAATAAATTAACATTGGGATTATATGTCACTCCAATTAAAACTTACCCATGGTAATTAATTTTTCCAATTAATACTTGATGTCACACAACGATTTAGATGAGTAATAATAAAATAGGGAGTAGATTAATTTTGTATTTATTTAATAGGTGTTTTTATTTATGAAATGTATTTAAAAACTTAAATACAAGTTTTTTTTACATTTCTGTCACTGTCAAAATGTCAGTTTAAAAATATTAGCGCTGCGTTCAATCACAAACAGCGAGTTCGGATCTTTTACCTCTGCTTGCACCTTGGCTTGCACTAACCTATACTGATGAAAGCTACAGCTTTAAAATGAGTGAGCTTTGAGTAAGGAAAGTTTTTGGATAACCTCAATGTTTTACTTTCAGTTGATAAATATATTAATATAGTTGTTTTGGGTTTTCTTGTTTGGTATATTTTTCGTGCATAATCAGTTACCTTCACTTATGTTTGTTTTACCTCGTAGTGCTCTCATAAATGATATCAGGATTAAGGGGGACTAGTGAATCCACTGACGAGCCCACGGTAGTAACCCCGGGCGAAACATCGTTTAATTGTTTCTTCTTTCACTTTGGTCTTTTGTGTGTTCACTTATCCAATTTTGAATTTTCGTTCTTTCCTCCCAAGATCTTTTGATCTTCTCTTTTTTAGATTCTTTTCGGTTGATGTAACTGATTTGGAACTTTAACTTCTTGTTTTAATTGTCTTAGGAGCATATTCCTATTGGAAAGATTAACACGCCAGGACGAACCTGTAAGTGAGCAGGTGACTTATAATAAATACCATGCGGAACGATGCCTATTTGTGAGTGATTCAGAGTTGGAAGTCAGAGGGTGCGATGGTGTTAAATGATGTCTGGATTGAGGGTGAGAGTGAATCCACACTTTCACTTTGGTCTTTTGTGTGTTCCTTGTGGGACACTCATCCAATTTGGAATTTTCGTTCTTTCCTCCCAAGATCTTTTGATCTTCTCTAAAATAGGAGCTGTTTTATTGGGTAATGAACAACTTGAGATATTAAATAAGGTAAATTAATCCTTGTAAGAACGGTTACTTAGGGAAATTATAAACGAACTTATTACCAAATGCCACAAAACAATTCTTTCTGGGGGTATAAATTTAAACCACCCCTCAGAGGTGGTCTAAAAAATCACCAACGTTATAACCTCAAACACAAATAATGAAGATATTATGTGCCAAATTTTTAGCGTATTCGCCATTTGCCATTTTGGAAACTGTCAAAAAGAATTAGTTTTAGGGCGCTTTCTTCTATAATATGGTGTATTTTGAGAAAAAAAAAAGGAGTTTTTCAGTGGTATTCTGCAATAACAATACAAAATAATCAATAACTTTGAGTCTTTTCTGTATTGTTAAGTGTTTTTTGAAAATTGGTTTTAAAATTTAGTACACCCCACAGATGTAAATATGGGGGGGACTATTTTAGATCTTAGTAAATCCCACTGTAAATGTATAGTGTAATAAAATCTCCGCGGGGGTTATTGCTGCGGAGTGAGAACCATGAAAAGCTCATGCTCCAAAACATATTCAAAAACGAGTTGTAAAGATTTGGATAGCATACAGACTTTTTACCGCTCTAATAAGGAATCCAGCCAGTTACAGACATGCCTGCAGAAGTTCAATGTGTGCGTGGAAATGCTCTGTCTAATGTTGGTATGCTCGTGTAAGTTACAAGTTTAAAGGTGCAGTCAGAGTTCCGTAAAGTAAAAAGTAACACCCGGTTCCCACCTACGACTTTTTCGTTCGTGCCCGCTCACGCGTCACATGACTGTCATAAAATTTCATATTGACATCATGTGACGCGTGAGTGAGCATTCACGAGACAGTCGTAGGTGGAAACCGGGTGTTAGACGCAAGTAAAAATAAAGACCGACTGTGTCGGTAGAACCAATTTTGACCGACAGCTGAGACCTTTTGACCGCGAGATATATAAAACACTCTCAGTAGTCAAGATTCGTCATGTCCGGTTTTATCGTCTATCCGAAATAACCTGACTTTAAACTAATAGCCCTTAAACATCTCTGAAAACAAAAATATATGCTTAACTGTTTTCCTCGCTGTTTTCTATATTTTGAGAGATCAGAAAGGGCATCATTCAAGTCACTTCCACCTACTGCCCTTAAAAAATTAATAATTTTTACCCAATGTCGTGTCAATACCACCCCTTGTCTAAGACATGGGTGTAGGGAGACCTATACTTTTTTACGTTTACATAAGCTCTTAACTGAATTGACTTTTTTTAATTTTAAAAATTTTGTGCAAATATTTTCAAAATGTACAGCATGACCCAAATTAAAAGAAAAAATATTACAATTCTAAAAACTCATCAGCTAATTAAAAAAAAAACGTAAGAGTGAAATTCTTTTACAGAAAAGGGTGAGGAAATAAATCGGAGAAAAGTTTTTCCTCGACCAGGATTTGAACCCGGAACCTCTAGAATACCAGTCTAATGCTCTACCAACTGAGCTATCAAGACTATTCGGAAATACTTTCGTCCGATTCATTTGTTAGTGGTGGAGAGATCATTCACGAATATTAGTTGTATGAAATTTCTATTTATCTATCAACCAACGATACACGACGTGCGTTTTATTGGAGGTGTCAGATGGTGAATTTCAGCTAATAATTTCAGACAAACATATTTACAGAAAATATTTGTGGATGAGGGAATAAATCTGAAAAAAAATTTTCCTCGACCAGGATTTGAACTCGGGACCTCTAGAATACCAGTCTAATGTTCTATCAACTGAGCTATCGAGGACATGGGGTTTTGACTGGCTATTCGAAAATCCTTTCTTCCGATTCATTTGTTAGTGGTGGAGAGATCTTTGAAGCCTACTGCGACTTTAAAAACCTAGAGATGTTATGAAGACAAGGAGGTACACATTCACGATTATTAGTTGTACGAAATTTTTATTCATCTATTAATCAACGATACACAACATATAGCGTCTTATTGGATGTGTCAGATAGCGAATTTCCAACTAATAATTTCAGCCAAACATATTTACAAAACGAATGAATATTTACAAAAGGAAGACTGGTATTCTAGAGGTCCCGGGTTCAAATCGTGCTGGAGGAAAAACTTTTTTTGCCTCTACGCCACAAATATTTTCTGTAAATTTAATAGGGCGCTAAAATTTTCCCTTCATTTTAATAAATTCTTTCTTACAGCTTACAGAGTCGCACACAGTGGCAGATTCAGAGGGGGCACTATGGCATGGGCAAGGGCTCCCTCCGAGAATTTATACATATATCTTTACGAAGACATTCACACTGTCGATGTCGCAGATAAAGAGCACTTTGAGCTTAAACTTTCAAGATTACGGCGGCCACAAATACACAGAGAGTTATGAGCATAAAAACTGAAGGATTATTACAGAAGATCCGAGAGGAGATCAGTGTTCATTTCAATGATTGACAATGTCATCATGGACATCGAAACATTATTTTCAGAGGAATCATAGGATTAGATGGAGAACTAAAATTAAGGAAGGTTTACTGGCAACGTAAAACAGAGCTCCACTTTGCAGTTGTGCTATGAAGGTATCTTTCCCGCCGTACACAACTTACTATAAAATTTTATAATCATTCCAATCAGTACAACCACCGACGAAAGAACTTTCAGCTGCTTAAACAGAGTAAAATCGTGGTTGGAGACAACTACTTTGCTGCCGTGATATCGCCAATAGCATGACAAAAAAGAGACAGAATGAAATCAACGATGTTTTTCGTAATTCTCGGACATACCTCTTGTTGACATCGGCACCCATAATAATAATAATGCTGATCTATATAAAATTTGCCACACGAAAATAATGATAAAATAAATCAAAGTAATAGTTCTATCACGGTCAAACAAACCTTTAACACCTTTATTATAGAAAACCATAGATGTCACTACTCAGAAGTCATATATATTCGGTCATTCCTTTTACCTGAGTTGTGTTTTCTCCGCGTTTAACAACGCAAATATTTTTTTTGTTTGGTGGAATTAAAATGTGTCAATCATATACACTATGATAGAATTTGAAATTAACTCTGTGTTTCGGACTTCCATTATCTATATTATATTTATACCCGACGTTTCGATCAGTACAATCTCTGATCGTCTTCACGTGCAAACTACAATCTACTCCTAAGGCTACATACTTATATACTATGGGAAAACACTTAACCGCCGTAAAGTTTAAGAAGCTGGCTTCACTAAGGAGGAACTTCCAAATATTTGGAATTGCAAGACTTGGTTTCCTGAAAATACCCTGATTCTGTCCAATAAAGGCAGCTTCAAGGAATTTTCGTTTCTTCCAATGTGACTCCTGTGCAAAACCTTTGCTTCTGTCCACTTCATTCGCTATTGTTTTGACAATGAGTAATCGGCGTTTCCTGATTTCGTTGTTTCACCTCTCTGGTTCCTTAAGCCTAACAGATAGTGGTCTTTTTGTTTCACCTATGTATGATTCACCACAGTCACAAAGAACTTGGTAAATGCATTCCTTATTTTGTTTGTTCTTCGGTTTTGTTTTACTAAGAAGGTTTCGAATTTTATTATCAGATTTAAAAGATATTTTTATATAAAAGTTGTTCGCTACTCTTCAAAAAACTTTAATATAAAAACAGTTTTTGAATCGAATAGTACAACTCGAAGCCTTTTTAGTAAAACGAAACCGGATAACAAACAAAATAAGGAATGCATTTACCAAGTTGTTTGTGAGTGTGGTGAATCATACATAGGTGAAACAAAAAGACCACTATCTGTTAGGCTTAAGAAACATCAGACGAATACCGAAAGAGGTGAAACAACGAAATCTGGAATCGCCGAACACAAATGGTCAAAACAACACCGAATGAAGTGGACAGAAGCAAAGGTTTTGCACAAGGAGTCACACTGGAAGAAACGAAAATTCCTGGAAGCTGCCTTTATTGGCCAGAATCAGGGTATTTTCAGTCAACCAAGTGTGGAAATTCCAAATATTTGGAAGCCCCTCCTTGGGCGGAGCCAAGTTAGAAATAGATTTTAGTTTGCACCTGAAGACGATCGGAGATTGTACTGATCGAAACGTCGTGTATAAATAAAATATATACAATGGAAGCTATAGCTACTTACGGTTTACCGCATCGCCCTTACTCACTAAACCATTAATTTAGTGTTTAGGTCGAGCTTTTTTGTTTTTTTGTAATGTATGTTTTACCAAATATTTTTTTATGTTTATTTGAGTTATTTAGGCGTCAATAAATGTTTTTTTCGTTCATATTTTTGGGATCTTGGGATAAATATTAAGGACGCTGTGTTTTTATTTTAAATAAAGCAAAAGTAAAAATCGCCACTTTCCAGAATTGTGACGGTTGAGATTTTCTGTCGTTTCTGACGAATAGCAACCCATTGTTTTTGTATACCACATGTAAACGGAATATACGTCAAGAGACCTTTTTACCAATTCCGGTCGAAGAAAATCTATCACCATTTTTCCCACCCTTTTTTGGACGTTTGGCCTAATGACAAATGACGGTTGTTGGCAACTACTCCTTTCGGATATCTTCGATTTTCTCGCCCCTTTTGAAAGTTCGGTAATAAAGATCATTCGTTTTAGAACACTCTCGTTGTATTTACTCAGTCCACGATAAATAGACTGTTTAAGTTAGGATACGTACGAGGTGCTGTCAAAATCATGTCTTTGCACCGGAAGCGAAAATTTTGAAAAAATTATTCTAAACTTGCTAACAACAATCTTACAATCTAACAATCAGCGCGCTTGCACTTTAAGCATAAAATTGTTTAAAAACATTTTTGCTTTTTTTATAAAATATATATATTCAAAAAAACGGAGTTCGGTTACCTGCCCAGGGGGGCTGGGATTCGGTCTTTTCTAGGTTCCAGCGGCGATTAAATAATTTTCATTTAAATATTTCTGAAAAAATTAAACCTTCCGCTTCCATAATATTGTATCTTTTATTCGATCATCAGGATCGAGCGGAATGACCGGGTGTCCAAGATGCGAAAATTCTCCACGAGCCAAAACAAACGGCAAGGCACTCTGTAAAGCACAGTGTTACCAACCACGAATTTAAATTTTTTGCTCTTGGTCACTTGAAAATGTGCGATTTTGCAAGAAAATTATGCTTTATCACTAAAAATATTTCAAAGATATAAATATGAATGAATAAAAAACTTTATGTGTAAAATTAAACTTTTTATAATATTACAAAGATAGCAGCTCATGTACTAGTCTTCTTTGATCCGAAAAAATGTGCAAGAATTAAAATTATGCTCAAAACGCACAATTATGCTACAATTGGTAACACTGGCGAAGCAGCTTCCTCGGGTCTTTCAGGCTGTGTTCAATGTAAATTCAAATAAATCGGTTGGCATGACGACGGCACGCGCGTCTCGTTTCCGCCGAGGTTTTGGCGTGTTTGCTTGTGATGCAAAATTTTAAGCTGCCTCTATTATAATTTTTGTGACTGTTAATATAAACTGCTAAAAATTAAACTAAAATTTTAACAATGAATGACGTTATGGCTTCACAGGCAAAATTTTAATTCGTTCGAAGCTTAATTGAAAATAACACGTTACAAATCGGAGTAAAAAAATTGATGCCAGAAAGCACGGATAGTCCACCATACAATAAATTATTTTATGATGAGAGCAAATGAAAATGTCTCGAAAACTGTAGCTTTGAAAGGTTTGAATCTTATTACAAAATTTTTGGGTATTATTTACGAAAACCAAAATCTAAAAACCGTATAACAATAGCTGCTTTACTTCTAAAGTTATGATTTTTTTTTATATATTTTAACGTTTTTTCAAATAACTCGGAAACTAAATCTTCCACAAATTTGGACTTTATAACAAAATTTATAGTACATATTCATGGAAACTTAAATCCGAAAACCCTATATCGCTACTTACTTTTGTTCTAAAGTTACAATTTTTTTTAAATATTTCACCCCCCTTTTCCCCCTTTCAACACCTCACCACCCTCCCCAAAAGTTAATAATTTCATGGTCAGCCAATAGAGGATTTTTGTACCCAATTTCGTTAAAATCGATTAAGGCGTTCTTGAGTTACCGTGTATACAGACAGACCACAGACCTACAGACAGACCACAGACCTACAGACCGACAGACAACTTTTTTTTGTCGATTAAGGTGTTTTGGAAGCTCAGTAACTCATTTTTGATAAAATGAAGTCAAAATTTCATGATTTTAATGGTCCCCCATACCATTCCAGCAAACACAGTTCCCTTACGACATCGGACCAGCAGTATTTTTTGTCCGCTTTGCGATGTAGGCCCAATGTATATATGTTTGCCGACGCAACGTTAGACTGTCGCCCGCCGTCGGCGTCGGACCAATGGTAAATTTTACTTTTTGCTGACATCGGCATACCGTCGCCGTACGAATTAGGTCCGATATGTAACGTAGGCAAACTATTCCAGTCCGACATTGGTTTCCTAAGGCGGTCCAACGTCGGCGATTGACGGAGGTCAGTCGGTGGTAGCTTAAAGCGGCCCGACAATGGCAAACCACAAAGGTCCGATAATGAGTGGATAATAAAGCCCAGCCTCTCAAAGCGGCCCGACGTCGGTGATTGACGAAGGTCCGTCGGTGGTTGCTTGATACAATCCGACATTGGCAAACTACAAAGATTCGATAATGCGGATGCTTAACCAGTCGGGCTGGTTTAAGTGGTAGAAGGGGTGATTCTTGTAGAGAAGTACCACCATTTTGGCAAGTCCGCATTCTAGTTTTGAAGTATCTGTGCTCATTATATATATAATATTATCTTCCACTGTACAGGGAACATAATGACATTAGCGCTATATCAACGTACTATAACTATTAAGCAGTTTAAAAATTTTAAGGTGACGTAATCGGACCATCGTCGGCCCTAAAGCAGATAAAGTGGTCGTCGGCATAAACTCGACTATAGTAAATCAGGCCATTGTCAGTTGCCGATTCTCGTCCGATTAAACAAAGTTCGAATCGGACCGTCGTCGGCCCTAAAGCAGATAAAGTAGGGGTCCGCATAAAGTCGACTATAGTAAATGGGTCCACCGGCAGTTGCCGATTCTCGACCGATTAAAGAAAGTTCCTATCCGACCATCATCGGCCCTAAAGCAGATAAGGTTTCTGTTGGCATAATGTCGACTATAGTAAATCGGGCCATCGTCAGTTGCCGATTCTCGTCCGATTAAACAAAGTTCCAATCGGACCGTCGTCGGCCCTAAAGCAGATAAAGTAGGGGTCCGCATAAAGTCGACTATAGTAAATGGGTCCACCGGCAGTTGCCGATTCTCGACCGATTAAAGAAAGTTCCTATCCGACCATCATCGGCCCTAAAGCAGATAAGGTTTCTGTTGGCATAATGTCGACTATAGTAAATCGGGCCATCGTCAGTTGCCGATTTTCGACCGATTAAACAAAGTTCCAATCGGACCATCGTCGGTCCTTAAGTGGTGTCGGCATAAAGTCGACTGTAGTAATGTGGACCTCAGTCAGTTGCCGATTATTGACCGAAAACTGAAAATCGCAATCTGTCCAACATCGGGCCAGAGTGTAGTTGCCGATGCCAACACACTGCCGACATTGGCCCGATTCAATGCCGACGATTTGTGTTTGCTGGGATATTGGTATGGTGTACTAAAAAGGGTCAAAAAGTGGGGGAGCTATAGCCCCCCCTCCTGGCGCGCCCGATATTACACCCTTGCTTTTTCTTGAGAAAAAAAACTAAAAATTTTTAAAAATAAACTTCGAATGGAGGACACATTTTTTAAAAACTAAGACACGGCTCGAAGCACTTTTTTGATTTTTTTCCGAATAAGCTAAAATATCTTTCCAAGGCCACCAATTCGAAATATTCAAACATTTGAATCGGTGACCTTAGAAAGAAATTTTTCAATTTGCAATTTTATTGTCTGTCTAATCTGTACAGCTTTTTGTAGCGTTGTCCCATTGGACCCCTTCGAGGCACAGATTCAATCAAGTTACGTGTGGTAATTCACACTAGAAAGTACGTATAGAGGGCGCCAATTTCCACTTGAAGCGACTGGTCCCTTTGGGGCACTTTCCCTGTTCAAATTCCTTTGGAGAGGGTTAAAGTTGGTGTTGGAGTTTCGTGTTGTTAAAAGTTTTGTGGTAATATCTATGTATTAGAAATTACATTTAAATGGTTATCATTATTCTTATTTAATAAATAGCATATTAGGTCTATTCGTTTATAGGCCTATAATTCCACTTACTGGACATCTGTCAAACGCATACCAAGTGCAAGATGGCGACTCAATCATGAAAAAGAGGACAAGTGGCAATTGTTTTATAAGTATAAGTATAAGTATAAGCCCAACCAACCAACCAATTCATACGTTTTAGCTGGATGAACATCCATTTTTTTTTAAAACAGTTCAAATAATCCATAAAAATCATGGTATATTGACCACCGCCAAGAGGTGCTTTATCTATTATAAATTTTACTACAATAACGATTTTTTAATTGTTTTTTTGAAAATGTAAATTTCATTCAATTCAATTCCTGTAAAAGTAAGTTTAGTTATTTACTTTATGATTCAAGAGATCACTGCCCTCTTAAATCAAGCAAAAAGCCTTTTAAATATAGGGTTAAAATTAATTTTAGGTAATTAAAAAAAAAAGAAAATCTCGCGGTAATGGTATTCAAGTTTCACTCAAGCTTAAAGAAAAACCCGCAACCCTAAACCTTGGTCCATTTGGAATGAAACTGCTAGATTTGAATAATTCTAAACTTTTTAGAATGCCAAAGCATCAAGATTCCAAGATGGCGGAAATATTTAAAAAATAGGCATTTTTCACTTCCCGGAACACTGCAACACAGCCCAGCAAATACGGTTCACTCGGGCCTTCGTCGGTCCGATGTTAATTTCCGAATTTGTCGTCATCAGCACGACGTCGATTTGCGACATGCACTATTTTTTGTCCGCTTTGCGATGTAGGGCCAATGTATGTTTGCCGATGCAGCGTTAGACTGTAGACCGCCATCGAACCAATGGTAAATTTTACTTTTTGCTGGCATCGGCATACCGTCGCCGTACGATTAAGGTCCGATATGGTTTAACCACATGGTACCGACCATCTGTTTATAGCTGCTTAATTTGGTCGGTCTAACGTAGGCAAGCTGGTCTCGGCCCGACATCGGTAAACTATTCAAGTCAGACATTGGTTTTCTAAAGCGGTCCAACGTCGGCGATTAAAGTTTCGATAATGCGGGTGCTTAACCAGTCGGGGCTGGTTTAAGTGGCAGAAGAGGTGATTCTTGTAGAGAAGTAAAATCATCTTGTCAAGTCCGCATTCTAGTTTTGAAATATCTTTGCTCATTATATATATATAATATTATCTTCCACTGTACAGGCAACATAGTGATAGTAGCGCCAGCTCTACATACTAGGAAGAAACTATTGAGCAGTTTAAAAATTATAAGGTGACGTAATCGGACCATCATCGGTTGCCGATTCTCGACCAATCAGACAAAGTTTCAATCAGACCATCGTCGGCCCTAAAGCAGATAAAGTGGTCGTCGACATAAAGTCGACTATAGTAAATCGTGCCATCGTCAGTTGCCGATTCTCGACCGATTAAAAAAAGTTCCAATCGGACCATCGTCGGCCCTAAGGCAGATAAGGTTTGCATTGGCATAATGTCGACTATAGTAGATCGTGCTATCGTCAGTCGCCGATTCTCGTCCGATTAAACAAAGTTCCATTCGGTCCGTCGTCGGCCCTAAAGCAAATAAAGTGGGCGTCGGCATAAAGTCCACTATAGTAAATCGGGCCATCCTCAGTTACTGATTTCCGACCGATTAAACAAAGTTCCAATCGGTCCATCGTCGGTCCTAAAGTGGTGTCGGCATAAAGTCAACTGTAGTAATGTGGACCTCCGTCAGTCGCAATCTGCCGACGTTGTCAACATTGGCCCGATTCATTGCCGACGATTTGTGTTTGCTGGGAGTATTCAACACCAAACATCAGTTACCCAGTTACATTCCATCCAAACATTTTAATGTAATACTTAAAAATTTCAGTTAGGAAATTAGTTTTAAATATTTGAATATTCAATTGGACTAAAACGTAAATTTAACATTAGAGACATAAAGCTATTTGCAACTCATCGCGGTATACGTATCCGCATCTAGCGAGAACCAAGCACATTGATTGATCAGAAACTTGTAGCAAGTTCGAAAAGAGCAGATATATGCTAATTTAAGGTGTTCCTGAACGCAATAGGTGCTAAAATACGATACGTGTGCCGTAACGATACGTGATACCTAATGCATCTCGACACCTATTACGTTCAAGAACACCTTAGATTAGCATATATCTGCTCTTTTCGAACGTGGTACAAGTTTCTGACCAATTAATTTGCTTGCTTCTCGCTAGATGCGGATACGTATACCGCGATGAGTTACAAATAGCTAGCAGCATGTGAAATGATGACTTTTTGTTTACAGTCAGATAATATCGTTAACTTTTCCTTTCTGAAAAACATGAGGGGATTTCCGTTTTAATCGTTCCTGAGAAAATTTATCGCGCTTTGGAAGTTCGTCCAA
This sequence comes from Oxystoma pomonae, assembly GCA_963921995.1. Classification (NCBI taxonomy): domain Eukaryota; kingdom Metazoa; phylum Arthropoda; class Insecta; order Coleoptera; family Brentidae; genus Oxystoma; species Oxystoma pomonae. Next base: position 85,640,433 of record OY998169.1, on the reverse strand, counting down.
GGCAGCAACTTTAAAATAATCTCTTCAATATGGGAAAGATTTATAGGCGTACGCGACAGGAATGAAGTTCAGAAAGTTATTAGGAGTCTTGTTAGTTGGCTGTCAAAAAATATTATTTATATAGGTGCATGGAAGCATTTATAGCTTTTAGAAAATTGCTCAATTAAAAAATTATAGAGGCACTATTTTTGACACTCATGACAACTCAAGCAGACCCATTATACAGGGTTTTCCAACAAGACTGGCCACCGGATTTATCTGGAAATAACTATAGTGATTTATAAGCCATTGACCAGTGAGGAGCGGTTTTGACCGCGGTTATTCGTTTGGTCATTGATTTTGAGGTTAGGCTATGACATAGTTCACAATAACCGTAACCCAACGGACCGTTTGCTTGGATAGAACGGTCAAACTGACTGGTTGTAAAATTTTACTAATAGCGCCAAAGGCAAGAATTTTCGGCTTAGGACCCACCCAATCTCTTAAGTTCAACGGTAACACAGTGTAGTCTATGAATGGGGCGCAGCCCTATAATCCCATAGTTTTTTGTTCCAGATAATTTTCCAAACAAAACCTTGATTCATAACTCACCTTCATGTCAAGATTCTCATCGAAGTTTGCGGATGGGGCTATTTGAAAATATACCTAACCTCTCCAAAATTAATGACCGGAACCATAACTCACCTCCCGAGCTCGCTCATCTTTGGTCAAGACCAAAAGTAAAACAGCTGATCAATGACGTCACAATTTCCTCTATTTTGGTTCAAACCGGTGTAGCTTAGATGCCTTGGTCTTGACCAAATATGACCGGTCATTAATGGTCAATGGCTTATAAATCACTTATAATAGGCTTTCGAAAGGCTGGGCCGCATAATTATATTTTTGATGAATTAAAGAGATCCGGATAGCAGACGCGAAATTTTATGTGTAAAAAATCTTAGACAATGGTATAGTGTTAGTAAAATGCATATAATAGGTGTTTTCTCCCTTCACTACCCTCGTAGGGGGGGAGGGGTGCCTAATAGTGACATATTATTGTATTGTCACCGTAACTATAAATGCATGCCTTTGTTAGTTAAAATTGATTAGGAAAAGATTACCAAAAATCGTCCATCTTATATCCGCCATATTGAATTTTCAAAATCTGATTAGAAATTCGTTATCTTCATCCCCAAGTGCCTCAGCACATCAAATTTCAACGAAATTGGGCGTACTTCAACTGTACCTGTTCTGTAGGGGGGAGCTGTCAATTTCATCACACTACATTCTTGTGTTGTTACCTCAACTATAGAAGCATGGCAAATTCAAAGCCGATCGGATGTCGAGAAATTGGTCAAAATTAAATTGCAAGATTCCACCCGAACAAACATATCTTAATCTTACAGCTAATCCAACAGCTCTTCCTTTCTTCCTGGCCGTGGTTTAATTGCGACTTATAAAATTAAGCAACTTGTTTACCAATGGTTTTAATCCAAAGATAAAACTGAAGTTTAAACTATGGTTTAATCTTGAGTTTTATCTTTGGTTGTAGAATTAGCCCTCAAAAAGGGGCACAAATTATGAATTTTGTGCAAAAAATGGTGTCCGAATATATAGACAATGTGGTAAAGTAAATATTTGTGTTGAATTATACTACTAAACTCCCTTGAACTCTCTAGGAGGTCCCAAGAAAATATATCCTGAAAAGTAAAAAAAACAAACAAAATCTGGGGTTAGGTAATTAATTTTAGAGCATCAACGCGTTCGATTAACGATCGCGTCGAGTGCTTGTATTCGGATTAGGAATCGCACTCAGATCACTCCCGGACAGATTTGTGACGTCACTGCTCTGACTGGGAGTGGCAGTATAGATCGAAAACGCTATTAAAGAAGAAGGAATGTTATTGTAAAAAGTATTACTAAATTCGAATATGTACAAAAACGATAACTCGACATTTTTCATTCTCAGAAATTTCTAGACAAAGAATGCCGCACGGATAACATGGGTTTATGGCCTACCGTGAAAGTTAACCACATTTTGATATTTTGAAGATATTGTACTTCTGGTGAAAAAAATTAAATTCTATGAGGATCGTATGTCTGTGATAGGAGATACGAGCCGTGAAAGAACGTATGTCTGCTAAACACATACGGAGAATTTTATAGATTTTGGTGATTGGGGTGTCATTGGGAAGGTACTTGAATACTGCACAGGGGCGTATCCAAGATTATATTTTAGGAAAGCTTGATTCTCTGGGAGGGTTAATTAAAAAAAAAACATGAAAATTAAAAGTAAAAACTTATTTTAATCCCGTTTGGGGGAACAATTTTTTTCAAGTCTGGTCTCGTTTAAAAGGTAATGAATTAGTCTACAGTACTACAATTTGATTTTTAAAAATGCAAAATCAGAGTTAAACCTAATTTTGTCCTGTTTACGCTGTTAGTTTTCCGCAAGTTTGGCTTCGTTTTAAAGGTAATCAAATACGCTGGAGAGGTCTATATAAATTAATACAAAATATATTAATATTCATTTTATTCGAATGGATTGAGATTTATACAAGAGGTTTAGGTAAGTTTAAACTAAGTGGGCTTTGACTTTGCTTTAAAAAAATTAGGAGTAGGTCATGATGCATTTTTGATATATCTATGTGATTGCCATTAAAAATTGTTTTCGATCAGAGATTGTACTGATCGAAACGTCGTGTATAAATAAAATATAGACAATGGAAGTCCGAAACACAGAGTTAATTTCAAACACATCATTTTCTCAAACTTTCAAACAAACATTTTTCTTATTTATTGACTTTTTAAAGCCCATGCCCCCCTCAAATTATATTCTGCCTACGTCCTTAAATTACCTTTTAAATATGACTAACCCCACCAGGGAAATAAAACACAAAAACGTTTTAGTCTCATTAACGATTTTTTTTAAATTAACTTTCCCAAACACTAAAGCTCCCCCAAATAATAATCCTGGTTACGCCTCTGTGCACTATTTATGTACCTTTCAAATGACACCCCAATCACGAAAATTTACGAAGTACTTTTCAAGTTACGAGAAAAATTATCCGTAGGTGTTTAGTAGATATACGTTCTTTCACAGACATACGATCCTCATAGAATTTCATTTTTTTCACCTAAAGTATCAAAAAAAATGGTTACTTTCACGGTAGGCCATACACCCATGTTATCCGTGCAGGATTCTTTAACCCTCCACTTAAAAACAATTAAATTGCTCAATAAAATAAAGAATAAAGTTTATTAATTTAAAAACTAATTCATCATCGTTATATTTTAATTTAAACGGGCTGCTTTTCGGTTCAAAAATTAAGGCTATTAATATCCTGCAAGTAAAGTTTCCAAAAGATAAATTGGAGTTAAGAAGTTATTCTTATTTTTATAATTCTTATAAATGTCAAATAAAAAGTAGCCTATGTTTCAATCCACGTCACACCCTATCTTCTTACCAAATTTGATCCACATCGGTCCAGCCATATTGCCGTGGATGAGACACAAAAATAAAAGGTGGGATGGATCGATTTTAAAATGGTTTGACTTTTTGGAAATACAAGACAAGTGTTTTTTGAAAATTAGTTTTAAAATTTAGTATCCCCCACAGGTGTAAATATTTAGACCTGTGGGGGTTACTATTTTAGATCTTAGTAAATCCATCTGTAAAATTTCTGATAGTTTTTTAAAAATTATTGCCTGCGGTGCCCTATTGGATCGAAAGGTGCATTAAATTTAGAACTTTTTTAGAAAGTTTTTGCCTTTACAAAATTTTGAACTCACCCAGCAAACACAAATCATCGGCATTGAATCGGGCCAATGTTGATAACGTCGGCAGTGTGACGGCATCGGCGACTAAACTCTGGCCTGATGTTGGTCAGATTGCGATTTTCAGTTTTCGGTCAATAATTGGCAACTGACGGAGGTCCATATTACTACAGTCGACTTTATGCCGACACCACTTTAGGACCGACGATGGTCCGATTGGAACTTTGTTTAATCGATCGAAAATCGGCAACTGACGATGGCCCGATTTACTATAGTCGACTTTATGCCGAAGCCCACTTTATTTGCTTTAGGGCCGACGACGGTCCGATTGGAACTTTGTTTAATCGGATGAGAATCGGCAACTGACGATGGCCCGATTTACTATAGTCGACATTAAGCCAACGCAAACCTTATCTGCGTTAGGGCTGATGATGGTCCGATAGGAACTTTCTTTAATCGGTCGAGAATCAGCAACTGACGATGGTCCGATTTACTATAGTCGACTTTATGCCGACGCCTACTTTATCTGCTTTAGGGCCGACGATGGTCCGATTGGAACTTTGTTTAATCGGATGAGAATCGGCAACTGACGATGGCCCGATTTACTATAGTCGACATTATGCCAACGCAAACCTTATCTCCTTTAGGGCCGATGATGGTCCGATTGGAACTTTCTTTAATCGGTCGAGAATCGGCAACTAACGATGGGCCGATTTACTATAGTCGAATTTATGCCGACGACCACTTTATCTGCTTTAGGGCCGACGATGGTCCCATTGGAACTTTGTTTTATTGGTCGAGAATCGGCAACCGACGATGGTCCGATTACGTCAACTTAAATATTTTAAACTGCTTAATAGTTTCTTCCTAGTATGTAAAGATGGCGCTAATGTCACTATGTTTCCTGTACAGTGGAAGATAATATTATATATATAATGAACAAAGATATTTCAAAACTAGAATGCGGACTTGACAAGATGATGGTACTTCTCTACAAGAATCTCCTCTTCTGCCACTTAAACCAGCCCGACTGGTTAAGCACCCGCATTATCGAAACTTTGTAGTTTGCCAATGTCGGGCCACTTTAAGCTACCACCGACGGACCTCAGACAATCGACGACGTTGGACCGCTTTAGGAAACCAATGTCGGACTTTAATAGTTTACCTATGTCGGGCCGAGACCAGCTTGCCTACGTGAGACCGACGAAATTAAGCAGTGATGGGCAGATGGTCGGTACCATGTGGTTAAACCATATCGGACCTTAATCGTACGGCGACGGTATGCCGATGTCAGCAAAAAGTAAAATTTACCATAGGTCCGATGATGGGTCACAGTCTAACGCTTCATCGGCAAACATACATTGGGCCTACATCGCAAAGCGGACAAAAAATACTGCTGGTCCGATGTCGTAAAACGACGTCGTGCCGATGACGACAGATTCGGCAATCGACATTGGATCAACGAAGGCCCCACGGAACCGTGTTTGCTGGGCACGCCCCCCCTCTTTTAGGAAAGCTGCGACCGCCGCTGATAGACATAGCTTAAAAGTATATAGGGTAAACGGGCAAATTGTATTCAAAATATAGAAAAAAAAATCCTTAATTTTAAAACGAACCCAAAATTATCAAAAAGTTTCTTTTCAATAAGGGGGGCTAGAAGTAATAATTCTAAATCGACCTTTTTATCGAAGGCTATAATTTTCCTAAAATTATTTTTTTATTTAAATTTGAACTTGAGAAAAGGTGATTTTCTAAGCTTTTTAAAATTTCGAACAACTTTAAAATTATAAAAAGCACCATCCAAATGCAAAGCGCAACAACTTCCAAAGAGACTCTTGGCCGCAACGTGCAAAATTTTCATGGAAAATGCAAAATTTTTCGTTCCACTCTCTGGGAAAAGCGACCTCTAGAGAAACAAATGATACGGGAAATTGAAAATAACAAAGTATTGTTTAAAGGGAAAATTCTAAAAAAAAGTTATCAATAACAAAAAACAAACAGCCAAGCTTTTAATTTATTTTAATTTTCGTACAAAGTATTGTAATTGGATAATTTGGTATTTTTAAAATATAAATGAAAATTCGTAATACATGACCCCAGAAACTACAATAAACCGATTTTAAACCAAGTCAAACTAAGTTAGATGCTATCCCCCCCTCCCCGCCGCCGCCACCGAAGAGGTGGGAGCTGTAAACTTTGTAATTTTCTTATCTCATCAAAAATTTTTAATCCACTTCCCCAAAACATTTTAAACAAAATTAGACTTCTTAAGATTCTCCCTTCCTCCCTCCCTCCCCCCCCCAAACCGAGAGGAGCTGTCAACATCATAACTTTTACATTCTCATTCAAAATTAGTGTTCCTCGACCCGAAAAACCTCTATACATACAGTCCCCTCTACCCACCTTTGAAGATGGTGGTAGCGGGGATCCTAATGTAAGAACTGCATATTCGTAGCAGTTTTGAACGAAAAGTTATAAATTTTCAAATTTATCAACCTTTTTTCATCTACTTATCTATCCCCCACCAAGGTAGTTTTTATGTCTAAAATTGAAAAATATTTAAAGAAACGTAAAACTTAAACTGCTTATTCGTAGCAGCTTTGGTTAAAAAATAATAAATTTTAAATATATCAACCGCCTCTCATCTCCTTAACCCCCCCCCCCCCACCAACGTAGTTTCTAACCCTAAAATTAGGAAATATTTAAGGAAACATAAAACTTAGAACTGCATATTGGCAGCAGTTTTGGATGAAAAGCAATATATTTCAAATTTATCAACCACCTCTCATCCCTTAAGAACCCGCTACCAACTTAGTGTTAACCTTTAAAATTTAAAAATATTTAAGAGCCCATAGAACCGAAAACTGCATATTCGTAGAGACTTTGGTTAAAAAGTAATAAATTAAAAATTTATCAACCACCTCAACATAGTTTTTAACTCCAAAATTAAAAGAAAACTGCATATTCGTAGTGACTTTGATTAAAAAGTAATAAGTTTAAATTTATCAACCACCTCAACATAGTTTTGAACTCTAAAATTAGGAAATATTTAAGGAATTATGAAACTGAAAACTGCACATTCGTAGCAGCTTTAGTTAAAAAGTAATAAATTCAAAATTTATTAACCAACTCTCATATCCTTAAGCACCCCGCACCAACGTAGTTTTTAACTCTAAAATTAAGAAATATTTAGGAAAACATGAAACTAAAAACTGCATATTCGTAGCAGATTTGGTTGAAAAGCAATAAATTTTTAATTTATTAACCACCTCTCATCCATAGACAAACTACTTGTAGCCGAACCCAAATTTTTTTTATGCTTTCATCCCTTAACAACCCGCTACCAACGCAACGTAGTAGTAACCTTTAAAATTTAAAAATATTTATGAACCCATAAAACTGAAAACTACATATTCGTAACGGCTTTGGTTAAAAAGTAATAAATTTCAAATGTATCAACCACCTCAACATAGTTTTTAACTCTAAAGTTAGGAAATATTTAAGTAACTATAAAACTGAAAACTACATATTCGGAGGGGCTTTGATTAAAAAGTAATAAATTTCGAATTTATCAACCACTTCAACAGAGTTTTTAACTCCAAAATTAGTAAATATTTAAGGAACTATAAAACTGAAAACTGCATATTCGTAGTGGCTTTGGTTGAAAAGTAATAAGTTTAATTTTTAATCAACCACCTCAACATAGTTTTTAACTCTAAAATTAGGAAATATTTAAGGGGTTATAAAACTGAAAACTGCATATTCGTAGCAGCTTTAGTTAAAAAGTAATAAATTAAAAATTTATCAACCAACTCTCATATCCTTAAGCACCCCTCACCAACGTAGTTTTTAACCCTAAAATTAAGAAATATTTAGGAAAACATAAAACTTAAAACTGCATATTCGCAGCAGATTTGGTTGAAAAGCAACCGCTACCAACCCGCTACCAATGCAACGTATTGGTAACCTTTAAAATTTAAAAATATTTAAGGACCCATAAAACCGAAAACTACATATTCGTAGCGGCTTTGGTTAAAAAGTTATAAATTTTAAATTTATCAACCACCTTTCATCTCCTTAACCACCCCCCACCAATGTAGTTTTGAAACCTAAAATTAGGAAATATTTAAGGAAACACAAAACTAAAAACTGCATATTCGTAGCAAATTTGGTAGAAAAGCAAATTTATCAACCACCTCAACATAGTTTTCAACTCTAAAATTAGGAAATATTTAAGGAATTATGAAACTGAAAACTGCATATTCGTAGCAGCTTTAGTTAAAAAGTAATAAATTCAAAATTTATTAACCAACTCTCATATCCTTAAGCACCCTCCACCAACGTAGTTTTTAACCCTAAAATTAAGAAATATTTAGGAAAACATAAAACTTAAAACTGCATATTCGCAGCAGATTTGGTTGAAAAGCAATAAATTTTTAATTTATTAACCACCTCTCATCCATAGACAAACTACTTGTAGCCGAACCCAATTTTTTTTTATGCTCTCATCCCTTAACAACCCGCTACCAACGCAACGTATTGGTAACCTTTAAAATTTAAAAATATTTAAGGACCCATAAAACTGAAAACTACATATTCGTAGCGGCTTTGGTTAAAAAGTAATAAATTAAAAATTTATCAACCAACTCTCATATCCTTAACCAGCCCCCACCAATAAAGTTTTTAAACCAAAATTTAGGAAATATTTAAGGAAACCCAAAACTAAAAGCTGCATATTCGTAGCAGATTTGGTTAAAAAGCAAATTTATCAACCTCCTCTCATCCCCTTAACGAACCCTCTACCAACTTAGTGTTAATCTTTAAAATTTAAAAATATTTAAGAAACTATAAAACTGAAAACTGCATATTCGTAGCGGCTTTGGTTAAAACAGAGTTTTTAACACTAAAATTAGAAAATATTTAAAAAACTAAAAAACTGTAGCAGTTTTGGTTCACAAATTAGGAATTTTTAAATTTTCAAATATTGTATTGTCACCGGACCTATAAACACATATCAAGTTTGAACTTGATCGGATATGTAGAAGATACTCAAAATTGACTTTCACAATTTGCACCAAACATACTAACTAACAAATATTACACGTGAAGTTAAATAAAAGCTTGTAAAAAGGTAAAATTATTGTCAAATCATTATCAGAATGAAATAAGTAAAGGTTTTCATTTGATTTTTTTTACATTTATTTGTGTCATCTAATTAAACGATATAGATACCAAAAATCCAATTTTGATACCATTTGTGTATGTTTGTTTGTTTCAGCATCTCGCAAAAACTACTGAACACTACACTGCTGGACTGCTAAAAATCGGTTTACGGAAACAAGGTTTGTGGTACAAGAGGTGAAGTGGTGCAGGGGAAGAGGGTGGAGAGAGATAGAAGTGGAGGGGTATAAGAGGGAAGGAGAAGCTAGAAATGTAAACACGCAAACGAAATTGCGGGCACTAGCAAGTCACCGCTAATCTAATACTTTTTGGGTAATTTTCGTAGTTTGTCAGGAGACCAAAACTGGCGCTCGGCGCTATGAAAATTGCAGTGGGCGACCGGCAAGTCTGCGGCTGAAAAGTCGGGAATTATTCTTATTCTTGCAAAGTCGTGGACAGAATGGAAAATGGCGGCAAGTTTACCACTGGGGGGCAGCTCGAGTATAAACGATAGTCTGTGGACGTGCAGATTCTTTTGAGGGTACTCTAAAAAAAAGTTTACAATGTCTAAACCAAATCTATGTAATAAAGTTATTTGTTCTGTTTCAAGCGAGATGTCAAGGCCGTTTTTTGTATTTTTTTTCTTTTCTGTCGTTCTTCTATGCGAGTCCATATGAAAATCTCGTCGAGGGCTTATTGTATGATAACTGATGGGGTTGATTAGCAAGTATGCTTTTCAACATTTCGATCAAGTTGATATTTGTGTACATGAATAACAATGTTTACCCAGATACTCCTATAAGTTGTTTTGCAACTTTTGAAGTGTTTCTTCCTTTAGTTGCAAGTGATGTGCCTTTAAGGATGTCATTCTAAGTTTTGTGGAATGTGATTGATCGATGTGAAGTGGTTTTAACCAATAAATACACTCCAAGAATACTAATAATATAAATATGTGTGCTGATATATTTACTTCGCCAAAATTCGCGGATGACTCCGGTTTTGTTACGAGTGATTGCAATGTGTGATGCAATTTGCCTTCAGAATAAGTGATTATATGCAACTCAGATTACTTATATATGCAAAGTCTGTTAATTTCTTGGTTATAATAATATTGATCAACATCTGGACTGGAAGGAACAATGCCAAAAGTTTGTTTCGATAATGCACCGAAACTGTTATCTTGTTAAAAATGTAAAATATGTTCTTTCACTAAAACAATTAACTTTGGACTATTATGGCAAGGTATATAGTGCCTTGCGATTCAACACCAACAGTTTCTGAAGTTTTTATTGCACAAAAGAGTGTAATCAGAAGCATTGTTGGAGTGCCTCAGACTCACTCATGTAGGGAAATATTTAGAGAGCTAAAATATTAACATTGTTTGATACATTAGTGTATGAAATGTCTGTCGATTTTTATAAAAAGAAAAATATTTATATCAGATCTTTTGAAATACCAGAAATAGAAATAATTGTAAGGATTTTTTTTACATATACCAATTACAATAAAAACTCACACTCACCATATATTTGACGACACTATCCATAGTAACATATAAAAAAAAGTTCCTTCTGTGTAAAGCACTTTACAAATATTTCATTCAAAAACAAAAAAACAAAATTATGATTGTTTTCCACAAACCAAAACTACACTTTTTTGTACTCGACGCGCGTTTCGCTAACAACTCCTGATGATGCTAACGTTGTTAGCGAAACGCGCGTCGAGTACAAAAAAGTGTAGTTTTGGTTTGTGGAAAACAATCATAATTTTGTTTTAGTGCAACCAAAGGTTCCAAATTCCCAACATAATAAATATTTAATTTTTTCAGAAATTTAATATAATGTTATGTCATGTTTTGTGAAGAATTCTTATTAAAATATTGGGTTTTGTTATTGTTATGTAATATTTATCTATTATTCTTGGGTTCCATACAATTTCTAAATTGCCACAAAGGAAAATAAAGAATTACTTGACTTTATTTCTTTAGGCGTATTGAAAATATCAGACACAAGTTATGACTTCTCATGATCTACGGTTTCCGAGTTACAGTAACACAAAGTTCTATCAATAATTATTCAGTATATAACATAAAATCTCGCCGAAGCTTCTGTTAAAGTTATTTTTTACTTGGAATTACTAATAGGCTAAGCAAGTTTCAGATCCTTCATGGATTAATTTGTTGTTATTTTTAAAAGGATGTAAACTAAAAAAACCTAAATAATTTGTTTTATAGCGTTTGTCTGGGTGTCTGTCTGTACGCCTGTCTGTCTGTAACACCACAAATTAAGCAAATTTGGTACAAAAATTCTATGGCATCAGTGGATCAGTTGATTAGTTTTTCATGGGGGTGAGGGCGTAAGGAATATAAAAGGGAGTTGAATTAATTATTAATTAATCGACAATTAGGACTTAAATTAACAACAAAATTTGTAATAACCAGAACTCAACTCAACTCAACTCTAGAACCATGACAGCCCAGAACCAGACAACGAAGTTATTATAACGTCAAAATTTGTGAGAGCTGGTGCTTCTTGGTGCCCATTTTTTCCTTTTGGTGCCCATTTTTTCCTTTGTGGCATATTATTATTATTATTACCAGGTAAATACTCATCGCTTCGCCGGCGCGGAGGCGTCTTTTTCTGTTTTTTTCCCGTTTTTTTTTCTCTAAAAGTAAACCGATTTTGATGAAAGTGAAACTTCCATTTCAGGAGTTTTCGCGTAATGCTGAAACAGACAGGCACACAAAGAAAAATTCTAAAGATTGAATTTTCCAGCATTAACAATTTTTAAATATATTCAATGTCCAAAAATAAATAATATTTTCTTTGGCGGCCCATTCATATCTCATATCTGTAGTGCGCCATTAAAATGCTGTGATAAACAAAATGCTTATAGCGCGCCGACCTTGTTGCTTTTTATTGCGACATTCATGACATATTTATTTTATTTTGCCTAGATAGTGTAGGGGCATAGGACGATAATTTCTATCCCGTGGGATTTTGAATGAAGGAGATACAATCACACACAATCACACAATCAAGTGTTACCTGGTGTTTTGTTCGCATCCGTATAGAAAAAGTTGATTTGACGTCATCTTTTAAGATGGGGGCCAAAAATCTTAAAAGATATAACTTTCGCAACCGGGGCATGATTATACTCGATTCCATATAATTCGGGAACAGGGATTCCAAAAAAATTGACTTTCAAGGTCATCTGACCTTAAATGACCTTTAAAATCGCAAAAACCAAGATTTTTGCCATTTTTTATTTAAAAAATCTTAATAATTCGAAGTTTTGTCAGTCCAGCTTAAAATTTACCTCAAACAAATTGGCATATATGCTAAATTCGATCGTTAGAGTCCGATTCAGTTTGAAGCTTCGTGACCTTGAAAAATACCGCAGTAAAATTAACACATTAGCAAAATAACATACTAAAGGGCGCTATTTATCAACTATTCAAGCGAAGAGGATCAAATTTGGTAAGACAGAAAGGAAGGGCAAGTCCAACAATACTGTTAAAAAAAAAATTTCAGCTATGACGCGTTTCAATATGGCGACCTATAACCACATTTTATTTTATCCAATTTCGCAAAAAAGCAAAAATGTCAAGGTGGTGGCCATCAATTCTTATTGAATTGTCGCTGCTTACTATGAAAAAAAAGTTTAGTTGATGCATGACCTTGATTGACTTTAAAAATACATGTACAAGTCAAAAACCAGCTTTTTGTGATGTTTTTTTTTCCAATCTACCACTAAGCAAAAACTTTTTAGCGTCGGAAATGAAATTAACAACTTAGCCATAAACAAACACTTCATTTTAAACCTCCCTACCATTTCTTTTTATATGGCGTCCCAGATGTTTATGCTATAACCCTGTAAAAATGACCTATATGCCTGTCGTTTTTATTAAGTTTCGGAACTTCTACAAGGATGCGGTAACACATGAATGTGTGACTAAATAACTGTTAAATCCTCATCCTTGAATTTTATTATGAATGTTAATAAACAAGTGTGGTCATGCCCTACTGGCATAATTAGAATTTTTATGCTTTTTCGACCGCCATTTTGGAGAATAGCAGCTAAAACCACTGGTCCAGCATATAGTAATATACAGGGATAGGATTTCAATAAATCAAACAGAAATGGCATAGAAAGTTCTGCGCGCACAAAAGAATCAGGTATATTGAGCAATGGTGCCAGTTTGTTATTATCTCCGGACTGCTTTCATGAGAAAAAATTGTCGCCACTCTTTAATTGTGAGCATAAATCATAGTTGCAATAATAACCGTTGACAAGATGTCTGTAAATTCCGCTAGATGGCGGCCACACCATGAGATGATCGAGGAAAAACTAATTAAAAATTAGATGTTTTCAGGTCCAAACCACAGCTTTTTCTTGTTTAAAGGAGGCGGCAGAGTCCACTATTTACGATACTGAGCCATATATCGTGAGGTTGTTAACATTAGAAAGAAATATCTTCGCTTTTAATTAAATTTCTTTCCATTCTGTTCTACTAGTGACATCTATCCGGAAACGGCCAAACCATGCAGCTAGCACTAGCAGCCAAAGAAATCGATAAACGACGCTGTTTTTGCTGCAGAGCTTTTTGCTTGCGATATTATTGATTTTAAATAAAGCTGGCCTTACACTACATTTGATATTTTCGAGGTGTTTTATGACATGATCTCGAAACATGTAGCGAACCAATTCTTCAAAACTACACTCTACAAAATACGGAAGAACAGAAAAGTCAAGTGTGGCTGAGCATGCTTTTGAAAACAATCATAGATTCACATTAGATAACCTAAAACTTCTAAAAAGTGTACCAAACAAAAGACTTTTGAATGCATATGAAAGTATCGAAATTATTAAATCCAGAAATAGTTTAAATAAAGATAGAGGACCCATCCCGTTTAGTACACTTTATTCTTTGGTTGAGGAGAGATAGGATTAAAAATCGTGATCAATTACAAATTATTAGTCTTATCTCTGCCCACTAAAGGATTGTATATAAGATAGAGCGTAGATTAATTTAGTTAATTGTTTATCGTCTCCTGATGATGCTAACGTTGTTAGCGAAACGCGCGTCGAGTGCAAAAAAGTGTAGTTTTGGTTTGTGGAAAACAATCATAATTTTGTTTTATTGTCTACCTACCTAGACCTACCTAATAAGATGCTATAGGATCAATCAATCAGCAAATTATTAGTCATTACGCTCGTGTTATATCTACCTGACTGCAAGATAAATAGTATATAGTAAAAGCATGGATAATTGAAGAATAAAATTAGATAACTTCTTCGCGCCAATTCCCATCAAAACAAAAAATTGCTTCGATTGAATCTGAAATAGATTGTAGTTATTACTATGCGAAGGATATTCCGTGCAGAATATTTCAAAGAGGTGATCATTATAAATTATAAGAATCTTGCATAAGAGATTCAGGCGACTCATAGAGAAACAGAAAAACTCTAAAATCAATCACCAAGGCAAATGACAGAAAAACTTTGGTAAAATCGCTGGTGAGATTACTGGCCTTTACCCATCGAAATATCCCTCTGGATAAAGTAATTGAATTGAATTGAATGGAAATGCCTTTATTAACGAAAAATTACGCAAAGCAAAGTTTAGCTAAAGCTACTCTACCACTTAACTCTACAAAACCTGCTTTGTTATTATAAACATATAAACTAATTTGATTGCTTAATTTCTTAATACCTAATAGATTTTAAAATGGATGTTTTTTTTAAGTACCGAAGGTATCTTTTGAAATGCCGCCCCTGAACAAAGGATTTTTATTTTTTTTAGTTACCCTTTGAAGATAAAAGAAAAATAAAAATCTTAGCTTGCCATTTTGCTTTAACCTTAACACATAGGTGGTTGCAACTTTTCTGAACGGGAGCAGGGTGCCTTAGTTTTTGTTGGGTTGACTTATTGTGTATGCAATTAAATGTACTAATGTTCATTCTGATCTATACCAAAAAATGTTTAAAATTCCAGACTCATTGTCAAAAACTTCCCTTTAAGTGCGCCGCAGGCGAAAATTTTGAGAAAATTACACTGCAAACATGTTTTAGTGCCGAAAACAAAAATTTTTGCATTTTAAGGGTAAAATAATAAATATACAATAATAATAATTAAAGTGGGTTGGGGTGGGATATAGTTTTATTTATAGGTTTATTTGAAATTATACTAAAAATGCGCGTTTTTTTACAATTTTTGCAAAAAATTTTTATAATTAAACTAAAATTGTAGGTACCAATATTGTTTATAATGCCGCAGGCAATTTTTTTTTTAAGATTATGCAAAATATTTTTTAAAAAGTGGGCTGATGATCAACACCACTTCTTTCGACCATACATCTTCACAGCGGCGGATACCGCTTCTCTAAAAGGGAGAGAGGCAATAAAGAAACATTTCTAGAAAATCAGAAATGTATGTATATATCAAATAAAATGTACAGGCAAATCTTAATATATGTAAAACACGCTTGTAAAAACTCAGACAAATCTTATTTAGTACAGTTTTTTCTATTAGTTTCTACGAAGGCTCGTAGAATTTTATAAAGCTCTCTAAAAGAATATAAAAATCTATGCGATGTTTTCTACTTGAGGTAGCGTTTTCAAATCCAGCTTAACTCTAGCAATCAATGCTTCAATCCGAAACTCTCGCCGAATAACAGGTGGTGCAATACTCCCCGTGTATTGATCCTTAGTTTTTGCGCATGTGCGCACCGCTCACCCTTCACATTTTGCACCCCACAAATAAGCGCAAGGCTTTAAATCTTAGGCTGGGGCAGTGGTAAATTTTTTGTGTTTTTAATGTGTTTTTGGACATTTTTTGAGTTTTTCTAACGATTTCGGAGTGTTTTTACAAGACTTTCGTTGGTCGGAGCGATGTAAGGGATGAAATGCGTTTAAATAAGGGTTGGTTAAATTCAAAACTGTGCGGCATGAACCGGCTAAAATCGATATTAGCCTTGAAGGTGCAGTGAACTTTTAAAAAACCCTAAATTCACCGTTTTTTCTCAAAAATTTTGTGTTTTCCAATGTTGATATTTTTCGAAATACAACTCCTCCGTCAGGTAGTTGTTTTGATCAACTAGTCGCTGAATTTGAACTACTTGTTGCTTTTGGAGAGGACACACAATGCTCCCGCACTGAGCTGAAGTTTTCAACCACCTGCTCAATCGGGGTGGTTTTTACACATTTTCAACCCTTACTCGAGGTTCGAGATCGATTGAATTTAAATATTGGAAGGATTTTCGTTAAAAAATAGGTAGGTGCCTACCTAGAAAATTAATCCATATAATATTGAGGTCCAGAGGAAGAATAATATCAACTTTTATCAGAAATAATAAATAGTTAACAAATAGCGGAACAAGGAATCTTTCCAAAGGAAAGGTGCAAATCTTTCATATTTTATTTATAAATAAGTTTTTAGTATTCGATGCGAAGAAAAGATCCAATTAAGAGGGACTTTTTCCAATTCTTAAAACAACTAAAACAAAAAATTTTTTGATAATTTTAATCTCAATGTTAAAGATAATATTTACATTTATGTTCTCCTTTGATCGATTTGGCTTGTTGCTTGTGGGTTTTAGTAGCCTACATAGTACGAAAAACAAAAAATAAAAAATAATTACCACCAAAGACGTTTAAAGTAATACTTTTATGAGTACCACCATATACACAGGAAAAACAGAGGAAAAAATTAGACCCCAATTTTTTTTTCATTAAGAAGCTTAGGAAGGTCCACCGTTTAACTTACTAAAAGTTCCCATTCCTACTCCCTCAGGTACTGTCGTTTCTAACCTCTAAAAAACTCAAAAAAAGGGTTTTTCTTGGATAACTCCTAAACGGTGACAGACTGTCAAAAGTGACAAATGGGAAAAATGTTGCAAATTTAATTCTCTATCAATAAGCAAACAGTGATAGTGTAGCTTAAACCATCCCAGCAAACACGTCGGGCCTTCGTCGGCCCAATGTCGATTGCCGAATTTGCCGTCATCGGCATGACGTCGATTTACGACACCGGACCAGCAGTATTTTTTGTCCGCTTTGCGATGTAGGCACAATGTATGTTTGCCGACGCAAAGTTAGACTGTAGCCCGCCGTCGCGTCGGACCAATGGTAAATTTTTTCCGTCGCCGTACGATATGGTTTAACTACTTGGTACCGACCATCCGCCCATATAGCTGCTTAATTTGGTCGGTCTAACGTAGGCAAGCTGGCTCGGCCCGACATCGGTAAACTATTTAAGTCCGACATTGGTTTCCTAAAGCGGTCCAATGTCGGAGATTGACGAAGGTCCGTCGGTGGTAGCTTAAAGCGACCCAACAATGGCAAACCATAAAGGTCCGATATTGGGTGGATAATAAGGCCCCACATCGGTCTCTCCAAGCGGGCCGACGTCGGTGATTGACGAAGGTCCGTCTGTGGTTGCTTGAAACGATCCGATATTGGCAAACTACAAAGCTTCGATAATGCGGGTGCTTAACCAGTCGGGGTGGTTTAAATGGCAGAAGAGGTTTTTCTTGTAGAGAAGTAACACCATCTTGTCAAGTCCGCATTTTGGTTTAGAAATATCTTTGCTCATTATATATATAATATTATCTTCCACTGTACAGGGAACATAGTGAAATTAGCGCCATCTCTACATACTAGGAAGAAACTATTAAGCAGTTTAAAAATTTTAATGTGACGTTCCATCGTCTGTTGCCGGTTATCGATTAATCGAACAAAAATCTGATCAGGCCATCGTCGATACTAAAGCAGATAGAGTGCAGAAAGTCGACTATAGTAAATCGGACCATCGTTAGTTGCCGATTCTCGACCATTCAAACAAAGTTCCAATCGGACCATCGTCGGCCTTAAAGCAGTTAAAGTGGTCGTCGGCATAAAGTCGACTATAATAAATCGGGCCATCAACAGTTGCCGATTCTCGTCCGATTAAACAAAGTTCCAATCGGACCGTCGTCGGCTCTAAAGCAGATAAAGTGGGAGTCGGCATAAAGTCGACTATAGTAAATCAGGTCATCGTCAGTTGCCGATTTTCGATCTGAAACTGAAAATCGCAATCTGTTCAACATCGGGCCAGCGTGTAGTCGCCGATGCCGACACACTGCCGACGTTGTCGACATTGGCCCGATTCAATGTCGACGATTTGTGTTTGCTAGGCATTTTCCATTTTTTTAGATAAATAAGCAATTTTCATTTGTAGTCAAAAGTGTAGAGCCTTAGTTCACACTATATTTTGGTGTATGGGCTAAAAAATATGTAACCTAACTTTATCCTAGAGTTTACATGTTTTTTTTTGCTCTTATATAGATCCAAAACATGCCTCGTTGCTACATGGTGAAAAAACAGACCCCTACAAAACAATACATCAACAGTGGGACAATGAAAGACCGCCTTACCGTGTGGGACCAAGGTCAGACCAGTGGCGCGCCGGAAAGTCCAGCAGAAGGTTGTGTAGCGCCACTGTGCTATACTTCTTTAACCACCAGAAAAAGTAAGTACAGCTTATTCCTTACTTATGCGGCAGTCTTGCCAACCGTAACATACTTTTATCATTGTAGTATAATTTTTAGTCCCTGTACTATCATAAACAGCATTTTAGGTTTTGAAAATTTATACTGTGTGTTAGGTACTATAATTTAAATTTGCAACGGTGTTTTTTACACTTATAACCTAAACAAGAACTGTATTATTTTGCAGTGCATTAAAGGTAAGAAGTTAGTGAAGGTTTAAATAAACTGAATAAAACAAATTTCCCTAAAAATATTTTATTGTTACCAAGGTCAAAAATCTCTTAATTTAAACATTTGTTCCAAATTTGACTAGAGCAAGTTATTCATTTTGTGGTTGCTTTCTACGTATCATGGTGAAGGCGCTGTTGAAAATATCTATCTTTTATTGCTCTAAGTAAGTTAAGAATTTTATTGCAGTAAACTTTTAAAATATTTCAAATAAAAAAACATTGAAACATTATTAATACACAACCGAATTTAATTAGTAAGAATATTAAACAAAATATATTATAAAACTAACTGTACAAAGTCAAACTTTTTCTTGTATTTATTAACTAATTATCCACTCCCTCGAAAAATTTATGGAATAGTCAACTGGTTCACAGTCCAAAAAGGTTGATCTGGTCCCTGCGGTAACCTAAAACAAACTAAAACAATATACTTATGACACAAGGGGGCATCCTATTATATCAAATTCTAAACCTGTCAACTACTTAAAACAAAAAATAAAGTAGATAATAATAGACAGTCACTTTTATAAAGCGTGTGAAAAAAGGAAACTTAGTTTTCTTGTGTTGGTAGTTACTAGAAACTATTGTCGGTCCAGTTGTAAAGTTTTTAAATTCCTCTCATTGTCATTCAAAATAATACAACAAACTAGAGTATAAAAATTGGTTTTTTATCCTCGGCGCACTGTGGGCCATATACGCCTTAAAATGTTGAAAAACTAATAACTGAACAAAAAATTTAGTGTTTAAAATAATATTTTGGTCAGTTTTTTGTCAAAAATATACAGTGTGTCCACATAAGTTGGCGGTATATGAAAAACTTTTTTATTATTAATTTTAAGAAAACAATTTTTTTATATAAAAGTTCTACATGTTCTAAAATCTAAAATAAAACCATGAGATATCAAATTTTATCAGCCGTATACGAGGTTTATAAAAAATGTGAAAGAAGAAGTTTGTATTATAAAATTATTAAAACAAAAGTTTCCCAGTGTGGTGGCCGCCCATTTACGAAGACCTACTATGTGTAATTGCCAAATTAATAAGTATTTACGTGAATAGACCGGAAAATTGGTCTTTACAGGTCGACGCAGGAAATTTACAGGGCGAGCCGCAGGCAAGTCCTGTAAACCTGTGGAGACCTGTAAAGACACTTTCCGGTCGTGTATCGTACGTACTTTTTTTTTCAAACGATCAGAAAAAATATCTTAGTATCTATCACTTTCGTCGACGCCTAGCCGTGTTGCGTAATTTATGAACAGTCCCCTGATATTTTCTGCTTCTTGTTGGCTAGATAGCCATTGCCGCTAAGGCCGGTAGTTTTTAAGATGAAAACTAAGAAAAACAAGTAAAGTTTTGTGGTTAGAAATGATTTTTGTATTTTTAACTGCAAAATTGTATAAAACATTAGAAAAATTATAGTGTAGTGCCTATTAGCTTCACACAGCTAAATCAGTGATGACTGACGACCAGTTATGGCCAACGATGGCCAACTTATCAAGCAAAATAATGATAAAAGAGATCATAAAAGGCAGATTTCTAGGTTCGTTCTTTATTTACCCATATTTATAGTATACTCTTACTTTGAGAATTAAAAATGTGTGGTCGATTTTTCGGTGTATGTGACTCTTGAAGCAGCTTTTATTATTTCCTCCGCATTCAACTCATTTTCTAGATCTGAGTCCATTTTTTTAAACAAAACTTTTAAAACAAATTTAAAACAGCTTTTTTAGAAGTGTCAAAACTGCCAAAAAAAAAACAAGCTAAAAGCTGTCAACAAAAAGTCATAGCCAACTTGGCCAAAAATGAGACCGGAAAAAGATCAAGGGACCGGAAAATTGAACAAAAAGGTCCTCGTACGGAAAGTGGCCGTTTGAAAAAAAAAAATTATTTGTAAAGAAACTTCATTGCTTTGTTCTCAACGTTATAATAAGTGGAAGGTGACCCATGCGATAGATCCCATCACCCGAGGGAAAGACCGGATCGTATGACTGTCAAGAAGACACGTCTATTAAATCAATTAATTAACAATTTTGATTTTTTTGTCGGCTGCTGGGCCTTTGACTCTCAAAGGTACCATGAATAACATGCTTGTAAAGGCTATTTGTGCTGTAAAGCACGGACATCAAATAATCTTTGAAGATAGCGATGATGATGATGACAAGGTTTTTCAGAAAACAGCTATGTTAAAGAAAAAGTCCCACGAAGAGACTAAATTTAAAGAACATTTCAGAAAGTGCCACTCAACTTAACTCGAGTTTATAAATCATCCCTCAGCTATCAATTAAAAAAGCTCGCGCCAGTAGTTGCTGATGAACGATTTGGAGTCTGATTGATCAGACGTATATACCGAACGTAAATGTTCTCAATCGCATGTCGAGAGAGACTGATTTTCATGAGCCCACCTCTGCCGGTTTTCACCAATGAGAACGTTAGATTTTGGAGCTACGTTACGTTAATGTTGTAGAATCCAGGTTATCCGGTCGCTCCTATTGGATTTTGCTGTTCGGCCAATGACAGTGCGACCGAGGTAACAAAAACGGGCGCAGCCAAGCCTCAGGGACCAGACCAGCGGGTCCCTCATCCGAAGAAGCTTTGGAGGAAGAGTTTTGCTGCCAGCAGGGAACGCCGAACTGAGTAAGCCGGAACTGTTGGCAGGCCGTTTTTACTGGAAGGTGCTGTCCATTGCACTCACGGGCAGCCATGGCTCCTTCATTGCACTACCGAAGGAGGGTGGAGGTGGGAAATCTTTAAGAAAGGATTCTGAACATCAGCGCGGTGCCAGAAGTTTTAACTTCTGGAGTTCGTAATTTTGGGACAAAATTACAACATTAACACGGTTTGCCAACTTTCAGTGTCTAATATCTAGAAAACTACAATCGGAAAACGTAGTAACTGAGAAATATCATACTTGTGAGGTCTAAAGCGCGATTTTGACGTCAGAAGTGCGAACCGAGAGGTGAGAAGTCAGCTGGCGGATAGACTGAAAAAAAGATATGAAAAGTACAAAACATATTTTGTAAAAATTTCCTAACTTATTTCGTAAGTTTACAATTTTCTTATAAAAACCCTTTGTTTCTTATTGTTACAAAGTAAACCTGTATATTTACACATCTAGCTATGTTTTACCACAAGAATTTTATGCTTATTAATTTTACAATATTACATTGTAATTTTCCGATTTCTAGCAAAATTTACATTGTAAAATGTAATATTACAATGTACTGTGGTAAAACTCCAGTGTTTATTCGGTAACACACCTGAAGCGACCATTTTGCAGTTGTTTGTTCACAGTCGCACAATGGTTCGTTTGAAGAGCACTTCTCAAGTAAAAAGTAGTAAATGTGTGATTTGTATGTGCAGTGAAAAGTATTTATTTCTATTTTTTAGGACGATAAATTTTTTAGTTCTTACAGAAATGTTCCTTTTTTAAAGCTATTTCGTAACTTTACAATTTTCTTGTAAAAACCCTTTGTTCCTTATTGTTACAAAGTAACATGTGTATATTTACACATCTAGCTAGGTTTTACCACAAGAATTTTATGCTTATTAATTTTACAATTTTACATTGTAATTTTCCGATTTCTAGCAAAATTTACATTGTAAAATGTAATATTACAATGTACTGTGGTAAAAGTCCAGTGTTTATTCGGTAACAAACCTGAGGCGGCCATTTTGCAGTCGTTTGTTCACAGCGGCACAATGGTTCGTTTGAAGAGCAGTGCAGTGAAAAGTATTTATTTCTATTTTTTAAGACGATAAATTTTTAGTTTTTACAGAAATGTACGTTTTTAAACAGTTTTTACTTTGGTGAAGCTGAAGAGTAAATACAAGCTACAAGTGAAAGATAAAAAATGCCAAAATTTTGGTATTTTTATCTTGTAATATGAATCTCCTTAACGAAAATTGCACAAAAACGTGAGGTTAGAAATCACTGTAGTCTAACAATTGTGCCATCAGCTTAAATAATAAAATCACTTTTGGTAAATACTGCGTGGTTTAGATGCACTCTTATTATCGCTGGATAACGTAACATATTTTTATCCTTGACATGTGCTAAGCAAAATTCTTTTTTCTATAGAAAGAGGGTGACTATATTTTACGAAACAAAAAGTTGTGCAAAAAGTGCATAAGTTCACTATAAGGATGTTTTTTGTGAGATTTTCGAATTGTCAAGAATTAAATATGTTATGGGATCCCGCGGGCTTTATACTCTATACTGTTTTTAGCAATTTGTTCGTTAATATTTTCTTAATAAAAATAATTAAATAAAAAAATGTGTTTTTATTGCTTTTTGTAGTTTTACACAAAAATTCGTAATTTTACATAGAAAATTGTAAAATTACAAAAAAGTTAGTAAAATGACGAAAAATTTTTTAAAATTAAAATGTATGTTTACCAATGTTCTTTTAATTTTACAAAACGGTTAGAATAGAAGTGTTAATTTCCAAACTACATCTTATTAGTATATACTCTGCAAAAAAATACACTATATATATTATGTAAACCATAGTTTACATATTCTTTGTATTTTTGCGATACTTATCGTTGGTCACAAAATTACCAACGAAAAGTTCTGTAATTTTTACAAATCCTTTTTAACAGTGTAGGGGCCGCCGTAGAAAATAGCTGGCTAACTACCGGTTACAAAATAAATGTTTAAAATTAGTGAATACGGGCAAAAGTTATGGTTCAGGAAAGGGGTATGTTTGATTTTAAAAGAAGCGCCCTGTATATAAAAGCCTTTGAAATCGACGGGAATATACGCCAAAATCGTTAAAATAATGAAAGTATAATCCCTTTAAGCTGTAGGGTTTCGCTCTATCCGTCGAATCAAATATATAGAGGGTTTTATATTCTGGAATTGGAAGCGGCGTACAATACTGGCCAAGCAAAATGTTCCAATCAAGCAGAACATCAAAAATAATGTAAGTAAAAACATGTTTTAAGTGAAAATATTTTATTTAATTCGTTTAGGAAACTGCTTGATGTTTCGCTTTTTGTTTTAAAACCAGCTCGGCGCTGTAAATTACGAAAATAAGAGCCTGATCGAGCTGGAAATATCTGATAATATTTGAAAACCCCTAATACACGTATGTCAGCCTAAAAACTTTGTAGCGCTCTATTAGTAGGATACATACCAACATTATATGTCACCAGATCTACACAAGTATACCAATCTTCACTAAAATCGGTTAGCATGATGTCTGTAACAAATAAATCCTTGAATACATCACAATATTCATAAGACATTGTAAAGCTAAACAACAAGTTGCAGAATGGTTTAACGATCCTATTTTTAATTTTCTTGAGGGTGTATGTTTATTAAATTTTGCGAAACGTTGCTATTTCAAAAAAAAAAGGACGTTTCATTAACAAGATCCCTTAACCCATAAACCTACACTCATAAGAAAACTAAACAACAAGTTTACGTGTAGCTAAATATTTTGGTAATATTTTAAAAAATAATAAATATGAACTCTCACAATTAATAATAAAAGGAAAATTTAAGGCAATAGAGGCCCGCGTCCTACACAAATAACATGGCTTAAAAATCTTAGACAATGATATGGCGTTAGTACTTTAACACTTTTCCGAAAAGGAGTGAACAGGGTGAAGATCGCGCTGGTGATAGCCTCGTTCGATGAGAGCAGCGTACTTGAAGATAAAGTAAAATCAAGCCATTCATTCTGTGCGAACCATTTTCCCTTCACCTTAACCAAACCCGCTAAGCAACCATCTGATGTGCACATATTTTTGACTTAAACTGTAGACTCATGTCATATATATATGCTGGGTTATTAATTTGAAATTAAAATCGATAGGGAACAATATAGGCCTTATGCATTCGTTCCAATTTCTTGTAAAATTATAATTGGTTTTAGCTAGAAAACGCTTTTTGCGAAATGATTTTCGTACACAAATATCCACGCTCTATATAGCACGATTATCAGTTTTAACCTAGGCGACTAAGAAGCTTTAACCGGACCATAAGCATACTACTTTTTAAAGATCTAGGACATTGGTTGAGGAGTAGTTTAATCAGTTACCATAGAAAAAAAATTGGGTTTGGTCTGTCTGGCAGACCAGAATGTTATCTGCTGTACTGTGCTACGGAACTAATTATGACCTTGGCGCCCGACATAGAAATAGTTCAGTGACACACAAATAGATGGAGCACCACACATGATAACCACAAAAATTAATACTACAAAAGAATATTGATTTTTAAATAAAAAATCAATATTACTTTACAAATGTAATGTAATATTGATTTTTCTTGGCATAGCAAAAAGGACCACAATTGCTATGTTTTCATGGGTATTGAGTTCGTTTTCAAAACTCATTGTATCTTTTTCTTTTATATAGCGTGTTCTTTATCAAGACCAAGAACACGCTATATAAAAGAAAAAGATAGAATGAGTTTTGAAAACCAACTCAATACCCATGAAAACAGCAAATATGCCCAAAAAACAAAAAAAGTTTAAAAGATAAATCAAAAGTTGATGTTTTTGTGAATTTTTTAACCTTTTTTTGTTTGAACTTAAAAGACAAATGTGTACTTTTGACCCAAATGAAATGTTATGAAAAAAACATTTTGCCTTTTAATTTCATAGGTAAGGTCCTTTTACAAAACCTTTTATTGTATAGTTTCATTGAGAATTTAACTTATAAAAGGTTGGGTAAAAAGATAAAGACAGATGATAAATAAGTATGTGTAATTAAAAAAAAAAAAATTGAAGTACATTTCCCAAATACAGGTTTAAAAACAAAACAAGGGTTCATTATATTTTTCACTGCCTTATCTCATTATTGGAGTGTTGAATACAAGAATTCCTTTATTATTCAATGCTAATGGAGTAAAAAGGAGGTGACAAATATAATGAATCATCTGGTAAAATAAGTAAAAACATAAAATATTACCATATAGTAAAAATCGAGGTAAAAATTATTTAAAAAGAAGATAAATGACCTAGAAATAGTTATCCACAGATAATTGTAAGGATAATTGCGTTTAGTTATAATTTAGTACACAAAATTCAATATAAAGCCTCAAGAGAGAAAACATAATTTTTTCCAAATCATTTTTGTTTGGCTTTATGAAATGCTGATTTTTTTTTATTTATCGCAATAATCTCCTCTTTTTAGACTTTTAGAAAATATTACAAATTTTATTAACTTGCTTACACCACCAGAACAAACCCCTAATAATTAACTTTATTATTGTGGTTAGTTTAGGGATTAAGAAATATAATAAAGTTTGTGTCTTGCCAAATAAAAAATTAAAGTATGTTCCTGGTTTTGTCAACTTACTGTTTTTATACTGCAAGGCATCAATAAGTTCATTGAAAACATCATTATTATGAATAATAATTAAGTTTACTCCTGCAAACTTCACAAACAGTTTTTTACTTTTCTACTTGGCAAGCCTGTACGTCTTACCAATTGATTTAAAAATACTGAGGGAGAGAATCTTTTCTTCTAAAGTAAGTCTTCTGGCTTTAGGTTTCTGCTGCTGTACTCTAATCTGGCATATAATAATCATTTTCTGCGAGTGCTAATTTTCTCTAGAATCATTGCACATAACTGGTCATTTTATGCAATCGCTTACTACTATCAATAACTTTCCTATAGAAATGTCATGCTTTTGTTGTGAGATCAGCCTGTCTGGGACTTCATTAGGAATTAAAGAGCGCCTTCTTTTAACTGTAAAAAGAAATCAAACAAACATTAGCTAATTAGTTAAAATTATAACATTTATAAATCATTAAATTTGTAAAAATCAAACAAATTGATCATTCTCAGGGTAACCACCAGTTGGGGTGTAATTTTTTTAATAAATTTGTGACCAAATTTTCAAAATTTTTTGTTTTATGACTGGTGGTCACCGTGCTTTCTCCACTGAATTTATGCCATCATCAGGAGTCCCTACCAAAGTTTTATTAAGGGAGACTAGGCCAAATTAATGGACCAGTCTTCCATATTGGAAAAAGAAAGAGAGGCTAAAACCCATTGTGAGAAAAACTTTAAAATTTAAAAAACAAAATAAACATATAAATATGCAATACATTATAGTTATTTAATTATGCCATGGATAGACTTTGTGGGGTACTAACTGACTTCTGTTTAAGCCTCAGTTTAAGGTAGGTACTGTAAATACTTCTAAGTACTGGGATAGTCACGTTTTTTTTTAGGGAGTGTCTAAAGAGCCTGCAATTCAGCTGAATAGCCGTGAGGCTAAAGAGCCAGCAATAATTATTTATTTTTTTTTAATTTTATAAGATAAAATATGCTCACTTTATGATCAGCTTGTCATACATACAAGGCTTTAATGTATAGGCAGGAGCACTAAAGACACAGAAGATTAGTCCCTCTTTACAGAGTAAAACAAAACTTCTCAATACTTTTTGACCAGGGCTATAATATTTTTGTGAACAGTTTTGGTATCTACTAAAATTAAAAAAAAAAACTTACCTGCCTTTCTTTCTGGGTGTCGTCTCTAATATTTTATAAATCATAGCTTAAATTTGATATACGATTGTACTACACCTCATACTACGCTTTATTTTACTCATCGTACACTATAAAAGCCTGTAGCTTGTAATAATTCCTTTCTTTTCAAAAAACCAAAAATAACCTGAACAAACGCCATTGTCGTTGTTGGCTAAAAATCAATAAATCCGCCTCTACGCGCTGGCGTCAGCTAAGGGAGAGATATGACAAATTTAGAATTTTTATACTACTATCGCCATCTATTAAAAAAAAAATTACTAGACCCCGAAATAATTATACCTAGGCTTTTCCATAAGAGAAAAAGGTCTACAAACTACAAGTAGTTTGTCTATGTCAGTTACTAACTAATAACCACTTAACATCGCCCTACCTGTAAACAACCTAAAAATGCTGAAAGCAAACGTAAAGTTGGCGCACCGGTCCCTTGAATAAACACGGTCTAGTAATTTTTTTGCTCCGCCCACCTGATGCGCCACAAAGATATCAGCCTGCTTTCTTTATTGATTTTTGTTGTTGACATTTGAGGTTAGGTTATTTTTGCAGAAGGTTTTGTAATAAAAATTGTATTTGTTCATTGTTTCTTTTCTTTATTTGGTTCAAATTAAGCACCCAACGATATCATTTACATTATTTTTGCGCCCTACCTGTAAACAACCTAAAAATGCTGAAAGCAAACGTAAAGTTGGCGCACCGGTCCCTTGAATAAACACGGTCTAGTAATTTTTTTGCTCCGCCCACCTGATGCGCCACAAAGATATCAGCCTGCTTTCTTTATTGATTTTTGTTGTTGACATTTGAGGTTAGGTTATTTTTGCAGAAGGTTTTGTAATAAAAATTGTATTTGTTCATTGTTTCTTTTCTTTATTTGGTTCAAATTAAGCACCCAACGATATCATTTACATTATTTTTTTCGTAGGTAGCATTTATGCATTTTCTCAGTAAACAAACTTGTGACTTTAACCTAATATTTATAATCTAAGGTTCACATATTTATGTAAAATATGTTACATTATATTTACGTAAATGCCACATAAAAATATTTTTTTTTTTAAATTACGTAAACATTACGTCAAAACTTAGACGGTACTTTTAGGTCATCATAAGCAATTTTAGTATTACGTAAATAATATGAAAATTGACGTAAATATTACGTAAATAGTGGGACCTTAATTTTACATAAAAAATATTATATACGTATTATATAAAAAATTATATGTAATATATAAGTAATCTAATTTACATAAACATTACATAAAATTATTTACTTTAAATGAAAGTAATAAAATGTACATAACTATTATGTAACAATTTAGACATTACGTTTACATTTACAATTTTACATAAGTATTATTATATTATTAATATTTATATCATCTAAATTACCAGTGGTTAATAGTTTCTTCCTAGTAGGTAGAGATGGCGCTAATGTCACTATGTTCCCTGTACAGTGGATGATCAGATTATATATATAAAGAGCAAAGATATTTCAAAATTAGGACGCGGACTTTGAGGTTAGGTTACTTTTGCAGAAGTTTTTGTAATAAAAATTGTATTTGTTCATCACATCTTTTCTTTATTTGTTCCAAATTAAGCACCCAACGATATCATTTACATTATTTTTTTCGTAGGTAGCATTTATGCATTTTCTCAGTAAACACACTTGTGACTTTAACCTAATATTTATAATCTAAGGTTCACATATTTATGTAAAATATGTTACATTATATTTACGTAAATGCCACATAAAAATATTTAAAAAAAAAAAATTATGTAAACATTACGTCAAAACTTAGACGGTACTTTTAGGTCATCATAAGCAATTTTAGTATTACGTAAATATTATGACTTTATAAATAAATTCTAGAAATTGACGTAAATATTACGTAAATAGTGGGACCTTAATTTTACATAAAAAATATTATAATAATAAATATTATATAAAAAATTATATGTAATATATAAGTAATCTAATTTACATAAACATTACATAAAAATCATATTATATATATAAAGAGCATAGATATTTCAAAATTAGGACGCGGACTTTGTGGTATTGACAAGATCTCTATAAGAATCACCTCTTCCGCCACTTAAACCAGCCGAAGATGCCTGGTTAACTTCGTAGTTTGCCACATATTTGCCAATGTCGGACCGTGTCAAGCAACCACCGACGGACCTTCCGTTGGCCCGCCTCAGGCTGCATGCTCATGTCGGACTTAGATAGTTTATGCTTTGCGCATGTCATGCAGATTAATGTGACTTAAATTTTACCTTATTAATAAATAATTGTTACCTCTATGTGACCTTAAATTTACATAACAAGGTAAACCTGTACTTAATTAACTCTTACGCAACATAGATTTAATATTTATGTAAAAGGTGTGTCATTTTATTTACATCACATTTATGTAAAAATTAGGTGGGCTTTGCGCATGGCATTATGCAGAGTTTTCGCACCTTAATGTGACTTAAATTTTACTTTAGGAATAAATAATTGTGACCTCTATGTGACCTTAAATTTACATAACAAGGTAAACTTATTATGTAAAATATATGTAGTTTTTACTTAACTATTACGTAACAAGGATGTAATATTTATGTAAAAGGTATGTCATTTTATTTACATCACATTTATGTAAAAATTATGTGGGATTTGCGCATAGCATTATGCAGAGTTTTCGCACCTTAATTTGACTTAAATTTTACCTTAATGTGACCTTCAATTTACATAACAAGGTAAATCTGTTATGTAAATTTTACGTAATATTTACATAACGGTGTTTACTGGGTTTGTAGTGAAAAGGCTCCATCATCAATGAAAAAATTAAAAAAACAAGGTACCTTATAGTTTTAAATTTGCAATCAGATTTTTTGCCTATAGTATTCACAACAAGTCTGGCCTCAGGAATAATAAAATAATCACTCTTCCAGAAATCCCTGGAAAAACACAAATACAGAAAAAATTGCTTCTAAAACAGGAAAAATAATAACTCCTACATAACCTAACTTCTGAACGACGAGTTCGAACTAACCCCAACTCATTCGATGGGTTTCTTGACGGAATCGATTACCAAATATTGATCCTAATTTCTATTTATTGCAAGATCAACTCATGCAGGCCAAAAATAAATTTTGTTTATATGTAAGGTGACCAACTCCTAAAGGGGCAAAACCGGGATACTGATCCGGCCAATCAATGTATTGTATATCATGTATTTTTTCTTATATGTACCCCTAATAATATTAAGATCTATTTCCCAAAATATTTATTAAAGAAAAGTAATTTAATTAAGGTTTCAATTCAAATTTATAGATGGCAGAGAACATCCGCTTTTTTAATTGCAGTGATTTAAAGTTACAAAATACAATGGTATCAAAACCGGGGCGAACCAAAAATTTTGCTGAAAAATCGGGACTATCCGGGACGGATTTTTTCCCCGGGACCAATGGTTAAAAATCGGAACTGTCCCGGCCAAACCGGGACTGTCGGTCACCTTATTATATGTTCACAGAAAGTTATGATAAAAGATAAAAGCAAAACATAGCCCTGGCATGAATCATTTAAACAAACAAAAAAAGAAAAATCCGAAAAATTTCATTTAATTTGTCAAGGCAGCTATTAAATGGTTGACAAAAATCAGCTGCTATCTTTGTGTAGTCATCAGGTCGAAGAGTGAAGCAAAATTACTAAACCGCATCTATTCTACGGACCGTGAAGTTGGCGTCCTAAAATTTACATGTATGGGCCACAAGGGGTCGCAATCTGTTTTTTATTATTTTTTTTATTTTATCTCCTGTATCTTTCAAAGATTTACCATGCACACTTGAAACTAAGCAGCATTTGTAGCATACAGACCGCTTCAAGCTACTGCGAACATAGGGCGGAAGAAGTCTAATTTGCCAGTGTACGTACATGCAGAGACACCGCACGCCTATCAGTGAAGCAAACAACATTCGCTGCCATTCGCCACCGTTCGCCTTGTATTTAGTACGCCTCTAACCACGGTGCTGTGTGGAGCGTAGTCAATGAAACCGGAATTTGGTCAATAAATACGCAAATTTTTATAACGTAATTTTCTTATTTTTTGTAACTGATAAATAAGACCGTTTTATTGTCAACTGCTCAGATTTATCAGTGACGACGTGTTACAATGAAAATAATAAGGAGAAACAAAATAAAAGCAAGTTCTCAAAATAAAATAATACATTCTAAAAACCAAAAAGATTCTCCCAGTCAAAAAAAAAAATTAAAGCAAATGTTCGAAAAGTCCTCCTTGCTCGGCTAGACAATATCCCAGCCTACTATAAAAACCCCTTCTAACGTTTCCAAGCATGTTAGGGGTGATAATTTGAAAAGCTTCTTCAAAAACAGATAGAAGTCGTTAGGAGCAAGATCGGGAGATCGAGCTGGCCATAAAATAGTTCCCCGTGTACTTATAACCCGATTAGGAAATACATTATCAAGATATTCCCTAACAAGGCCAACATTGTGAGCGGAACAACCATCTTGTGGAAACCATGTTTCACCAAATTTTAAACCTAACAACTGCCTAGCAGTTGGAATAATGTGCTGCTGCAGTAGATCCAAGTATCTAGGACCATTCAAATTGCAATTTCCGTTACGTGTTCCCCTATAATACCCCCCCTCCCAAACATTTAGTTTTTGGGGATTTTCCCTCGACCAATATCGAACGTGTGTTGGGTTATGACGATTTGACCATTTGATCTGCACTTTTTCGGCAACTTCGTAGACATCCATTTTTAGTTTTAAAAATGTATTATTCAAAGAACTTACCCATCTGTTTCTCGAGCAAGGCAGAAATAAAACAAAATAATAAAAACAAAATGAATTTCCAAATGATAACACTGTAGCGTGCTTCGAATCCACCTCGGTCGTACGGCACGGAGAGTAAATTGGACTTGATTCCCCCTATGTTCGCAGTAGCTTGAAGCGGTCTGTATACTATAACCTACTAGTCAAATATGTTGGGAATTTGGAACCTTTGGTTACACTAAAACAAAATTATGATTGTTTTCCACAAACCAAAACTACACTTTTTTGCACTCGACGCGCATTTCGCTAACAACGTTAGCATCATCAGGAGACGATAAACAAATGACATAAACAATTTGTTTATCGTCTCCTGTTGATGCTAACGTTGTTAGCGAAACGCGCGTCGAGTGCAAAAAAGTGTAGTTTTGGTTTGTGGAAAACAATCATAATTTTGTTCTACTAGTCAAATATATCCAAAAAAAAAATCTGTTTTGTGAACACAAGGCTTTGAACAAAGGCCAAAACTTTTGCTTAATCAAAAAAAAAATGATATTTTATCCCCTAAAGGAGCATCAAATGTCAGTTTTTTGTCAGTTGTAGTTTTTTTAAATTATTCCTCTCCTCCCTCACGTAGTTTTGACCTTTCACCGAGGTAAATTTATTAAATTTTGACAATAATAATAGCCTATATATGGCTAAAAAGTGCTCTAAACAAAAGGTTAAGACAGGGTTAATGTAAGGGCGCGGGTTTCCCAATGAACCTTGCCTCGGTGGCGACAACAAAAACTTAATGTTGCCTTTTTGTAACGTAATCAAAATTCCAAAGCTTTCCCGACCCAATTTCGAACCAAAATACTTTCCAAAATTGGAAAACGTCTTTTCATCGAAACTCTCAATGATTTATAGTTGTTATTTGCTGTAAAATGAGCAGCACCGACAATGCCAGATTTTTAATATAAAAGAAAGAGTCAAAATCAATGTTCTTTTTTACAAGCTTTTATTTAACTATCTATGTATATATGTAACAAACTAGATATGCTTGTTCGGGTGGAATCTTGCAACTTAATTTTGACCAACTTCCCGACATCCGATCGGCTATAAATTTGGCATGCTTATATAGTTGCAGTGACAACACAAGAATATAGTGTGATGAAATTAAGAGCTCCCCTCCTACTCGAAAGAGGTGGAGGGGGGTACAGTTGAAGTAAGCCCGATTTCGTTGTAATTTGGTGTGTTGGGGCACTTGGGGATGGAGATAGCGAATTTCTAATCAGATTTTGAATATTCAATATGGCGTATTCAAGATGGACGATTTTTGGTCATCTAGTGCTAACCAATTTTAACTAACTTACACATCCGATTGCTTTCAAATTTGGGATGCATTTATAGTTTACGAGAAAATTATTTATAGTTCTGGTGACGGTACAATAATATGTCATTATTAGGCACCCCTCCCCCCCTACGAGAGGAGTGGAGGGGGGAAAACAACTAGGTTTGTCCAATTTCAACCAAAATTGGTGTACGAGGGCTTTTGGGGATAAGGAATACGAATTTTTGATCAGATTTTGAAAATTCAATATGGCGGATTCAAATTGGACGATTTGTGGTCATGTTTTGCTAACCAATTTTAACTGACTTATCCACATCCGATTGTGTTCAAATTTGGTATGCGTTTATAGTTCCGGTGAAAATACAATAATATGGTATTCTCAGGTACCCACCTCCCTCTAACGAGGGAAGTGGAGGAGGGAAAGGATTCAGTTTGTTCGATTTCAATCAAAATTGGCATACAGGGGTTTTTAAGGAGGGGGATTAAGAATTTTTGATCAGATTTAAAAATTTCAATATGGCGGACTCAAAATGGATGATTAAGGGTACAAATCTAAAAATTAAGGATGTGTGTTCAAATTTGGTATGCGGCGATAATACAATATATCTTTTCCTCCCTCTATTTCCCTCGTTAGAGGGAAGTGGAGGGAGGAAAAGATTTAGTTTGTTGTTGTTTGAAAATTTCAATATGGCGGATTCAAAATGGACGATTTAAGGTATAAATCCAAAAATTAAAAAATACATTTTTATTAAAAAAAAACTTAAAGAATAAGCTTTTATTAAATGCACTCAAAAGTAGAAAATAATTTTTTATCTTTCTTATACCATAATAAAAGCGATGGGCGCAAATTAAAATTTTTAACGGGTGAGATTGCCGTGCTTGCCAAGCCTTTGAAAATGTCCCTAGGTTATAGAGTAATACAACGGTTTTTTAGGTGAATTGTAAAGTTAAC
Source organism: Oxystoma pomonae (assembly GCA_963921995.1). NCBI lineage: Eukaryota > Metazoa > Arthropoda > Insecta > Coleoptera > Brentidae > Oxystoma > Oxystoma pomonae. The sequence continues at coordinate 85,606,190 of OY998169.1, read as the reverse complement.
ATTTTTAATTTGTGCCCATCACTTTTATTATGGTATCAGAAAGCTAAAAAATTATTTTACACTTTTGAGTGCATTTAATAAAAGCTTGTAATAACAAATATAGAAAAATTTAAGGGAAAAGCAGATAAATATCATGGTTTAAACAGGTTCAAGTTTAAATTTAAACCTGGTACCACAGGTCTGTTACTGTTTACAATTCGTTTTATCGATTCCCTATAGAAAACTTGACGGAGAGATATGTTTTTTAGACAAAACACTGACTTTTCTGGTTTTCCAGAGTTTTCGCAATATTTTTCTCAGCTTTTCGAAAGTGAAAACTTTTTCGGTTTTTCATCCGTCATGTTCAGAAAGTCCTGGCGAGGTTTTTTGATTAAACAAATATTAAAGTGAAATTGATAAACATTTTTTGCCGTCGTCGTGACGCTTAGTTTGCTTAATGCTGTAATTAACGAACGGCAACCAACTAAAGCATTATGGGTATACCGGGTGTCCCAAGGTGAGTAACCTATTAGAATATTTTGGAAACTATACAATGGAAACTTTTCATACTTTCTATTCTAACATAAATCCATGTAAACTATTTTAATGAAACACTCTCATATTTGCAGTGTTGCAATTTGCAGGAAAACTGTTTTAAAAATATTTACGGGTGAAAATTGACATTTCTTAAATTTGACATCCCGTAACATCGAAACGGTTAAGGATGGAGCAAAACGGTTTTACATTCCTATCTTGGTTTTTTCACAAGCTATCATTTTATACTATTTTTAACCCAGGGTTAAACTAACCTTGGGATATTTTAACTTTGGGTTTAGATATAAAACGATAACTTGTGAAAAACCAAGATAAAAATATCAAAACCGTTTTGCTCTATCCTTGACCATTTCGATGTTAAGGAGGTCAAAAATAAAAAATGTCAATTTTCACCTCAATATTGTATCTTGTACCTTGGGACACCCGGTATAGTTTCGATCTAGGGAAATATAGTTTTTAGTAATGCATGTCGGTAGTTACCATGAAACGCCAGTGAATCCGCCAAATGACCTTGACCGAACACCGAAACAGTGATGCGATCTATACAGGGTGGATTCTTTAAATGGAACGGTGCTTCTAGCGACTTTAAGGAAGAGGTTTTAAAAAAACCTAAAAGCGAATCTTTAATGATTTTTTACGTGCTTTGCGCCCATGCCCATGAAAATTTTGGGGCCCCTAACTGGAGGCCCATGGCAAAACAACATTATTTACGGCCTATTTGCGGGCCTTTACTCAAGGCATGAGGCCTACTCGGGGGCCTATCAACATTTTTTTCATGAGGAAGTACCATTTGTGGCACCTTTTTGGCATCTGTCAACCCATGTGTTAAAAGTTTTAGGCCAATAATATCCTTGTGTGGTAGTTTTTTTCCACAGTAAATAAGGAAATATGTAGTTAGTTTGAGGCTAAGACAATTGACAATAAATAGTTTTTTTTTTATTTTTGACTCATGGGTTGACAGATGTAGAAAAAATTTATTTAATCAAATTTCTTTTTTAACAAGCTTTCCGAAAAGGTGCCACAAGTGGTACCTCCTCATGAAAAAAATGTTGGTAGGCCCTGGGCCTGCAGTGAGAGCCCCAAATGGGCCGCCAAAAGTTTTTTTAAATTTTTGACACATTGGTTGACAGATATAAAAAAAGACTAGTGCGTTAGGTTTCTTTCATTTTAACAAGCATTCCAAAAAGATGCCAAAAGTGGTACTTTCCCATTAAAAAATAAATACTTGGTAGGTTTTGGGCCTCCAGTTGGGGGCCCCAAATTTTTTTTTATCAATGGACAGAAAGTCGGTAAAAAATCATTAAAGATTCTACAAGCATCGGTTCATTTAAAGAATGCACTCTGAACAAATTAAATTTAATAAAATGGGAACGATTAGAAATCAACAATTATCGATCCTTGATTTTTTTTGCTAAGGTGCCCAGGCTTTAAATGAAAGGAACCATTGGTTTTACTTAAAGTAGGGAAATATAAAAAGAAGCACATGTAATCCAGAGGGGATTGTTGATAATTCTCAAATTTTTTAATAATTTAGGTTTGTTTTAAACCGAACATAGTTTCAAACCTTCGAGAAATCAAAAAACAAAAAATCTTTTAGACTTTTGATAAAAATTAAAAAATTTACAACCATCCAAAATTTCAGCCAATTCTGAGGTTTATTTTTATTTTTCCCTAGGTACCCTGGAAAAGATTTAAAAAATTATTGAAAAAAGTTGACAGTTTTGTGAATTTTTCTTTTATATCTGTGCGTCTATTCTTGAATCGAGGGAAAATTTGATCCCAGGGAGTTAAATTATCTCATTGGTCAAAATCTTCGGTTTAAATCGGTTTCCCTCACTTTTTACCGATATTGATCGAAAGTAATTCTCTTAGTCAAGACCAATATAGAGTTACTTTCGATCAATATCGGGCAAAAGTGAGAGAAACCGATTTAAACCAAAGATTTGACTCCCTGGGAGCAAATTTTCTCTCGATTTAAGAATAGACGCACTGAAGAGAAATTAAAAAACGCTGTAAACGTAGCCTTGATGAAAACGGTTAGGTAAGAAGTCAGAGGTGGGATATTCTATTATCACGGATTATTAAAAAAAAATGAAAATAACGTCGTAAAATACCTACGCAAACTTCCGTTAAAATTAAACTACATGAAAAAACAATAAAAAAATCATTAATAAAACCATATTTGATTAAGATATGGCGTGACCAGAGGGAGAGCGATTAAAACGCCCGATTAACCCTAAAATGTAGAAAAAAAACGATAGTTATGTAATGGATTGTTTAATCACGGGGTAGGTACAATTTATTACATGCGTTATCTGTCAAACTTGTTAATGTATAGGTACCTAATGAGGAGGTATATGGGCAACGTTTGAAGGCAAAAAAAGATTTGCATACAATGTATGGTCAAAAATATAAAAAATGATAGCAAATTTTTTGACACAGGTAACACTAATTTTCTATTCGCATTATTAGGGGATCCCAAAAGTTCGAGTCCACCCTAATATCTCCAAAACCAAAAGAGGCAGAGAAGTAAAATTTCACACAATTAAATGGTTTACAAAAAAGTATCTTTTTGGATTGGATTGGTTAGTCATCGCACGCAATCTAGGGCGGCGACGTTACTTTTTTTTAAATGGGATACCCTGTTTCCAAAAACACTTAATATGTTACTTTTTTCTCTAACGGTTTTTAAATAAAATCGGAAAATCATCTCCATAAGACCAATTAAACAAGAAAACAAATAAAACACAAAAGGAAGCTAAAAAACCTCCATATCAGTTACTTCAATCGAAAAGAAACTAAAAACCAAAAGATCAAAAGATCTCGGGTGGAAAACAACGAAAATTCAAACTTGTATGAGCATCCCACAAGGAACACACAAAGGACCAAAGCGAAAAGAGAAATAATTAAACGATGTTTCGCCCTGGGTAACCAGCGTGGGCTCGTCAGTGACATAGTTCCGCACTGGTACTTATCTAAGTCACCTATTACGGGTTAGTCCTGACGTGTTAGGTTTATGCTCGTAAGCCGATTTTGGTTCTGTAGATATTAAGGTGGACTCAGACTTTTATTACACCCTCTATATAAGAGCACTAGATAGAGAAAGTTCTCTGGGAAAAAACTGGGTCAATGTGAAAGTTAAAAGCTTTATTCTTATTAAAACCCATTTTATGAACCAAAAACCGAACACGATTTGAGATCGATTCGAATATTCAATGAAAACGTGGATCATTTTAAGGTTTTAATTGTCAAAATTGTCTATCTATTTCAAACAGAGACTTGTAGCCCCGCCACGCTACAAAGTTTGGAAATATGTTGGCATATAATCTGCCAGCAAAAGACTGATTAAAATTTTCGCAAACACTGATTACATAGCGGTCCGAACTTATGCCTTGCTCACGATTAAAACACTACAACCCGTGGTTAGAGAACAAGGAACGTAAATAGACGATGTTAGTTTTTCCAACTAATAGGAGATTAAAAAACAAACTAAGAAGTAAAAGACCGGGAGTGAATTGGAGACTAAACGCAGACACGTGTTCGCCCATGTTGGCGCTCATCAGTGCACCATAAGTTTTTATAGAGGAAGGCGAACGATCATCTACGTCTACAAGTGCAAAACCAAATACTTGGCTAGTAATACGAATGACAACTACTACGTTTTCACGTGGAATTGAATACGTTTTTAATACTTACTTGTCGGTTCTCATGAAACGATTTGAACAGGTTTTGAATACGATTTGAGCTTTTGACATATGCCTGATGTATTTTGAGGTTAGTTTTTGCCAATTTTACTTTTTTGTTTGTTAACAGCACAATAAGATCCCAAAAAAGGCGGTATTGAACTTCGGCAGGTTTAAAAGTAAGGGCAGATCCAGAGGGGGTCATGGGGGTCATGATCCCCCCCTGGGCGGTTCACATAATTTTTTTATCTAAATAACTTTTATATTTTTAATATCTAAATGACAAAAATAATTTAACTTGGACATAATATCTAGTCACTTCCCAAAATTTTATATGAGATTCTTACAACATACGTAAAAACTATTATTGTGAAGTCAAAAAGAATGACGTATAATTCATAACTCAGTGCAATTTTTTTCTGCAAATTGAAAACACTGTTATTTTACGGCGTCGCGTCGTATTTGGTGAGACTACCTCGAAATCTTGGGGCACTTTCAACCTAGGGCTAAATATTTTCGCCCTTGTTCTCATTAATCCTCCACAGAATCTACAAATCGGTGTCCAATAAACATTTGGAGGTGACAGCGACGTCACCTCAGGCGACCTGACGTCGACTGCGGACGTCGTATGTCACACCTGACGACCCAAATTTCTGCCTAAATGGAGCATACGAATTTGGGTCGTAACGACGTCAGATGCCGACCAACCATATTTATTAACACTGACGTTATTTTTTTACTAGAAATGTAGTAGAGAAAAATTGAACAAGTTGACAAGTAGTAGTAGTAGATGGGCGGCCGTAGGCCTGGCAATAAGGCCGCATAATGGACCCTTTTTGCCATACCCCCCGTGCACCCCCGACTGATGCACGTGCCCCTTAGGATGCAAGTTTTCTTTCTCTAAGAGGACTTAATTTTGCCTCCTTGTCGAGGACAGGGATCTTCAGACTGCGTAGGTCCCGGTTTCGCTGGTCGAGGTCGCCGTCGGAGTCTTCAGATGCATCTCTTTGAAGTGGTACTGCTACCCGAAGGTGGTACCGCCTCTTCCAAGTCACCTTCTGTCCACTCCCGCTACCAAATCTCTCGAAGTCCAGCCGCGTCCCATGCAGTCCCGATCTCGGAGAAGTCCTGGACCGGTATTCTCGTAACTAAATACGCTCAGCGTTTCGTACTCGCTGACCGTATGATAACGTAATATTCGCATACCACGTGACCAAAGTAACAAAAATGGTATTCACGTATATTGAACGCAAGGCGTCGACGAAGTGCGCTCAGCGCGTGGCGACCGTTTGAGAAACACCTACCATTTGCCAGCTGTTTTGCCCTCCGCGCGTACGATTTTCCTACTCTACAATACTTTGTAGAGTGCTGCAGAAAATATAGTAGTTTTTTCAGTTTGCGTTTTTATTAATAATTGGAAAAATAAAAATCTCTTATTAGTAGCTTGGGGACGGGTGACAAACACGTACACATCAACCTTACTATTCGATGCTCGATGTAAGACAACTTTTTTTTCCAAAAAATTGCTTTTCTTATCAAAATCGACATCGAAATAATTGAGCATCCGTATAATACTAGAAATAGAAGCAATCAAAATTCTGTAAAACCAAGGGTAAAAAAAGCCATTGGTCAGCGGTGCTTTTTGTATCTTTCATCGGATGTGTACCAAAAAAAAAACTGGTTTTGTTAGGCTCCTGCCCACATTAATTGTTTTCTTTCAAAAATAAACTAAAAGCTTTCATGAAATATGAAATTAGCAAACATGAAATAAATAGCTTAATTGATATAAAAAATAATTAGCAAACAATATAGGTAACTACCTTTATTTCTGTGTTTTCGTCTGTATTTTCTTTACTTTTTTGAAATATCACATTTTTCGCATTAATTACCATTTTTATGTTTTTTATCTTTTGTCATTTTATTTATTCATAAATGTACTAAAAATTATTATTTTCTTTTTTTAATTCAACACTTCCATGAAAATATAAATTTTTCCTCGCGCGAGGTTTCTCTTGTGGATGTATGAATTCTGTGTTTGTTGTTGAATTGGTTAGGTTATTTTTTGGGTAACAAATACCTTAGAGTTTTATTTTCTGTTTCTTAAAATGTAGAATACGCATGTTTACTATAATTATAAGGTATAACTTACTAGATATATAAGTAACCATTTTAACAATAAATGCTATATAATAAAGTATCAATATCAACATACGACCGTGCCGGAAACACCACTTTCCCTGACTGAGTGCCGGAATAAATTTAAACTTTTCCGCACTGAGTGCGGAATTTTTTTGTAAGTGGGCGGTTAAGTCTCGGGGTAAACTTTTTCCCGCACACTGGGCGGGAACGTGCTACGAGTTTATATCACAGGGTCAAAGGGCGGGTTTAACTGAGCTAAACCAAACCATCAAATAATTTTTTAAAGGATCAACACTTGTACAAGTCAAATTTGATTTACCCTTTCTGAAATACGGCTCGAAATCGATCACACAATGGCCTCTTTCTTACACATAGAAAAAGAAAAGGAGCCACAAGGCTAACAAGAAATAAAAATGCAAAATTCGATGATGCCAAGATGTGCTAAGCGAATTTGATTCTCTCTGCTCGAAGGGCAGCGCGTTCGGCAGAGAGAATACGAAAAGTCGTCGGTCAGCGTGCCGCTGAGCGCGCTGTTCGCTATTCGTTTCGCTTAGCGACTTCAAAACGTTACGTATTACGAGAATACCGATCCAGGTCGTTCTTTTTTGGGTCACCCAGTTTGGTGGGGTCCTCGGCTGTCCACCTTTGAGTCCCGCAAAGTTTTCGGTGCAGTATCAACCGTGCCGCCTACTTCTACCTCATTTGTTGTTACTCTATGCGCAACGTCATCTGCGGAGCTGCTGAGAAGTGGGGCCCCCGTCGTCGTCTTGAGTCGCATTCGGTGTTGTATGAAGCAATGTGTACTTGCCGAGATACGATCCTGCGATCTCTGTTCTGCAGGCTAAGACGCTGTTCACTTGTCTACGGCGGCCGCCACAAGTTGACAAAGTAACATTGATAATAATTGACTTTTAAGGAATGTTCCACATCGAAATTTCCATGCGACGGGTATTTTACTGATAAATATAGTAAGATTAGATGGAAAAAAATGCGTGGGCTTCAAAAATAAGGCAAATTTTATGTTCTTTGTATTTTTTTGCAAAAAAACTATGTTTTTCTAGTCACATTTTAATACATATCATAAAAACTAGCATTAAAATTAGAAAAAATATGTTATTTGATCATAAATAACCGCTCCGTTTGGCAAAAAAATGGCGCAGTTACTCAATGCACCTAATTTGTCCGCGTCGGTTAACCAGAACCCCACAAAAATACGTGTCATCGACATCTGCAGATTAGAATTCCAATGCCTGACAAAATTGCAACCTTGAGTCATTTGAACTACTAAAAAAAAACATTTTTGGTAATGCCTAAAAATAACTAAGGTAAGTAGATCCAAGATGGAGCGTTGACCCAGTCCTGAAATCTGTTTAACCTAATGTAAGTATCTATCTCTCAATAAGACACGCTGGCTGATGACACGTACACATTACCAACATTAGGTAGGTGCCAAAAATGACTATCTCTAAAGTAAGTAAATCAAGACTGGGCAAATACCTCTTTGGCTTTACTTACCACTGTGATTTTTATATCCATAAGTAGCTTGTTCCTTTTTCTATTCTTTTTAGGAATATTTTCAAAAGATGTTTTTTTTTTAATTTTCAAATTCATAACCTAAAAGTGAGGTTAGGTTCCCAACAGACAACTTTCGTCACTTTTTTTTACGAAATTGGCCTTTGCGGCATGACGTTGAACCGAGTTAAGAATCTGTTCAGAAACATTTCCATTTCCAAACGAAAACAACACTGAAACGCCGGAAATTTTATTAGAAATCACTTCCAAGTTGGTGACCGTCGGATGACGTCTCTGGTGAAGAACGTATGAAGAACTACAATATTTTTTACCCAAAGTGAGGTCGCGATTGATGCAAGTTTGGTCGCGCTTAAAGAACTACAATATTTTTTACCTAAAGTGACGTCGCGATTGGTGCAAATTTGGTCGGAAGTCAGAAAAATGTTTATTGGGTGTATTGCTCACTACAATTCTATTCATGTGTTGGTTGAGTCGGCATTGGCCTGTATACGGAGCTGTGATTATTCTCAGGCTGTTCCTTGGTAGTTGCAAGAGCTGCTTTGCTCTACATTTGTCTGGCTTATTCAGAAAGGCTTTGGAGTGCTGTGGTCCCGGAGTCGAGCGCCAGTACTGCACCCCTTTTATTTCAACCTAAAGCATGGCTCTGGTGGTAGGCAATTTTGAACTTGAGAGTAAACCAGAGTTTAGAACTTCCATTGTATTTATTTTTACTTTTTTTACAACGTTTCGAATACTTATGTATCTGAAAGAAAAATTATTAAATTATCAAGCTAACCGCGCGCAAGTAGGAATATTGGCTTATGACGTTACAAAAAATCCATTAGAAAAGACGAAAATTATAATAAAGTACAGGTTTGTAACAGTAATATGTAAAAACAATAAATACGCAGAATTGTACAAAAGCACACAATCTAAATAGATCAAAACCGTACAAACGTAAAACCGGATAAACTGTGTAACATATTCCCGCTAGATGGCGACACAGTATACAGCCAACAATAGCTGGACAAGAAAACCTGTGTAATAGATTGCCACTAGATAGGTACTACCTAATTTCAGTTGGCTAACAAATAAAACGGCGACGTACGTCGCACCGCAGCGCCATCTAGCGGCAATATCTTATAATATTATCGGTAACCCTTATTTTATAATTGTATGGTTTTAGTATTGTATGGTTTTAGGCCAGTACTTTTTGACCAATTTTTGTTTTGTCGCTACATAGTAAAATTTTTGCCCAGTACTGATTTGTTATTGTAAATTTTGGGTTATTGTAAGTTTTGCTAAATTATAGTCGTTCATTAAAATTACGTTAGAATCGCTCTATACATTTTTTAGTAAAGCTCCTTGTAATTTTTTTCTAGATTTTAACTCGTTTATTTTGGTAAATGAAACTGTCAGAAATAGAAAAATTTTAAAGCATGTCAACTTGAATGAAGCCATTGCTAAATTAAGTGAAAATGGGACCGGAATAACAATCCTTGCCTGGTAATAGGTATATACGTCACTAGACCTGTAAAGACACTTTCCGGTCGTGAATCGTACGTACTTTTTTTTTCAAACGATCAGAAAAAACAGTTTAGTACATATCACTTTCGTCAACGCCTAGCCGTGTTGCCTAATTGCTTCTTGTTGGCTAGATAGCCATTGCCACTAAGGCCGGTAGTTTTTAAGATGAAAACTAAGAAAAACAAGTAAAGTTTTGTGGTTAGAAATGATTTTTGTATTTTTAATTTGTGCAAAATTGTAAGAAACATTAGAAAAATTATAGTGTAGTGCCTATTAGCTTCACACAGTTGATTTAGTGATGACTGACGACCAGTTATGGTCGACCATGACCAACTTAGAGCTCATAAAAGGCAGATTTCTAGGTTTGTTCTTGATTTACCTATATTTATAGTATAACTTACTTTGAAAATTAAAAATGTGTGTTCGATTTTTCGGTGTATGTGACTCTTGAAGCAGTTTCTATTATTTCCTCCGAATTCAACTCATTTTCTAGATCTGAGTACGTTTTTGTAAACTAAACTTTTGAAACAAATTTAAAAGAGCTTTTTTAGAAGTGTCAAAACTGCCCAAAAAAAAACAAGCTAACAACTGTCAACAAGAAGTCATAGCCAACTTGACTAAAAATGGGACCGGAAAAGGATCAAGGGACCGGAAAATTGAACAAAAAGGTCCTTTCTTGAGAGTGGAAATATTTCATGTCATTTCTTGTAATGTCGAACTTTCCGTACGAAAAATCGTACGGAAAGTGGCCATTTTCCGGTTGTTTGAAAAAAATAGGTATTTACGTCACTAGACCTGTAAAGACACTTTCCGGTCGTGTATCGTACGTACTTTTTTTTTCAAACGATCAGAAAAAACATTTTAGTATCTATCACTTTCGTCGACGCCTAGCCGTGTTGCGTAATTTATGAACAGTCCCCTGATATTTTCTGCTTCTTGTTGGCTAGATAACCATTGCCGCTAAGGCCGGTAGTTTTTAAGATGAAAACTAAGAAAAACAAGTAAAGTTTTGTGGGGAGAAACGATTTTTGTATTTTTAACTTGTGCAAAATTGTATAAAACATTAGAAAAATTATAGTGTAGTGCCTATTAGCTTCACACAATTGATTTAGTGATGACTGACGACCAGTTATGGTCGACCATGACCAACTTAGAGCTCATAAAAGGCAGATTTCTAGGTTTGTTCTTGATTTACCTATATTTATAGTATAACTTACTTTGAGAATTAAAAATATGTGGTCAATTTTTCGGTGTATGTGACTCTTGAAGCAGCTTTTATTATTTCCTCCGGATTCAACTCATTTTCTAGATCTGAGTCCATTTTTGTAAACAAAACTTTTGAAACAAATTTAAAACAGCTTTTTTAGAAGTGTCAAAACTGCCCAAAAAAACAAGCTAAAAGCTGTCAACAAGAAGTCATAACCAACTTGGCCAAAAATGGGACCGGAAAAGGATCAAGGGACCGGAAAATTGAACAAAAAGGTCTTTTCTGGAGTGTGGAAATATTTCGAAAGAACATGCCTTGTAATGTAGAACTTTCCGTATGAAAAATCGTACGGAAAGTGGCTATTTTCCGGTCGTTTGAAAAAAAATAATAAATAGACTCTTCTTGAAAACTCCCTGTAAAGAAAAACTTTCCGAGCTAAAAATACGACCTGTTGAAAAAAAAACAATAATTTTAGAAGTGTGATACATATCTGGCACACCTTTCAAATCAACGCTTAATAAACCCTGACAAGAAATATTCATTAGGCGGTTTAAATTGGTTATGAAACAAATCTATAGGCTTTTTCTTTCTTCTACAGTCCGTAATTACAAAATATAACCCTTCCCACTTGCAATCATTCAAATTATTCCCCTATACAACGGCAACGCAGTGAAATTTACGAATTTATACGAATTTCTGGGCCCTTTGTCCCCATATACATTTTCCTGCGTTGTGGGTGGTTTTAAACTGTCATAAAATTTGCCGCGACATTTGAGTTATAGACAGCGTAGGCATTTTTGAAATACGCACCCCCTGAACGTTATACTCGCAATCGTTAAAATAACGTAGATTTTCCCTATTGCGAAATAAAACTTGAAACCTATACTTTATATTACTCAGAAGGTTATAGTTTCGATCTGATGATTTTTGTCCACGGCCGCCATCTTGATTATTTCAAAATACTGGGTTTACAATATTACTATTTACCGGATAAATACCCCTCACTCCTTCAAAATACCCCCAATTTTTTAAACTAGAGATTTAAATTATGCGGACTCGAAAAACCCAGAATTAATATATCTTTGAATTTCGGCCACTAAAAACCGAGTAAAATGATATACCACACAGTTATATTTTGTTTAGATATTAGGAACATTTAGCTATTATTTAAACATATCCGTGTACGTACGTCGGGATGTCGTGCGTGCAAATCTGCGCGTATATATATCTCTCACAGTGGCGATTCCCCCCCCCTTTAGCTCCAGAAAAAAGTAGACAACAAAGATGCTGGTGGTAACCCTGAAGTATTTGGAGAAAAAACGAGAAATTGCAGAAAGTTCCTTTAAAGACATTCTAGAATCCCTCCACAGTACTTTCACATCAAGAATAAACAAACGCATGACATGCAAAAACCATTGGAAATACTAAACAGTAGAGACATAAAGCTATTTGTAACTCATCGCGGTATACGTATCCGCATCTAGCGAGAACCCAGCACATTGATTGGTCAGAAACTTATAGCACGTTCGAAAAGAGCAGATATATGCTAATCTAAGGTGTTCTTGAACGCGATAGGTGTTGAGATGCGTTAGGTATCACGTATCGTTACGGCACACGTATCGTATCTCAGCACCTATTGCGTTCAGAAACACCTTAAATTAGCATATATCTGCTCTTTTCGAACGTGCTACAAGTTTCTGACCAATCAATGTGCTTGGTTCTCGCTAGATGCGGATACGTATACTGCGATGAGTTACAAATAGCTTTATGTCTCTAATGTTTCAACTTAAAAATCTTTTTAGACCTCAAAAAAAAAGTATTTAGCTATTAGGTTTTGTTTGTGATTTGTTTGCTGTCTATGTTTTTTATAACTGAAAAAATTATACGTAGTTACTCGAGCATTATTCTATTTTTTCGTATGGAAACCGCCCCGCCTTCTTTTCAAATGGCTGGGACCGCCACTGTCTCTCAGTTTGTAGGCAATATCTGGCTAAAATATCTGTCAAAGATGTATTGAGTCGCCGCTTGAAGATTTGTACGCGCGTATAAGTTAAATGGACACATCTCTCCGTGTGTTCGTATTTCTGTTTAGAGTTGTTTTATTTTGAGCTTTTTAAATCTTTGTTTATGGAAAACTAAATCCAACGACAATGAATTAATAAAAATAAAAAAACGATGCACACGCCACTGCTAATAAATTTAAGTCACTGTCATTGTCGCTACTAAACGTACATGTACACACAGATTTGTCAGCGCGTACATATCTCAAGAAAATATCGCGTGTCTGTATAGGCCCCTTAAAATGGTGCATCGTTCGAAAAACTTTAGAGCTTCTTATACTTTATATATAGAAATTTACAATTATTTTTATTTAAATTTTTAATTAAATCCCCCAAAAATCATTTAAAATCCCTAGAGATTTAAAGCAAATTTGGGCCTCCTACCAAAAAAGTTGAAGCGGCTGGAAAAATGAAGGGCAGTAAACGGAAAAAGTAAAAAAATTGAATATAATGAGAAAATGAGAAAAAAAGAGCGGTGGTGAAAAATGAAAAAATTTTGAAAATTGACAACATGGGGCGGCTGAGAAAATGGATAGGATGGAAAAATTGGCGCAGCTGAAGGCTACTTAGCAGCTGTATTATGTTTTAGTGCTATTGTTTTCTCAATAGGGTACTTACCGTTAAGTGGCTTTTAATTATTTTTTTCTTTAACTTGTTTTTTTTCCGTTTTAAACTACAGAAAATGGTATATAAACCACGTGGCTCAAGTATTTTCGCCCCGGGATAAAAGTGCTAAAGCTATATCATAAATATATTAAAATTTCTTTGAGAAAAATCGGTTATAAATAATGATGATTCTTTTAATAATACTGGCAGCCATTTTCAATCCAAGATGGCGGAGAACGCAGCCGTCTCTCAGAGCTAAACTTTTTTTAAAACCTACCACAGGAGTAAAGCAATATCTGTCAAAAATTCCATTTCCTCCAGAAAAAAATTCCTCACGAGTTATTATAGGTAGTTTGACTAAGGAAAAATTTTAAAAATGGACTTTTTTAAATTGCCTTTTTTCTCGAACCAAACAAAACCGATTTTTACGTGAAATTTTCCCATGAATAAAACTTGCAAACCAAGCTATATCCCCAGAGCAACCCCGCAGTTTTTCCCTCAGGTGTTGGTAATCTAATTTCCGCGACCTTTTCAGGCAGTTTAAATGCGATATTTCGGGAAATTCATGGAAAATTCCGCTTGTTGCTTCCCGTACTATTGTCGGCTTTTTTACACTCACCGAAATTATTCTTGTTTAAAAGTAGTTTGTTCATTTGAAAATTTATGACCAAAGCTGCCACGAATGTACAGTTTACAGAAATAATTTGGGGCTGATTGCGGGGTCGCGAGGGGGTATATATATATATGAAAATTCATAAGTTTTTAAACAACGCTGCGGTTTTATAAATTTAAGTTTGATGAGGGTGTTTTAACGAATATGCAGTTTTCTAATATTAGAGGGAAGTGTGTTGAAACAGATTTCTATCTAATGGCAAAAAAAACGATCTCAAAACCCTCTATTATAAATCAACACTCTTGATAAAATTTCAACTCCTATATGATATCATGTGGACCTCCGTAAATTTAGAAATAAAAAGGCATACAAAAATCTGAGTAAGCCACCCAAATAATATTATAGAATATTTTTGACAGGGACAAACATTCTCCTTTTTTTCATTTTTGTTTTAAATAGTGGGAAAAACCCTGTATTTTTTCCCTCGCGAAAAGACTTATATGAGTATAAACCATTCCAAAAAAAATTCCAACAACTTTCACTCAAGTTTAAAGAAAAAATCGCATAAGGAGATTAAAAAAAAACCACATGTCCCATAGTCCTAAACTCAGGGGCGTACCGAGGGGGGGGGGGGGTGTTGGGGTAAACCCCCCGTTCCCGAGAAGCCTGGTTATGGTCACATTTTTACTTCACATTAGGTTTTTTTATTACTTATCCTTCTCCCCCCCCCCCGAAGTCAATTTCTGGGTGCGCCACTGCTAAACTTTAGTTCATCTTAGTAAATACTTCTCTAAAAGATTTAATCCTGTTTCCAATCTGAGTCTCTCCATTATTACTTGATATTTTTATTCTACTGGCGAAGGTCACTTTTATATCAAGCCATAGCATAAAATAAGTGGTCTGGAATAACGTACCCCATTTCTGCTCCCAAATAAGCCGTTTTAAAGTTGTTTTCGTTCGGAACTTGGGGGGAAGGTTTCCTATTTCGTCCTCGTCATTTTTAATATCGGATAAGGTTGGACAGGGAGGTTGCAATTGATTATATACAGGGTTCCTAAGCAAATCCTTAGAGGGCCAAGCAGCCGTGTATAAGATGCAGACAAACGGAAAAGCACATTAGGCAGAAAAGGATGGGTATGGGGCGATGTTGTCACTACATCTTACACTTAGTAAATCCATTCCAGGTTGTTGTTTTCTAATGTTTTTCATTTTCATACCTTTAGGACTAGAATAAAAATTGTTTTTGCTCGACTTTAATACCAAACTGATGAAAGATATCGTAAAAACAAATATTTTTCGGCTTTTCATTTTGTAACCATTGTCCTTACGCACTGTTTACTGAGATACATGCAAATGCCTAACCTAAAGCGTTCATACACGCCGGAGAAATCGACTGAGATATTTCCGTAGAAACTTTATCAAGCAAATAGGACGGGTTGACGCCTTCGAACGTCCAACCCGGGTTTTGCACTTTGATTCGAAATCAAAAAGGAAGAACAGTCAGATGTGGGGCCGTGCACAAATTACGTAACGGTGATTTTACCAATTTTTGACCCCCTCCCTATGTAATGTTTTGTAACGGTTTGGCACGCCACTCTCCTAATATTACGTAACGATTTCAAGACCACTACCCCCCCCCCAAAAAAAAAACTTTTTATTTTCATTCCAAATTTTCTTAGTTTCACACAAATGCAAACGCTGTCGAAAACCCCCCTCCCCCCTACGTAACGTTTTGTAACTCCCCTCCCCCCTATGACCATTACGTAATTTGTGCACGGCCCCTGTAGTCCCAGTGGAGGAGGGCGAGAAAATTGATATTTTTTTCTTAAAAATTATACTCTTTAGACCTATTTCTTTGCGTTCCCGAAATTACGTAATTTTTGAAAAAACATTTTTGCGTTCGGCTAATTTAATTGAAAAATTTTTGCCTGCGGCGCCCTTTATCTTCTCACTCCAAACCAAGATCCCCCGTTTTGGGAAAACTGATCCCGTCTCTGCTTCTAAATTTTTTCGAATAAAAGTGGAGTATGACCATGGGGGATATAATTTTTTTCTACGGTATGACGAAAATTTCGAGAAAGTTAAAGAAAAAAATAATAAAAGTGGCAGAGCTCAAGTTTTTCGTAAAAAAAAAACGTTTTTTGTAAAGAAACAGAGCAAAATAAATATTTTCACCCCTTTTTGGGTGTTACAAATATTGGCAGCCCCTTATTTTTCGCTTTTACCCTCCCGCTAGTTTTGAAGAATTGGTTCGCTACATGTTTCGAGATCATGTCATTAAACACCTCGAAAATATCAAATGTAGTGTAGGACCAGCTTTATTTCAAATCAATAATATCGCAAGCAAAAAGCTCTGCAGGAAAAACAGCGCCGTTTATTGATTTCTTTGGCTGCTAGTGCTAGCTGCATGGTTTGGCCGTTTCCGGATAGATGTCACTAGTAGAACAGAATGGAAAGAAATTTAATTAAAAGCGAAGATATTTCTTTCTAATGTTAACAACCTCACGAGTTTATCGCTCAGTATCGTAAATAATGGACCCTGCCGCCTCCTTTAAGCAAGAAAAAGCTGTGGTTTGGACCTGAAAACATCTAATTTTCCTCGATCATCTCATGGTGTGGCCGCCATCTAGCGGAATTTGCAGACATCTTGTCAACGGTTATTATTGCAACTATGATTTATGCTCACAATGAAAGAGTGGCGACAATTTTTTCTCATGAAAGCAGTCCGGAGATAATAACAAACTGGCACCATTGCTCAATATACCTGTTTCTTTTGTGCGCGCAGAACTTTCTATGCCATTTCTGTTTGATTTATTGAAATCCTATCCCTAAGGAAAATCTTAGGAACCCTGTATATGTAATATTAACCTGTAAACTAAACGTTATAAATACCAGAAATCCTATTTTTACCGCGACTTGCAGCGACTTTTTCTTAATGAAGCTTTAAGCTAATGGTCCTTTAAAGTACCGTTAGTGATTTATGTATCTTGCGCCGGTTTTAAAGGACAATTAAGCGTCCATTAAAGCATATTTAGCTAACTGGTCAAAATCGGCCAATTAAAACAACTTTAAACCTACTTTAGTCAATTCCTAACCCCACTATTTCATGTTTTTTATTTTTTTTATTTTGTATTTTTTTAATTTTGTGAGAAAGGGAATACCTCGACATGCTTAATGGAGTTATTGTAGAGGATATTATGAAGGATGAATTAGAAGTGCTGGACTAGGTAGATATGGGTTTTCCCCGTAGGCTCTTTCATAGGGCCAACCGTTACGAAGAACTATCAGAGTTACATTTTTTAGAAGATTTCGCCTAACCAAGCCCACGGTCATGGTCCTTTTCGGAATCCTGAATCCGCCTCTACAGAACTCTGAAATCTGCCTTAAAATTAAAAATAAACAGAAAAAATAAATAAAATTATAACGGTGATGCCACCAGACAGCTAAAGAAATCCCTAGGTTAATGCGCTGTTGCCATACTGTCAGGTCGCTAAAAATCATTTTAGCAAAAGTTCCGCAAAAATTAGTCCGCGCAAGTAGTTGAAAGTTAATGAATCTTTAAAATGAATTGGTTCTTGGTTTTCAAAAAATGTCGCTGCAAGGGGCGGTTAGAATTTTTTCGCCCCCTCTCTGTTCCAGCATCCCGTAAAAACTACTGAATTCATGGAAGTTTTAGTATTATATTCCTGGGATTTATATAGGCTTAACAAAAGTTATGAACATTAAAAAAGCAATGGTTTTAAGCTTTCGAGAAAAATCGCTTGCAAACGAGGGTTTTTTTAAATTTGCATGGCTAAAATAATATTTTCAAGAAAAGTTATTCCTTAAGCATTTGACAATTTATTTGGAAGTATACATCTCAAAAACTAAGAAAGTAGGCAAAAATTATTACGTAGATACTTAAAATTAAATTTTTTACAGCACCATTGCAATATTCAAAAATGAAAAACCCTTTGAAAACCCTCGCATAGTTCAAGAACGGCTTGACATTTTGAGGTTGTGGTTTTCGCTTGTTAACTTTTCTTGAAATAGAGCCTCGCAAGTGATCAGTCACACAGAAAAAAAAATTGCTCCAATGAAAGGGTACCCTTAATTTTATTGCTGAATTTCACTGGTTTAATGTTTTTCATTAGTTCGATGTATTTTTACATATTATCAATAACTTTTTTATAAATAATAGTAACGAATAAGTACATTAAACCTATGAAATTAAGTAATATAACTAATGATACCCTTACATCGGAGCAAAAATGTTTTGCTGTGATACTGACCACTTGCAAGACTCGATTTTCAAGAAATTCTAAATATGTCAACCCTTTTTTAAACTCTACGAGGGTTTTATAGTAGTTTTCACAACTAGTTGCCAAAATAGTGCTTTTTTTACAAGCGTTGGTTTTTAAATAACGAGCACAGCGAGGTATTTCAAAAATTTTGAATTATTGCCAAAATAGTGCCTCATATGCACCGCTGGCTAAAACTTTGAGAAAGGTATACTAAAAATGCCATTTTTTACCTGTTTTAAAGGCTGTTGATGAAAATTTCTTAAAGTGTAAATAAATGATATTGCGCGTAATATTTTTTTCAAATTTAAGCCGAAATCAACTGAAAAATTTTGATCTTTTTCACGTTTCTTGTCACATACTTCAAAAATATTGGGTTGGGTTAGCTGCGAAGAGAAGGCGATCGATTCTCTCCTGCTCCCCCTGGAACTGCCACTGCAATTTATTCTATATCATTATTTTAAACTACCCCAAAAGTCTCCAATTTAAAAGTTAACTTAAAATATAAAGCGTTTCCTTCAGTCCAGCGGCAGCTTTGATGATTGCGCCCCTAAATAGACGGTAAATCCTCATCATCCCTTAAGTAATTCTTCTTATTCAGGTCTTTAGCGTCTGTCTGTCAGTAGCAAATGGTTTTCTTTCACTGCCCTGGGAAACTAAATTAATTTATTTTAAGGTTTATTTCTGCGCGATGGATAAAGTTGGGTATATAGTCCAAAAAACGCGGCAAAAGCACCTACCAAGCGTAGTCGAGTCCTGACCTGCGGAGATATTAGAGACATAAAGCTATTTGTAACTCATCGTGGTATACGTATCCGCATCTAGCGAGAACCAAGCACATTGATTGGTCAGAAACTTGTAGCACGTTCGAAAAGAGCAGATATATGCTAATTTAAGGTGTTTCTGAACGCAATAGGAGCTGAGATACGATACGTGTGCCATAACGATACGTGATACCTAACGCATCTCAACACTTATCGCGTTCAAGAACACCTTAGATTACCATATATCTGCTCTTTTCGAACGTGGTACAAGTTTCTGACCAATTAATGTGCTTGGTTCTCGCTAGATGCGGATACGTATACCGCGATGAGTTACAAATAGCTTTATGTTTCTATTATGTAATATCAATTTCGTACGTTACCAAATAATTAGCATAACTCATTTAATAACTAAACCTGCTCTAAACCATAAAAATTATTCATCAAATCAAAAAAATCTTTATTTAAAAAAAATCTACAATTTAAACAATATTAAGTACAATAAAAGGTCAATTGCTAAAAATGTTTTTTTATTAAGCATTGAAGCCAAAATAGTATTTTACTTTCTTATAACCAGCTTTACAATTATGCATAAATTATAACAATACAATTCAATTTAAAAAAGTTTTTTTACAAGTTAAAATTGACAAAGGTAAATGGCTTAAGTGAGTCAGGAGTTTAATAGTAGTTTTCACAACTAGTGGCTAAAATAGTGCTTTTTCTTACAAGCGTTGGTTTAGATAACAAGCGCAGGAAAACATTTAAAATAGCGAGTAAAAAAGGCACAGTTTAGCCGCGAGTTGTTAACAATATTTTTTTAATACCTTTATCAAAAAATCGACGAAAAACAGGAAAATACTTTTAAAAATCTCGAACCAAGAGCACTTCGCGATGTGCCTTTTTACTCGGTAACGTTCATTGTTGCGACATTTTAATCTTTGACAGTTTGATATTTTGACGATGTTTTTAAATGATTTTTTCGTAAATACTTGGTGAAAACCGGCGGAAATTACTTAATTTTTAGGCGAGAATAATTAGATTTTTTCAAGAATACTATTTTCCGCTATTGCTCTTATTTTTTGGGGGTGAAAAAATGGATAGAAATCTTTTTTTGCACCCGTGATCAAAAAAAAAGTTAAAATCATGCTTTTGATGAAGGTATAAAAAAGGTATAAAAATTAAGGTATAAAAAAAATATATTATAATTCTGGAGTAAATTCCTTTTGTTTTTGACCGTTTCTCTATCGCGATTTAGCCTTTAAGAAATTGAAATTGGATGAAAAGCAAGGGATTTTTCCTTTTCTGCATTCTTTTATATCTTTCTTAGTCAGTATTCGCTGGATTTAGAGTATTTAAAGTAATACTCTATGAGGCACACTGGGCAATTTCTTTATACTATATTACTTACTGAATTATGTGGTTGAGATGCTTTTGAATAATATTGGCTCTATGAATTCAATTGTCGCAATGCCAATATTGCGTTTATTCGTAAACAAATGATTAACTTTGAGTAAGGTACTTGAGTACTATATGCACAGGTTGACAATATGGCCAGGAATTCGGTTGTTTCCTGAAAGATGGCAGCACCACGCATACGTGTTGTTTTCTATTGACCTAAATTATTAGATGTGATTCAGCAGATAAAGTTCCTTCCTTTTAGTTTGTTATTGTTTTTTGGTATTATCTTACGTCTTTTTCAAATAATTATGTAAATGTAATTTTTTTTTATTTTAACAAAATTTTAAACGTCTTGTCTTATTTTAACCTGTTTGTACGGTTATTTTATTTTTAAAATATAATAATATTTTAACTCATTTTCGTAATAACGTGAAACCTAATTCGTCAAATCATTTTAATCTGATTTGTCTGTCCAACTCCAAACAACTGTTTATTATTAAGACGTTTTTATTTTCTTTTATAACTTCTTAAAATATTGTTTATACAGCAGTTTTTGTAAGTGGTGAGTGTTCTTTGATAAATAATGTTAACAACATTGAATTAATATTTTTAGAATTGAAGAAGTAGTCCATTGGTGGAGGGATTTCAACTAAATGAAAAAGCTCTGGTCATTCTCCGCTGTTTTTATTTTAAAAAAAAATTCACCCAACATGTTTTGACATTATACGCTGTCATCTTCAGGGTGTACCTAGGGTGGTGCTACAAGTGTGGCGACATCTTGTGTCTATGGAAAAGTACTAAAAACTCACTGTTAGGTGGAGAACGAGAATTTTTTTTTATAAAAGGGTGAAATTGTGAGAAAAAACTTAATTAAAATTAAGGGCCTAGCCCCCATGTTTAAATTCAAAAAGGAAAATCATTTTATTTCAAAAAGTAAATTTCGCAAATTTTTTTTAATGAAATGGACACGTGTAACTTTTAGAACAAAATCAGAGGAAAACTAACATAAAATACGCTAGGCAAGCTCTAAAATCGGTTCGTTTTTGGTTTGAAGCTCGGTGAGATCGATGATCAGCTGACTTTTGCTCAAGCTCCACACGATCAGGTCCACAATCCAAAACGAACGAAACGAACGTCGCAAAAGTCGATATCGGTGGTTTAATCTAGGGTTTAACTATTTATAAAATTGCGCTTAAAAGATAGGGAAATTTTGGAACACTTATTTAACCCTTCCAGTGGTGGTCCCTGGGGGGGGGGGCGATCGCCCCCTGAAGTCTTTGGAGAAAAAACAAGAAATTGCAGAACGTTCATTTAAAGCAGGGTTGGAAAAAAAACACGGGTTTTTTATACAAAAACCCACCCCACTCGGCTTTTTTGAGTTTTATAAATGGGTTTTCTTGGGTTTTTTTATGGTTTTCTTATGTAAATAATGTAAACAAACCTAAATAAAATTATTTTTGGAGTTTGTGTATTTACTACACTGTAAGTACCTGCTTACTTAATATGATATGATACTATATGATTCAAGTTTTCGTTTTTTTTTCGAAGTGATTAACTCTAAACCATTTTTTTAACAGAAAAATGCCTAAGAGTAGCGGTAGAAATAGTGCTTCGGAATGGACTGAGGTCTTAGAATCCAGTAATAAATGTAGAGTTTGCAAATATTAAATCAGAATCGTTTTTTTTTATAATTTGCATTGTTGCCCAGCTAGTGCAGCATACACTGAAAGACATTTTTCAACTTACGGTCTTATTTGGAATAATAAAATATTAATAGATTAGAAGTGATTAGAAAACGCTATGCAACTGGTCAAGTTTCTCGAATCTTACGATCAGATTCAAACGACTGGTAATAATATACCTTTTTTTTACCTTCATCAAAAACATGATTTAAGTAACTGTCTGCAGATAACTAAAGCATGGCTTTTTTGGTTACCGATGCAAAAAAAGCTTTTTTTTATCACGGGTGCAAAAAAAGATTTCGGTCCGTTTTTTACGGAATAGCGGAAAATAGTAGTATTGAAAAAATCTAATTATTCTTGCCTAAAAATTAAGCCATTTCTGCCAGTTTTCACCATGTATTTACGAAAAAATCAATTAAAAACATCGTCAAAATATGAAACTGTCAACGACGAAAATGTCGTAACAATGAACGTCACTAAATAAAAAGGCACATCGCCATGGAAACCACCATAATTATTTAATTTACCAGCCGCCTTGATTTATAGTGTAAAAATGGGGTGCTGCGAGAAGTGCTCTTCGTTCGAGATTTTTAAAAGTATTTTCCTGTTTTTCTTGGATTTTTTGATAAAGGTATTAAAAAAAATAAGAACTCGCGGCTAAACTGTGCTTTTTTTTTAGTCGCGTTTTTAAATACTTCGCTGCGCTCGTTATTTAAACCAACGCTTGTAAAAGAAAGCACTATTTTAGCCACTAGTGGTTAAAACTTCTATTTAGGTTTTTTATTTTATTAATAATGAGAAAACCCACTTTTAAAAAAGCCCTACGGGTTTTTTTATGTGGGTGGGTTACTCTCTGGGCAGCCAAACCTTCCTTAAACACATTCCAGAATCCCTCCACAGTATTTTGGGACAGTTTGACCTTCGATTTGTCACACCAAGAATAAACAAACGCATGAAGTACTTACCGCGAAAACCACAAGATTGGAAATACAGAGCAGTATTGTATAGTTTCTTTTTTTATAAACAAGTTTTAGACAAAATCATTTCGGACATAAAAAAGTATTTTTGACTTGAACATATTCATACCAAGTTTTAAACAACGTGAGGGCAAAATTTACTAAAGTCGTTTTCAAATTGCAAGTACTATAAACTGTTTGATTAATCCAAAACACAAATTCTTGAACTTTTATTGGGAGAAGTCAGTGTTTGGAAACAATATTGTTCAGAAGTAGGCAAAAGCTTAAATCAAAACACACCTGATAATAAGTGTGGCGATATTTTTCAAAAGTAGGACATACGGCGCTAGAACATCTTTGATATTTACGTTATTAGTTTGATTTTGTGTCAAAAGCGGCATTTGTAGTGCAATTTTCTTTAAAAAATTCGCCTGCGGCGCTATGATACCATTTATGTTCATGATTTTAGTTTAATTTAACTCAAATATTGCATATTTAATGTAGTTTTCTCAAAAATTTTTGACACATTTAAAATAAAAAATGTATAAAATAAACAAATTAAAATCTGAGTAACCCCCCCCAAAAATTTAAGGCCAAATTCGCGCTTGTAGTTACTAAGTTTTGTTTGCATATATTGATATGTTCCTCATAAAAGCTATGTTTTATCCTAGTTTTGTTTTCGTATCGAAACCGGCCCCCCTTTTCAAATGGCTGGGACCGCCACTGACTTCGTAGTGGTTGTGGCTATTACTGCGCCTGCGCAATAGCTAAACGTCATGCCGTTGTGGGAACTAACCAGTACCAGTGCCGTAAGCTACGAATCCATTTCGTTGTGGTTACTTTTTTGGTTAATTTGAGAGAGAATAAAATATTACCAGGTTCCAACATATAAACCACTTGTTTTGTAAAAAAAAGCCCAATTTTGTGTTTTTTTTTTCATCTTGAAATTTTTTTTGATTTGACTATTTTTAATGTGTTCCAAAAACTCTGGTAAAATCGGCGCGTGTTAGTGGTTGTTAAACACTACCATAACGGCTGTCAAAGTAGTCAAAGATTTAAGCGTTTCAAAATAATCACTCTCCCAAGAATGCCTGACAAAAATCAAGTACAAAATAAAATAACTGCATAAGCTAACTTCTGAACTACGAACACGAACTAACTCGAACTCATCCGATGAGTTTCTTGACGGAATCGATTACCAACTAATAATCTTAATTTCTATTTGGTGAAAGATCAACGCATGCATGCCAAAAATAAATTATATTTACATATTCACAAAAAGTTATATTAAAAGATAGAAGCAAAAAATAGATCTAGCGTCAACCATTTAAACAAACACAAAAGAAATATTCGAAAAATTAATTTATTTTTTGTCAAGCCTTCATGCAATTTTTAAATGGCGGAAAAAATCAGCTGCTAGCTTTGTGTCGTCATCGGGTCTAGTCGAAGAGTGGGGCAAAATTACTAGACCGTATCTATTCTACGGACCCTGATTATTTCCAGCTTATCACCGAGAAAATGAGGCCAGCTAAAAGTTGTGGGCTAGACGTTTGGGGCTGGAAAAACTCATTTTTGTGGGTTATTCCAGCCATTTGATTGAATTACTTCAACACTTTTTTTTTATCTGGAACAGTTCTGGCTAAGGGTGCCCACAAAATTGGACGAAATTTGTTTTTTGTTTAAATTAAAATGCTGGCCTTGACCATCTTGGTTTTAGTAAATTACATAGCTGCCTCAAACCAGTTATTGGGTTGTGGCAAACATTAAACATGGGTAAACATTTTATGGAATGTTTCAAACCCATAGGAGGTAAAAACTGTTAGTTACTAACCAAACGTGAATTGTTTTAGCTACTTCGCGGGGCTGCTTAAACCTCTATTAAGGATTGTTCCAGCCCAACTTTACGGTTTTATCAGATTTATTGCTTAAATTTGGCCCTGTTCAGTTCATTATCGTTTAAGCACCCGAAAGGTGCACACCTCTTTCTAATAATTTCTTTAACTTATCTGGTTTTTGAGATATTAAAATTTCAATTTTTGCGATTATATCACAAACTTAATAAGAGGGTATCTTATGATGTTGGGTGTCATTTAAAATGATTTTTTAAGGAGAATTCAGAAATGGTTTGTCTTTTACTTACATTACACACATACGCATAATATGCTGTTTATCCATTTTTGATAATTTTCAATCAATTTATTAAAAAGTTTTTTTTCTATTAAATTTTGTTTGTATTTTTGTTTATTCAATATGTATAAGTTTAGGCCAACTGTGTCAGAAATAATAAACTTTTTATTGCAGCCCTTCTAAAATATGTACTGGTCCAGTCCAGCTAACTGGGCTAACCAACCTAGTCGACGGGGCGCCAAAAAAAAACTCTTTATTCCAGCGCCAAACTTGTGCTGTTCCAGCCCATCTAACTGGGCTGGATTCTCCCAATCGGCAGGGTACGAAAAAAATAAACTCTTTATTCCAGCCCCAAACTTGTACTGTTGCAGTCCCCCTAACTGGGCTGGATCAACATAATCGACAGGGTACCAAAAAAAAAAAACAAGCTCCTTATTCCAGCCCCAAACTTGTACTGTTCCAGCCCACTCAACTGGGTTGTACCAACCCAATTGACGGAGCACCAAAAAATAAGGTCTTCATTCCAGCTCCAACTTCAGGCTGTTCCAGCCCAGCAGGTAGGACTGTCCCAACTATAGCTATTGATATTCACAGTCCTCATATAAAGCTTTATAATGTGATAATCAAAAACTGTGGGTTGCGACAAAAAAAATAGTTGGAGTAATTCAAGCTGTGGGCTGTCCACGATTTTACCCGCGGCCCTGGCCTAATTTAACCCATATTTTGGGCTATGGCTACCATTTGTTTTCTCAATGTACGGACCGCGATTATTACCAGCTTGGTTATAGGGTTTGTGGCTGGGCACCTAAAAAATGACCTCAATAAAACAAAATTTTTTAATAAAACTTCCGTCAAACGAGAAGACAAATGGCAATACTTTTCTATCTAATATATCTTTCCCAATAAAACTTTTTATTATTGGCGGAAAATTTTTATCCTGTCCTCGTTTTATTGTTCCATCTGGCCAAGTGTAAAATATAAAACTCTTATTGATGAGCAAAAACTGACGAAATTTGATGAAACTTCTTTCTATTTGAGTTTTATAAATTCTTATATTGTCAATTCGCTTATCACGGTAAATTTTTACCCGACTGCCTACGGCATCGCGGCCAGATGGATAATATTTTGTTGCTATATTTTACTTATTATCCTCACCGTTCCCCCTTCCCTCTCAGCGATACGACCCCAAGGAATACGGGAGGTTAAGCTTTATATTATGACATCAAAAAAAATGTTTAAATAAAATATCTACCCGACCTCCTCATTCTAAAGAGGATTGACTATATAATAGAGAAATCGTTCGCAGTCGCATGCGTATACCCAAGCAACAATTATAGTCAATTTCACTGGTTGCCATTGTCATTGCCACCAAAAATGGGTTAAAGCATAGCAATATTTCCTACAAAAAACAATTTATAGAAAAAATGTCCTTATTGTCAGTGAGTGTGGTCACTATTATGGTTAAAAAATTACCACAGTGTCGTAAAAATATAAAGTAATACGCGAAAGTAATATATTCTGTCTAGTCCATTCATAAAGAAGAGAGAGTAATAAAACAATTTAAAACATAATTTCTCGTGGCGTAGGTCTTTTGCCAACATTTAAATTAAAGAAAAACAGAAAAAGGACAGCAGTTAAAAATATATATGTATTATATTTTAACTTAATAGAGAAATTGTTTATTATGCGTGTTCTGTTTTTGCACTATAACATGTAGGTATGCAGATAATGCCATAATTGTTTCAGGTGCATAATTAGAGGATTAAGTTTAAGTGAGGGATAAATAGCAATAGAAAAAATAATAATAGAATTTTATGATTTGAAGCAGTGGCGGTCCCAGCCATTTGAAAAAAGGGGGGGGGCAGTTTCGATACGAAAAAAACTAGAACAAAAGCATAGCTTTTATGAGGAACATATCAATATATGCAAACAAAACTTAATAGTTAAAAGCGCGGATTTGGTCTGAAATCTAGGGGGGGGTACTTAGAATTTAAGTCGTTCATTTAGTACATTTTTTATTTTAAAAAATGTTCAAATCCGCCGAAAATTTTTGACAAAATTACATAAAAAAATTAATTTTTGAGTAGAATTAACTAAAATCGTAAATATCAACGGTATTATAGCGCCGCAGGCGAAAATTAAAAAAAATGCATCAAAGAATGCATTTTTTTATTTAAAACTAAGCTAAATATATATGCTCAGGTCCAAAATGATTGTGTCTAAAACTTGTTTATACATGTAAACTCTATAATACTGTTCTGTATTTCGAATATCGTGGTTTTTGTCTGTTTTAAATTGTCCCAAAATACTGTCGAGGGATTCTAGAATGTCTTTAAAGGAACGCTCTGCAATTTCTCGTTTTCTCTCCAACCACCAGTATCTTTGTTGTCTACTTTTTTCTGAATAAAAGGGGAGGGCCGATCGCCCCCCCCCCTGCCCTCCCCCTGGGACCGCCACTGTTTTAAGAATGTTAGACCTAATACCTCCTGGTTCAGTAATATTAATGGACAACGCCAGTTACCATTCCAGAAACCTTGAAAAACTACCAACCACAGCATAGAGAAAAGCTGATATTTGTAAGAGGCTTACAGAAGAAAACATAAATTTTGAGGCAGATATGGTAAAAAAAGAACTACTATGATTGGTAAATAGCCACAAAGAAAAATTCAATAAGAAACATAACAGTATCAAGACTGCCGCCTTACCATTGTGAACTTAATCCAATAGAATTAATATGGGATCAAATGAAAGGGTATGTAGCAACGAATAATACTACCTATAAATTAAAGGAAGGAGGAGGAAATTAATAAAGTAATTTTTTTTATTAAATTTCATAGAACTTTTCACATATTTACTATTTTCTTCTTAAAATGTAAGTTTCCAGCAATTGCGGAGCCTATAAGAATAGTTTATTGCTTGCCGTCTATTGTTCTCGGTTTTGAGTTTTATTTATTTATTTTTACCTGAGGTAAATTAGAAAATTTTTAAAAGAGAAGAAAAAGTGATTGATCACTCAGTACAAAATTTTTACAAATTTGCATTTTTATTACTCTCTCTTCTTTATGAACAGACTTTATATACCATCACTAGAAGTACTTACTAGAAGCACGAAAAAGCTTTATCTTTAATAATACTTTTACGAGGTAAAGACTCTACTGATATTAATTTAGTTGCAACAACGCCAGTTACCATTCCAGAAACCTTGAAAAACTACCAACCACAGCATAGAGAAAAGCTGACATTTGTATGTTGCTTACAGAAGAAAACATAAATTTTGAAGCAAATATGGTAAAAAAATAACTACTATCATTGGTAAATAGCCACAAAGACAAATTCAATAAGAAAGTTGTCGATGATATGGCTGAAAAATGAAACATAATAATATCAAGACTGCCGCCTTACCATTGTGAACTTAATCCAATAGAATTAATATAGGATCAAATGAAAGGGTATGTAGCATGGAATAATACTACCTATAAATTAAAGGAAGGAGGAGGAAATTAATAAAGTAATCTGTTTTATTAAATTTCATAGAACTTTTCACATATTTACTATTTTCTTCATTAATACTTATATAGCACGGTACTTAAAATGTAAGTTTCCAGCAATTGCGACGCCTATAAGAATAGTTTATCGCTTGCCTTCTATTGTTCTCGGTTTTGGGTTTTATTTATTTATTTTTACCTGAGGTAAATTAGAAAATTTTTAAAAGAGAAGAAAAAGTGATTGATCACTCAGTACAAAATTTTTCCAAATTTGCATTTTTATTACTCTCTCTTCTTTATGAACAGACTTTATATACCATCACTAGAAGTACTTACTAGAAGCACGAAAAAGCTTTATCTTTAATAATACTTTTACGAGGTAAAGACTCTACTGATATTAATTTAGTTGCAAACCTTGAAAAACTACCAACCACAGCATAGAGAAAAGCTGACATTTGTAAGTGGCTTACAGAAGAAAACATAAATTTTGAAGCAAATATGGTAAAAAAATAACTACTATCATTGGTAAATAGCCACAAAGACAAATTCAATAAGAAAGTTGTCGATGATATGGCTGAAAAATGAAACATAACAATATCAAGACTGCCGCCTTACCATTGTGAACTTAATCCAATAGAATTAATATGGGATCAAATGAAAGGGTATGTAGCATGGAATAATACTACCTATAAATTAAAGGAAGGAGGAGGAAATTAATAAAGTAATCTGTTTTATTAAATTTCATAGAACTTTTCACATATTTACTATTTTCTTCATTAATACTTATATAGCACGGTACTTAAAATGTAAGTTTCCAGCAATTGCGACGCCTATAAGAATAGTTTATCGCTTGCCTTCTATTGTTCTCGGTTTTGGGTTTTATTTATTTATTTTTACCTGAGGTAAATTAGAAAATTTTTAAAAGAGAAGAAAAAGTGATTGATCACTCAGTACCAAATTTTTCCAAATTTGCATTTTTATTACTCTCTCTTCTTTATGAACAGACTTTATATACCATCACTAGAAGTACTTACTAGAAGCACGAAAAAGCTTTATCTTTAATAATACTTTTACGAGGTAAAGACTCTACTGATATTAATTTAGTTGCAACAACGCCAGTTACCATTCCAGAAACCTTGAAAAACTACCAACCACAGCATAGAGAAAAGCTGACATTTGTAAGTGGCTTACAGAAGAAAACATAAATTTTGAGGCAAATATGGTAAAAAAATAACTACTATCATTGGTAAATAGCCACAAAGACAACTTCAATAAGAAAGTTGTCGATGATATGGCTGAAAAATGAAACATAACAGTATCAAGACTGCCGCCTTACCATTGTGAACTTAATCCAATAGAATTAATATGGGATCAAATGAAAGGGTATGTAACAAGGAATAATACTACCTATAAATTAAAGGAAGGAGGAGGAAATTAATAAAGTAATTTGTTTTATTAAATTTCATAGAACTTTTCACATATTTACTATTTTCTTCTTAAAATGTAAGTTTACAGCAATTGCGGAGCCTATAAGAATAGTTTATCGCTTGCCTTCTATTATTCTCGGTTTTGGGTTTTGGGTTTTATTTATTTATTTTTACCTGAGGTAAATTAGAAAATTTTTAAAAGAGAAGAAAAAGTGATTGATCACTCAGTACAAAATTTTTTCCAAATTTGCATTTTTATTACTCTCTCTTCTTTATGAACAGACTTTATATACCATCACTAGAAGTACTTACTAGAAGCACGAAAAAGCTTTATCTTTAATAATACTTTTACGAGGTAAAGACTCTACTGATATTAATTTAGTTGCAACAACGCCAGTTACCATTCCAGAAACCTTGAAAAACTACCAACCACAGCATAGAGAAAAGCTGACATTTGTAAGTGGCTTACAGAAGAAAACATAAATTTTGAGGCAAATATGGTAAAAAAATAACTACTATCATTGGTAAATAGCCACAAAGACAACTTCAATAAGAAAGTTGTCGATGATATGGCTGAAAAATGAAACATAACAGTATCAAGACTGCCGCCTTACCATTGTGAACTTAATCCAATAGAATTAATATGGGATCAAATGAAAGGGTATGTAACAAGGAATAATACTACCTATAAATTAAAGGAAGGAGGAGGAAATTAATAAAGTAATTCGTTTTATTAAATTTCATAGAACTTTTCACATATTTACTATTTTTTTCTTAAAATGTAAGTTTACAGCAATTGCGGAGCCTATAAGAATAGTTTATCGCTTGCCTTCTATTGTTCTCGGTTTTGGGTTTTATTTATTTATTTTTACCTGAGGTAAATTAGAAAATTTTTAAAAGAGAAGAAAAAGTGAATGATCACTCAGTACCAAATTTTTCCAAATTTGCATTTTTATTACTCTCTCTTCTTTATGAACAGACTTTATATACCATCACTAGAAGTACTTACTAGAAGCACGAAAAAGCTTTATCTTTAATAATACTTTTACGAGGTAAAGACTCTACTGATATTAATTTAGTTGCAACAACGCCAGTTACCATTCCAGAAACCTTGAAAAACTACCAACCACAGCATAGAGAAAAGCTGACATTTTTAAGTGGCTTACAGAAGAAAACATAAATTTTGAGGCAAATATGGTAAAAAAATAACTACTATCATTGGTAAATAGCCACAAAGACAACTTCAATAAGAAAGTTGTCGATGATATGGCTGAAAAATGAAACATAACAGTATCAAGACTGCCGCCTTACCATTGTGAACTTAATCCAATAGAATTAATATGGGATCAAATAAAAGGGTATGTAACAAGGAATAATACTACCTATAAATTAAAGGAAGGAGGAGGAAATTAATAAAGTAATTCGTTTTATTAAATTTCATAGAACTTTTCACATATTTACTATTTTCTTCTTAAAATGTAAGTTTACAGCAATTGCGGAGCCTATAAGAATAGTTTATCGCTTGCCGTCTATTGTTCTCGGTTTTGGGTTTTATTTATTTATTTTTACCTGAGGTAAATTAGAAAATTTTTAAAAGAGAAGAAAAATTGATTGATCACTCAGTACAAAATTTTTCCAAATTTGCATTTTTATTACTCTCTCTTCTTTATAAACAGTCTTTATATATCATCACTAGAAGTACTTACTAGAAGCACGAAAAAGCTTTATCTTTAATAATACTTTTACGAGGTAAAGACTCTACTGATAATAATTTAGTTGCAACAACGCCAGTTACCATTCCAGAAATCTTGAAAAACTACCAACCACAGCATAGAGAAAAGCTGACATTTGTAAGTGGCTTACAGAAAAAAACATAAATTTTGAGGCAAATATGGTAAAAAAATAACTACTATCATTGGTAAATAGCCACAAAGACAAATTCAATAAGAAAGTTGTCGATGATATGGCTGAAAAATGAAACATAACAATATCAAGACTGCCGCCTTACCATTGTTAACTTAATCCAATAGAATTAATATAGGATCAAATGAAAGGGTATGTAGCATGGAATAATACTACCTATAAATTAAAGGAAGGAGGAGGAAATTAATAAAGTAATCTGTTTTATTAAATTTCATAGAACTTTTCACATATTTACTATTTTCTTCATTAATACTTATATAGCACGGTACTTAAAATGTAAGTTTCCAGCAATTGCGACGCCTATAAGAATAGTTTATCGCTTGCCTTCTATTGTTCTCGGTTTTGGGTTTTATTTATTTATTTTTACCTGAGGTAAATTAGAAAATTTTTAAAAGAGAAGAAAAAGTGATTGATCACTCAGTACAAAATTTTTCCAAATTTGCATTTTTATTACTCTCTCTTCTTTATGAACAGACTTTATATACCATCACTAGAAGTACTTACTAGAAGCACGAAAAAGCTTTATCTTTAATAATACTTTTACGAGGTAAAGACTCTACTGATATTAATTTAGTTGCAACAACGCCAGTTACCATTCCAGAAACCTTGAAAAACTACCAACCACAGCATAGAGAAAAGCTGACATTTGTAAGTGGCTTACAGAAGAAAACATAAATTTTGAAGCAAATATGGTAAAAAAATAACTACTATCATTGGTAAATAGCCACAAAGACAAATTCAATAAGAAAGTTGTCGATGATATGGCTGAAAAATGAAACATAACAATATCAAGACTGCCGCCTTACCATTGTGAACTTAATCCAATAGAATTAATATGGGATCAAATGAAAGGGTATGTAGCATGGAATAATACTACCTATAAATTAAAGGAAGGAGGAGGAAATTAATAAAGTAATCTGTTTTATTAAATTTCATAGAACTTTTCACATATTTACTATTTTCTTCATTAATACTTATATAGCACGGTACTTAAAATGTAAGTTTCCAGCAATTGCGACGCCTATAAGAATAGTTTATCGCTTGCCTTCTATTGTTCTCGGTTTTGGGTTTTATTTATTTATTTTTACCTGAGGTAAATTAGAAAATTTTTAAGAGAGAAGAAAAAGTGATTGATCACTCAGTACCAAATTTTTCCAAATTTGTATTTTTATTACTCTCTCTTCTTTATGAACAGACTTTATATACCATCACTAGAAGTACTTACTAGAAGCACGAAAAAGCTTTATCTTTAATAATACTTTTACGAGGTAAAGACTCTACTGATATTAATTTAGTTGCAACAACGCCAGTTACCATTCCAGAAACCTTGAAAAACTACCAACCACAGCATAGAGAAAAGCTGACATTTGTAAGTGGCTTACAGAAGAAAACATAAATTTTGAGGCAAATATGGTAAAAAAATAACTACTATCATTGGTAAATAGCCACAAAGACAACTTCAATAAGAAAGTTGTCGATGATATGGCTGAAAAATGAAACATAACAGTATCAAGACTGCCGCCTTACTATTGTGAACTTAATCCAATAGAATTAATATGGGATCAAATGAAAGGGTATGTAACAAGGAATAATACTACCTATAAATTAAAGGAAGGAGGAGGAAATTAATAAAGTAATTCGTTTTATTAAATTTCATAGAACTTTTCACATATTTACTATTTTCTTCTTAAAATGTAAGTTTACAGCAATTGCGGAGCCTATAAGAATAGTTTATCGCTTGCCGTCTATTGTTCTCGGTTTTGGGTTTTATTTATTTATTTTTACCTGAGGTAAATTAGAAAATTTTTAAAAGAGAAGAAAAATTGATTGATCACTCAGTACAAAATTTTTCCAAATTTGCATTTTTATTACTCTCTCTTCTTTATAAACAGTCTTTATATATCATCACTAGAATTACTTACTAGAAGCACGAAAAAGCTTTATCTTTAATAATACTTTTACGAGGTAAAGACTCTACTGATAATAATTTAGTTGCAACAACGCCAGTTACCATTCCAGAAATCTTGAAAAACTACCAACCACAGCATAGAGAAAAGCTGACATTTGTAAGTGGCTTACAGAAAAAAACATAAATTTTGAGGCAAATATGGTAAAAAAATAACTACTATCATTGGTAAATAGCCACAAAGACAACTTCAATAAGAAAGTTGTCGATGATATGGCTGAAAAATGAAACATAACAGTATCAAGACTGCCGCCTTACCATTGTGAACTTAATCCAATAGAATTAATATGGGATCAAATGAAAGGGTATGTAGCAAGGAATAATACTACCTATAAACTAAAGGAAGGAGGAGGAAATTAATAAAGTAATTTTTTTTATTAAATTTCATAGAATTTTCACATATTTACTATTTTCTTCTTAAAATGTAAGTTTACAGCAATTGCGGAGCCTATAAGAATAGTTTATCGCTTGCCGTCTATTGTTCTCGGTTTTGGGTTTTATTTATTTATTTTTACCTGAGGTAAATTAGAAAATTTTTAAAAGAGAAGAAAAAGTGATTGATCACTCAGTACAAAATTTTTCCAAATTTGCATTTTTATTACTCTCTCTTCTTTATGAACAGACTTTATATACCATCACTAGAAGTACTTACTAGAAGCACGAAAAAGCTTTGTCTTTAATAATACTTTTACGAGGTAAAGACTCTACTGATATTAATTTAGTTGCAATTCAGTAGCCCCTACTCAATACAAAACTACAAAGTTATGAAGTCTAAACGGTTGCCTATCTACCACGCAGTAAGAAATAAAAGTGCATATAGTGGAAAAACCTTGTCTATAAGTTATCTCTACTTTATTGTAAATCAATGCGCCGTCAACTGGACGCACGACGGCCATGTTATTTACTTCTATTAAACATGGAATTCTAAACAAAATTTAAAAATACCTCATTAAATTACTGTTTAGTAGGTGCATGTTACTGATTAGTAGTTGCATTGACAGGTGCATTTATAATTGAATTGGAAACACTCCCACTAGCTAATGCCGACAACAGGTTAACTTAAAAGCATGCAGATTTAAAAATCGGCTATTGGCGCTAGACGAAATAATCGTATTCTATTTTAAACAGGAGCGTCAACGACTACCAAGAGTCTTTCCAAGCTCTAAATAGAGCTTTACTGACCTGTATTGTTAGTACTCAAGTATCCGTGTGTTTTTGAAACTGAGGTTCTAAAATCTATCCTTTGCACTCCAAGATTTCACTAGTACACTTGCACATAACTATGCCGCAATAATTTAAATTAAAAAAAAATGGTTGAATCAAAATAAAAACAAAATTATATGAGGTTATGGGCGCCGAATGTTTTTATGCGAATTCCTAGTAAAGCTGATCACACACAAAATTGCATAGTGCATAGTATGGCTGCATAAAAAGTTCAACCTTATGGAAACATATCTATGTATCTGCAATATGACGGCTCCAAATCCGTCTCTGATTGGTCGAATAGTTATTAAGTTTGTGTCTGATCAGCCTAATCTCAGCGGGCTAGTAAAGTTCGCTCGGTTTTTTGATAGGCTCGGGGTAATACCCGCGCAGCGCTAAGCCTTTTTCGGCGGGCGACCACGGATGTAAAAAAGATGTGGGAAAATCACTGCCGTGTGTCTTCCGCCATTTTCGCCGCCATGTTGTGGAGATCTAGGTTGGCGACATTGGTTTCTTAATTTTAAATAGTAGTGTGGGAACACTGACTATCAACAGTGTCAAAAATGACGTTTCTAGAAAGGTTATTTTTGTTGTTGTTTTTTAATACAAAAACAAAAAAGTGAAGAACCAAGCAATAAAAACCATTTAAAAGACAGCCGAATGCTTGAACGGCCACGCCATGATAATCTCTCTCATTTGGTCTGGGGAATGTGCAAGTTTTGAATAAATAAATTACAACATGGGGTACTGTCAACCATTGCCGCTGGCGCTAACGCTCAAGATAAACCTTCATTAAGTTGATCTCTGAATCTGAAACAGGAACTAAAACGTCTAGGGACAGATATGCGCCAACAGTTTATAAATCCGAGGTTGTTATAGGCCTAGAAGACAAGAAAAATAAATGAATAGAGGGAGATATGGAGTTTGATAATAGCATAATGGATCAGCTGAAAACCAGAGCGATGGCAAGCGATCACAAAAAAATACATCTTTGGCACATCGACTTTTACAAAATTACAACAATACTTCATAAGTTTTAAAAAGAACATTAAAAAAATTGGTAATGCTGTATACGGTTTTCTGCCATTTTTGATTTTTTTTTTAAATTCTTTATGAGGGCACCTACTAGGGTCCCTAGGACCCCAAATCCGCCTGCGCCCAATTTTTTTTTAAGAGAAAAAAGATTGCCCGGGGGGGGGGGTTGTAATGTGTTTTTTTGATTGTTTTGGGTTGGGTTGGATTACGTTGGGTTGGACTGTGTTTGATTGGGTTGTTTTAGTGAAAAAAAATTTAAGATAAACAAAAAAAAATCGAAAAAAAAACAACCAGCGCAGGCGGATTTGGGGTCATAGGGACCCTAGAAGGTGCCCCCATAAAGAATTTTTCATAAAAAGTCAAAAATGGCAGAAAACTGTATACTGCATAATTACCAAAATATTAATTTTAATATGTATTTTATCAGTATATTTTTTTTTTTTCTTTTTGTCATTTCCATGTGTTTGTAACTTTCTATATGTAATTTTAAGTAAGTAGTTTGTGATATTGTAGTATTTTTTTGAGATTTTAAGACCAGTAATTATAAGATGTTTTACCAGTTTACTAGAAATAAAGAAAAATCAATATTTATTTTTTAATCTTTATTAACAAAACCTTAATGTTACCATTGTTTAATATCTAAATGACATTTTATAGATATTCTTAGGTTAAATTTATTTTAATGTTAATTTTTAACACTCAATTTTGATGTTTATTTATTCAATTGTGAAAATGTTTTTTTTTTAACAATTTTTGTAATACAAGTTTTCTGATTCTGAAGAATTCAGCAGAAAAAGTTATTACTCCGTAAGTTTTGGTAAGTTTTCAGCATTTGCCATTTTTTTTTGTAGATTCGTTTTTTAAAGATGATGCACTTTCCTTATGGAAACTGGCTTTCTGTGTGATTTTGCTTATCTTGATGAAAATCTATCATTGCCACATAGCAACAACTAACAAAAATGGCTAAAAATGTTACAGTTTTTGTTTTGAAGCATGTTTGTTAAATACTTAGTGGCAACATAACAATTGAAATTTTCCTTTTGTTAAAAAAGTCATTTCTTGGTCATATGAATTTAATATTTTTTATGTTTGTGATGCCAGTGCGACGCAACCTATATTTTTCTGCTACTTATTCTCAGACTACAATTTGGTTCATAAATATTATTTACATTCTCACAAAAAGTGCAAAAAACTGATTTTAGGGAAAAGCCAGAATACCAAAATGTTTAACTTTGAAAGCAGTATCTCAAAAACACTGTGGAGCAATGATAGATTTTTATCAGGACAATGAAACCTACAACATATGCGGTTTTGAGCAAAATCCCACATCCTTTATAAAAGATAGAGCTACAAAAAAAATGTTGAATGCTGAAAACTTACCAATTTAGGGAAGGGATGGTAGACACAGTTGTTTGTTAATAGGTTTTTCCGCCAAGGTCTTCAAATATTGTAAAACTCCATGCTCGACTCCATGTGCCAAAGATGTACTTTTTTTGTGATTGCTAAATGTTGCTTGACTTGCCATGGCTCTGGCTTTCAGCTGAGCCATATATGCTATTATCAAAGTCAGTATCTCCCTCTATTAATTTATTTTTTATTACTGTATCACGTTGGTGCACTTGTGCTTAGCTGTTTTAGTCCCTGTGCAGATTCAGATCAACGTAATCAAGGTGTATCTTCAGCGGGAGCGCCAGCAGCAAAGGTTGAACCGAGCTTTTATTACAATTTATAACGTGTGGCTTAACAGTACCTTTTGAGTTTATAAATTGGGGGGCAATGTTTCCATATTGTGATTTATTTGTTCGAAACCTGCACATACTCCAGACCAAATGAGAGATAAATGGCGTGACCGTTGGAGCATTTGTTTATGACTAGTTTTTTTACTTTTTTTTTTTTCTATTAAAAAACAACAACCAAAATAACCTTTCAAAAAAATGTCAATTTCAATCATATTTTGACACTGTTGACAGTCAGTGTTCCCACACTAATATTTAAAATTAAGGAAACCAATGTCGCCAACCCAAATCTCCACAACATGGCGGCGAAAATGGCGGAAGACATGCGGCAGTGATTTTCCTGCAAATTTCCCATAGGTATTAGCAATTCATTTTAGTGTTTTTACATCCGTGCGGGCGACCGCACACGCGGAGCGGTTTCATATTTCTTTTAGAACAATGTTTTGAAAACACATTTTTGAAAGATAAGCATGACCTCGAATGGTTTTCTGTCAGAAAACGTAAAAATACTCTTCTGTCCCCCTGCGGTCCGATTTTAAAGTTTGTTGACAAAACACCATGGAATCATATAAATTCTGCGATCTATCGGCCAACACTTGAACTGCGTGTCTCCCAAATTTAATGAAGCGTGATTGATTGATCGGTTTTCTTTTCCGGAGTGCACAGGCTTTTAGAAAAAAGGAAAGTTTTTATTTTCGCTAAAGCAAGGAAATATAAAAAGGAAAAATGTAATCTAGAGGAAATTGTGAATATTTCTCTATTTTTTTTTTGTAAATCGGGTTTGTTCTAAACCGCAATTATTTTAAGGCTTTTGAGATAGATGACAGCTGTTTTGAAGAAAAAATGATTGAGAATTTTGAAAAATCCTTCAGATATTTTTATTAAACATTTAAAAATGATCACCCCTGCAAAATTTTAGGTAATTCTGATGTTTAGTTTTCCCTGTGCACTCTGACAAAATATTAAAAAATTAAAGAACAAGGCGTTGCCAGTTTTACTTTATTTTACTTAAAATCTGGGCAGAAACTACAGTCCTAAACAATTTTTTTTGCCCTAAACTTCTTGGGGGTCTTTGCAAAAAGTTTTGTTGGAGACTGTGACGTCACGTTGCCAATGGAATGAACAAAAAATAGTTTTGTGTACCTCGATGCATTAGTGACTGGAATATACGCGACCAGAAAAAGTCAATAAGGCTTAGCAAAGAGCATGGTCAAGTCCGCTACAACCTTCAACGATGATGAATTTTACACACGTCTACACGTGTGCAGAAAAGTGTGAAACTACTGTTGAAAGCAGGTAAAGTTGCGTGGTCCTTTTCCACACAGGTACCGTAAAGTACTTTGTACAAAATAAAGGAACAATAATTAAAAAAACTAGTCTACCTAAATCTTGAGTGTGAGTAGGAATTTAATATAGCGTATATTACTCGTGAAAAAGTGACTTTTTAACACTGGTGCGTTTTTGCATTCGGCTGCCACCTCGCGCAAAAATATCCACACTCGTGTGAAGTTTGTTACCTACTTTCTACACTTGTTTTGTAATATACTATTTATAAAACGAAAAACTAAATACCTGAATATATTTTTCGAAACATCAGTCCTTTATTTATCATTCCGAACGATACGTTTACCATCAAATTTTCGCTGATGTTTTCCCGAATTTTCATTTTCCAACAAATTATTTCGAACACGTGGGAGTATAATAGATAATTGATACGATACTGAAACGTAATCAAAGTATTATTTTTAGGCGATCATATTGAGATCGGCAAAAAATTATTTTATGCACTTCAGGGATTAAATAGATACGTTTAATCCCTCTTTTTAGGGACTAAAGTGACACTTTTATCTCTAAGTGATTAAAAATAAGCTTAGGGATTAGAATTAAATTTAATCCCTCAGGTATTAAAAAAAAACTAATCCCTGGAAAATTATAATTAAATTTATGGCACGTCAAGCCAAACGGCACTTGCTCTTGGCCAAGATTTCATTCTTAGCACCCTTTCTAGAAGTTGACGAACCATTTGGCGTAGAAATAACGTAATTTTAACAAATATCTTTTCCTAAAGTGCATAAAATAGTGTATAAACCTCGGGACTAAAGTGTCGTTTAATCCCTTAGCGAATTGTAGCACTCCCTACGGTCGGGCTACAAACCTTTCGCCGCGGGATTAAATGTGGCACTTTAATCCCTAGGTTTATAATGTACTATTATTTTTTCTAAAATGAGTCATTTGACGCTAAGGGATGAGCTAGTTAGTTTTTGATTGGTGATGGGGTGTTGGGGGAGGGATCGGACTTTTTAGAAAAATCTAACTCACTAACCGGAGCAGCTAACAAAACACGGTTTTTGATTCAGATTACAAGGGCGTAGATAAGGGGGGAACAAGGGGATAATGTCCCCCCTCCACAAACTGAGTAGCTTTCGCGCGTTCTGTTTACCCCTCTTTGTAGCTGACCCCACCCACATTTTTTTTAATAATTTACAAAAAAACACGCTTCCGCTCGCCTCCGACTTTCTCGGTAATATTGAAGTTACGAGTATAAATGAGTATAAAATTCAATCCTCATATCTGTTCTTTTCTTAATGATGTTAATTCCGGGCGGAGTTCTTTCTATATCATAAGTGTCAATCAGTGACTTAAATATCTATCATGGATATTAGAAGTTAGAAAAAGAGGTTAGCGCCCCAATATTTTAATTATGTAATAATTTTTGAATGTCGCATTTACTAAAAAATTTAATGTCGCATGTACTGTGTATTGTTTCTACCAAACAATGTGAGGGGTGTAGTAGGCTCATTCGTAGTGAGACCTTTCCCGCCACAAAGATATGCACCAATTTGCAAAATCTCAATCTCATATCAGTGGCATAAGTCAGCGGCCAGAGCAGCAAAATGTTTTGTCGAAAATATACCTGTTGATGTACAGTTGGTTTCTGCCCATCAACAGGAGATAGAATTCAATAAAAAAAAAATAGACTGGAGTGGAAAAAACGCACTAGTTTTTGTCATTTAATGTGTCAAAAAGTTAAAAAAACCTTATTTTTTTGAGAATTGCTTTAGCTCGAAAATAAACTGCATATTTCTCTATTTACTAAGCGGAATAAAGAAACAAGGATTGGCGGCCCATTTGTGAGCCCTTACTGAAGGCCCAGGGCGTACCAACATTTTTTCATGAGATGGCACCTTTTTGAAAAGCTTGTTAAAAAAGAAATTCGATTAAATACATTTTTTTGACATCTGTCAACCCATGTGTCAATAAAAAACCTATTTTTTGTCAATTGTTGTTGATAAACTACATATTTCTTTATTTACTAAGTTTAATAAAGAAACTACCACACAAGGATATTATTGGCGTAAAATTTTTAATACATGGGTTGACAGATGTCAAAAAAATTTATTTAATACAATTTCTTTTTTAACAAGTTTTCCAAAGTGGTGCCACAAATGTTTACTCCTCAAGAAAAAATTGTTGGTAGGCCCCGGACCTTCAGTGAGGGCCCCCAAATGGGCCGCCAAAAATGCTCTTGTATGGTATTTTCTTTTTTTTGACATAATGGTTGACAGATGTAAAAAAAAATAATGAAATCCAAAAAGGTGCCACAAGTGGTAAAAAATATATGGTAGACCCTGAGCCCCAAAAATTTTTTTTGCCATGCGCGCAAAAAAATCATTAAAGATTCGCTTTCACCTTTTTTTAAAATCTCTTCCCTTAAGCCGCTAGAAGCACCATTCCATTTAAAGAATCAACCCCGTATTATTATACTATCGTAAATACTTCCACAAAAAAAATCTAAATTCAGTTGTGTTTTTTACGAGATTTAATGCGTTTTCTTTTTACAAATTTGTTCTAATACTCTGTCGGCCCTTGCGTCTGTTTATCGTCGCTGATAAATTGTCGATACTAGAATTCATTGTTGTTGCGTCGAATTTGCAGGATTGATAATGAACAATTGACTGGCGATAATCGCCCGAGCCTAACGAGAGGTCGAAACAATCGCATTTTCTGCACGGACTACGACGGATATATAAACGTTTATCGAGTTTGGGTTCAAATAAACAATTCACCGACTACACCATTCCAATTTAAAGCAGGGAATCTTGCCGCACAGCGGCAGGAGACATCGCAATCAGTACGCAAATGAAGAAATGAGGACTAAACTAAAGGCGGCCGACACCGTGAGACCCCATCTGCATTCGCGCTTTGACGATTTTTTTTGCGTAAATGCGCAAGCGAATTGTCTGTCTTTGTGGGACACCTAGCTGATGAGTCCTTAATAAGGACGAAACGGCGCATAGAGAGCAAATTGACGAAACTGGGAGGACAAAAACCCTAAAATGAAACTTTAAATAAAGTATTTTTTTATTATTTTTTTTAAGTACATATCTCCCTGTTCTTCAGCGATTATATTATTATTCTCATAGTAGGTCATGGCGAGACGAAAAAGAAGCACAAACTTGCAAGTCAACTTAAATCGCATCAATGAGTCTTTTTTTTCTGTAAAATGCTATAATGGTTGAGATTTTCTTATGGATTTCCAGTACTAAAAATTAACTGCAATGTTATTAACAATCTTAACATATTAATTTATTTCAATTAACTCATTTTTTGGGAAATAAAAAAAGGTATTTTTAATTTTTTTAAAATCAAAGCCGACATTCTCTTCTTTAATGCAGCAAAATATATTTGACTTTCAAAGTTATATAAGTATTTTTGGCACCATGTTACAAAATCATATATTGGAGTAGAAAATTCAAGAACTAAAAAAAATCGTTTTTTCTTACAATGTCTATCAAATTTCAGATCAATTTTTTGCCTTGTAAAATCTGGTAAACCTACAGGGTGTCATAAAAAAAACTTGAAAATCGTCTTCTTCCTGCAGGGTTCACGTTGCGCTTTCTGGTTATTAGACAGTTACAGTGGGATTTACTAAGATATAAAATAGTACCCCCCACAGGTATAAATATTTACACCTGTGGGGAGTACTAAATTTTCAAAAAACACTTACCTGTATTGTTATTGCAAAATACCACACCAAAACCTGCTTTTTTTCTCAAAATATTCCATATTTTAGGAGAGAATGCCCTAAAACTAATTTTTTTTGACAGGTTTCAAAATGGCAAATGGTGAATACGCCAAAAATTTGGCACATATTAGCTTCATCATCTGTGTTTGAGGTTATAAAGTTGATGATTTTTTAGACCACCTCTGGGGGGTGGTTTAAATTTATAGCCCCCAGAAAGGATTGTTTTATGACAATTGGTAATAAGTTCCTTTATAATTTCCCTAAGCAACCGTTTTTACAAGAATTAATTTACCTTATTTAATATCGCAAGTTGTTCATTAATCAATAAAACAACTCCAATTTTGTCCAGAGAAACGCCATATTTTGAACCCGTTTTCAGCACAAAGAATATATTTATGAGGGCACTACGAGACAAAACAAACATAAGTGAAGGTCACTGATTATGCACGCAAATCGTCTCCAATGAAAAAAATCCAAAACAACTGTACCTATTCATTCATTTACAAACATAACTGAAATTAAAACAATGAGTTTATCTAAAAGCTGAATAATCAAACAACGATTTCCACTGAAAGATCACACAAAGGTCTCAACTCTGCAGTTTTTATCGGTACTTCCCTAATGGCCATTTTATCATGTTCTACCAGAGAACCGGGCACCGAACAGTTCGTTGAGCCGACATGACTCCTTTGCGAACGGATCAGTTGGATTCAGGTCTGTTTTTAGCCGCATTTTTTTTCATGACCTACTTTGACGAAATATTTTTATTTGTGGTTTGCGATTGCGATGGGTTTGTGTTTGTAAAGTTTTTTCATACTTTCGATAGATAAAAACCCCTTTTAAATAAATACAAAGATAATCTAATTCTTATTTTATGATTACATATCGAAATGGTTTTGTGACAATGAGTATTAATCGCAAAAATCAATAAACAAGGGTAAGTTTTGATAAGAGTAACATATAACGTCAATTTTAATTTGCTCAACAGAGTGTTTACCATTTAGATCCCCCCCTACGGTTATAAAAAACTTCTTTTAAATAGAAATTTTCTTCTTAAATCCAACAAAAGATTGTGTTAAGATGATTCTTCACTAAAAAAAATAGTTAGAAATATTCTTATAAATCAAACTCTCTTCTATTTCCTTCCTTGTCGAAAAATGTGACAGGGCAATGGAATAGAAAATGTGAAACTGTGGGTCAGGCATTTATGAAAACCCACAGCTAACAAAATTTTTAGGTTACGCTAGGTACGAATATTGCAAGAGTGGTCATAGAGATAGGTGAGACCTAGTCGCTGTTGTACGACGATCTGTTCTGAGCATGCGTCTGAGACTACGATTAAGCACTCTCTATTTGTGCTACTTTAAGTGTCTATTATTCGTCACTTCGTTGGACCGGTTGTCTTTAGATACTGTTCTGTGAAATTCAAGAAAGTCAATACTGGTAAAAATGATGGACCATCTAGTTAGATAGTGCATTGTGTTAAATA
The DNA here is from genome assembly GCA_963921995.1 of Oxystoma pomonae. NCBI lineage: Eukaryota > Metazoa > Arthropoda > Insecta > Coleoptera > Brentidae > Oxystoma > Oxystoma pomonae. The sequence goes on along the minus strand of OY998169.1, from coordinate 85,561,815 downwards.
TATTTTAGGCTTTATTGCTGTTCCTAGGGCTGGTTTGACCAAAAGCCTTTAGAGCTTAATCAAGCTACACCCCCCACTCAACGAAAGTCAATTTGGATATTGTAAAAATTATGTGCTAATTATGTACTAATTTAGTCCCCTTTTAAAAATGTTGTACTTAATGAATAACGAGTTATTCGCACTTAAAAGGGGGGGGGGGGGAGTTGTGGCTTGGCGCTAAGCTGCATCTTCTTCATGCTTAGGAGACAGATTTAAGTTGATATGTCATAATTTTGTACTAATTGTGTACTCTTAAAGAAGGGTACTTTTAGTTTACAAAAACCATCGGTTCCCAAGATTCTTGTTTGTTTGTTATAGGGTGTGTAGCTTGATATCAAAGCACACCTCCTCTGCTTAGAAAAGAGATTCGACCAAAAGGGACTATGGCAGAATTTAGTACTAATTATGTACTAATTTCGATAACAAGGCACACCCCCCTCTGCCTAGAAAAGAGAATTGAAAAAAAATAATTATGCCATTATTTGCTACTAATTATGTACTAATTTCGTCCCCTTCTAGAAAATTGCTTACTCTTAAGATAACTTCATTTTTTTTTTTGGTTTTTATGGGGTGTCCAGCTTGATATCAAGGCACACCTCCCTCTGCTTAAGAAATAGATTTGAAAAAGGCAATTATGCCATAATTTTCTACTAATTATGTACTAAGTTTGTCCTCTTCTAAAAAGTTGTCTGCTCTCAAAATAACTTGATTTTTTTTTATTTTGCGGGGTGTGTGTCTTGATATCAATCAAGCTACAAACCCATAAAAACAAAAAAAAAAGTTATCTTGAAGGTAGGCAATTTTCTAGAAGGGGACGAAATAAGTACATAATTAGTAGCAAATTATGGCATAATTACTTTTTCTCAAATCTCTTTCCTTGCCAGAGGGGGGTTACTTTGATATCAAGCTGCACACCCCATATAAACAAAAAAAAATTAAGTTATCTTAAGAGTGGGCCATTTTTTAGAAGGAGACGAAATTAATACATAATTAGTACCAAATTCTGGCATAGTACCTTTTGGTCGAGTCTCTTTTCTAAGCAGAGGTGGGTGTACCTTGATATCAAGCTAAAAAAACAAACAAAAATCTTAGGAACCGATGTTTTTTAAACTAAAAGTACTCTTCTTTAAGAGTACATAATTGGTACAAAATTATCACATATCAACTTTAATTAAATCTGTCTCGTAAGCATGGGGGGGGGGGCAGCTTAGCGCCAAGCCACACCACGTAAATGCGAATAACTCCGTTATTCATTAACTTCAAAATTTTTTAAAAGGGGACTAAATTGGTACATAATTAGTACATAATTTCTATAATATCCAAATTGAGCCAGCTTTTAGTGAATTCTGGAAGCTCTTAACTTGATGATGAGCTCTTAGCTAGCAGAGGAGGTAATTATTAAGCTATACCTAAATATTCTTTTTAGTAACCTACACATTGCTTGTGTATTTTTATGGTCACACAGAATAAACCTTTATAATAATGTGCGTCCTATTATTTTTGGGTAAAAGAATGACATCCTTCCACCAGGACCTCTTATATAATAATATAAAGTCGGGTGTTTGCGGGCCGGAGTATACCTAAGGGCTAATTTTACAACTACAGGTAAAACTCCAGATGAAACCCCACAAGTGGTACCTTCCTATTAAAAAAAAAATAGTTGATGGGCCCTGGGCCTCTAGTTGGGGGTCCCTAATTTTTTTTAAAGTGGAAAATCCGTAAAAAATCATTAAAGATTCGATTTTAGCTTTTTTTAAAACCTCTTCCCTAAAGCCACTAGAACCAGCGTTCCATTAAAAGAATCCACCCTGTATATACATATATATGTGTGAGCTCGGTGTGAGAATAAAACTTAATGGTCTGAGGGATGTTCCAACTCTTGTCGAATTTCCCCGTACAAAATTTCGCAGGCCTCCTTAGATAATCTAAACCTCTTTTTAAAATCGTCGTACTCCTCCAAAGGATTTATTCTAGGACGAATAATTTTTGGTCTTCTTGGTGCTTCGACAATGTCAATAATTTTTTTTTTGTGTTTGTCCCAAAAAACTTTACACTTGGCAACACTGGACATTGATCCTGGACTGGATGGAAAAGTCTCAGTATATATATGTAAAAAAAAAAACACTGAAGTTTAACAGAGACTGCTTACAAAAATTTTCACAAAGTTAATCTCGTGTCCGCAAATAAAAATTAAAGTAAGACTCGTAGCATATCGGACAAAGCGTTTTTGTTTCGCACTTCATTACGACTAGGCCTCCAATGTCTAATGGAGAATCCAGACACCTACAGACCTGTTGCATCCTTATTAGGAATCATCAGGGAGTCATAGGATTATACCTGGCAGTTGAAGCTACATAGGCACCATGCACACCCCTCGAATTTAAAACAAAAAGTTTTTAATCCGCGGAGATGTAGTACCTGTGTGCGCCACCTGTCGTCTCCGCGGATTGCAAACTTTTTGTTTTAAATTCGAGAGGTGTGCATGGTGCCTGTGTAGCTTCAACTGCCAGGTACAATCCTATGACTGATAAAATAGGTCTGTAGGTGTCTGGATCCTCCATTAGACAGTAGAGGCCTGCTCGTAATGAAGTAAGAGACAAAAACGCTTTGTCCGATATGCCGATATGAGTCTTACTTTAATTTTTATTTGCGGACACGAGATTCACTTTGTTGTTTTTTTAAATATTTTGACTTTTTAGCTCTGCGCAACAAGCCTCCTCCGAAGCCATAGCTTGCTGATGCCTTAAAATTAGGACCACGTAGTATGAAGCTCTTTTCAATTTTGATGTTTTTGTTTCTCAGTTTATTCGACAGGTGGCGCACACAGGTACTACGTGTTCGCGGATTACAAACTTTTTGTTTTAAATTCGAGAGGTGTGCATGGTGCCTGTGTAGCTTCAACTGCCAGGTACAATCCTATGCTGTGATGCCTACTCTAGGGAATTATCCCTAGTTCTAGGGACAATTGAGCAAATTTTTTTTTACTAGGGAAATGGGGAAATTCTAGGAATTTTCTCTTCTTTTTTGTGCGCAATGTTTTGCTAGGAAAATCGAGGTATTATAGGACTCTTTTGTACTCCTTGTGCAATCTTTCTTCTAAAACCTCTTATAAAAAAATCCCCGTTAGGTGACTTTATCGCTTAATAACGCGTTGTGACGTAGCTAACGTCACGTTATTTTTAAGACAGCATTTTTAGTTTTTGTACACCGCCTTTGATTTGTTAAACGTCTACCGAAATGTAGTGACCTCTATTGGGCGGCGCATCGTTCATGATTTCGGGGAATTACCGAGTATATGTGCAGTAAAATACATAATTGATTTTAATGTCACAAATAATCACATAAAGTTAATGTCAACCAAACCATTGTATGCGCCCAACAAATGAAGGTTTGTATATTTTTAATAAAAATTATATAGGGTGGGCCACAAAATTCCGCAATTTTTGGATTGGCTATTACTTTTGATATAAGTGCTCGATTTTTAAAGGTATTAGTTTTTTAGATAGATGAAACGTTGTACTTTTTCGATTCAGTTGAAAATTTAAAATTTCTCAAAAATCCAAGATGGCGGACAGTTTTAAAAAATGTGTAGTTTTCACCCCCCCCCCTGAAAAAAATTTAAAATTTAAAGCTTTCACTACAAATTCTCGTTGTTTATGTGTATATTGACGTATCACATTATGAGTGTTTGGGCTTGACATTGGAAAAAATCACAAAATTACATATTTTTTTAATTTGCTGTAACTTTTGGCCTAATTAGTTAATTAAAAAAAATATTGTTTAAAGAGACAAAACATGAGAGTTGCGTCTGTTTGTTCAAAATTTGACATTAAAAAAAAAATCAGGATTAGCTTTTATACGCCTTATTTTTTTTTAAGTAAGACACTGGAAAAAATAAAAATTAGTATTTCCAAATCTCCCTTTCTTCTTCGTATATCGAGGTATCGCCTAATTAAATCGGATAAGAAATAAAAAGGTAATGGGTATTTAGATTCTTAGTATTTTTCTTAATTAAATAATTAGGTCAAAAGATATAGCAAATGGAAAATGTATGTAAAATTTTTTTCAATGCGAAGCCAACTCGTAGTCAAAAAACTTATAACTTTTTTATTTCCCAACTGATTTAATTAAATAATACTTCAATATACACAGAAACAATGAGCATTTGTAGTGAAAGCTTTAATGTTTGTTCAGTGTCGCACTTAAATTTTTTTCAGGTGGGGTAAAAATTACACATTTTCTAAAACTGTCCGCCATCTTGAATTTTTTGAAAGTTGTAAATTTTTAACCGAATTGAAAAACTCTAACGTTTTATCTTTCTAAAAAGCCAATATATTTCAAAATCGAGTAATCATGTCAAAAGTTATAGCCAATCCCTGGATGTACACGGCAGTACTAATACCAAGGATCCAGTACGGGTCCATAGTCTGGTGGCCAGCAGTGGAGAAGGTCACTACTACCCTCAAGCATAGGAGCCTACAGGGAACCATATGCAGAGGGATAACCGGCGCTATGAGGACGGCACCTATACAGGCACTCGAGACCATTCTGGGACTGCCGCCGCTTCCGATATGGATCAGAAAAGAAGCGATGGCGACCCACCTCCGGCTGAGAGATACAGGTCAATGGAGAGAAAGAGGGGAAGCTGCCAGGCATCTTAGGATTGCCCGAATCGCCGAGAGAGAAATCCCTATGGCAGCGATTAAAACACAAAGACCAAAAAACCCCTGGAGATTCAACAAGAGGTAAAAAGTAGTCATCCCAGACAGGGAACTATGGCAGAGTGAAAACCTCCGCGAACAGTTCGAGGAGAACGCCGTGATTTGCTACAACGACGGGTCGAAACTTTTGGAGAGGCAAACCACAGGATCGGTGGTTTATGTGGAAGACCAGGAGGTTCGAAAGAGCTACCCGCTCGGAGAGCAAGCCACGGTCTTTCAGGCAGAAGTGTATGCCATAATAATGGCTGCAAGCATGGAAGAAATAAAGAACGGTAGGGAGGAGCATGTTTATATATGCTCCGACAGCCAATCAGCCATAAAGGCACTAAGGGCGCCCAAGATCACCAACACCCTGGTGGAGGAATGTGCGGATGCACTGGAATCCTTGGGAAAGGGCAAACAAGTGACACTTATGTGGGTACCGGGACATATGGGAGTGCCGGGTAACGAGATGGCCGACTAGCTCGCCAGGATCGGGGCAAGCACCCAGTATGTAGGGCCGGAACCACTCCTAGGAACAACCAAGAGGCAATTGCAAAGTCGACTCAACAAATGGGCCAACGATGCCATGACGACCGCTTGGAGAGCTGGAACAGGATGCAGACAGACCAAGGACTTCGTGAAGGGCCCGGATGTAGCCAGACAAAAATGGCTCCTGAGGAGATCGCGAAGGGACGCTGGTCTGCTGACAGGTATCATAACAGATCACAAACGACTAAGGAAGCACATGACCCGGATCGCGGTGGAGAATGACTCGACCTGCCGGGCCTGCGGGCGGGCAGAAGAGACATCTCGACACGTTATAGCGAACTGCGAGGCATACCAGAGGCCGAGATATCAGGTGTTCGGTTTCCCGACCCTGGATGAGGAGGACCTGCACACGCTCAAATGGGAGAAAATACTGGACTTTGCAAAAAGAACAGTGAGACCAAATGAGCAAACTGCCAGACCAGTGGTGCAGGCGGTGGATTAGGGGCAGGATCAAGGTAGGGCAGAAAGGGCCCAGGGAGGCCTACTTGCCAGGCTTCGCGCCGCCCCTTCTCTACTACTACTATAGCCAACCCAAAAACTGCGGAATTTTGTGGCCCACCCTATATATAATTATATGTTTTAGTTTTTATTTCTCTTCTTACCAATTTTTGTCATATTTTTTTAAATTTTAAAGTCTAGGGACAGTTGGCAACACTGATCCTATGACTCCCTGATGATTCCTAATAAGGATGAAACAGGTCTGTAGGTGTCTGGATTCTTCATTAGACATTGGAGGACTGATCGTAATGAAGTGAGAAACAAAAACGCTTTGTCCGATATGCCACGAGTCTTACTTTAAAAAATTTCACTGTGATGCATTGGAATGCCGTGTATATTAAGTTCAAAAGTATATGGGCAGGGCCGTTATATCATCTCATAGGTATATGGTTCTTCCATGGGGTCCGCAATTATCCGACTTCATCCCCTTAGGTCCTGTTAGAGGGTAAGAAAAAAGGGCACATTTGCATAAAAATTGGTTCCCCTCGCTTTTTGGACAAGATTTCGTTTCAAGACGGTGATTTAAATCGCCGTGTCATTCAAGATGTCGTCCTTCTTAATGTTGAAAATTACTTTTTTCTGAAAGGGGACGGTTCGTTTTATTTAAATTGGAAAAGCCAAGTTCTTGAAGGGCCCTTACAAAGCTTAAGAGCGGCGATGTCTTACATACGGGGTTATGCCAGAGAGCATATAAATCTAAATAGAGAGGACACCTAATGGTAAACTTGCAATCCCGCTCAACTGGCTTGAAAACCAAGTGGCACAGCCATCGTTTTTTTTTTTTTGGTTCTCGACCTGGAAACTTTGTGCGCCACTTTCGATTTCGCTCTTGCTTATTTTTATCGATCCAAAGCAGTGGCGGCGCACAGGAAAATCGTATTTTTTGGACGAGTTCCGCAATGGGAACTATCCATACGATCGCCCGCGTTGCGCTGCGGACAACAGACCCGTGCCGGTACAGTCACAGGTGGTGAATACGAAGGGAGGCTGTCGACCCCCTTTCCGACGAAATTACGTACCAACTTCCCTAAAAATAAATTAAACATTACTCTTTTGCAAGGTTTCGTCTTCGGCGGTCAAATTTTGCAAAGAAAATCATAATCAGATGATAAGTTTCTGCAAAAAATTTCTTTTTCTTTCCCTTTTGGAGAAGAATCTCCATGATGAGAATTGACACGGTTACGTCACAACCGCCTCTTTTGCATTAGGAGAACAGAACCATTGAAGGAATATCCAAGGAAATTTATCTTATGATACCATTAGTTTTCACATACCTTCTCACCCATTCTGATCTCCTAATCATGTATTTTTCAAACATTCGGAAATGACGGGTTATTAAAATTTGGTACAGAAGCATAGTTTGGGTGGTTTGTTGCAAATGTTTGTTTTTTATAGCAAAATTGAAGTAACCTTAGATCAAATATTTAAAAAAATAAATAAAAAACACTTATATTTTACCGAAGAAAACCTAAATTATATGCTCTGCTTTTTCCTTAATTATTACAAGTAATAAAGGCTTCAAAAATATATACAATAAAAACTTTCTGCCAGCTCCCTTAGCAACAAGTTCATTTTAAATTGCATTAAATAGAAGTATGTACGCCAGTAATAAATCGATATCATCCAACGCGCGGAATTATTGCCATTTTAATTTTAAATAAGTATTACCCCGGTTCATTCTGGCGCATTCAGCAAACAATAAAAAACTCGCTGTGAATCGCGTTGACTTACTGGTTTGATATTACCATTACGTGTCCTCTCTTTTTTAGTTTAGCTCTGCCACATAGGAATGTCACTGTATTTTTTACCGTAATTTTTAAAAACGTTGCTTCCTAGATGATTTTCTGTAGTAATTTATTAAAAGATGGGGAAATTATTATCGAAAATCATGTCGAAGATTTTTTCTCGTGGAAACCGCTCGAACACAAAACAACATCTAAGAATGATTTTCTGGTTATTTCACCATCCCGAAAAAAATTTTGAATATTATTTACCAAATTAAAGTGACGTAGCCAGGGGGGGTCTTGGGAGTTAAACCACTCCTCAAAGAGGTCCAACCCGATTCGTAACGTGTGTTTGGTGTGATGTCTTAAATTTTAAAAAAATTTTCCTACGGTGCTATGTCGTCATTAATTATTATAATTTATTTTAATTCTAAGGACTTTTTGTCACCAGCATTCAAAACGTGTAATAAATGGCATTCTTCACTCTTAGTATAAATTTTCTTAAAATGTTCACACCCCAATATTAAATATTGTTACAATTTACCTTAATTTTAAGCATTTTTTTTGTCAGCAATATTTGAAACGCGTAAAAATTTTAATAATAAATTTTAATTAAAACAAAATATGCAAAGGAGACTAGATAAGATTTGCTTTTTAAATTAAATAAAACCGACGCCCCTCTCCTCTCCCTTCAGTTCAAGACCTCAAGCAATAGGCAATTACCTAATTTTTAAAAATTTTGCCATAGGTAGGTAGTTGATTTTTATTAAAGAGTCGATTTCTGGCTACGCCACTGCAAATTAAATACATTAAACTATGCAAAATAAATCGCTACTTATATATCATCAAACGGCATATCGACAATAAAAACCTGTTGGTATCACGTAGGTAAAAAACCTGTAAAATCACTCAAAGGCATGTCTTGTTAATAACTGACGCCGTATTTTACAATTTTTAGTGGTGGGTACGTCTTTTCTTAGTACAGTAAATTATGTTAGGTCACGTGATCATAACAAAACAACTGACTTCAGCAAGACACTTATGTATGGCGGACGCATGTTGCAGTGATTTATTCCATGGGTATCACTCCCTTCAGGGTTTTTACCTACGTACTTGGTACAGACGTGTGATTTTGAGTTTTAAAAAGAGCAATTATTATCAGTTTTGACAATCTATGCCCTCGTTCGCGTACGCGAGTCAAGGTTTCATTCAAGGCATAAGGTAACACACACACTTAATAAGTACCGGTTTTTGTTTCAGCCACCTTGATAGATTCCCTTTTGCCCTCCACGGCCACGATAAGAACCAACGACAGTCTCTCAATCAAACCGGAAATGTCAAATAGCGACGTAGCCATGCGAAATTTTCAATCCAGAAGTCAAGAGGATACAGAGGCCGCTCATGATTTGTTGTCTCTGTCTCAGAGTTTGCCCCCTCTACCGGCGCCCAGCGTTGTCAAAATACATCATACGGTAAGCCGTTGTAAACAACTGTCGTGTTACTCTTTTATATTGTAAATAAAAGACGATTAAATAAATAAATAAAATCTATCTAAGGGCCGGCCCTGGCTAAACACAACAAAGTCAGCTCTTTCTAATTCCCTCTTGAGTGCCTATAGCATCGCCGCCATGTTTGTACCCAAATTCAGGGGTTAAATATGAATTTTCTATCAATCAACTCGGGGGCACTTCTAAATTATAATTAAGGAAATCGGTTTACCGTTTGGAAATTATGCTAAATCAAACATCTAAAAAATACGCCAAATTATAATAATAATAATTGCGAGACACTTTTTTATTTTTCAACCCGGTAGGTACGTACTATAAGAAACATTTTTTCCCACAGTTGCCTTCAGAAGACAGACAGTCCACCTTCACCACCACATCCGAAAGAACCACCGACAACAAACATCGCATAATCGTTTACTCAAGAAAGACCAAAGAAAACCATCAAGATAACCAGCAGGATACTCAAATTAGCGACAATTCGGCCATTATCGAGCTGTCCGATGACGATTCCGAACCTATTCCACCCCAAAAATTCATTAAACTTACCGAACCCCTTCAAACTGCGACTCTAACCCCACTTCAAGCTCATATCAACGCCAACTTTGTACCTAAAACTGTCAATCCCGTCGCGACCTTGACCCCGACGACGTCACTCGTGATGACCACGCCCACCTATTCGCAACCAATCGTGTACGTCGTGCAGATGCCCGTTACCCCACCGACGTCGGAAAGTTCTAATGATGGAACTAACGAGAGCATACAGGTACGTAATAAGGAATTTTTCAATTTAATTTTGTGTGATTATGGTTAAGTATCTACAGGGTTCCTAAGATTTTCCTCAGGGATAGGATTTCAATAAATCAAACAGAAATGGCATAGAAAGTTCTGCGCGCACAAAAGAAACAGGTATATTGAGCAATGGTGCCAGTTTGTTATTATCTCCGGACTGCTTTCATGAGAAAAAATTGTCGCCACTCTTTCATTGTGAGCATAAATCATAGTTGCAATAATAACCGTTGACAAGATGTCTGCAAATTCCGCTAGATGGCGGCCACATCATGAGATGATCGAGGAAAAACTAATTAAAAATTAGATGTTTTCAGGTCCAAACCACAGCTTTTTCTTGCTTAAAGGAGGCGGCAGGGTCCATTATTTACGATACTGAGCGATAAACTCGTGAGGTTGTTAACACTAGAAAGAAATATCTTCGCTTTTAATTAAATTTATTTCCATTCTGTTCTACTAGTGACATCTATCCGGAAACGGCCAAACCATGCAGCTAGCACTAGCAGCCCAAGAAATCAATAAACGGCGCTGTTTTTCCTGCAGAGCTTTTTGCTTGCAATATTATTGATTTTAAATAAAGCTGGCACTACACTACATTTGATATTTTCGAGGTGTTTTATGACATGATCTCGAAACATGTAGCGAACCAATTCTTCAAAACTAGCGGGAGGGTAAACGCGAAAAATAAGGGGCTGCCAATATTTGTAACACCCAAAAAGGGGTGAAAAGATTTATTTTGCTCTGTTTCTTTACAAAAATCGTTTTTTTACGAAAAACTTGAGGTCTGCCACTTTTTTTATTTTTTTCTTCAACTTTCTCGAAATTTTCGTCATACCGTAGAAAAAAATTATTTCCCCCATGGTCATACTCTACTTTTATTCGAAAAAATTTAGAAACAGAGACGGGATCAGTTTTCCTAAAACGGAGGATCTTGGTTTCGAGTGAGAAGATAAAGGGCGCCGCAGGAAAAAATTTTTCAATTAAATTAGCCGAACGCAAAAATGTTAGAAAAACAAAACATGAAATAAAAATGGCGCCGCTTACAATTTTTTTTCAAAAATTACGTAATTTCGGGAACGCAAAGAAATAGGTCTAAAGAGTATAATTTTTAAGAAAAAAATATCAATTTTCTCGCCCTCCTCCACTGGGACTACAGGGGCCGTGCACAAATTACGTAATGGTCATAGGGGGGAGGGGGGTTACAAAACGTTACGTAGGGGGGAGGAGGGGGTTTTCGACAGCATTTGCATTTGTGTGAAACTAAGAAAATTTGGAATGAAAATAAGTAAAAAGTTTTTTTTTTGGGGGGGGTAGTGGTCTTGAAATCGTTACGTAATATTAGGGGAGTGGCGTGCCAAACCGTTACAAAACATTACATAGGGAGGGGGTAAAAAATTGGTAAAATCACCGTTACGTAATTTGTGCACGGCCCCACATCTGACTGTTCCTCCTTTTTGATTTCGAATCAAAGTGCAAAACCCGGGTTGGAAGGCGTCAACCCGTCCTATTTGCTTGATAAAGTTTCTACGGAAATATCTCACTCGATTTCTCCGGCCGTGTATGAACGCTTTAGATTAGGCATTTGCATGTATCTCAGTCCCCAGCCTGTAAACAGCGCGTGAGGACAATGGTTACAAAATGAAAAGCCAAAAATATTTTTTTTTACGATATATTTCATCAGTTTGGTATTAAAGTCGAGCAAAAACTATTTTTATTCCAGTCCTAAAGGTATGAAAATGGAAAACATTAGAAAACAACAACCTGGAATGGATTTACTACGTGTAAGATGTAGTGACAACATCGCCTCATGCCCATCATTTTCTGCCTAATGTGCTTTTCCGTTTGTCTGCGTCTTATACACGGCTGCTTGGCCCCCTAAGGATTTGCTTAGAAACCCTGTATATAGTATATTTATTATTATCAAGTCATGTTGTGACCGTTTTTGCGTCGAGGGCATTTGAATTGCCAAAATCTAGAGTATTTTGTTTGGTGACCCAATGGTGTTGGCAATTAAAAAGACAGGGCCTTATCTGAAAAATGTTTTTTTCTTTTTATTAAAATAAGTATAAATTGCGTCAAATATATTTTTGATGTAATTCGCCAAAAAATTTTTGTGTTTTGATATATGGATATATGGAATATGGAACTAAGGAGCCGCAGCTTCACATCCAAAAAGCCGGATGTGGCTCGCGAGTCGCAGGTTGCCTACCGCTGATCTAGGCGATTAATTTAATATTCTTTTTATAAATAAAGTTCATTGGAATACTTAGGTCGATTTCCGATTTTTTGTGAAAAAATTTTTCAAGAAAAAATTATTGTTTCAAAAAATACAAACTTTCGCTACAAATCTGTCGAAATTGGGGCACCGTTTGGTTTTAATAGCTGGCACAGTTCCAAAGGGTGGTATTTCTTTTCGCGATGGTCTTTTTTTGTAATTCCGCATTATTTTAGCATATAGGAGATGTTGTGCGTTCTCGTTTTTCTTTTGTTTCACGAAAAAATACTTTTTGCTTCCGGACCGTATAAGCAGACTGTGTTATTCCTAATGTTTTATTTAGAACCTCTATCTAAAAACAGTAAGCTTAATGTTTCAAAAATTTACATCCCATTCGGCGTCCTGGTTCAACAGCGGCAGCACAGATTATTGTAAAAAATAGAAATTTGGCTTTCATTGTTTTTAAGTCCCAACAAGTAAAATTAAAAATTTTTATAACCCCCGATAACCATTGTTCCGCCCTTAGGTGATTTTGTTTAATATATATTGCATGCCGAATTTTATCATAGTCGTATATATTTTTCTGAAAAAGAGTACTATTACCAGTCAAGCTCTTCTTATAAAAGTACACAATACCTTTATTAAAATACTCTATTGATTACAACAACACATATTTTAGTATTTTTGCAGTCAATTATATTTTAGAACCGGGCCCTTCGGGCCCCTTAATTGCCCGGACCCTTAGCGAGTGCCTGGTGTGCCTAATGGAAGAACATGCGCTGAGCTCATTTTAAAAATCCTTAAAAATTAGGCTTTTCAAAAATACCAAACACTTTGCTCTATCTCTTACCTTCTCCAAGTTTAAATTTGTGTGAAAGAGATAGGGATTGGGAATAAATTAAAAAAAAGTAGCTTTGGTTTAATGAGGGCAGCAAAATAGGTCACTCTCTCAATGGAAGCGCCGGCATCGAGCCAAACTTGTTACCAGATTCCCACCATTGATTCGAACCCGCTCTTTATTATTGTTTTTCTTATTGTGTATCCGTTCTTTATTTTTTATTTGCAACTTTATATTTATGGTTGAGACGTAACGCCGTATGGCGTTTTGAGCATGCGCACTGAGAAACGACAAGAAATAAGCGCTGTTTTTATATGCAACGGGAGAATATGTCGAATCTGTGACAGCACAGTAGACCAGAAAATGCATTATGTGCCGCCGTAATTTACAGCACGGCCAGACCGCGTTGAATTGTTGCCAGAACACTATTTTTCGGCAAAATATATGCGCCACTATTTACGGAATTTTTGTTCGGGGACCAAATAAAACTCGGTCGTTACTTTTGTTTTTACAGTGCGAAAATTTGGCAAAAATAACTCTTTGGCTTTAGCTATACCAAACTCGCAGCTATTGCAGAAATTGCATATATCATTGATGCAATAAAACTGGGTGACTATTCTCAAGCAGCATAAGTTGCTGAAAAACATTTGGCAAACCAAAATCAGCAGCATATGAAAAAAACAAAAGATCTTGGGTGGAAATAACGAAAATTCAAACTTGGATGAGCATCCCACAAGGAACACACAAAAGATCAAAGAGAAATGATTAAACGATGTTTCGCCCTGGGTAACCAGCGTGGGCTCATCAGTAGTTTCACTGGTCACCCTCCACTATACATCAATAAACACCATCATACACTTTGATTTCCAACCTTGAACAACTCACAAATAGGCATCGTTCCGCACTGGTACTTACTTATCCAAGTTACCTGAGACGAATTCGTCCTGGCGTGTTAATATTTCCAGTAGGATTATGCTCCTAAGGCAATTAAAACAAAGAAGAAGTTAAAAAAACCTCCAAATCAGTTACTTCAACCGAAAAGAAACTAAAAAAACAAAAGATCAAAAGATCTTGAATGGAAATAACGAAAATTCAAACTTGGATGAGCATCCCACAAGAAACACACAAAAGATAAAAGAAAAATGATTAAACGATGTTTCGCCCTGGGTAACCAGCGTGGGCTCATCAGTAGTTTCACTGGTCACCCTCCACTATACATCATTAAACACCATCATACACTTTGATTTCCAACCTTGAACCACTTACAAAATTAATCATATCTCTTTGATCTTTTGTGTGTTCCTTGTGGGATGCTTATCCAAGTTTGAATTTTCGTTATTTCCACCCAAGATCTTTTGATCTTTTGTTTTTTTTAGTTTCTTTTCGGTTGAGGTAACTGATTTGGAGGTTTTTTAACTTCTTCTTTGTTTTAATTCAGCTGCATATGGTTTAAGCTTTTGTCTACACACAACTTTTTTAGCTTTTATTTTTTCAAAGGGATGCTAATCACCATATTGATTTTTTTTTATTTTTGAAAATTTTTTAAAATGTAAAACTATTTTAAAAACATACTTTACTATAAAATTTTCTTAATATACCTACAAAATTTAAGAATTGTATGTTGTATGTTTCTAAAATAGTTTAATGAGCCACTCACCTTGGTCTATTGAACTATCTAGGGTAACGGCTGTAAAATATTTTCAAAAAAATAGTAGTTTTCACAACTAGTGGCTAAAAGAGTGCTGTTCTTTTACAAGCGTTGGTTTAAATAAAATGGTGGTCTTGAAGTTTACGATCCGGAAATTTGGCCCGCGGGTGTTGCAGTGAAAAGATTTCGTTTTCCTCCTACTCGTAGGGAGGGTTTTCAAGGGAGACTACCACCGAATCTTCCTCAATAACTGGAATGATTGCTAACTGTAAGTCGAGTAAATATATTTCTCTAATGCATTTAAACGTTCAAAGTCTCTCAAACAAGATCAATTTAATAGAACTGTTACAATTACCAAACATAACCTGAATATCGTATGCCTTAATGAACACTTACAAAATAACATTGAATCAATAAATCTTACAAATTTTAAATTGTTGATTCATTTTTCTCGTACTCGATATATTCATGGCGGATCCGCGATCTATATGGAAAATGATCCTTCAAAAATCTTTTTGCCTGTCGAATATATTAATAGACTATCAGTGGAGATGATTTTGGAGTGTTCTTGTGTAACAGACAACAATTTATGTTTAATTAATGTGTATAGACCCACAAACGATGACTTTGAATCATTTATTTCGATTTTAACTAAAGCTTTCGAAAATAGTATTTTACAGACGTGCGACTTTAACCCAAATACAGGGAAAAATCCTGAATTAAATAGAAAGCTACTGAGCGATATTTTTCAATCCAATAATCTGGTGTCCCTGGTGAACTCACCAACATGAATACAATCCAGAAACGGACACACAACATATTAATTGCTTGATTTTGTGGCCTCATAAACCTGACTTGGTAAAGAGCATTTTAAACTATGATCCAGGAATTTCTAATCACCATTGCCAAATTTTAAGTTATGAGTATGGTACCTCAACTCTCAAAATTCCGAAAACTCTGTTAAATATATACGACATTTTTCTGATGAAAGGATTAATGAATTTTTATTTTGGTTTAAGCCCCAAAATTTTGAGTTATTGAGTAATCACGTCGAACGAGAGTTTAATACCTTTTTAGACAACTTATTATGGTGCTATGAAACTAGTTTTACACTAAAAAAAAGTAATTTTAAAAACAAAAAGCACTTTAACTCCATTTTCTAGCGAATTACAAAATGAACTAAAAAGTTTAGAGTCAATCTGTTGGTTAAAAAATAGAAGTGGTGATAATAACTTAATTAATCAATACAAAACTAAAAAAATCAAGTTAAAAAACACATTAAAAACGAAAAAAGCTGTTTCTATTGTACAAAAATAAGTATATAGTATATAATATAATATCATAAACTATTTAAATGGATATACAAAAAAAGATACCACTGTTACTAAAGTAATATATAATAATAAGGTTTACCAAGAACCTCGGCAAATTGCTAACGTTTTCTGCACATATCTATCCACTGGCATACAGGACAAACTTCAAAGTCACTTTCAAGGAAAGCTTTCTTTACAATGCTCTACCAGCAAAAACACAATCTCAAATAGTATTTTTATTAATCCGATTATGTACGAAGAAATCTCATCTGTAATAAAGTCTTTACCAAACAAAAGTTCCTGTGGTGTAGACGGCATTCCCATAAAATTAATTAAATCAGTTAATTATGATATATCATACATTTTAATGGAATTATATAATTTGTCACTTTTTACGGGAAAATTTCCAGAAACACTAAAAATTGCATATGTCACCTCTATCTTTAAAAATGGTGATCCTGAAAATCTAGAGAATTACCGACCAATTTCCATTTTAAGTATATTATCAAAAATTTTTGAAACAATCCTTTATGATAAACTGTTATAATTTTTAAATAAAAACAATGTACTTTCTAAACAGCAGTACGGGTTTCGCCCAGGAATGTCAACTCCCTTAGGGTGTACTGATCTTTTGCAGCATATTTACAATAAACAAGATAACGAAATTGTGATTGTGATTTTCTTTGACTTCACTAAGGCCTTTGATGTGGTGAATAGAGAATTTGTTGCAGAAAAGATAAAAAAAACTGGGAATAAGAGGCTTTTTCAATGACCTTATAAAATCCTTTTTGACAGATCGAAAAATGGCCGTTAAAATCAAAAATACACTTTCTGACTTACAAGATATAGATCTAGGTACGCCTCAAGGGAGAGTTTTGGCGCCCTCAATCTTTTTGTTATTTATACACGACCTTCCGGAACATATTAGCAAAGGCTCAGTTTATCAATATTCTGATGATACCACGGTAGTAATATCTGGTAAGTGTTCCCAATTATTGCTTAGAAATCTCAACTGTCAGGCAAAAATCCCTTAACTGGTCATTTGTTCTTAACCGTCACATTTTAAAAACTGAAAAAACCGCAAAATTTTTAGGTATTACGATCGATAGTCAATTGTCCTGATGTCAGCATATGAATCAGTTTGCTCAAAATTAAACAAAACTTTTTATGTTAAGTTCCTTAAAAAACTCACTAAGTACAAAGTCACTACTTAATGTTTATTATTTTTAACTTACTCAAGTATGAACTAAGAAGGCTTCGAATTGTATTACTAGATTTAAAAGCTGTTTTAATATTAAAGTTTTTCGCTACTCTTCGAATTTTCTCTGATACTCCTCTAACGTATGAGATTGTAAGTAATGCATTTGCCTGGTTTTGGTCTTGTAATCTCTGTCCTGTTTGTTGAAATTTAGAAATAGTATCTGTTATAAGTTTCAGGCTATAACCATTCTGCTGCAGATCCTTCTTAATGTTTCTTATTTCGATTTCCAAGTCATGAGAATTGTTACAATTTAAACGGCTCTGTTATACAAGGTTTTGATTATGCCTCGTTTGGTTGTAGCAGAATGATTTGAACCTTGACTTAAATATTGTCCTGTGTGAGTGGGTTTACGATAGACTGTTGTTCTGATGTCGCTTTCTACTCGTGTGACAAGTACATCAAGACAAGGAATTTGACAATAGTAGTTTGCACCTGAAGACGATCAGAGATTGTACTGATCAAAACGTTGTGTATAAATAAAATATAGACAATGGAAGTCCGAAACACAGAGTTAAATTCAAACACATCATTGTCTCAAACTTTCAAACAAACGTTATTCAAGTATGTTCTACAACATTGTCGTTTGGAGACAAGCGAGCGACGTCGAGAGGGCCCTCATTGCACAAAAGAGGATCCTCCGACTGATGTTTGACCTACCATTTAATGCTAGCTGTAGGGATACTTTCAAAAAGTATAGGATTCTTACTTAACTTACATTCCTAGAAATAAGTCAAACTTTGTTTGTTGTTTAATGAAACTTTTCATGAATACTCCACAAGAAACCGTAACAAATTTTCTGTTCAGAGGCATAATCATGAATATTTCAAAAATTCTCCAATTTTTGCGGGAATACGCTTATACAACTCTCTTCATGATGAACTAAAAAGCTTATCGGAGAAGAGATTCAAAAAGCAATTAAAAAACGTTTTGTGCCAAAACGCTTTTTACTCCATTTCTGAGTTTTTAGACACTATTTACTAAATTAAAATTAAAAAAAAAAGTTCTTTTTAGATTTTGGGTTATAGTCGCAAGTGTACCTTTTGTGTCTTTTTATAATTTTTTAACTGAACTGTGTATTTTATTTGTTTTTTTTTAATGTAAGGCTAGAATGAACTTTAAAACATATCTTAATTATCTTACTTACTAAGTTATTTTTTCTCTTTGACTTCCCAAGTAACGATTGTATGACCTATTGGTTGTGATGACTAAAAACTTAATCAATATTAACGTTGTATTTGGTGGAGAAATTGGTTATTTTCGGGACAACCTTCGTTAACGAAATAATTACCGACGCCTAAACGTTAATTTTACCCTGAAGTTAAACTGCAACGTTTTGTAAACGTTTTCGCATGACTAATAAGTTTTCGTGCTTATTTTGGTGTCAAAATAACGACCACCAAACGTTAAAGGGTACACGTCGCACATCCTACGTAATTCTTCGTCAAATTTACGTTTTTTGGTCGTTATGTGGTAAGAGCACGGAAATAGGTCTATTTTATGCACCAACCATTTCTGATCGTTCTGTGCAGAGAATGAGAATCGTGTGTATTTCAAGTCTTGTCATCAACACAATACACAATCTCACTTTTTTTATTTTTCATTTAATTTTTTATTGTAAACTTTATTTGTTTCATAAGGCCCATTTACTGAAGTTTTAATGGCTAATCCTGAACGCGTAATTTTTCTTCTCTCTCTCAACTTTTTGAAGGGAAATAGACAGAAATAGAAATTTAAGCATTAGGCATTAAAACTTGATTAAATTGGCCCTACTTACGAATCCTTGAATATTTAAAAAAAAACTATGATTTCTTTTTTTTAATGAAACTAGAAACTATTGCTATTGTATTTGTGTCAAACTTTTAAAAAATAGGTATTTATTAAAGAAAAACAAAACCTTTCTTCTGGCCAATTTTAATACAAAATACACATTACACAAACAGTACAAAACATAATACAAAACACAAAGTAGGTACTTAAATTGTAGCTTCTTTAAAAGTACAGAACACAACTAATAGGGACAACATTTTAACGAATAAACTAGCAGAAAGAAAAACCTTTTTTTCTTAATCTATCTAATTATAAAACTAATCTAAACAAAAATAAAGAATTTGAAAAAATATTACAAAGCTTTTTTAGTACGTACAGTATAGGTACTCACACAAATACCTAAATACTAACATAGCTCCAATATTCAGCACTAAGAGGCTGATAGCCCCCATTGTGAGCCGGCCCTGGGATGAATATTGTAGCTCTGCAAGTATTTATTTGGGTAGTGCACCTACTTATTATTTAGAAATCTCAACTAGGTATGTAAAAAAATACTAGTATCTACTTACATGATCAAAGAATTATCCCCTTTTTCAAGTTCTTCATCCAAAGTATTGTTTTCCTCTTTAGATCCAATTGATATTTCATCAGCCTTCAGTGTAACTCTCTTTATTTAGGTCTTTAAGGTGGTCCAGTTTTATATCCATATTGTCAATTTCTTTGCACCTAAAAAAATAAAAGAAAAGTTAAGTAAAATTAAACAAAAAAGCAGTACTCAAGCAATTTTTAAATTAAATTAATTAATATAAAACTTCCATGACTGAACAAGCTTTGCTTAGCTATGCTTTTAATGCTCATAAAGCAAAAAATCGATGTTAAAATGTGATGTTTTATATTGAAACTTTATTTGTCAAGACCCATTTCAAACCCCGATTCGTGTTAATCATGATTAAAGCTTTATGACTGTATCTCATATGAACCTGTCATTTAAGCCTTGACAGTTTACCGTCAATAAAAATCAAACAGATGGATACTGGGTGTTTACTAAAAATAAAAGAAAACGAGTAAAGTTGTAGTACTTACATGTAGCTATGAGGTTGCAAAGTTCGTTAAGCTTCTCAAGAACATTTGAACTTTTGTTACAATCATCAGGTGTGCGTGTGGGACTTCATTATATAGTGTTTCTGAACTTTCTGCTTGTTGACCATTAACTTTGCATAATGATTCCATGGCTCTGTCTCTGTGGTAAGCCTACAACAGTTTTTACCAACTTTTTCTGGGAATGAATCTGATTTTCTTGCAGTTATTGCTTTGATGGTCCAGATTAGGATTTTATAACTTTATTCACACCGGC
The DNA here is from genome assembly GCA_963921995.1 of Oxystoma pomonae. Lineage (NCBI taxonomy): Eukaryota > Metazoa > Arthropoda > Insecta > Coleoptera > Brentidae > Oxystoma > Oxystoma pomonae. The sequence continues at coordinate 85,541,612 of OY998169.1, read as the reverse complement.
AGCTTCTGTAACTTCCACTGGCAGCCTCGATCTGTAATAGAGGTGACCCTCGTTTCCCATGAATGTGGAACAAGCTCCACTTTGTCAATTTCCAAAATAACTAGCTCCGGTCCACTTTTTTATTTAGCAAAAACCATCCAGAAAAAAACATTTTTTTTTAAATCGCGGACAGATGAAATGTGGGTGCTATGTGGATGAAATTAAGCAGTCTGTCAGCTGTCACCCAAGGAAAAGATTTTGGTACGTTGACATTAGGCGCATTTTGGTGAGGCAGCTGTCGAACCTTTTACCAAAGGACGTTTTTTGGTTGACAAACGGTAAGTACGAAACGACGGATAAGCGCCATGTTGCTTTTTGCAATCACCTTTTTAATTTGAAGCCATATTGTCAAACAGAATGTAAACAAACGCGTTAGGAGCCTTTGATTAGTTTTTCCTAGCAATTCGTAGCTGTTATTACTGTTAAATCACTAACAATTTTTTGTCTTATATAAAATTAAAAAAAAAATAACTTTTTTTCTAAATCTTCCATATATTTCAGTCCCGTGATTTTTTTGGACCTAAAAATATCATATTTGACAGTACACTAAGTTGTGTTTCCGATTTTACTGTACAGAACGCCTTAAAAACGTACATCTTGTTCATGATTATTAATTTGAAAAATATCGATTATTATTACTCTGAATCTTATGATAGATGTTTTTGGTGGAGAAAAAATATAAAATGTTGACTAAAGGTTATATTTTGGGCAATAATAAACACCTCTGGCGCACTCCTAACAAATAACTTATTGTAGAAGGCGCTGCAGACAAGGTTGTCATCTTGGTCATTTCTTGGTTGCGAGCAACGTTAAGACAACTCGAAAAGTATTTACCAAATTGGTGTAAAATGGGGTTGACAAAACGTTCCTACAACGTCACATCGCAACGTTGTGGTTGCGTTCGGAAACGTTGTTGCGTCGACAAATTGTTGCTTGGGTTGTTTCTTTCTACTGTTATTTTTGTAGTGCTCGCAACGAAATAAATCTATCTATCTATCTATCTATCTATCTATCTATCTATCTATCTATCTATCTATCTATCTTTGGAGAAAAAACGTGAAATTGTAGAACGTTCCTTTAAAGCAAGGTTGGAAAAAACCCGGGTTTTTTTATATAAAACCCAACCCACTGGGCTTTCTTGGGTTTTACAAATGGGTTTTATTGGTTTTTTGATGGTTTTCTTTTTAAATTATATACAGATTGTAGTTCTTCTTTAAAATTAGGACTTATTCTCGCGATCGTTTATCAACTATAAAATACGACATAAAAATAAGTGCAATACAGAAATCGACAGTTTGTTTATTTGTAAATAAATCAAAGCAGTTTTGGTTTAGTTTGACCAGCGCTTTTTTATATACTTGTGTATTTACTACACTGTTAAAACTACCTGCTTACTTAGTATGACATGATAGGATACGATTCAAGTTTTCGTTTTTTTCGAGATCATTAACTCTAAACCATTTTTTTTTAAAAGAAAATGCTTAAGAGTAGCGCTAGAAAGAGTGCTTCAGAATGGACTGAGGTTTTAGAATCCAGTAATACAAGTATAGTCTGCAAATACTGAATCAGAATCGTTTTTTTTTATATATAATTTGCATTGTTGCCCAGCTAGTGCAGCATCCATCCATTGAAAGACATTTTTCAACTTATGGCCTTGTTTGGAATAATAAAATAAGAAATTGTTGATTTTGATTGATTTACAACTGGTCAAAGTTTATCGAATCTTACGATCGGATTCAAGCGACTGGTAATAATATACCTTTTTTTACATTTATTTATTTTATTAATAATGAAAAAATCCACTTTTAAAAAAGCCCTACGTATTTTTTTAAGTGGGTTTTACCCAAAAAAAAAACCAGAGGGCTTTTTTGGTTATCAACTGGGCAGCCAACTCTGCTTTAAAGACATTCTATAATCCCTCCACAGTATTTTGGGAGAATTTGACCTTCAATTCGTCACACCAAGAATAAACAAACGCATGAAGTACTAACCGCGAAAACCACGATATTGGAAATACAGAACAGTATTATAGAGTTTCTATTTAATTTATAAACAAGTTTTAGACAAAATCATTTCGTACATTAAAAAAGTATTTTTGACCTGAACATATTCATACCAAGTTTTGTACAACGTGAAGCCAAAATCAAGGCAAAATTAATTAAAGTCGTTTCTTAATACGATAAACTGTTTGATTAATTCTTAAACTTTTATTGTTCAGAAGTAGGCAAAAGATTAAATCAAAATATACCTGATAACATTTTCGAGGCATTGAACAAGTGTGGCGATATTTTTCCAAAGTAGAGCATAAATTATTAGTGTTTAATTTTGTGTTAAAAGTCGAATTTGTAGTGTAATTTTCTAAAAAATTTTTGCCTGCTGCGCTTCGGAACCATTGATATATTTACAATTTTAGTTTAATTTTAAATCAAAAAAATGCATTTCTAGTGCAATTTTATTAAAAAAATTTTGTTTTAGTTGCTAAGTTTAGTTTACATATTATATTTCCTCATAAAAGCTATCCTAGTTTTTTTTTCGTATAGAAACCGCCCCCCCCCCTTTTCTCAAATGGCTGGGACCGCCACTTGTTGTTAACACTATTTTTTTTAATACCTTTGTAAAAAACACATGAAAAACAGAAAAACACTTTTAAAAATCTGGTAAATGAAATAACAATGTTGCGACATTTTAATCTTTGACAGTTTGGTGTTCTTACGATATTTTTAAATGATTTTTTCTTAAATACTTGGTGAAAACTGGCGGAAATGGCTTAGATTAGATTTTTTTAATATTACTATTTTCCGCTATTTCTCTCTAATTTTGGGTAAAAAACGGACAGATATCTTTTAAGTTTTTTGCATCGGTAACCAAAAAAGTCATGCTTTAGATATCTGCATACAGTTACTAAAATCATGTTTTTGATGAAGGTATAAAAAAAAAGTTTTATGAAATTTTAATAACAATATTATCACCCCATATGATAATAAAGTAAAATTATGCGACACTGGCCCAACGGTAACCGACTGTCTTTTTAGGCATTAACAAAATTACCAAACTTCAGATCGAAAATTCTCTCTGACAGTTGACGTTAATTAAATCTGTATAAACTTCGGGTGAGAAAAACTGTACTTTCAAATATAGATCATGACATTGAATTTTTTTATAGTTTATGTTAAGGCTTTTGCGTCACTTTTATATAAGGATGGTTTGAAAATGTTGTCGTGTAAATACCACTTAAACCGTTTTAAGTACTAAATCGACTTTATTTTAGAGCGATTTAAGAAAGCGGTTTAGCGCTTTAAAACCCATTTTAGGGTTGTTATAAACACTTTAAAAACGCTTTAGCGCATTTCTTCGAACCTAAAGGAATACTCAACCCTGGTTTTCCGAAAAATCTGTTGTAAGAACGTATAATCCCAGGGAGAAAGCGATTTTATTTAAAACCGTCCTTACATAGAAGCGTCTTTAGGTGCGTATAAACGTAGTAAGTGTATATTTTGTTACCAGATCCCCCTGGCTCTTAAATTAATTACCTGCCTGGAATTTTTTTTGCCGTTTCCGCATTTTTATACAAAATTTTTCTTCGTCCGCGACACGTGGAAAATTTTTTAGAAATGCGTTCTTTCGGTAAAGTTTCGTCGAAGACGAGGGATAATTTTCGAAAAATATTTATGAGCAGGAAAATATTTCAGGATTTAGTTTACCGGCGCGCCTGGTAAAATAACTTTAAAATGATATTTTTTTTATTTTAACTATGCCTATTTTTTTATTGATCGTGACACCAGCACAGCCTGAGACTAAGTGAATACCAATAGAATTACTTTCGATCAATATCGGGTAAAGGGAGAGAAACCGATTTAAACCGAAGATTTGGACCAATGAGATGCATAGTAGCGAGAGAATTTACTCCCTGGGAGCAATTTTTTTCTCGATTCAAGAATCGACCCCCAGGTATATTACTAATCCTTTCAAAAAGAACGTTCTAGTCGTATTATAGTCATGTTTCACGTCACGTTTCTATTACATTATCACCTGTATGAGCTAGAACGTAACTTATGGCCGGCATGTGTTAGTAATATTCCTAATGATAAAATGTAACATTCCTATCAGATTCTTTGTTCTCTAAGTATATGACTATTAGATTACAGGAATGTTTAATTGTTATGTGGGTTATTATTGGCGTCATCAATCAGTTACTATAGTGACACGGAAATAATATTAATTTTGCATAACTTTGAGTTACTAGAAGTAGCAGAAAAGACTTTTTGCGCCTTTAGGAAACAAGCTGAATAATACGAAAAACACCTTAACTTATGTAAAAAATTACGTTTTAATAAAGAAACTGAAACTAGTTTAAAAAAATATTCTGTGACTACGTCAAAAAAATTTCACATTAATCCGCTCTTGGTTATCTATCTAAACGAAAAAATTTTTTAAAAAAATACATATGTTGCCATGGTGTCCTATCAAAATAGTATATTTCCTAACAAGTGCGGAAAGTGTCACTTTTCCATACGCGATTGTAGCGGAGTTCAGACAGCAATCAAGTGCGGAAAAGAAACTTTCCGCAAGTGTTAGGAACGCTATTTTTTCTTCGAGCGTGCGGAAAACGTAAAAAAGAAAGTTATAAAGAATTAAAGAAACGTTTGTTGATCTATAGTGTTATAATAATAAGTGCCTATAACTATTATTTATTGGTAATGTTGTTAGTGCAACACCGTTCTTAACTAAAAAGCCTGTTAACTCCTAGCGCGTCAGTGCCCTTTAGCCTAATGTGGCTGCCATTTTTATAACCAAATTGACGAGTAAAACATGGATTTTCTGTCAGTTTGTTGTCAATATGGCACCGATAATAGGCCAAAGGATACTAAAACGAAAATGAGTTAACTGGCTTTTTAGTTGAGAACGGTGTTGGTTAGTGAAACTGCAATCAGATGCATTTTGTTGCCATGGGGATATAGCATTAAAATTGTGACTTGACTAGTTTTTGACAACTATTTGAGAGTTAAGTGATTATAAGGACACCGAAAAAATTGTTATTAAGGTACCGAGTCAGATTTTTCAAGAGAAAAGTGGCACTTTTAAAACTAAAATGCGTGCGAAAAAGTGACACGTTCCGCACGCTCGTAGAAAAAAAAACCCATTTAAGCACTAGGAAGAATAAGTAAAAATTCACGTGCATACGTTTCGACTTTTCCATTTTCCGCCCGTCATTAATATCTTTTGTCCTCTTCCTAAAACTTTTTAAATATTTTTTACTCTTTTTGTGACAAGCTAATTTTCTTTAATTAGAAGAACGAGCGTGAAACGTCCCGCAAAAAAAAAAGTTATCTTTTGTACGTCTCTAGTCGGAGTTTTCTCGCTACGAAATTTTGCTTCAAGAAAATTGAAATGGTTTTTGTGGCTATAGCGTCTTTCTCGTCGGGACTTTTCAGGCTAAAAACAATATTGCTACATATATATATATCCTCCCGGCCCGGCGACTAGGCTCTACGCGAGCCCTTTTCGCCATACATATATATATACAGGGTTCCTAAGATTTTCCTTAGGGATAGGATTTCAACAAATCAAACAGAAATGGCATAGAAAGTTCTGCGCGCACAAAAGAAACAGGTATATTGAGCAATGGTGCCAGTTTGTTATTATCTCCGTACTGCTTTCATGAGAAAAAATTGTCGCCACTCTTTCATTGTAAGTATAAATCATAGTTGCAATAATAACCGTTGACAAGATGTCTGCAAATTCCGCTAGATGGCGGCCACACCATCTAATCTAATTAAAATTAGATGTTTTTCTTGCTTAAAGGAGGCGGCAGGGTCCATTATTTACGATACTGAGCGATAAACTCGTGAGGTTGTTAACATTAGAAAGAAATATCTTCGCTTTTAATTAAATTTCTTTCCATTATGTTCTACTAGTGACATCTATCCGGAAACGACCAAACCATGCAGCTAGCACTAGCAGCCAAAGAAATCAATAAACGGCGCTGTTTTTCCTGCAGAGCTCTTTGCTTGCGATATTATTGATTTTAAATAAAGCTGGCCCTACACTACATTTGATATTTTCGAGGTGTTTTATGACATGATCTCGAAACATGTAGCGAACCAATTCTTCAAAACTAGCGGGAGGGTAAAAGCGAAAAATAAGCGGCTGCAAATATTTGTAACACCCAAAAAGGGGTGAAAAGATTTATTTTGCTCTGTTTCTTTACAAAAAACGTCTTTTTTATGAAAAACTTGAGCTCTGCCACTTTTTTTATTTTTTTCTTCAACTTTCTCGAAATTTTCGTCATACCGTAGAAAAAAATTATTTCCCCCATGGTCATACTCTACTTTTATTCGAAAAAATTTAGAAACAGAGATGGGATCAGTTTTCCTAAAACGGGGGATCTTGGTTTCGAGTGAGAAGATAAAGGGCGCCGCAGGCAAAGATTTTTCAATTAAATTAGCCGAACCCGAAATGTTAGAAAAACAAAGCACGAAATAAAAATGGCGCCGTTTACAATTTTTTTCAAAAATTACTTAATTTCGGGAACGCAAAGAAATAGGTCTAAAGAGTATAATTTTTAAGAAAAAAATATCAATTTTCTCGCCCTCCTCCACTGGGACTACAGGGGCCCTGCACAAATTACGTAATGGTCATAGGGGGGAGGGGGGTTACAAAACGTTACGTAGGGGGAGGGGGGTTTTCGACAGCGTTTGCATGTGTGTGAAACTAAGAAAATTTGGAATGAAAATAAGTGAAAAGTTTTTTTTTTTGGGGGGGTAGTGGTTTTGAAATCGTTACGTAATATTAGGGGAGTGGCGTGCCAAACCGTTACAAAACCTTACATAGGGAGGGTGTCAAAAACTGGTAAAATCACCGTTACGTAATGTGTGTACGGCCCCACATCTGACTGTTCCTCCTTTTTGATTTCGAATCAAAGTGCAAACCCGGGTTGGACGTTCGAAGGCGTCAACCCGTCCTATTTGCTTGATAAAGTTTCTACGGAAATATCTCAGTCGATTTCTCCAGCCGTGTATGAACGCTTTAGGTTAGGCATTTGCATGTATCTTAGTCCCCAGCCTGTAAACAGTGCGTAAGGACAATGGTTACAAAATGAAAAGCCGAAAAATATTTTTTTTTACGATATCTTATCAGTTTGGTATTAAAGTCGAGCAAAAACAATTTTTATTCCAGTCCTAAAGTTATGAAAATGGAAAACATTAGAAAAAAACAACCTGGAATGGATTTACTACGTGTAAGATGTAGCGACAACATCGCCCCATGCCCATCCTTTTCTGCCTAATGTGCTTTTCCGTTTGTCTGCGTCTTATACACGGCTGCTTGGCCCCCTAAGGATTTGCTTAGGAACCCTGTATATATATATATATATATAAGCAGTGGCAGTCCCAGCCTTTTGAAAAGGGGGGGGGCGGTTTTGATACGAAAAAAAAATATTAACAGGTGAAAATTGACATTTTTTAACTTTGACAGCCCGTAACATTGAAACGGTTAAAGATAGAGCAAAGCGGTTTTTACATTTATATCTTGAATTTTCACAAGCTATCGTTTTATACTATCTTTGACACAGGATTAAACTAACCTTGGGATATTTTAACCCTGGGTTTAGATATCAAACGATAGCTTGTGAAAAACCACAAGTGTATGATGATGTTTAATGATGTATGGTGGAGGGTGACCAGTGAAACCACTGATGACCGACGCTGGTTACCCAGAGCGAAACATCGTTTAATCATTTCTCTTTTCGCTTTGGTCCTTTGTGTTCGTTGTGGAATGCTCATCCAAGTTTGAATTTTCGTTATTTCCACCAAGTCCAGGAACGTTTATTATTAACTGTCCCCGGGACATACTTTTTAAGACACTTTAGATATAGTGAATGGTCGAATGGTCTTGAAAATAAAACTCATTTTCTAATAATTGTATAAATGTAGTTGTGATGATAAGTGGCGTTTTAAAATGAACAATTTCTTCAAAATAATTACGGTACCTACGAGATCGCAGTCGTACAACCCACGAACGTCCTTAAAAACGTCCCAGGAACGTGCCTGTACGACTTTCCCCTGGACGTACTATTTAGGACACTGTAGGTCTCAATTCTTGAAAATAATGCAGACGTCCCAAATAACGTGTAGTCATAATAATAATTGTCTGTCATTGCATTCATAAGTTTGTTTCCCTCGAGGTCCCAGCCATACGTCCCAGTTTTTATGATATATGCCAGTCTACCTCATGCAATTATGTACGCACCCCAATAAAAAAAAATAATTTGTGAAAAACACCTCTGCGAGCAACTCGCAAGAACAAGAAAACAACACATATAATTACAATTCCTTTTTATTCCAAGGGACCGTTAAATAGAGTGTTATCCTCTCTCTCTGACCATGACAACAGTTATTTGAAAGACCATTTTGCCATGTTCCGGGGATATGCTTTGGATGGTGATTACGTAAGAGGACGTTTTTTGACTGTTTTGGTACGTTCTAAAAACGTCCCCAGAAGACGTCCTGGGGCGGTCTAAAAAGTATACTTTTACCAAAACAAAACGTCTCCGGGAGGTCCCGCGGCGGCACCGTACGTTCCCGGCACGCCCACTAAAACCGTACTTGTGCTATTAGGGAGTTTATTATTGAAGTCATCAGTCCCGAATGAAATTTTGTTCACGACTTATTCCAACGAGGATATATTAGCTTATATCCTCGCTGCTTATTCGTTGGATAATACAAATGTCAAAACGTTGCACCTTTCTGGACATCCCAAAAAGGTCCAAAAGCGTCAATAATTTTCATTCATATTCATATAAAGTGTCTTAATATGGTTCTGTGGACTAACAAAAATTATCCAATGGAGAGGTTTTTTGATATCCAATGGAGTAAAAGACAAATTTAATGGATATCCTTAAATAATCTGAAGAATTACATCATTTTTACTGGGATTACATGGATGTCCATAGAAAAATAATTTATTGCCTATTATTATTACATATTCATTGATCTATAAATTAATACCACAAAAAATTAATTTTGTCCTATAAAAAACTTGTAAATTCGGAGTCGCAGGTAGCAGCCATCTTGGATAATTTGCACGCTGCGCTGGTTGCCATCGATGGCTGGTTGCCCAGGGTGAAACATCGTTTAATCATTTGACTTTTCGCTTTGGTCCTTTGTGTGTTCCTTGTGGGATGCTCATCCAAGTTTGACTTTTCGTTTTTTCCGCCCAAGATCTTTTGGTCTTTTGTTTTTAGATTACTTTAGGGTGAAGTAACTGATTTAAAGTAATCATGTGTTGTAGCTTTTACGGAATATTTACGTATATAACGGTGTTGGCTGGGTATGGATTTTTTAACATGATGAAATGTCTCAAAATCTAGTTAACTTATATTTAATAAGGAAATATTATAAATATTTTAAAATTAAAACAAAAAAATTTTATAACAAAGTAGTATATTTAGTAATATCTCACCCTTAGGAGATGCAAAATTTTCTAAATCTCTTCGAAGCAAAAAAAATGTTTGACATTTTTTGAATATTACCTATAATTTGATACCCTGTACAAAATCGAATAAAACTTAATAAAAAAAAAAACTTAAACAAAAATAAAATAAAAGATAAGATGAAAACCACTGTTCGCAACAATGCCAATGTAAGTCAGTTTGGTTTTTACGCCCGAATGGCTACAAAGACGTCCAAAAACCAGAGATATGAAAAAGTGAGCAGAATGCGTCTAGAGAGCATTTTGGTTAGACGATTTAATGGCAAATATCTTTTCCGCATATTTTGGTAGAAAATGTTGAACTTGAGAGTAAACTGGAGTTTCGAACTTCCATTGACTTTATTTTTACTTTTTCACAACGTTTCAAATGCTTATATATGTGCAATCCTTATCCGGTGAATACTAACAAAAAACTAAGACTACCTAAGCTCTAGTATATACAGGGTTCCTAAGCAAATCCTTAGGGTGCCAAGCAGCCGTGTATAAGACGCAGACAAACGGAAAAGCACATTAGGCAGAAAAGGATGGGCATGTTTTCCATTTTCATACCTTTAGGACTGGAATAAAAATTGTTTTTGCTCGACTTTAATACCAAACTGATGAAAGATATCGTAAAAAAAATATTTTTCGGCTTTTCATTTTGCAACCATTGTCCTTACGCACTGTTTACAGGCTGGGGACTGAGATACATGCAAATGCCTAACCTAAAGCGTTCATACACGGCCGGACAAATCGACTGAGATATTTCCGTAGAAACTTTATCAAGCAAATAGGACGGGTTGACGCCTTCGAACGTCCAACCCGGGTTTTGCACTTTGATTCGAAATCAAAAAAGAGGAACAGTCAGATGTGGGGCCGTGCACAAATTACGTAACGGTGATTTTACCAATTTTTGACCCCCTCCCTATGTAATGTTTTGTAACGGTTTGGCACGCCACTCCCCTAATATTACGTAACGATTTTAGGACCACTACCCCCCAAAAAAAAAAAATTCACTTATTTTCATTCCAAATTTTCTTAGTTTTACACAAATGCAAACGCTGTCGAAAACCCCCCTCCACCCTACGTAACGTTTTGTAACCCCCCTCCCCCCTATGACCATTACGCAATTTGTGCACGGCCCCTGTAGTCACAGTGGGAGAGGGCGAAATTACGTAATTTTTGAAAAAAAAATGTATGCGGCGCCATTTTTATTTCGTGCTTTGTTTTTGTAACATTTTTGCGTTCGGCTAATTTAATTGAAAAATTTTTGCCTGCGGCTCCCTTTATCTTCTCACTTGAAACCAAGATCCCCCGTTTTAGGAAAACTGATCCCGTCTCTGTTTCTAAATTTTTTCGAATAAAAGTAGAGTATGACCATGGCGGAAATAATTTTTTTCTACGGTATGACGAAAATTTCGAGAAAGTTGAAGAAAAAAATAAAAAAAGTGGCAGAGCTCAAGTTTTTCGTAAAAAAAAAACGTTTTTTGTAAAGAAACAGAGCAAAATAAATCTTTTCACCCCTTTTGTGGGTGTTACAAATATTGGCAGCCCCTTATTTTTCGCTTTTACCCGCCCGCTAGTTTTGAAGAATTGGTTCGCTACATGTTTCGAGATCATGTCATAAAACACCTCGAAAATATGAAATGTAGTGTAGGGCCAGCTTTATTTAAAATCAATAATATCGCAAGCAAAAAGCTCCGCAGGAAAAACAGCGCCGTTTATTGATTTCTTTGGCTGCTAGTGCTAGCTGCATGGTTTGGCCGTTTCCTGATAGATGTCACTAGTAGAACAGAATGGAAAGAAATTTAATTAAAAGCGAAGATATTTCGTTCTAATCTTAACAACCTCACGAGTTTATCGCTCGATATCGTAAATAATGGACCCTGCCGCCTCCTTTAAGCAAGAAAAAGCTGTGGTTTGGACCTGAAAACATCTAATTTTTTATTAGATCATCTCATGGTGTGGCCGCCATCTAGCGGAATTTGCAGACATCTTGTCAACGGTTATTACTGCAACTATGATTTATGCTCACAATGAAAGAGTGGCGACAATTTTTTTTCATGAAAACAGTCCGAAGATAATAACAAACTGGCACCATTGCTCAATTTACCTGTTTCTTTTGTGCGCGCAGAACTTTCTATGCCATTTCTGTTTGATTTATTGAAATCCTATCCCTAAGGAAAATCTTAGGAACCCTGTATTATCAAGCTTTCCTTCCTTTCTGGCTCCTCTGGATGAATACTGTTTCTTTGAATTAACGCTTGAATAGATTTTCCTCCTTGGCCATATGATATTGGTTTTCCCAGCAATGTTGAGCTATCGCCCCCCCCCCTTTGTTCCAGAAAAAAGTACACAATAAAGATGCTGGTGATAACCCTAAAGTCTTTAGAGAAAAAACGAGAAATTGCAGAAAGTTCCTTTAAAACATTCTAGAATCCCTCTACAGTATTTTGGGACAGTTTGACCTTCAATTCGTCACACCAAGAATAAATAAACGCATGACATATTTACTGCGAAAACCATTGCAAATACAGAACAGTATTATTTATAAACAAGTGTTAGAAAAGATCATTTTGAACATAAAGTATTTTTGACCTGAACATATTCATACCAAGTTTTATACAACGTGACGCCAAAATCAAGGATAAATTAACTAAAGTCTTCTCTAAATACTATAAACTGTTTGATTATTCCAAAACACAAATTCTAAAATTTTTATTGGAATAAATCAGTAATTGAAAACAATGTTGGTCAGAAGTAGGCCAAAGCTTTAATCAAAACATACCTGATAACGTTTTCGAGGCATTGAAAAAGTGTGGCGATATTTTTCCGTTGATAAAAACATTCTTGGATGTTCGCCAGTAAGTAATGCTTCGTCAGAAAGAATCTTCTCAGAAGATTGAAAACATAAGTACTTAAAAACACTGTGACGGAAATTCGTTTGACGGGCTTAGCGTTGCTGCATATCAACAGACATATTGAAATTGAGCGAGTCATTGACCGGTTTGCCCAAAAAAAACAGAAACAATTTTTTTTTAGATAGGCGTCTTTTGTTTGAGATATGAAATAAAAAAGGCAATGTTTGAAGCAAGCTTTTTAGACCTCAAAAAAAAATATTTAGCTATTAGGTTTAGTTTGTGGTTTGTTTATTATCTATGTTTTTTATAACTAAAAAAATTATACGTAGTTACTCAAGCGCGGATTTCAGGGAGTTAGGAGGTAGTTAATCCCCCCTACCCTGGCTTTAAATCTTTTAATGAAAACATAAATTGCGGCACTTTAACACATTTGATATTTACTATTCATTTTGTGTTAAAAATGGCATTTCTAGTGTCATTTTCTTAAAAATTTTTGCCTGCTGCACTTTGAAACCATTGATATATTTACAATATTGGTTTAATTCTAAATCAAAAAATGCATTTTTTAGTGCAATGCATTTAAACATTTTTTAAAATATAAAATAAACGACTTAAAATCTGAGTACCCCCCCCTAGATTTGAGACCAAATCCGCGCTTGTAGTTACTAAGTTGTGCTGTGCTTTTATTCTAGTCTTTTTTCGTATCGAAACCGCTCCCCCCTTTTGAAATGGCTGGGACCGCCACTGTGTATTGCAGATGTAGGTGACTTGATCTATGAGAGATTTTGCAATTCCCAGCTTTGTGGATGGGGTGGATGCTAGTGCTATATCTACCCACTGTCCTGTCTCTTTGCCAAAACCTCGACTTTTTTCTTATTTTACTTTTACACTTCGAAAAGTTTGGCGCTGTTTTGCTTGCCAACTAGTTTTTTTTGCAAGCAAAAGAAACTAAACTACATTTTGAAATGTTCTTTTTAGATTAAGAGAAAGACAAAATTCCTAAATTTTAACCTTTCCCTTGTTTAATGTAAAGTTAACTTAATGAAGTTGCTTGGTAAGGCAACAAAGAAAGCAATTCTTAAACAGAGGAACAATTTTTTTTGTTCAATAACTAAAACATTTGTTGAAGTAGCCCATGATGGTGGGGTTGATAATTAAATCACACAAATATGGTCTTTCTCCATTGAATTTTATTTCTTATATTTCAAAAACCCGACATGTTTCGCCAATTTAGACTAGCATCATCAGAGGGTTCTAAAAAAAACCCAAATTATGCAATAATGCTTGTAAATAGCTCAAACCTGGTTTACAAAATATTTAAAGAAACCATAATAAAATCTAAGTGGACAATAAAAATTAAAATTAAAATTTAAATCTAATTAAGAATGAATTTGTTAGTTAAACAGATAAACCGAACATAAAAAATTTACAAAATTTTGCACAGCGGAGGCTTCTGGTATCCCCCATAGACCATATCTTGTTTTTATTTAGTTTTTTAAAATAATAGATAATTTTTACCGTGAATTAAACATTTTTAGGACACGTAAAATTATGCAAAAAACTTAAAACTGATGCGCATTTTTTATTCAAATTTACCCTGAAAGGCCAAAACATACAGACCGCTTCAAGCTACTGCGAACATAGGGGGAATCAAGTCCAATTTACTCTCCGTGCCGTACGACCGAGGTGGATTCGAAGCACGCTGCAGTGTTATCTTTTGGAAATTCATTTTGTTTTTATTATTTTGTTTTATTTCTGCCTTGCTCGAGAAACAGATTGGTAAGTTCTTAATTGAAATAATACATTTTTAAAACTAAAAATGGATGTCTACGAAGTTGCCGAAAAAGTGCAGATGGTCAAATGGTACTATCAAGGCAGACCATTGAGACTTATTCAAGAACTTTTTTTGGAGAATTTTGTAAATCGCCCAGAACCTAGTTTATCCACGATTTATAGGTTTGTGCAGAATTTTGAAAAGTTTGGTTGTGTAGCGCCAAGAAACCATAAAAAACCCACTGTTTTGAATGACGAAATCGAAAGTTAACTAGCCACCAAATTGCCGAAGCAGTTGATACGTCTTCAGCCACTGTCTTACGTGTTCTCAAAAAGAATGGTTATCATTCTTACAAAGCGTCAAAAACGCATCAAATTTTTCCTGAGGACAACTATCGTCGTATGGAATTTTGCGAAACAATGATGGAAAGGGCTAATCGTGATGAAAACTTTCTGAGATCTATTCTTTTCACAGATGAAAGTACTTTTCCATTATTGAATCGTCATAACCCAACACACGTTCGATATTGGTCGAGGGAAAATTTGCATTTGTATTTTGACGTAAGAACACAGTATCCCCAAAAACTAAATGTTTGGGGGGGTATTGTAGGGGAACACGTAATTGGGCCATTTTTTATTAACGGCAATTTGAATGATCCTAGATACTTGGATCTACTGCAGCAGCATATTATTCCAACTGCTAGGCAGTTGTTAGGTGTGAGATTTGGTGAAACATGGTTTCAACAAGATGGTTGTCCCGCTCACAATGTTGGCCTTGTTAGGGAATATCTTGATAATGTATTTCCTAATCGGGTTATAGCTTGAAGCGGTCTGTATATGTGGCTGATTGGGCAAGGTCGGAAAACAGGACAATCCTAGTGAACGGGCATAACATTAGACGGCGCGGCAAGAAACAGATCACCTGAAAGCTACTTTAAATCAAATATCATAAAGTTATCGAATGTCTACATTGTAGAAAGAGACAAATATATACTTACCTCCGCTACTGAAGTAAAGGATAATGCCAGAATCAAAGCACGTTCAAACAAGGCCATAGCCATAGCTCTTTGTCTTGTGTGCAAAATTATAGAATCACATACCTGCAAATTAGAGATGGGTAAATCGATCATTTTGTACTGAACGAATCGATCAGTTATTTATTTCTAAAATGATCGATCATAGAATCGATATTTGAAATTAAATTGAAGAAAATGGTGACCAAAAAGAAAGGTCTATACAGGATGCAGCTAAATACGAAATACTCTGCTGAACAAAAAATCTATATTTTAACACAGTTTACCCTGCGCGCAGGAATCGAATCAAAGGAACGAATGAACGAAACGATCGACCTATTTCCAACTGATCGCCACAGTGGGAAAGTCAGTCGTTGATCCATTCCGATTTGATTCACTCGTTTGATTCATTCTGTCTTCGTCGGTAATTTAACTCATTTGACTGATTGAATCATATCGAGCAAACATGATTCGATCACTCAATACTCGCAAGTGATTCGATCATAGTGAACGAATCGTTCAGGAATCATACATTTCTAGTACAAATTTGGGACGATTGTGGATTCTTCGGGAACCCATGGTTTATCTTGTCAATTAAGTAAAGGAAGATACACTCGCCAAAAAGAAAGTAACATAATTATTAACAGAGCATTGGAGAAAACCGATTTTCACCCAGTACTAGAACCTCAAGGTTTAAACGCAAGATCCAGATAGCATGACCCTAATTCCGTTTCAGTTTGGAAAATGTTTAGTTCGGGATGTTACAATTGTGAATACGCTGGCTCAATCCTATGTTTCCAAGACAAGCAATACGCCTGGCAGCGGCGGCTCCTTAATAAGTGCACATGTGCAATTTAATGTGTCTCTTCTCAAACACACATTGAAATTTTATAATTTTTCAAAGAACTTTATCACAAAATAACAATTCCAAAAAAATTGCTTAAACTTATCCTATCAATAAATTACTAACTAACTAGTTAACGAAACTTAATAGCTAGACGTTAAATATGCGTGCAAACGTCCCTAATCTATTACCAATATACAAACGAGCTCCAGCGATCGCCTGGACCCCAATTTTTAAAACGGGAACGTGTGGTTTTTTGTGCGAATCATCACCAGTCGGTAGGGATCTATACCGTGATGTATTTTTGAACGATTAAAACCTGCTCACATTCTCGTAAAAAGTGGGAGATCCGATCCGACGGGTTTCAAGTCAGAGAACACCGCTTTTTTCGAGAGACGCCTGCGTAGAACACACGATTTTCTAACATCTATTACTCATTTTGTTTTTTTTTATTTGTGTCTGTTGTGTTTTTTTAAAAGGATAAATCGAGAAAATAAAGGTAAGAAAATCAACGAGATGCTTCCACAATTTTTTACCCGTTTTGCAGGTAAAATAGTTGGAAAAAGTTCCTGCTCGAAGTTTCGGTTGTTTGACCATAAATTCTATGATAATTTTTTTTTGGATTGTATTAAGTGGGGTCTTCCTTTTAAAAGGAACGCCCGAGCCTCTTTCCCTACTCATTTTTATTACAAAAACCCAGAAAACCAACCACAGAGGTGAACTGCAAAAACCAAAGAAGTTTTTCCGAAAATGAGGTTAATTTAGCACTGCGACAGAGAAAAAGTAATAGTTAGTTAGAGTAGACCTTTAACATGAAAAAGTAGTTCGTTTGTACCAAAGTGAATATGGCAACGATGAGCACGATCAAGGGCAGGTTCAAAAATACAGCGATCAAATAGCACATCGCTTAGGAGAACGTTCCTTCTCTCACAATTCAAAAATTGAGGTCCTGACGGCTTCGTTCACTGCTCATGTGAATCTTCAATCTAATTGGTCGAACCTTTGCCTACCGCACTCTTTTTTCCCTGCGGCAGTCCTGCGACGTAATGTGGCCTATGTGCACATAAAATACGTGCACTCGGAGCTCACAGACGACTCAGACGAGACCGCTCGGGAAATTTTTATTTGCGAATAATGGCTGCATTTTCGATGTCTAACGTTATCGTGCACTATGGGGTTTTCCCACATTTTTGGGAAGCAACGGAATTTGGTACCTTAGAGTGAGTTATCCAAAACGCATTTATTATTTCTTCTGAAAAACTCTTGATTTTGTAGAAAAATTTTTTTAAAGTTGGAGTTCTACAAAAACGCTCAAAAAATTTTTTTAGCCAACTAACTTTACGAGAAAAGTAGCGAGTGGTGACCTTTTTCTCAGCCTCTTCCTAACTTCAGTTTAATGCTTAGCTGTCACTAAATGTCATTTCTGTTTAGTAAACAATCTGTTAAAAGTTGTATTTTTTCTCGAGCTTTTTCTGCATCAAAATGAAAAAGTGCGTTTTCCGCGGATGTGAAAATAAATAAATGTCAGAATTCCCCTGGAAATTTAAGATATTTTTGCCCTTCCCTTTGTGACCAAGAAGAAAATTGTGGCTCTAGAGGCACTAAAGCTGAAAAAATTATCCACGGCTGGGCGCAATAGTGTGTGAAGATCACAGCTGAAATTCAAATACAACCCCATTAGAGACATCGCCACCCAAAGGAAAAATTTTTCTTTACAAAAAAATATTTCATGATCATTTAAAAAAATATAGGTTTACCTTTGATGGTTCTCGCGTAAAATAACCCCCGTACAATCTGTTAAGACAAGTAAAATTTAGTTCACTTCTTGTTTAACCCATTATTCTTATAGCAATAAAGTTTTTAAATAAAAAAGAGTTTTACCAACCACCACTGGTTTCAGACACAGTCCATCCACCAGTCGGCCCTTCAACTATAACGAATCGATAACAAAAACAATGAAATTTTACAAAATACACCGGAGTACCAAAAGAATACATACCGGGTGCGACTTGGAGAATAAACGCAAACATGTGTTTCACCCTTGTTGGGGATCATCGGTACACCATAAAGTTTTATAGACAAATAATACGAACAATCAAATCAACAAGTCATGAACAAATGCTCGGCAAAACATTATAGATAACAGGATGAGAAATGATGGCTACTATGGATATTGGGAATTTGTTTGAAACCAGTCAGTGGTAGAACTAGTGGAGGAGGCCAAAAATCCAATAGTTTTGTGTTGGTAACTCTTTTTTTTATTTATATTTAGCTCCACTATAGACATTGGGAATTTATATCTCATTCTGTAATAAGACTTTTGTTGATTTGCTTAAAAACTGGAAAGAAAAGATTTATTTAAAATTGACCGAGCCAAACTTCCCACTTATGACATAGAAAAGTCTGATAAGGTCAGTCCTCCCCACCTTTATGGGAATCTAGGGACGTATAAAACTTCTGTAAAACTTTTTTTTAGCTCCAGTGATGGGAGTAAAAAAATATGGTAAATCACTTCAAGTTATTTTTTTCTAATATTTTTTCTTCAAGTTTAGTGGAATTTTTTTAAACTTATATTTAAATTTATTGCCTCAGGGTTAATTTTTTTGAAGTTTAAGAAGTTCATAGCAAGTAATTTAGAGAGATGCATTGATTAGCAAGAGTCAATGTTTCTTCCCAAATTTTTCTTAAACCAAAAACTTCTGGGTTAGTTTACCTGCCAAGGACTTTAGGTGTTGGGAAAAATCAAGTTACTAATGCATTGCAGACGAAAATTTGTGAAAAATGATATTAAAAATGACATTATTTTCACATTTGTTAATGCCATTATAGAGCCACAAGCAAAATTTTTGAAATAACCCCTGCACAAAAACTTGTAAAACGTAACCGTATTTTAATGTATTGTACCAAAGGTCAAAATAGTGAAATTCTATGAGGATCTTATATGATAGGACATATGAGCCGTCAAATAACAGATGTCTAGCAAACACCCAAGAAGACTTTTTTCTCATAACTTTCAACCGAAAAAAATCTTGGGTGGAAAAACGAAATTCAAAATTGGATGCGTTTTTTTTAACTTCTTTTTTTTATTTCTCTTTTGTTTTAATTGCCTTAGGAGCATATTCTTATTGGAAATATTAACACGCCATCGCCAGGACGAACCCATATCAGATGACTTATAATAAAGTACAAGTGCGGAATGATTCCTATTTGTGAGTGATTCAAAATGATGTTTGGGGTGGGCGCCTAGTGGTTTTATACTGTCTGAAATTGTTTCAATCTTTTTTTAGAAGCATGTTCTGTAAATAAGATTCATTTTGGGACCTTCAATGGAAAAAATTGTCATTTTTAATATTACAATAGTTTTATATAATTTTTATTTTTAATAAGTGAAGTGAAATAAAATCATTGCCTGTTCTTTTGTTTTGTAAGAAATAAATATACCTACTGTAGAGTGTTTACCATGTTTTATGTATTCTAAAACTCAAGCTTTTAAAGGTGGACAAAAAAATATCAAGACTAAAGTTAAATAGTTTTATTAAATAATATGGTCAAAAATACGTACTATTGAAACAAAAGGAGTGTTAGATACACAAGAAAATAGTAAATTATTAATAAAACAAAATAAATAAATGTACTATTTTAATTATACAATTTTTTATTATTCTAAATATACAAAACTTTAATTTTATATCTGAAGGAATCCAGAGAGGTGGAAAAAAATATACACATTATTAGCAGAGCTACACATTCTTCATATAGGTCTATTAAGGTTGTAATTTGTATTATAATATTCTAAGTTAAAAATATTCCTTCTTGTACTCCGCCGTGGAACCCTTAAGCCAATTCTATGTATTAATTGAGGAGAATCAAACATTGCATTTAAAATCTTGAAAAGAAAAGCTAGATCAAGACATTACTCGACGGTTTTCAAGAGTTGTGACCTTTAGTAATTTTAAAACATCAGAATAAACTATTTCCCCAGATGGAATTTTAAGTTTAAAAGCTACAAAACGTAAGAATTTCTTCAATACCCTTTCCAGATTTTCTACATGACATTTATAGAATGGGGACCATATGGAACTACAATATTCTAATATTGATCTAACAAGAGAACAGTAAACATTTTTAAAACAGATTATATTGTTAAATTCAGATAGGCTCCTTTTTAAGAAACCCAGTAGTTTAAAAGCTTTGTTACAGATAAAGTTATAGTGATTTTTAAAGCTTAAGGTTGGGTCAAATAATACCCTTAAGTCTTTAAATTTTGTGAAAAAGTGTTGAGATCATTCTGCACTCTTTCACAATCCCTAAAATCTGTAACAATTCTAAAAATGTTTTAATCGTCTGCATATAGAAGGATTACACAGCTACAGAAACAGTCTGAAATATCATTAATAAAACAAATGAAAAGAATTGTAGACATAGGTCCCCTTGTGGTACTCCAGACTTTACTAATATCTCTTCAGAGAGACAATTTTTTATCCTAACAGCCTGTCTTCAGTTCTTATTATGCCAAGATTTGTACAGGGAATTTTTTTTCTTTCAAAATCTTTGTCAAAAGACCTTTTTAACAATACCAAAAACCTATAATTTATTTGGCGGTACCTTACATTGAGGTTTTATCTCTTAACAGTTTTTTTAAGTTTTTGATGGTCCTGTCATAAGACTCCTCTGTAAAAAATTGTGCTCCACCAATTTGGATAAAATTTTAGTATGTTATTGTCATAGTCAAAATACACAATACAGAAATCATAATGAAAATTTCATAAAAGTGTTTTATAACACTTATTTTAAGTCTTTAATAGTTATGCTCATTGATTTTTTAGCAATCTGAGTACTTGGGTTATCAAACTATAAATATATTAATAGCAGGTTTTAAATTTGAATCATGATATCTGACTTACCCTGTACATTATAAATGGTTTACATGAAACAAAAAATTTTATTCAAATTGGCGAAAAACAATGTTTCACATAGAACACTGCAAGATTTGATAAAAAACGGTACTTCACTTTGGGGTCATTTGTGATCTATCACTTTGAAGTTTCTACAGAGATAAAAAAATTCAGGCTGACAACATTTTTTGGAGTTTATCATATATTTTTGTGATTTTCACAAAAAAAAATCCATGTTTTATAAATAATTTCCGCGTTTTATTAAACAACTCAATGTTTTGCATTAGTTTAGGTAGTAACTATATTTTTGGTATTACTGTAAGAATGCGCGTTTTGAGATATCTACATTTTTTATGGCACTTTGAGATTAAATTTTTGTTTTATGACCAGATATTTAAGTAACGAATGAGACTTTAAAACAATATAAACATTAAAAAACCAAAAAAAAACCGCAGATATTAATTAAACAAACACGGATTTTTTAAAGTGCTTTAGCAGACACATATATCGCCCAAAGAACCTTTTCTTGAATATCTCTAGCTAGCAGCTATATTAAGTAAGGATGTTTTTAGAAGTTCAACCCTCTTTCCAACCTCCCACGACCATTAAAAACTCATTGCTTGATGCCAAAGATATTTTGTAAAAATTTTTATAAAAATCGGTTTAGCAGCTCTCCACTAATGTAACAAAAAGACACCACACCAAAACATGGGTATTGGCTTCTCAGGTACAAGCCTGATTTTGAAATTTTAATTTTTTGAATTTCCTTTAAGACTTCATCTTTAACTTTTTTCCCCTCTCCACTGCCTCAGTGCCCAGGTGTTTAGAAGCGCCAAAAATAGCCTCAGTTAACGTTATTCTGCCAAATCGCAAGCTGTGCCATAATGGAGAATTGGCTTGAAGTCGAGTATCTGTTTCAGCTTCGACACACAAGGAATCGCTCATATTTGACCGCATGTAATTAATGAACCTGTCAACATTCCATTTGGTCCATTTTCTCTGCAGTTTTAAACTTGAACCAGAGCTGGTATACATCGATATAGGTGTACTTGTCTCCAGATCGCAAAAGGGTATATATTACCCCTTTGTTATCTGCGCAGATTTACATCAATTGAGACACATAATTATAACTTTTTGGTCCGAGGGCTGGCACGTCTTCGTTTAAGTGACTGCAAATCCATTTTGGCATTTCCAACATCATTGTAGAGGTGCAGGCTGGTTCTTCACTTCTTCTGTGAAGCCAAAAAAGGACAGCAATGACATGCTTGCAGCCCCCTGTAAGTATCAAAAAAGAAAAGTTAAAAACAGTTAACAATTTTCTAATAACAGGTTAAAAGGAGACACATCTGCTTGCGTCTTTTTTTATCTTGTGAAAACTAAATTTGCATTGTGTGTTCCTAGCTTAACAGAAACTGGTACAAAAAATACATCATAGTTAGAAAATACCAGAAAAATATTTTTTAAAACATGGCACCAGCAGGCATGTATAAATTTTATTTTTCTTCAATATCTCCAAAATTACTGATCTGCTAATTTTTGTTGAAAATATAATTATTTCTTTTAATGTGAAAACTGTATGTGTGTTGCTAGCTGATACGGTTTGTGAGTTATGATTTTCAACCCCCTTTCTTACCCTCTTTACAACCCTCACCCCCATCAAAAACTAATCAGCTCATTCTTTGGTTCCAAAGGATTTTTGTGCCAAATTTCATCAAAATCGGTTAACTTTAGTGGCTTTTCAGTCATCGTTGCCCAGACAGACAGGCAGGCACCAATTAAGAAATTTTGTATTTAGGTCTTTCATGTTTATTTGAGTTATTTTGGTATAAATAAAGTGTTTTTTTTTCGCTCATATTTTTGTTTTTGAAGTTAGGAATGCCCCCCACCAGAGAAATGTGAAATGACGCCGAAATTTGATAATTAAACAAGTCTCGGAGATGGTTTGGGGATACAACCTTTTAATGTCTAAAAAAATTATTCCAATGTTCATAGCTCCTCATTTTGTCCTAACAAACGTAACTTTTTGTGTTGGTATGCTCTAAAAACTATGCATAAAGGTCAACTTTTAAAAAATTTAAAGCATTTTACTTGGATTTTCCACCCCAGATATGTACAAAAAAAAGAGCAGCGCCTAATATTCTGTAAGTTTGGATACCTTAAAGATATAATTTTCCTACCAGGTGTAATTGCAAAACAGTGGCAGCTGCTATTCTGTAAGTTATAATTTTACCTCTTTTTCTCAAAACATGTAAATAATAACAATTAATAAGTAATTTTAAGAAGACTTTAAAAAGAGATTAACCAAATATTTTTTTTTAAATGTAATGTAAAATGTGTATAGTTTCAAAAGTTTTTAAAACTACCTGCAGAAGCAGAACAATCTTTGCACTCAGAATGCAGCACTTTTTCCTCCTTCTCATTAACAGAAATTTCCACAGTATAAGGAGTATTTCTTACTCTGTGCTCCGGAGTTATTTTCGCCTTGACTGTGCAAACATCTCCTTCTCTCTTAACTTGTCACCATAGACCTCCTTTGTAACTCTAAAATAAACAATAACACTTAAGCCTTCAATCATCTCACTTTTAACACCAAATCAACCAGACCATGTACATTTTTAAGGTACAAACAAAGTAAAAATAATTTCATATACACACGTAGAATTGCAACTCTCATATGACACGAGAATAACTGATAGATAGACAAAACTTCATATGTCCAGTTTACATACCATGAGTCCTCTAGGTATGGCAAAAATTTAGAAATCATATTTTTTTTGTAATGCACTGAATGGCATGTGGTGACACTTCATTAGCTGTTAATTTTTCATGCTATGATATTTTTCATAACATGAATTAAATTTGGAACTTCTTTGAGATTAAAAATATAAGATAAAAAAAATACAATTTTTTTTATATTTTTACAAATCTTGAGACAAATCTGTCTTAGTTATATACCTCAAAATAGTTTTCCCAGATTTTACAGCTGTGGTTAATTATTTCTGATAAAGCTTTTCTAACATTTTGTTTTAAATTTTATAGCAAAATTTTAGATGTACCTACAAATGACTTTTTTTATTATCTTCACATTTTGCAGCTTTTTACTGTTACAAAAAAATCCAGGATGTTTAAAATATAGTAACTGTAATAAATTACTTATTTACTGTCATTTATATTTTGCTTTTAATAAGTTGGTCAAAACCTTGGTCAAAACTAGTAAGAAATCCTGTTGAGTCCAATATTTCCTTGAATATCTGAAAAACTACAAATCTGATATAGTTTTTGTTGGAACTGTAATTATCCATCTAAATATTAAAACAGTGTGTTGCTAGCTGCTAAAAGTATATTTTATTTTCCTTGAATATTTCAAGAACTACAGATCTGACTTCAATGTAAATGTAATTGCTAGCTGCTACAATTCCACCCTCTTCACAACAAATTAATTGACTATTATATAATGTTTTGTTTTAAAAGTCATTTTAACTAAATTTTTGGGATTTTCTTTGAAAGATATATATAAGCTAGTCATCAGGTTTTATTAAACCCAAAATCCTAATTTTAAATATTTATTTTTAGTTTAGTTTTTTACTTTATTGACATTCTTTTGTATTTTTTTTAAACTAGCTTTTGCTAAGTATATAAATTAACCTCGAAATTAACATTGCATTTTTCTGAAAAAACTTTACCGTCATAAGCCATATTTTTTTTAGTTAAATTTTATACTGTTGTGTGTCTGTTTTCAAATATTTTGCGTTGTTCATACTATAACTCCTACTATACTATATTTCATGTCTTTATTTATTAATTAGTATTCAGTGTTGACTATGTAAAATTTTTTTCTTTTGACAAGGTATTGATTTTAATGGGGTTTCTGTTCCCTATAAATATAAATAAATAAATTAAATTACTTGTGCTGAGGTCCTTTCTCAAAAAGTTACCTTGCTTCTTCTTACTTGGCATAAAAAAGTAACAAGGTTTGTATTTTTGTAATCAGGGAAAAAAAGTTAAATTTCAAAAAATATGTACAGGGTGTCCAAAAATCATATTTCAAGTCACTTGACAAGGTTTTTATAACAAATGCTTAACAGTCTTACTTATATATTTTGACACATCTTGGATTTTCAATGTGCTCAGTTAAACCATACTCACTTTCCAGTCTTAACATTCTTCATCTCAGCGCTAAAGAAATCCATATTATCCAAATAATATAAATTAATCATCTCATGATCCACTTTGGGTAAGTTGTTAGAATCACCCTTCACAAATCCCTTCTCCATATTCTGAGCCATATTCTCTAAAAAAAAAATCAAGAAAAAATCTTAACAAAATTCAAAAAGTTAAAAAACTACTTACCTACAGCTCTCTTTAAAAATCTTTTTATCGATACTTTTTTTAATATAAATATTGAAACCTTTAAAATAAGTACAAAAAAATTAAAAGAACAGAATATTATCGCTTTAAAATAGATAGCTATATTTGAAGTCTGAAAATACCATCATGGCTGTATCCAAGGGGTGAACCAATCCAGCAAGTGCACAAAATATTTGGCAGGAACTATATTTTAGCACTTGCAGGCCTCCTATATTATGAGTTTCATTTTATCCTAAACCCAGGAGGAACTGGAATATGGACACTTTTTCCAGGAGACGTACAAAATATGGGATCATTTCACCCATTGGCTGTACCAATATACAGATTTTAAACAATAGCAGAACGAAGTTTTTATAATGTTACTAGTATGAATCTACACTTTTGCAAGCAAATAAGAAAAGCTATCAAAAGATATAGATTTTAGGAGAAAATTCTGTCTTCTAATAGACACGTAGCAAGCATGAAAATTGTTGGATCTTGGGTTGAGTTTTTATGGTGGTTTTTGACAATGCGTCAGAAAGCGGCTTTATATAAAGAGAGTGTCTAAAGAGCCGACAATTTATTATGTGTTTTTCATATTTTCGTTTTTTTTCAAACTAAATTAACCCAACCTAACCTAAACAGACTCAATCCAACTTATTAAAAGCCAAAACAACCCAAAAAAACACACTTTAAACTAAATTAACCTAACCTAAACAGATTTAAACCAACTAAATTCAACCTAACCTAAACAAACCAACTTATTCAAAGCCAAAACAGCCCAAAAAAACACACTACAACCCCTACATCTTTTTTTGGCATAAAAAAAATGTTTGGGTTGTTTTGGCTTTTAATAAGTTGGTTTGAGTCTGTTTAGGTTAGGTTGGGTTAATTTAGTTTAAAAAAATATGAAACACATAATAAATAATTATTGTCGGCTCTTTACCCTCACGACTATTCAGCCGAATTGTCGGCTCTTTATAGATACTCCCTTATATAAAATTACTTAAAAAAACTTACCAAATATCAAAATTTGTATGCGCACACTCTGTTAAAAATCGCAATCAAAAGTTCTTATTCTTCTTGTCTCCGAATTAAGCTTATAAACCCAGCTTAAATTTTCTTAGCAGCTAGGGCTATGGTGGACAGGAACCGTACTGTTTGTAATAACATTCACTACATATATAGTTGTATATTACTTGTAGGCTTTCTAAACGGCAAGCAAATATAAACTTCCGCACTACTAAATGTTTGTAATTTTATAAATTAACTTCAAAAGAATCACAACCAAAAAAGCAAAACATAAGAGAGAGAGAATTTACTTCTATTGGCCTCAGCTGCCAGGGCTATTTGGCCAGAATTTGCCACTCGGCAATTTTTGACTAATACCTAATGGATTAGTGTATTATAATATATCATAATGATTAAAAATATTAGTCTAGACAAGAAATAAGGAAAAAGAGGGAGGTAGTTTTTAGAAGAAATAATATTAAAGTTCCAAATTACAAGCGTGTAGAAATTTAGAAATAGATTTAGCTATGAATTCCAATTTAAGATCATTAAAAAGTATGGAGTTAATATCGATAGGGGTCGGAATATTTTCTTTGGTGAGTCCTTGATAGAGAATTTGAGAATTATTCCAGAAGCGGGGGCAGTCAAAGATGATATGTTGAAGAGTACCAACTTCTCCACATTCGCATTCGTCATTAGGTTTAGAATGAATTCTTCCTAGATGAGATGGTGAGCTACAGTGATTGCTTCTCATACGACAGATAGTGGTGATGTCCTTTCTATGAAGATCTAGATGAACGAACCAAGGTTTCTTCGGCGGGCGATCGTAGAATTGTCCATAAATTTTCCCTTTATATAATGATTCTTCTTTCCATTTAACGCACCATCGATTCCAAATGATGTTATTAAGGTTAGGTAAATATTCACAGTAACCAGGTCGGTTATCTACGGGAGGAATTTCTCTTGCATTATTAGCAATTTGATCAGCAATATCGTTATATTTGATGCCCGAGTGACTAGGGATCCAACAGAGGTATACATGACTGTTGATTGAATGGCAATTAATTTCAAAGAGCTTATTTTTAGTTTCCAAGTACAAATAATTAGATTTAGCATCAAGGCTAGTTGGTCTTGAGATAGATTCCAATGCACTTTTAGAGTCCACAAAAATGACTGCTCTTCTAATTTGACGGATCAATATAATGTCTAAGGCTTTATTAATCGCTTGGACCTCGGCTGAGCAGATAGAAAGGATGCTACTCAATCCACATCCCTCCCTCAAACTCAGCTCCGGAGAGAACACACCTATTCCCACTCGACCCTCTGAGTCCTTGGAAGCATCAGTAAAAAAGGAAACATAATCAGGGTTCCACTTCTTAAGGCAAAAAGATCTGAATTCATTTTCGTTATGATTATCTTTGGTGAGTTTAGAATCCACATACCCAAAGCTCTTAAACAGTACCTCCAAAGGAAATTGGTAGCAAGGAAAACGATTAGATGATTGGATGTTACCTCTCATTAGTTCAGTAATTCTCCATGCCTCCACAAGGGGAGGAGTAGGTTTGTTACGAAAAAAATTATAATTATTTGCATAACTGTCTAATAAGGAGTTAATATACAGTATGACTAGATTATCATCAATCGAAGCGGCTCTAAGGATAAATCTGGATGCAAGCAAAATCCTTCTATGGGAGAGGTCCATCTCACAGGACTCTCCCAGGATAACATTAACAGGAGTAGAATTCATATACCCAAGGGCAAGTCTTAGAGCCTGATATTGAATCCTGTCCAATTTTGACAAATTAGTTTTAGAGCATCCTCCCAAGATTATAGAGCCATAATCTAAATGTGACCTAACATAGGCCTTATAAAAGATGAGCATTGTTGAGGGGTGGGCGCCCCACCATGTTTTACACAGGAACCTCAGCATGTTTAAAGCACCAGAAGCTTTTTTAATCATGTCGTTAATTTGGAGACTCCATGTAAGCTTATGGTCTAAATTAATACCCAAATACCTAACACTATTTTTCCATAGAACCATATCATTGTTAAACATTATACTAGGCCGAACTCCAGGAGGTAATCTACGGCCCATAAGGATGGCCGCTGACTTAGCGGGATTGACTTTTAAGGAAGAAAGAATAGTCCAATTATAAATATTGAGTAGGGCATTATTAATGGTTCCCACTATGTCCTGAATATTATTACCACTAAGGCACAAGCCAACATCATCTGCAAACTGTAAAACGAGGATCTCAGGAGAAACGACATCCCTTAGTGAATTGACATAAATATTAAACAAAATAGGAGCTAAGGGAGACCCCTGTGGAACCCCCCTGCTTGTTTGTTGAGGAGGGGTCAAAGAGTTTGTAAGCCTATCTCTAGCTATCAAGGATCTGTTTGTTAACAATTGTTTGATCACCAAGGCTATGTCTTCGTTAATGTTAGCTTGATTTAAAAGTGAAAATAATCTGTCCACAGAGACATGATCATAAGCTCCAGAAAGATCCAAAGTAACCAGTACTGTCAGTCTTCCAGCACTAAAATTAGAGAGGATGTATGAAGTAAGAATAGCAAGGTTATCGTTAACGCCCTTTCCCCGTCTAAATCCCATCTGGGAATCACTCATCTTTTTCTGATTTTCCAGCATCCAATCTATTCTATTCTTGATCATGACCTCAAAAGTTTTACTAATACTTGAAGACAGATTTATAGGTCGATACGAGGTAATTAAAGAGTGATCTTTATTTGGCTTAAGGATGGGAATTATAATTTGGGTTTTCCATGCCTCTGGAATATTTACTTCGCCTACTAATATATTATTAAAGTAATTAATCAAAAAAACCATGGCCTCAATCGGTAATTTTTGGATCATAATGGGAGAAATTTTGTCTATACCTGGAGCTGTGTTTTTCCTCTTGGAGATGGCAGCATACAATTCTTCAATCTGGAACTTTTTAGACCGTTCAGTGTTCTGGAATACTACCTGATCTCCATTGGGAGGGAGACCAGGATTGCACAAAGAATTAAGTAGTTCCTGAGGAATATCAAGATTAATAGGATAGTGAATATTTTCTCTATGATAGGCTCTAGAGAATCTATTGATCCCCTTCCAAACCTCTGATATGCTACTCCTAGGAGAGAGGTCTTCACAGAATTTTCTAAACCCCAATCTTTTTTTATCTTGTAGAAATTTTCTCGTTTGAGCTCTTACTCTCCTGGCATTGATAAAGTTATCCAAGGAGGAATTTACGAAATATTCACGCATTGCATCCCTTTTTCTACGGATTGCATCCGAGCATTCTTGATCCCACCAGGGGACACCAATTTTGTCACAGGCCTTAACTTGGGGAATATATTCTGTAGCTGACTCTACAATAATATTATAAAAATCTTCATAAGATCCAGGAGGGGTAATATTTAATTTCCTTGCAATGTGGGTTGAATATCCCGTCCAATCAGCTTTGTTACAGTTAAATTTTTCCAACGGTCTTCTCACTGGGAAATTGGTAGTCAAATTGTTGAACTGACAAATTATAGGGAAATGGTCACTAAACCCCCTATCATTATGGACCGAGAAATTAAACTGCCCCAAGAAATGGTGAGTGCCAAACACTATGTCTGGAGCACTATGGATATTTGATCGAGTGAACCTAGTTGGCTGACCATTATTAAAAATAAGCAGATTATGATCATTGACAAAATCAATAATAATCTCACCATTTTGGGTTCCAATGGGAGAGTCTATGTCCGAGCCCCAGGCTGGATTATGAGCATTCAAATCACCCAAGAAGATAAATGGTTTATCAATAACTAGATTAAAAATATCTTCCAGGAGATGAGGGGGAATCCTCACATTGGGAGGGTTATACATATTAATTAAAAAAAATTCAGAAAACTCCAGGACTAAAAACTGACATCTAGGATAGTGAGGTATATGGTCAGTGTTTATTACATTATATCTAAGAGATTGGTGGACAAAAAGGGCAACACCTCCCCAAGCGTCCCACCTATCCTCCCTAACAAAAGAGTAGGAGGAAATAGTGAAAGATACTCTAGGGAGTAGAAATGTTTCATTGAAACACAAGATTAATGGCGAAAAATCTCTAATAAATCTAATGATAGTATCTTTATTTCTTCTAATACCACAACAATTCCAATGAAGAATATTCATTATAATAGATATTAGTTTAAGTAATTAGTTCTTCTTTTTCCTTTTTCTTCTTTTTAGTTTTTATTCATCAACCCAGTTCAGCAAGAAACCCCCCTCAGGGGGTCCGCTGAACTGAAAAAGTGATTTATTTTAGACCGAATGCTGGGATCCACGCTAGGATCAGATAAAATGTGATTTTTGAATTGAGCAAAGACATTGCAGAACTTGTTCCAAGAGTCATCCTCCTGATTAACATCCATTTCTGATTCTGAAGACATATCGGAGGGTCTCGAACTAGGACCAGACTTTTCAATCTGGGATCTGGAGAATATGGGCGAGGAAGGACGCCTACCAGAAGAAGGCCAGAGATTTTCTTTATGTTTAATTTTGTCATATCCTGATTCAGTGAGAGGGGCAACTTTCCTTTTTTTGGTAATGGTTACATAACTTCCTTTTTGATTATACTGGGATGGTCGGAGTGCCTGTGTAGAAGGCGGAGATAACTTATCCATAGAATTTATAACTGGGAAGTTATGAGAAGATCTAACATAGGATGTCTTGTTTTCTTTAGGGAAGAGTTTAGCTGCCTCAAAGAAAGAAAGGTTGTGGAAATTCATTGCTTCGTTAATAGAATTTTGTCTGACATATTCCTTACAAGCTTTGTTAGTAGCTTGGTGTTTTTCATCACAATTACAACACTTAGGTACAGGATTAACCATGCAGTCGACCACATTACATTCTCTAGATTCATTTAGATGATCATCAGGGCAAGGTGTTTTTTTAAGGCTTTGGATTCTTTTATCACAGACAAATAACATATGGTCTTCTCCACAGAAGCCACATCTGGATTTACCCCTACATTGATTTTTGAGGTGTCCAAAACGACAACAATTGACACATTGCATTACTGGATAAGTAAACTGGGAGACTTCTCTATCAACATTGTAGACTGAGATGGAGTCAGGGAGGCGTTTCCCTTCAAAAGTAATTATATAGTTATTAGATGGAACAGATTTGAAGACAATTGAACCATCAACTGCAGTTAACCTAACTCTCCTATTTTGCCTTCTAACATTAAGGATCTTCACTGGTTCTTCTTTCCTACCAATAGATGACACTGTGGCCGTTGCCACATTATAGAAATCGTCCTCATTAATGATATCTCCAATATCTTTGACCAAACCTCTAGTTGTAACCAATCTTTGAGGGATATACTTATTGTAACCATTATCTGTACTAAATGATTCATTTTTAAGGAAGTTATTAGCAAAAACTGAAGTTCGAAACTGGATGCCAATTTTATTAGATCCCTTCCTAGTAATTTTGAGAATGCCCTCAATTTTTTTTTGATAGAATAGTTTACCCATATTCATGGGGTGTAAATTTCCAACATTTTGTGAGTTGGTTTCCATTAGGATCATAAAAGGACCAGAATCTGTTAGAGAATATTCATATTTCCTATTAAGGGTTCTTCGGATATTAGCTGACACCTTGGATGCCTCTTCCAGAACAACTGGATCTTGACTAAATTGTTGCTGTACTATCTGGATTTCTTGGGAAAGTTGATTTAAGGAGTCTTGATTGGGAATTTCGAAATATTGAGATTGAGATATATCTTGGGCTGTTTGTTTGCCTTTTGGCGAAAGAATAGTGAAAATTTTAGGGAGAATTTGGATTCTTTGAGGCAGAATTTGAGAATAGTTATTAGGCGGGAAGTTTTGAGAAGTTGGGTTAGAAACGCCTACATTGTCTTGAGGGTTAGAAGACTGAGAGGGTGGTTTATCAGGGGGAACATCGTCCCCCTCCTTATCGCTCATGCCCCTGATGAATCAGGGTACCGAAAGAAAAGAATAGATTGGAAAGGACTCACCAATTTATTGCAGAAAATGAAGAACTGAAATTTCAGTCAACACGCTTCTCCAAATTTCAGGCGAAAAAAAAACCAAGCAAAACATAAAAAAAACGAATTGACAGTATGACTTAAAGTTAGCCGCAGGCCGCAGTTCGCAACCCAGTGGTCCAAATAAAAACTGCACTTGACAAATTACAATGGACCAGCCAAAAATGACGTCACCTGTATTGATTATGACGTCACCTATATTCGTTTTGAAAAATCGTAAGGCCACTGAATCGACGATTAAAAACATTATTTTTCACATAGAAAACCAAAATTTTTTGGGGAAAAACGTTTTTAGATGGATTTCTTGGACCTTTATGTTTATGTATATTCCAAAAAAAAGGTAACTTTTTTTTTATGGGAAAGCCCCATTTAAAGACAATTAAATTTTCTGTACATTGAATATTTTAATAAAATTTTTGTTAAACAAAGAAGTTAAAAAACCTCCAAATTAGTTACTTCAACCGAAAACAAACTAAAAAACAAAAGATCAAAAGATCTTGGGTGGAAATAACGAAAATTCAAACTTGGATGAGTATCCCACAAGGAACACACAAAAGATCAAAGCGAAAAGAGAAATGAATAAACGATGTTTCGCCCTGGGTAACCAGCGTGTGCTCATCAGTAGTTTCACTGGTCACCCTCCACTATACATCATTAAACACCATCATACTCTTAGATTTCCAACCTTGAACCACTCACAAATAGGCATCGTTCCGCACTGGTACTTACTTATCCAAGTTACCAGTGCGAAACGATGCCTATTTGTGAGTGGTTCAAGGTTGGAAATCTAAGTGTATGATGGTGTTTAATGATGTATAGTGGAGGGTGACCAGTGAAACTACTGATGAGCCCACGCTGGTTACCCAGGGCGAAACATCGTTTATTCATTTCTCTTTTCGCTTTGATCTTTTTTGTGTTCCTTGTGGGATACTCATCCAAGTTTGAATTTTCGTTATTTCCACCCAAGATCTTTTGATCTTTTGTAAAATTTTTGTTGTTGGCTTCTAAACAGACCATATAGATAACTAAAATCTTTTTGTTTGTTTGTTTGAGCCAGCATCACAACTACTGGACCGATTTTGATTTGATTACTACGGCTCCTGTGCAGGACGTGGCACCAAAAAAAAATGTTTCGCCTTCGACACTTTTCCAACGTTACTTGCCCCTTCTTCGAAAGTTGTACACCCCCAAAAATTTAGATCACGTGCCGCCGCGCCGCCATCAGCAGCAGAACAGGCAGAAATAAGCAAGGCGTGAAAATATCACCCACTCTTACCACCAGGCCCAAACGCAACTAAATTTGTTTTATTCGTTTTTTTTATACATTTTAATTTTTTTGTCAGTTTTACTTTTAATTTTTACCAGTTTATACTTTTCTTTATTAACCAATAAAAACTCTAGTTTTTCACAACGTTTCAAATGCTTATATATGTGCAATCCTTATCCGGTGAATACTAACAAAAACTAAGACTACCTAAGCTCTCGTATATATTATCAAGCTTTCCTTCCTTTCTGGCTCCTCTGGATGAATGCTGTTTCTTTGAATTAACGCTTGAATAGATTTTCCTTCTTGGCCATATGATATTGATTTTCCCAGCAATGTTGAGCTATCGACCCCCCCCCTGTGTTCCAGGAAAAAGTAGACAATAAATATGCTGGTGGTAACCCTAAAGTCTTTGGAGAAAAAACGAGAAATTGCAGAAAATTCCTTTAAAGACATTCTAGAATCCCTCTACAGTATTTTGGGACAGTTTGACCTTCAATTCGTCACACCAAGAATAAATAAACGCATGACGTATTTACTGCGAAAACCATTGAAAATACAGAACAGTATTATTTATAAGCAAGTGTTAGAAAAGATCATTTTGAACATAAAGTATTTTTGACCTGAACATATTCATACCAAGTTTAATACAACGTGAAGCCAAAATCAAGGATAAATTAACTAAAGTCTTCTCTAAATACTATAAACTGTTTGATTATTCCAAACCACAAATTCTTAAATTTTTATTGGAATAAATCAGTATTTGGAAACAATATTGGTCAGAAGCTTAAATCAAAACATACCAGATAACGTTTTCGAGGCATTGAAAAAGTGTGGCGATATTTTTCCGTTGATAAAAACATTCTTGGATGTTTGCCAGTAAGTAATGCTTCGTCGGAAAGAATCTTCTCAGAAGATTGAAAACATAAGTACTTAAAAACACTGTGACGGAAATTCGTTTGACGGGCTTAGCGTTGCTGCATATCAACAGACATATTGAAATTGGGCTAGTCATTGACCGGTTTGCCCAAAAAAAAACAGAAACAATTTTTTTTAGATAGGCATCTTATGTTTGAGATATGAAATAAAAAAGGCAATGTTTCAATCACGTGCCGCCGCGCCGCCATCAGCAGCAGAACAGGCAGAAATAAGCAAGGCGAGAAAATATCACCCACACTTACCACCAGGCCCAAACGCAACTAAATTTGTTTTATTCGTTTTTTTTATACATTTTAATTTTTTTGTCAGTTTTACTTTTAATTATTACCAGTTTATACTTTTCTTTATTAACCAATAAAAACTCTCTTTATGATGAGAAAAAAAAAATATATGTGGCAAAAAGAGATAGGTGCACATGAGCAGTCAACAGTTAAGAAAGTGTCACAGAACAGTCGACCTTTGCAAACACCTGTAAGCTATAGCTGGGTTGAAACTAAATCAACCCAGCTAATGGTTTGCAGGTGCGCTCAGTATATCCAAGATACACCCAAGTGCTTTTTTGTTTGAATGTTCTTCCATGAATAAATTTATATAAAAGCAATAAATTTGCGTAGTTCTTATTCTCTATTTTCTTGGAACCTAATTAAGAAGGTATAAATAAATTCCAATTTTGGCTTGGAATGAAAAACCACAGTAAACTAATTTTATTTTGAAAATTAGAAACAATTAAAAGGTAATAAAAAATCCAGAACATCAAATAACCTGACCGTCAATGAAAATCTGTAGCAAAAAGACTATTTTGAGCTGTCAAAGTTATATCGGGCTGTAAATTGGCAAAAACTATCTATTATCGCTAAAAATGCCGTGGCTTTGGTAAAAATTCCTACGCAAAACGACAGAGAATTAAACGTTATATTCGACGCTCACATTTAATGATTTTCTATCCTCGGCTAAAGTCAATGCTTGCAAAATTATCTTTGACATATTGTATTCTCTTTGTTGCAGATAGTACCTCAAACCAACTTTCAACTAGTCTCGGACCTGTCGCAAGAAAACCAAGATATATTAATCCTACCATTAACCCCGGAACCGCCTGACTCAAATGGGGTTATTACCACAACAAATCAAAATTCTACTACGGAGGCCACAATTACTTCTCTACCAAAATTCAGTACGCCGGGATTGAAAATTCTACAAAATGGTACTACTAACTTACTCAACACGGCTTATTCTACAAAGTCATTGTTAGTCGGAAATGGTACTAATAACCTTAGTGCTGATCGTACTTCTGTTATCAGCAGTGCTAATACCAACCCCGCCAACCTGATAAAGAAACTCCCGGATAGGAGAAAAAAAAAGAACAAATCGATTCTTCCAAAACCGTCAAACGTACCAACTGTTCTGCCGGATGACTTTGACAGTGACAGCAAGCAGAGCTACATCGACGTGGAAGCGATGTCTCCCAGTCCCAACAATAATATCGTCAGTTTTGGTACGGGAGCTAAAACAGTAAGTATCTACTTATCGGAAATTTATATCGTTTTCGATCTACACTACTTTCATCCTCTTTCAAATCGATTCAGGATAAAGTTTATCTATCCAAGAGCAACTACAAATTGATCCAGTGGGTCTATTCTTGAATCGAGAGAAAATTTGCTCCCAGGGAGTCAAATTCCCTCGGTACTATGCATCTCATTGGTCCAAACCTTCGGTTTAAATCGGTTTCTCTCACTTACGCCCGATATTGATCGAAATTAATTCTATTGGTCTTGAGAGAGAATTACTTGATTAGACTGGGAGTGGCCACTAACTCATCTTCGGATTCCTCTTGATTTCTTATTTCTTCATCTAACTTGACTTTTGCCAAAGAGTGAAATCTCTTCCAGTTTGACATGTTTTTGACGAATAGTTTTTCTGATGTGGGAAGCACAGAA
Organism: Oxystoma pomonae; assembly: GCA_963921995.1. NCBI lineage: Eukaryota > Metazoa > Arthropoda > Insecta > Coleoptera > Brentidae > Oxystoma > Oxystoma pomonae. The sequence goes on along the minus strand of OY998169.1, from coordinate 85,505,171 downwards.
ATATGAAAACTATGAGAAAGAACACAACAGAATTTCAAAAATAAATTTGCAAAAACATTTAAACATAAAATATAACCAAGTGGGGTTATTGTTTCAAAAATAAGGGGCATGCATCTTGGCAGTTCTTTTTTTGATTTATCAGTATAATGAACACAAACTTCATATTTTACTTCAAGATGTTATATTTCGAAATAAAGTATATTTGACAAATATTTTTTTTGCCTTTAGAAGTTCTTTAAAGTTGTGGAAGAAGAAGTTGAAGAAGAGGTGGACAGTGACTGTTCAGAGGATGAAGACCCAAAGACTGGAAAATATTCTTGCTCAGACTGTGGAAAGTCCTATGCTACTTCCAGTAATTTGTCGAGGCACAAACAGACTCACAGGTAAGGTAATTTTTTATTCTTTCCTTTTGACTTGCCATTAGTTGTTTTATTTGTGTTTCTTTTAAAACTGTCATTTAATGAGATGAGAGAGAAACCATCCTGATATAAAACCGGTTTTAAGCGCGTATAAACGTAATAATTGACAAACTGCTTTCCCGACTAACGGCGAACAAACAAAAAGATTTTTGATAATTGTCCCATTCCTTGTGATATTACTACAGAAATTTACCCTCATTCATCTAGCTAGGTGTATTTTGCTTTGAGTTGATTAATTTAAATACTTTGAATATTTCCGTCATATGTTAAAACTCCCACAAAAAAATTACAGCGGTAATTGTATCAAAGAAATATAAAATTGAACCGCACGTTAACATTATTTCCATAATGTCAAGTGTATAATATACACAGGGTGGTTCAAAATTCCCTAGAACGACTTTAACTGTAGGCAGAATTTGTTGTTCTGAACAAGAATTAGTAAAATATATTTGCAATTAAAAATTGTTTATATTTTCTAAGAATCACACTTTATTACGTGATAGGAAAAAAATATGATATTTATACAAAATAATCACGTAACCTTTCTTAGATTAATGACATCTAACCACGGTTTAAATCTTTCTAGGGAATTTCGAATCACCCTATATTTTGACTGCAGTGCAGTTCACTTTGCAAGTTTCCCTCCTCCTGCGGAAAACCGTGAAAAATTATCGGTAATTTTAACGACATCACCTCCTTTTTTAACCATCTCGCCTGGTCTTCTTTTCAGAAACCTGGACTCTCAGTCGGCCAAGAAATGCCACGCTTGCGGCAAGGCCTACGTGAGCATGCCGGCACTGGCCATGCATCTGCTCACGCACAAGCTGGGACATTCGTGCAGTATATGCGGCAAACAATTTTCAAGGCCATGGCTGCTTCAAGGTCATTTAAGGTCTCATACCGGAGAGAAGCCGTATGGATGCGCCCACTGCGGAAAGGCGTTCGCTGACAGGTGAGTGGCAAATGCAATAATTTTCACATGTCGTTTGCAAGGTTACCAAAGTCATATTTAATAAAATTGACGTTTTTTTTGAAAGGTACTTTTAATTAAGTTTTTGAGGAAAAATTGAGATGAGAGTCTGATCAACACCGTTCTCAACTAAAAAGCCAGTTAACTAATTTTCGTTTTAGTATTCTTTGGCCTATGATCGATGTCATATTGGCACCAAACTGACAGAAAATCCACGTTTTACTTGTCAGTTTGTAAAGGGTAAAGGGCACTGAGACGGTAAGAGTTACCTGGCTTTTTAGTTGAGAACGGTTTTGATCTGATTTATTTAAAATGACAGATATTTGATAGGCAAAGAAGGGTTTTAACGTACGTCACGACACGAGTGCAGATCTGACACTTCGAGAATGACAGATTTTTGACAGATAATTTTAACTAGGAAATCTTGCAAACAAATCAAGATAACTAGGCCGAATAAGAGTTTAAGCGACAGGAAATTTAGCCTAGAATACAAATCTGACCATTTAAAAATGACAAGTAGTTTTAACTAAGATAAGCAAGTCAAATAGGGGTTTTTTTTGTTAACAATTTACAAATTACAGATTTTTGACAGGTAATTTTGACTAATAAATTTTGGAAAAAAATTAACCTAAGTAGTAGAGAATGTAGTCAAAAACACATATCCGAAACGTTTAAAATGACAGATCTTTGACAGATAATTTTAAGTTTAAAATTTCAGGAACAAGTCAACATAAATATAGGTCAAATAAGGGTTTAAAATGATTTAAAATTAAGTCAAGGACCTAAATTTCGCAAAGTTTAAAATGACAGATTTTGACAATATTTTTTGACAGGTCCAATCTGAGGGCACACATGCAAACTCATTCAAACGAGAAGCAATTTAGATGTCCTGGATGTCAAAAGACGTTTGCTCTAAAATCTTATTTACACAAACATCTGGAATCCACGTGTATGTGGGACAGCAAATCAAAAAATTTGAAAACTAATAATGCTGAGACACAAACCATTGTCTTAGATTAAAATAAAGATAAGAATAGAGCCATTTAAGCATTGCTTTTAGAAGAATATAAAATATGGTCAGTCATATCCCCCAGACAATACCTTTGAAGGCACATATATTTGGCTTTTCTCAAAGGAACTTTACAAATAATATTGTTTTGTGTAACGAAGAAAAAACTATACATATTATACGAATTTTCTGCAAAAAAGTGTACAGGGTGCAAAAAGAAATATGAACGCATTTTTAATGTTGTCAAAGTCTGTTCTACGATGTAAATAAATAAATTATTCCAATATAATTTCACTCCTGTTTTTATATGACTTCCCTGTATTTTGTTCTCTAAAAGTAATGTTTTTATGTGTTAATCTATATAAAACGGGGCTTTTTCCATTTTAAAGCTAACGAGGAAGAAAAAAACATTAAAAACAAACAAAAAATACGTAATGCCTGCCTTCAACTAGAAATTTAATAAATATTTTTCGCAAAAAATGTGTGCAACGCGCAATAAAACTGAAAAAGAAAATTAAAATTTAATAACCTTTTAGTTAAAGGGAAAAAAGGAAAATTTTTATGTAATTTTTGTCGTTTAGCGCTTGCAAAGAGCTCTGTTTTATTACTTAAAAGTGATTCCAGCTTAAATTTGCTCAAAAATATTAAAAAATCTATTTTTCTCTATGAACTGAAACAAATGTTAAAAATATTTTACTGTTACAAATTACAATTTTCCTTTTGTATATTCATCCAAAAAACTTATTAGTATCCGAGTCATTCTTACCCATAATTAAAATACGGAAGGAACAAATTCACGAAAAAAAAACCCACTTACTGATGGATATTTTAGCTAGTGTAGTTTATAGGCCATTTATTTTGAGAAATTGTAGTGTTACCTACGCTACCACAGATTACATCTTACACATTTTAACTTGAACTTTTGCAAATCTTTGCCGATTCGTCAATTTTTGTTAGAAGTAGTACATTTGTAAAAAAATTAATAAAATGATGGAAATGTTGCAAGTAACTTTTTATTAGAAAGAAATAACGCAAATGCAAGAAAAAGTCGCCTACGTTACCAAATATTACACAACCAAATGAGGTGACGTAGGTGACATTTTTGAAGAAAATACTTTTTAGAATAAACTGGTTAACTTTTCGAGCAAAAAATAAACAGCTTCCGAAATAGCATCATCAGAAAATTTTGACAAAAAATAAGCCTTTTTAAAACCCACGGAACCTTAAAGGAAGGGTGACTACTAAAAGAGATTCTCACCTATTTTTTCAAATAATAGTCTGTATAATATCGGGACTACGCAAACTACCTTTCAATCAAGGAGTCTCGTGTCGTCTCACTCCCACCACCAACCTATTGCCTAAATAGCTCTTTCAAAAATAAAATAGTGTAGATCATGAAAGATTAGTTATTTTTATATGCAGGAGGAAACTTTTCTTTGTTATGTTATTTTTAATAAAAAGTAGGTGTTTTCCAAAAGGGGCAACCTAAAACTTATAATATGCTTTTCGTGATGGGTAGCGTAGGTGACAATGTGGGGACTTAAAAATTTATGCTAATTTACTACGTTGAATTTTTGAAGAAGGACACTTTAGAACAGAAAAAAGTTAGGCTTACTCCGTATTTTCATTCTAGGTGAGAATGACCCGCCTATTCTTGTAAACAAAACTAATGTTTTCAAGTCAACTTTTAACGACATTTTAAAGAAAGTTGCTAAAAATAATTTCCATACATCCAATCTGAGGTCTTAAGTCGAAGATTGCCATGACTTAAGTATCCCTTAACTCTTTCGTTGTGTGTTGGTGCATGTCGTGCTTAACCTTCTTTAAATGGGGATCAAGCATCAAAATTTTTTTTTTCCTTCTCCAAAAAGACAATTTTGATAGGTATATACAGTGGCGCACCGAGTGGGGGGTTTTGGGGTTAAAATCCCCTCGAGAAGCCTGGTTATGGCACCATTTTTACTTCAAATTAAGTTTTTTTTATTATTTATCCCGCCCTTCTAAGTCAATTCTTAGGTGCGCCCCTGGTATATAACTTTCCGCAAAAAAACAAACCATGGTTTCATAAAAATTCCGAAAACATGACCGAAAATAATAACCTGTGCGAAATAAAATGGTCACTGACTGAAAAAAAAATATTGGGCAAGATTTAAAGTATAAAGTATTTTAATTAAAATTGCATACTGAAAATGATTTTAAATAGAAAATACCTTTATTAAAATTTGCATGGACCCCATTATATATAAATTCTAACTTCAATCTTTTAGTTTGAAAACAGAATTAAAGCAATATTAATATTAAAGACATAGTTATGACGCTTGTAAATTAAGAAAAGCCATAAAAAGGGCAAATTTTTGAATTTAGAGAATATGCAACGAATAAGCTTGGTAGAGATTAAAAAAGTATTTTAACATTTTTAAAACAGTTTTTAAGATTTGTACATTTTAAAACATAGAAAAAATGTATTTTATTAGTGCCATATTATGTACCAAAATAAAAATATTTCTTTTTTAATTTTTGAATAATTTTCTGGTTTAAATTTTTTAATTAAAAGTTTTCAGGGAGTCATATATTATTCACTTTTTAAGTGATATCCGAATTGGGATGTGTCAGTAAACAAAAAAAACTAATACTATAATATGAGGTGCAATAAATATTACCCAACATTTTTTTTTACCGACCAAGAAGTCACTTTTAAAATTACGTAATTTAAGATTCATATTATACATATAAGACAGAAAATATTTAATTATAAAATTTAGTATCAGAAAATTTCTTCAAAAATTAAAAAATGAATACACTCCCTGTAGAAAATGCAATGCAATGCATTTAAAAAATGAACTAAAAATGAAAAGGTTTAAACTTTGATTTTTATACAAATTTTTAATTGTTGTTTGGTTTTAATTTTTAAATAAAACGACATCGAATATAAAAGTATATTATTTTTTAATTGAATAGAATAAATAACACAGACTTATTTATGTATGTGATATATAAAGTTAAAAAAAAAAGTTTGAGTATACTATAGGTATATTTTTCGAAAAATCGATGTGTTTTTTGTATTTTGTGGTACTCATGTATTTTAGAGTTAGATAAAGTTGTTATTTTATAGAAACACCTAATTTAAAAGGCAAAGTTTTTTTTAACATAATTTAGTTTATTACTTTTGTTCTCTTTTTAAATGTCTAGTCATTTTATATTTATTGTTCTAGTCAGAATAAAACTGTGTTTTTGTACAATAAATAGAAATTATACACTCTAGATATAGCGTATTAGCTATATAGAAATATATAGATACTAAAATTAAATTAAGACACACATTTTGCTTATATAAGACTTTGTAGAGAGTAGAAATATCCAAAAAAAAAAACATTTCAACTTGATTTTTTGTAAAAAAAAACTATAATTAGGATGAATCTCAAAAACCAAAAAATATTGAAAGCAATAAGTTTAAAGGGTAAAAATATTAAGAAAGAAATTATTACTAAACACGGAATAATAGGGGGGAAATCGACAAAGGACCCGTCCCGGAGCTAATGGAGAATAGCTTTCGGTGGGTATTTGTTTCAATTTTAGTATATTTTAGATCTCGATGCCCTGATAAAAAGTTATCTTGGCCACAATGTCCTCCAGCTAATAGTTTCCAAGATACAGAAGTCAAAATTTACGTTTTTGGTTTTTTTGTGTTTTTCACAAAAAATATTTAGATGTCAATTTTACCTATTCTGCATTATGGTATTCTTACGTTCTAGCTCATACAGGTGATATAAATGTGATAGAAACGTGATGAGAAACATGACTATAATACGACCAGAACGTTTTTTTTTTTAAAGAATTACCTAGGCACTGACTATAATACCCCACATAGCAAATATATATCCCTATTGACTATTGCATGAATATGATTTTGTGATTCAAAACATGTCCAGATGGCCACGAGATTGACATCCTAAGATATGCAGTGGATATATATCCACACCAAATATGCATTATAGCCCAGCAAACACGGTTCCCTCGGGCCTTCGTCGGTCCGATGTCGATTGCCGAATTTGTCGTCATCGGCACGATGTCGATTTACGACATCGGACTAGCAGTATTTTTTGTCCGCTTTGCGATGTAGGCCCAATGTATGTTTGCCGATACAGCGTTAGACTGTGCCCCGTCGTCTGACCACTTAATTTGGTCAGTCTAACGTAGGCAATCTGGTCTCGGCCCGACATCGGTAAACTATTCAAGTCCGACATTGATTTCCTAAAGCGGTCCAACGTCGGCGATTGCCGGAGGTCCGATTGTAGTAGCTTAAAACGGCCCGACATTGGCAAACTACAACGTTTGCTGTTTGGTGCTTAACCAGTCGGGCTGGTTTAAGTGGCAGAAGAGGTGATTCTTGTAGAGAAGTGCCACCATCTTGTCAAGTCCGCATTCTAGTTTTGAAATATCTTTGCTCATTACATATACAATATTATCTTCCAGTGTACAGGGAACAAAGTGACATTAACGCCATCTCTACATACTAGGAATAAACTATTAAGCAGTTTAAAAATTTTAAGGTGACGTAATCGGACCATCGTTCGGTTGCCGATTCTCGACCAATCAAACAAAGTTCCAATCGGACCATCGTCGGCCCTAAAGCACATAAAGTGGTCGTCGGCATAAAGTCTACTATACTAAATCGGGCCATCGTCAGTTGCCGATTCTCGACCGATTAAAGAAAGTTCCAATCGGACCATCATCGGCCCTAAAGCAAATAAGGTTTGCGTTGGCCTAATGTCAAGTATAGTAAATCGGGCCATCGTCATTTGCCGATTCTCGTCCGATTAAACAAAGTTCCAATCGGACCGTCGTCGACTCTAAAACAGATAAAGTAGGCGTCGGCATAAAGTCGACTATACTAAATCGGGCCATCGTCAGTTACCGATTCTCGACCGATTAAAGAAAGTTCCAATCGGACCATCATCGGCCCTAAAGCAGATAAGGTTTGCGTTTGCATAATGTCAACTATAGTAAATCGGGCCATCGTCAGTTGCCGATTCTCATCCGATTAAACAACGTTCCAATCGGACCGTCGTCGGCTCTAAAACAGATAAAGTAGGCGTCGGCATAAAGTCCACTATAGTAAATCGGGCCATCGTCAGTTGCCGATTTTTGATACATATTTGCATTTATACTATATATATTTACATTTATACTATTAATGTTTTACTGGATCTGCCCTTAAATTCCAACATGATTCTACATTATCAGTGAAACAGAAGAAAACATTATTGTATGTATTTAAAAAAAAAAACACAAAAGAAATCTTCAAAAGTTTAGGGTTTTAAACCATTTTGTGGAAAACTGGAGTAACCTAGTTTAAACATGTATACATATTCTGGTTTCAAGAGGAGTTGGCTAAAACAGAGCAAAAAATTTCACCGTTTAGTATTTTTAAACCTAATTTTGTAAAAAAAACGATTCTTCAAGAAAAGTTTTTTGCCAATTTATATGTTTCGAACGCCACTGAATGTAACAAACCGCCACTGCGTTCATTTTTTTACGACTCTTGGCCTAATGCCTAATGTATAACAAGTGAAAAAAACAAAATCGTAAACTTTGGACCTCTGTATCTCGGAAACTATTGGCTTGAGGACATTCTGACTTTTTGTCAAGGCATTGAGATCTACAACATACTAATTTAAACAAAATCCTTGGTCCCTTACCGACATAAGAAAATTTTAGGACCGTAGTCGAATTGGCATACTTTGGCACTATTTTGGACAATTAATGATAGATACGCAAGCGCAGAACATACGAAAGGGTTGCCGGCCGCTGTGTAGTCAATTTTTCTTGGAGTTAGAAACACATCAGCCTGTCCTGCCAGCTAGGGGGCCTATTCTTGAATATCGTAGGAAAGGTCGCACGGGAACGTTCACATTCTTCGTTTCGCCCAATAAGAAGGCTCAGAAGCTACTGAGCTTGCATGGTGCACGCGCAAAGCTGACCAGATTGTCGTTTTTCAAGAGCGCTCGTTCACCTAGTCCGGGGGCAGGTGTATGAAAGTACCTTCGGGTAAGGTTCGGTCGTGGTCGGATAGGTTTCGGATAACTCGTGATCGCTTCAAAGCCTATTATTGGTCGATATCAGGGAGAGGACCGTTCCCGTGCGATGTTTCCTACAAAATTCAAGAATCAGCCCCCAGGTAATATTTCGACATTTATGACATGAGCACAGCGGTGTCTGCTAAAGTAAAGTTGAATGAAATTATGTTTTCCTTTGGCAAAGGATGACGCAAACTTTATTTCTAACATAAATGTGTACTTTTTGGTTTTTTTTTTTCGTATTAAGAGCAAGTTATTTGTTTTTATTTTATAAGTAAAATTTATTTTTGCATTTTTTTTTTCGTTTATTGTTATCTAGTTTGAATGATGACAAACAAAATGTCTCTTAGGCTTAAGGTCTGTTTTTGCGGGCTTAACATAGTTACTATTGCTCTCCTTTTCTAAATGTATTCGACTGACAGAGATACAGCATACTACCCATACCAGGAGAAATACCCGTCTGCACACCCTTCGACCCCGCATGTCTAACTATCTTTTTGAGATAGTTCTCCCTGAAAGATGTGCGGGGTCGAAGGAAGTACAGGCGGGTATTTTCCTGGTATGATGTAGCATGCTGGATCTCTCTCAGACGAATACAATTAGGAAGAGAAAACAATAGTATCTAGATTAATCTCGCAAAAACCAGCCTTTCAGAATTACAAATTCGAATGTCAAAATAATGCCAATTTGATCTATGTCAATTCGAACTGAATCAGTGGCGTACGCTTAGCTCCCCCTACCTCCACCCGGAGCCCTTTTATAGAAAGTATCTTTTAAAAATTGAATTTCCTCAAAAGTCAAGTCAAGTCCCCTCCCCTAAGAACAATTTCTGCGTATGCCACTGACCAAATATTGTGGAAATTTGATCAAGATGAGAAATAAATCCCACCTCAAAAATTCCGTAGTATTTTCATTAAATAGATACTAATTATACTATCAATATTTTCGTATTTATTCGTATATTTAGAACTTTAAAAAAAATAGTCCAAAAGGCAATAAATTAATAAACATATTTTAAATCTGGACGTTGTTTTTTTTTCTTTAATAACCTGTACTTATATACTAAAATGAAAGACACAAAAATATTTGCGACGGAGAAAACAAGCCAAACATATTGGAATAATGTTTGTCTTGATCGGGATATGAACCCAGAATCTCTAGATTACCAGTCCAGCGATCTACCAATTGTGCTATCGAGAAGGTGTATATGGCTTTTTACCAGTTATTCGAAAATCCGTTCCACCGACATACAGGGTGTTTATTTTAAAACTTGCCACCTAAGATTCACGTGTTTAGATTCTGATTTTGTGAATTTTTGTAGGTAAAGTTTACCCCTATATTTTGAATAGGGAAACTGGGTCGGGTGATACCTTCTTTTGAAAGTCTCTTAAATACCTTTATAATCGTATAAAAGTTTTAAAAATTAGTTTATTCGTTTTTGAGAAATCCCAGGACACGTTCACTTTGTTTTTCTTATTAGGACATTTTATTATTGGATTTTTTCTTCTGGAGCACATTCCTAACTCCCGGTAGTTCAATAGCGGTTTAAACTCAGTTTGGAGTTTAAATCTGGTTTAATTTTTTGGAACAGTTTGGGGGCAGGTTTAAACGCAGTTCTCGCAAACGCCCAAATTCGTAGGTTTAAATCAAGTTTCAAATTCAAGAATCTTATGCTTTTATTACAAGAAAAAGGTCATATTTTGTCTAAATTTGTGAGTTTAATATATATTTTTTTTTAATTGGAAAATTTGTGAACTGCATAGCGTACCCAGGTGATTTTGGCTTGTGTTTCTTTGTGAAAACAAATACTTTTTTGATGAAATGTTTTTTTTAATTTTCGTATTTTCTCTTTAATGTCGAAGCATCTCGATAAATTGCGCCACTCACTCAACGAAAATTCGTTTTTTTTTGCTGACAATTGATCCTGTAAAAACACCTACTCAAAATTTCGTAAAATTCTTGTCAAATGTCCGTGATATTTTACTAAAATGTTGTGCGAGTTTGCGCAATTATAAGAAAATGGTTATCCAGTTCAGAACCTAGATGGCGCTACATTGCAGAGTGATCTTATTCTGGTTTAAACTTGGTTTGAACCAAACTTGGTTTATATTTTAATTGAACAACCGCTCAATGAAAATAAACTTGGTTTTGAGAAAAACTAAGTTTAAGTTAAACTAAGTTTAAACCCCTATTGAACAACCGAACCTAAGAGGTGTTATATTTACCTGTACGATTTAAGCTTATTTTGAAAGTGAATATCTGAAAAACGAATTATAGATTTTTTTAAATTTTTCCACGGTTGTAAAGACACTTAACAGGCCTTCAAATCAAAGTGTCACGCCCTTTTCTATTCAAAATATAGGGGTAAAGTTTACCCCTCGGAGGGGGTGCATACTAAAAAAATTTCAAGTTTGCCAAAATGTGTAACCCTCGAATAAAAAATCGACGTATCCGAGGATTTCCCCAAATTCAGACTCTAAATACGTAGGTATATCTTGGGTGGGAAGTTTCAAAATGAACACCCTGTATGTGTTAGTAGTTTGGTCATCCCGAGGTCGTACCATATAACTATGAGAATGTCGGTTAACCTTGGGGGCCATCATAAGGGGCCTAAATATTTTCAATACTACATTTTGTAGTTTTTCTTAGCTATTTTGTTAAGGTTTAAAAAACATTATCAGAATATCCTACCTAGTACATTCAGCGAACATTCTATGTACGATATTCCAGGAATGTTTTGTGAAAGTCCTAAAAATGTCATTTTTTGGACATTGGCAGCATATTTAAAAAACATTTTTAGGATATCCTGGACCGTATATTCAGCGAATATTCTATGCAGAATATTCCCTGAATTTTTATTAATTAATTAAAAATAAAGTCCTTCCTTTGGATATTGGCAGTACATTCAAAATATGTTCCCTGGATATCCTGGATAGAACATTCGGCGAATATTCTATGCTGGATATTCCGTGAATGTTCTGCCAATTTCCTTAAAATGCCCTTTCTGTTTGGATATAGACAGCACATTCAAAAAACATTCTTACACATAAGGTCACAAAAATGTCCTTAGATTTGCACACACATATTCTGGGAATATACATTCAGCAAAGGTTCTAGTCAGGGTAATCTACCAATGTTCTACCAAAGTAAAAAATATCACACAATATTGTAACGTTTTTTTATTCTAACAGGTGTGGTAAAGATTTTTTTTGTCGCTGTAAGTTTTCTTTTTAGTAAAAAAAATACTCTCTTTTTAGTTACAAGAAAAAACCATTTTGTTGGCCTAAAAAAAATATCATGAAGTCATGCCATGAAAGGTAATAATATTTTTTTATCTACGATCATGCTTACGCAGCAGAATTGATTTTATTTTGTTCAAAAAGCTTGTTGGAGTAGGCTAATATTTATTTCCAATAAAATAATAATTATGAAAATCGGTTGAGCCGTTCGGGAGTTATCCTGCATAGAACAAATAACATAATCCCCTTTCACTACCGTTTGGGAGGATTCGGGGAGGGGGTTAATATTTTTATCCCATAAAAGAAGAATTATGAAAATCTGTTGAGCCGTTCAGGAGTGACCCTGATTTTATGTAAAAAAAATTCACGGTGCTCTTCTAACAGAAAACAATGTCCAAAAGGTTATACATACCTCGCCAATGTATAACTTCTCTCATAATACTCCGTAGTGCAAAAGGTTAAGTCGTTTGAAAGTGTTATATGGATGCCAGAAGGTTGAAGGTTCGAATCCCATCGCTGTTTTAAAACTTTTTTTAATTTTTTTAGGGTGTTTTGTGAAAGAACATATTTTTTCAAGCTCATAAATATGCTATGAAAATCCTGCGAAAATATTCTAGGAATGTTCTACCAGGATGTTCTAGGAATATCAAAACTGCGGACACAGAACATTCCCGGTATGCTTAGAGGATTTGAGGGAACATTCAAGGAATGTCCTTAATATCCTAGCTGAACATTCAGCGAATGTTCGGGGAATATTTCTGTGCAATTAGGGACTATATTATTGCTAAAATATTAATAAAACATTTCTTGGAAAATGCTTAGAATTTATAACTTTGGTTAAAAAAATCTTTTAAAAAGTTTTGATACGGGCTGTTTACTTTATAGTTGAATCCTACCCACCATAAGGAATATCCTAAAATAAATTTTGTTTAAAAGAAATCTTGTTCCAATTTCCATAACCAATTTTTATTTTCTTCGGAAAATAAATCCTTGTTGGCGCCCCCTTCAAATCTTTATACAAGGTACATTATTTGGCATTTTGCTGATTTCAAATAAAAGATATGCGTTCATTTTTTGACAAAATCTGCGGCAATTAGAACTGACATATATATTTTTTATTTTAGCACCAACTGCACCGCACTGTTAAACCAAGTTTAAATTTAACCGGTGTTTAGAATATGACACATTTAATTTGAAGTGCCTGCTTTCAAACGTAAATTGATGTCCCTCTTCGTTCTCTCTTTTTATCTTCCTTTATCTCTCTATTATCTCGTTTGGCTTAGTAATGCTGTTCTGCATATGCGCCGCACCAGCGTCATTGTCTAAGTCCCGAAGCTACGAAGAAAGTCGATCGTTATTGTTTGACAGAAAGAATTCGGTATTTGTCACGTATTTGTTTACTTTTCTCAAAAAAACCTAGATTTTTGTGTTTTTTTAGAAAAAAAAAATATAAATGTGCGCCACTGAGGAAGAAACATAATCCCATTCGTTTTTTTAAATTATTAACTATTTATATTTGATAAACTTACTGTTTAAAAATAAAAGAACTACTAAATTAAAGAACTAATCATATATTTATTTTAAATATTTTGTATTTAAATAGTATAAATATCAAATTCATGTTGTGTTTACCTTTAGGAATGCCTACCTCAAATATTAGAAATCTATAGTATCTGTATATTGCTAGATTGTGGTCAATTTTTCTCCTGTCTCGTCGGGCTTGGAATCATAAAAAATCCATCTGTTTTAATTAATATTTTCAGCATGTCATTTTGAAAAAAGCTTTAAGAATTTGTTCACACTGATTTATGACATATTTGTAGTACATTTTAAATTTTGCGTGCTATGCCAATGACTTTGACACTGAAAAACTCTATCCTATTTTGGGGTTTTAAAGTAACACGACCCATTTTCGGCCAAACTCAGGCCCAGAAATGGTCATAACTATTGTTTTCATAAACCGATTTTGTTTAAATGAACCCTAAAATTCATGATTTCCATCAATTTCTCCTTTGAAAAAATATTTGTGACTTACTCTGTAGAGACAACGCTTGAAAAAAACGACCCTGTTGATTCAATATTTCACCTGTCGACCCCAAAACAACCACACACACACGCAAACTTTTGAGGGAACAACTGCGTGTAAAAAACGCGAAAGTCACCCTCTTGAAAAATTCAACACTCTTCAAAAAAAAATACGATACTCACGGGTGTTTCCAGTCAAATTTGATATTCATAGAAAAAAATAAATTTTGGGAATTCGCTTTCGGAAACGTAGCGCATTGATATTAAGTCAAACAGAAAAAAGTTTTTTAATGTGGGTAATGTTTGTTTTTTTTTTCTGCCGTTCAGTATCCAAAAAATAACACAACTTACATATAAAATGACATCTTCTCATCCACTAACAGACTGCTTTCGTTCTTGCACCCCTAAACCGTATAGATTCTCATGAAAGTTGGTCAGTTTTTATGTTGTTTCATAGATTTTTACAAGATTCTACGAGCTAAGATGTATTCCTTGTAAAATAGAATAAAAAATTCTGTACTTGACAAGGTTTATCTACGTTTTTAGAAGTTTGTTGTAGAAAACATATAAAACCTGATAAAACATTGTAAAATCTCGCAAAGATTTTTTAAAAGATTTGACCCCGGTTTTCTGGCAGGGATAGAAGACAAAGAAAAGCGCAAAACAAAAAAAATATTTAGCCAAAACCAAAAGAAACCAAAATGTACCTAGGTGAAGTCGGCAGAATTTGACGGAAAGTTCGAATAGGGGAGACTAACAAAAATAATATAGCCGATGCAAAATGACCAAACTTTTTTATATAAGATGTAATTCTAACTAACTAAAAAGACGGAGAATAAGCAAAGTGATTTGTTTTATAGAGTATTCATAATTTTAACAATAAACTAAAAATTTGCAATTAAACGTGGAAATCTCCCTCTACCTATCTCTGTCGCACCCGTGTAATTACAAATAATGTCATCTATCTCAAATCAGGTAGCGCAACCGTCTCTCTTCAAGCCGATCTGGCCCGATCTTCAGACTGAACTCAGAGAGACAATGCCTATCCACACTGTGCAAGCGCAAGAGAGATAAAAGTACATGACACTACCTCTTGAAACTGCGAATTTTGAGTTTATTTCTAACATTTCGGCAAACTGCTTATTTCTTCCCGATTCCGAAAGGATTACTCTATAAAATAATAATTTTGTTTAATCGGCCTCTTTTTCCACGTTCCCAAAATTTTAATTTTTATTAGCATTTCGTCTTATGGAAAATCGCTAGTTTTAAACTGACTTTGACAATTTGTTAGACAGCCCTATGGAAGCTACCATCAACATGGCGGCACTCGTGGAGTTGAGAAAATTGTCAACTAGTTTCGACAAGAGCCGCGTTCGAGCTCAGATTAGAATGGGGAGTTATAGACACCTGTCCACCTCGACCTTCTCAGATCTATTGTGGTTCCCATTTCTTCTTTCCTGCTTTACTAGAACTACAAAACAAGTTGCAGCCCCGTCCTTGTCATGAAACCCCGAAGCTTTGCCAGCTTTCTGGCCGCCGACATTCTAGTTCCCCCAGTGAGGGCCTGTAGCCGATTTCATGCACATTTGCTTGTTGCATTCTCAGAGAATGCCTAAGTGCAATCTAGAAGGTCATGTTGGTCTGTACCAAAATGATGATTTTTTTACTACTTTCATTATATTTCCAGCCATTTTCCACCCACTTTTCCACCTACCTTTTTTTTTAACTATTGAAAACATTTACGACAGAACGCGGTCACTCCCTTCTGGCAGTGCCGGTTTCCTATTTTTTTAGATTTTTTTTCACTTACACTACGTATATTTTAACACTGTCTGTATTTTTTTAAACTTTTTAAGGCGCATTTACACAGACAAACTTTCCTTTGATGTTGAAATGCCGACAAACATTTACACGAGCCTCTTGAGCAAAATGTTCAAAGAAATGTTCGAGCAAAATCTCGTACAAAAAAACACACGTAAATTTTGGAGAGAATGTTGAGCAAAATTTATTTGAAGAATTGGGGGTATAAAAATTTCTTTACAAATTTAAATTTTATAGTTTTATGGGAATTCATTGAACTTAGCTGAAAATAGAAAGACTAAGTTTTAAAACAAGGTATTTTAATTAAGTGCTTTCCGACGGAAAAACGATATGATGTCGAAATTCACGTTTTACCTCATAAGCAACTTCGATTGATTTGATTTTTATAAGGGATATGCCAGTATACCATAATTGGCACTTATTTGTTGCTGATGCTGGGTTAGGAGAAGGTAAAAACCGTAGACTAGTGAGAGGGGGTTTTGGTCAAATGAACATTGACACACAAAATTACATGACAACAAACAAGGGTCAACGCAGTTTTTTTATGAAAGTTTTAGAACAAATCTTTCCATAAATAAAGGGCTCTCCGACGCAAAACAAAGAAATTCGTTTTATTTTATTGACGCGTAGAACTTGCGTTTCCGATTTTTTAAATATTGAAATTTTTGGCGATTTTTACAAGCTTTTATTTATGTATGTTTGTATGTTCGGCTCAAATCTTGCAACTCAAATTTGGTATTCAATTTCAGTTTTCGGTGTGTATTTATAGTTGCGGCGACAATACAATAATATGGTATTATTAGGCACCCCCTCCCGCTAATGAGGAAAGTGGAGGAAGAAAAAGATTTATTTTTTTCGATTTCAATCAAAATTGGCATACAGGGGTTATTAGCGAAGAAAATTATCGAAAGGATGGATTTATGATAGTCTAAAAATTAAAAAATTATTTTAAATAAAAAGAAGCTTTTATAAAATATAAAGTACATTAAAAAGTAGAAAATAAATTTTAGCATTCTCATATCATAATAATAAAAGCGACGGGCGCAAACTAAAACTAAAAATGTTCATCCATATAGCAGAGAAACGTAGAGTAGTTTGGGTCGAGTTGGGTTGGATTTACTTCACAAAAAATTGAACTTACAATACCAGATAAAGAATTCTTTATATTTACACGTCGTAGTTGTGGTGAGAGTATTTTTTGTACTTATGGTATTTATTGTCTTTTTGATACGTTAGTTATAAACGCCTTACCACTCATATCTCTTTATATTACTTCCTAGTTTAGTCTTTTACAATAATAATTAAGTCAAATGAAAAAACCTATTTACATTTTATTAAATCTCAAATATATGAACAAAAGCACGTTCGATTTAAATAATACCCGTTTATTGCCCACTTTTACAACCCTACGATCCCGACCCTTGTCTAAAAAAATATAATTTAGCAGTAATAGACTAGACTTTTGAATCGGAATGTTGCCCCTTTGCATATTGTTTGTTCAGTGTCAGTAATCGACCTTGATTATTACATTAAATTGACAGTAAATATCTATCTTCAGCATTTTCATAAACCTTTTGCTTTTTTAAGCAACCCTTGGGGCCTTAAACTAAGTAGGTATATCTGGTGTGAGGAATTAAAAAAAAAAAAGTTACAAAAATATGTTTTAAAAAAAATCCCCTCCCCACCACTCCTCATAGTCGTGAGGCGCGGATTACCGCTTAAAAGTGCAATTTTTGAGTTTTTTGCCGATATTTGAAAAATTCAAAAATTTTTTGGAAAAGAAAAATTTTCCTGGGTTGTTTTTCGAATTTAGGAAAAAAACCCTTGGAAATAAAAAAAACTCGCAAGAAAGTCCCAAAAAAACCCCCGGGCAAAAAAATCCGGGAAAAACCCTAAGAAAAAAATATTATAAGTAACCCTAATCCATGTGACAAAACTGATAGCCAATAATAATGTTTCGCTTGCCGTTGGCTTTTTTTCACAAAAATTTAAAATAAAAGTTGGTGTTCCATTTTTTTAAAGAATTGAGATTACTGATCACTGATGTAAAATTATATTTATTCTCATTTTTAAAAATATGTTTCCAAAATAGATAGCAATAACTTGCTCAAAAATTTACCCGAACAAAATGTTCAAAGAAAAGCTCACAAAAATGTTCACGTAAAAAATTTTAGATCTTTTGCACGAGCTTTTATTTGAGCATGTTCGTCTGTGTAATTGCGCCTTTAAATTTTTTGCGTGAACATTTTTGTGAGCTTTTCTTTGAACATTTTGTTCGGGTAAATTTTTGAGCAAATTATTGCTATCTGTTTTGGAAACATATTTTTAAAGATGAGAATAAATAAAATTTCACATCAGTGATCAGTGATCTCAATTCTTTAAAAAAATGGAACACCAACTTTTATTTTAAATTTTTGTGAAAAAAAGCCGACGGCAAGCGAAACATCATTCTTGGCTATCAGTTTTGTCACATGGATTAGGGTTACTTATAATATTTTTTTTCTTAGGGTTTTTCCCGGATTTTTTTGACCGGGGTTTTTTTTGGGATTTTCTTGCGAGTTTTTTTTATTTCCAAGGGTTTTTTTCCTAAATTCAAAAAACAACCCAGGAAAATTTTTCTTTTCCAAAAAAATGTTGAGTTTTTCAAATATCGGCAAAAAACTCAAAAATTGAACTTTTAAGCGGTAATCCACGCCTCCCGTTTATGAAGAGTGGTGGGGAGGGGATATTTTTGTAACTTTACTTTACCTTTAGCTTTGATTGTTTTTTTTGATTCCTCACACCAGATTTACCTAGTTAGTTTAAGGCCCCAACGGTTGCTTAAAAAAGCAAAAGGTTCATGAAAATGCTGAAGATAGATATCTACTGTTAATTTAATGTAATAATCAAGGTCGATTACTGACACTGAACAAACAATATGCAAAGGAGCAAAATTCCGATTCAGAAGTCTAGTCTATTACTGCTAAATTATATTTTTAAGACAAGGGTCGGGATCGTAGGGTTGTAAAAGTGGGTAATAAACATCGATGTACTAGTACGTCGATGGTAATAAACGGGTATTATTTAGACCGAACGTGCTTTTGTTCATATATTTAGATTTAATAAAATGTATATAGGTTTTTTAATTGGACTTAATTATTATTGTATTGTGTTTTAAACTAGGAAGTAAAATAAAGAGATATTCTTTTAAACTTAAATTTTTATCATTACATTTTACAGGCAACAGCAATAAATAAGTGCCAATTATTTTTTGTTCTCGTTTTTTTACAACCCCATATCTACTGTCATATCCCTTATAAAAATCAGGTCAATCGAAGTTGCTTATGAGGTAAAATGTGAATTTCGGCATCAAATCGTTTTTCCGTGGGAAAGCACTTGATTAAAAACACCTTATTTCAAAACTTTGTTTTTCTATTTTCAGCTAAGATCAATGAATTCCGATAACAATATATATTTTGAATTTGTAAAGAAATTTTTATAGCCCCAATTCTGCAAACAAATTTTGCTCAACATTCTCTCCAAAATTTACGAGTGTTTTTTGTACAAGATTTTGCTCGAACATTTCTTTGAACATTTTGCTCAAGAGGCTCGTGTAAATGTTTGTCGGCATTTCAACATCAAAGGGAAGTTTGTCTGTGTAAATGCGCCTTAAGGATTAAATTTAGTTTTTTTTTGTATAATTTAAGAGACACACACATATCTCTGGATACATGCTGTTTTCTTAAATGACATACATTGTAAATTACGTTGTATTAATACTTAAATTAAATTAAATAAATAAATAAATAAATAAATATCGTTTTTCCGTCAGAAAGCACTTAATTAAAATACCTTGTTTTAAAACTTAGCCTTTCTATTTTCAGTTAAGTTCAATGAATTCCCATAAAACTATAAAATTTAAATTTGTAAAGAAATTTTTATACCCCCAATTCTTCAAATAAATTTTGCTCAACATTCTCTCCAAAATTTACGTGTGTTTTATTGTACGAGATTTTGCTCGAACATTTCTTTGAACATTTTGCTCAAGAGGCTCGTGTAAATGTTTGTCGGCATTTCAACATCAAAGGAAAGTTTGTCTGTGTAAATGCGCCTTAACATGCACCTCTCTTATCACCACCAAAAAAACAAACAGTAGGTAAACAATAAAGATACGTGAATAGATTTTAAATTAAAAGGTAAAATAAAGTAATGGGGCCAGTCATAAATTAAGTCAAATCATTGTGGACAAATTTTGACCACCTTAAAATTACGTTAGAAAAAAACATATCTTCGCCTTCATTCTAAAAAAAGAGCGGTTAAAATATTGACACATTTTTCTTTGCCGCAAGAAATAAAAGACCGAAAAAGAATTATGATGCCATGCTACCACGGGCACCGATCCCCCACTCTAATAATAAAATGAACACCATTATTTAACATTACCAAAATTGGAATAAAAATAAGGAGGCGTAGATTTTATTTTGGGACGTCACTTTAGTGAAGACAGTCAATCGTAATGATTTAGGACAAGGTGGAGGGCGGGGGACCAAATTTGGCAAAAAATTGTGTTTCTAATTTATGGAGTGCACTCAGAGCCATAAATTATTTCACACCATATTTGCCAACTCTTGACTCCCCCCCCCCCCCCTGTCACAAATAAAATTCTTCCTAAATATACCAAAGTTAAGATCTCCAATTTTGGTATTGGGAAATTCCATGATAACTCATGGGACAAATCTTATATAATAAATTTTTTTATCTCATTTTTCTCTCTCTTAAGATATACCCGAATGACAATATTTCAATGCATTATGTAGTGGGTTTATCTGAATAATTTAAAAATAAAATTATAATATTTTTTTATTCAAAGTCCAGGATATTACCAATAATTGGTAACAAATGGGATATCAAAAACGGGCAGAGAAAAATCATGGATTTAGAAAGTGCTTTTTCTCTTAAACTAAAAGTAGTTTAAATTTAAGAGTGGCAAAATATTTTTGTTTTCGCTAGATA
Organism: Oxystoma pomonae; assembly: GCA_963921995.1. Taxonomy (NCBI): domain Eukaryota; kingdom Metazoa; phylum Arthropoda; class Insecta; order Coleoptera; family Brentidae; genus Oxystoma; species Oxystoma pomonae. Next base: position 85,484,619 of record OY998169.1, on the reverse strand, counting down.
TAATAAAATGGTATGATATTGCTTTTCTTTACGTGCTTTGATTTTAAGTTAAATATAATTTTTTGATTTCATTTCTTATGAAACGTTAATATTTTGTTTGCCTATATTTTCATCACTTCAACTGATGTTAGTAGGTAGCACATTTTTTTGGACATTTATTTCTTACTCGAGAAAAATGGTTTAAATTTTTTTAGCTCCTTTTTAATAAGGGGGTGTTTTAATTTTGTGACCTAATTTTGAGCGGATCACCAAAGAGGAGGGTGGGGAAAATATGGCCGAAAGAGTTCGTGTAATATAATTTATGTAATATTTTGAAAAGTAGTAAAAAGCCATTATTTTGGCTACAGGCCAACTTAACCTGGTAGATTGCATTCTCTGATGAGATTGCCATAAGCAATTGTGCATAAAATCGGCTACCCTGGTTCTAACTAGGCCACATTGACATAGGACAATCTTTGTATCGTCATCAAGTGGGCGGAGCAAAAAAATGACTAGATCGTGTTTATTCTAGTGACCATGACCGTTTTGCGACCAAGGAGGTGTCCTCCAGATGTAGTTAATTTTGAAATTGGCCGCAATTGCATTGATCATTTGGCCACAATTGTCTCGTAAACAGAAACGTTGAAAAAACGTAAATTAATTAACTCTAGTTAATTATCAACGTTTTGGCGTCGTTGATCCGTCGTTCGTTGCGGTCATTGAAAGCACCACAATATTCCAGTAGAAATAAACGTTGTTAGAGGGTTGCCAAATTTACCCTAGTTAATAACAACGTTGTGGCGTCGTTTTCTTGTCTATCATAGCGACCGTTGCACATATGACTGGTTTTTGTTCTTTATGCAACGTTAGTTTTACTGTATTTCTTAGTTATATGGAAATTAAAAATTTAAATGCCCTAGCTCGAACGCGGCTGTAGAGCCTGTTTCGAAGAACGTAGGTTTCCAGAAACTTAAACTCAGTATAGACCCTGTAGAGTGCTTTATTGTTGTTGGCAATTTCCAACCTGCGAACTATAACATGTTTGTGGCAAAATAGGTTATTACAGTCGCACCTAATGTGAAAATATTCGCGAGGTCATGCATTTTAAAAGGTTTTCATGCATAAACTTTAATAATTCTGCTTTTTAGTCGGTCAAGAAGATCTAAAAGGATTTTCATAAAATTGATCCGAATAATCCCAAATATAAGTCTGGAAATTGATTTCCTAGGCTTTTTTGTGAGCGCTTAAGAGTATAGAATCTTTTTTTCTGTCAGTAACCTTAGCTCAGGACGTTCAAAACGGGTTATGAGATATCCAAACATTTCTACAAGCTTTTATTTAACTTGCAATGTATCTATGCATGTTTGTTCGGGTGGAATCTTACAACTTAATTTTGACCAACTTCCCAACATCCGATTGGCAAATTTAGCATGCTTATATAGTTGCAGTGACAACATAAGAATATATGAAATTGACAGCTCCCCCATACTCGAAGGGGGGTACAGTTGAAGTACGCCCGATTTCGTTGTGTGTTGGGGCACTTGGGGATGGAGATAACGAATTTCTAATCAAATTTTGAAAATTCAATATGGCGGATTCAAGATGGACGATTTTCGGTCATCTTTTGCTAACCAATTTTAACTAACTTATACACATCCGATTGCCTTCAAATTTAGCATGCATTTATAGTTCCGGTGATAATACAATAATAAATTATTATTAGGCACCCTGCCCCTCTACGAGGGGAATGGAGGGGGGAAAACACCTAAATTTGTCCGACTTCAACCAAAATTGATATACGAGGGCTTTTGGGGATAAAGAATACGAATTTTTGATCAGATTTTGAATATTCAATATGGCGGATTCAAGATGGATGATTTTCGGTCATGTTTTGCTAACCAATTGTAATTGACTTATCCACATCCGATTGTGTTCAAACTTGGTACGCGTTTATAGTTCCGGTGAAAATACAAGAATGTGGTATTCTCAGGTACCCACTCCCTCTAACCTGGGAAGTGGAGGGGGAAAATATTTAGTTTGTTCGATTTTAATCAAAATTGATATACAGGGGTTTTTAAGGAGGAGGATATAAATTTTTGATCACATTTGAAAATTTCAATGTGGCGGATTCAAAATGAACGATTTAGGAACCAAATCTAAAAATTAAAAAATAAATTTATATTAAAAAAAAACTTTTAAAGAACAAGCTTTTATTAAATGCGCTCAATAATAGAAAATAATTTTTTATCTTTCTTATAGCATAAATTTTAACTTTACGGTGATAAAGAGAGAACTACAAAAGAAGAACTAAATTGTTCTTCTATTCGAATGATAAACATCATCTAAAGAAGTTGAGAACGTGTGAGATTGCCGTTCTTGCCAAAAGTCTTTGAAAATGTCCTTAGGTTATAGAGTAATACCTTAGTTGAATCATCGATGTGACCGATATACGATACCTAGTTAAAATTTTTAATATGCGCCCATCGCTTTTATTATGGTATAAGAAAGATGAACAATTATTTTTTACTTTTGAGTGCATTTAATAAAAGCTTGTTCTTTATTTTTTTTTTTAATAAAAATTTATTTAAAAACTAAGACATGTCTCTGAGCACTTTTTTGATTTTTTGCCGACTAAGCTAAAATTTTCAAATATGATCAAGCGTTAGGTTTGCCTATTTGGTAAAAAACCGTGTCTTAGTTTATACAAAATGTGCCTTTCATTCAAAGTTCAGCCAATTCGGACTCCAAAAATTAATTCGACAATAATCAAACAAAAATAATGAAAGTATTACCTTACTATTTCTTGTTTTGCTTTATGTCAAAATTTTTTAAAGCGTCCACGTCGCCATTGAAGGTTACAAAAATTTCTGGTCGGTTCAATAAAGGCCTTGGGTTACCAAACTAAATATCCTAACTTTTGATATTTTAAATGTCAAAAAACGACAGCGTCGCGTCGTCGTCGAATAATATGATGACCGGACTACTATTTTTTTTTTTACTATTTTACTATTTTTGACCCTTCATTTTTTGCCCCAATTTTTAACTCGATTTTCTCCCTTTTATCAACTTTGCTGACCCGAAGAATAAAGTTCCCTTATCAAAGGCCTCCCCGAAACGTCAAAATTGGCCCGAATAGAGCAATAAAAAATAATATCAGTCATTTTCCAGCGAGATTTTTATTCGACTTTGACATGCATGTATATAAGCCAGCCTTTAGGAGTGTTTTTCCTAATAAATATAATTATTGTTTGGTCAAGTCCGAGTCATAAGTGCGATAAGGGAGGGTGCGATTAGTAAAAAGTATAGGAACAAAAGTTCAGGAGTTTTTAGTGGAAGAAGAGTAAAGAAATCTAAAAATTATGTGAAATCATTTGTCACCTGCGACGACGACACCTTCCTATGGTTGTGGTAATTACTGCCTTTACGCTATAGTTACCCAAATTTCATACTGTTTTACTAGTAAACTATGCATGGTTTATCTATACATTATCTAAAATCCGTTCCATTATTATTTAGACAAAACCTAACCTCAACTACCCTCTGAACAAAACCACGTTGACAGAAATCCAAAGGCCCTAGATTGTTATTGATGTTAAATTTAAAGTTTCTAAATGAAAAAGTGTGCAAAAAAAGTTTTAAGAAATATTTATAATAGTAGTTTTCACTAGTGGCTAAAATAGTGCTTTTTTACAAGATTTTTTTACAAGCGTTGGTTTAAATAACGAGCGCAGCGAGGTATTTAAAAACGCGAGTAAAAAAAAGAACAGTTTAGCCGCGAGTTGTTAACACTATTTGTTTTTTTAATACATTTATCAAAAGAAAAAAAAACAAGAAAAACAGGAAAATATTTTTTTTATACCTTCATCAAAAACATGATTTTAGTAACGGTCTGCAGATAACTAAAGCATGACTTTTTTGGTTACCGATGCAAAAAAAAACTTTTTTTTTTGATCACGGGTAGAAAAAAAGATTTCTGTTCGTTTTTTTTTCCCAAAATTAAACAGAAATAGCGGAAAATAGTATAAGTAATATTGAAAACATTTAATTATTCTTGCCTAAAAATTAAGCAAATTCTGCCAGTTTTCACTAAGTATTTACGAAAAAATCATTTAAAAACATTGTAAAAATATCAAACTGTCAAAGATTAAAATGTCGCGGAAATGAACGTCACCAAGTAAAAAGGCACATCGCTATGGCAACCATTGTTATTTCATTTACCAGCCGTCTTGATTTATAGTGTAAAGATGTTGTGTTTTGCGAGACGTGCTCTTCGTTCGAGATTTTTAATAGTATTGTCAAATTTTTTTTGGATTTTTTGATAAAGGTATAAAATAAATAGTGTTCACAACTCTTCGCTAAACTGTGTTTTTTTTACTCGCGTTTTTAAATACCTCGCTGCGCTAGTTACTTAAACCATCGCTTGTAAAAAAAAAAGCACTATTTTAGCCACTAGTTGCGAAAACTACTATTCAAAATCTCGAACGAAGAGCACTTCTCCCAAGACACCATCTTTACGCTATAAATCAAGGTGGCTGGTAAATGAAATAACAATGGTTTCCATAGTGATGTGCATTTTTACTCGGTGCCGTTCATTATTGCGACATTTTAATCTTTGACATTATTTCGTAAATACTTGGTGAAAACTGGCGGAACCCAGTAAACACCGTTATGTAGAAATTACGTAAAATTCACATAACAGATTTACCTTGTTACGTATATTTAAGGTCACTCAGAGGTCGCAGTAAGGTAAAATTTAAATCATATTAAGGTGCGAAAAGCCATGCGCAAAGCCAACCTAATAGATACGATACATAAATGTGATGTAAATAAAATGACATACCTTTACATAAATATCATATCCATGTTACGTAAGAGTTAAGTAAAAACCACTTATATTTTAGATAACCTTGTTATATAAATTTAAGGTCACATAGAGGTCACAATTATTTATTGATAAGGTAAAATTTGGGTCACATTAATGTGCGAAAATATGCATAATGCCATGCGCAGAGTCCACCTAATTCTTACATAAATGTGATGTAAGAATTAGGTGGGCACATTAATGTGACCCAAATTTTACCTTATTAACAAATAATTGTGACCTCTATGTGACCTTAAATTTACATAACAAGGTAAACCTGTTTTTACTTAACTCTTACATAACATGGATGTAATATTACGTATACGTATGTATGTGGTATGTAAATTTAAGGTGACAATAAGTTATTAACATATAATATTTAAGTCACATTAATCTGTATGACATGCGCAAATCGTTAATTATCTAAGTCTGACATGAGCATGCAACTTGAGGCGGGCCATCGTCGATGATTTACGAAGGCCCGTCGGTGGTTGCTTGACACAGTCCGACATTGGCAAACTACAAAGTTAACCAGGCGAGCTGGTTTAAGTGGCGGAATTGAAGAGGTGATTCTTATAGAGAAGTACCACTATTTTGTCAATACCTCAAAGTCCGCATTCTAATTTTGAAATATCTTTGCTCTTTATGTATATAATATTATCATCCACTGTACAGGGATCATAGTGACATTAGCGCCATCTCTACCTACCAGGAAGAAACTATTAAGCACCGGTAATTTCTTTCATTTATGACTATATAAATATTACATAAAATGTTTTATATAATAGTTATGTAACATTTGAAATATAAACTTACGTTTCAATTGACTAAATAATAATTATGTAAAATTTAGAACTTTAATTTGACGTAATTAATTTTACAGGGAAATTACATAATGTAGATGACATAATTAATACATAAAAAAATTATGTAACAATTATGTAAAATTTTCTTTTATAATATTTATGTAAATTTCAAAATTTTAATGTGAACTAAATCATGTTACAGAGCGTTTACGTAATTTAGATGATATAAATATTATATAAAATGTTTTGCATAATAGTTATGCAAAATTTTTACATAATAGTTGTTTAAATTTTATTACTTTCATTTAAAGTAAATAATTTTATGTAACGTTTATATAAATTAGATTGCGTATAATTTTTTATATATTAGTATGTAATATTTTTTATGTAAAATTAAGGTCCCGCTGTTTACGTAATATTTACGTAAATTGTAAGAACTTATTTATAAAGTCATATTATTTACGTAAAATTAACTTTGCTTATGCGATGACTTAAATTTACAATCAAAGCTTTGACGTAATGTTTAAATAATTTTTTTTATAAAAATATTTTTATGTGAGATTTATAGATTTGTAGACGTTAATATTATGTAACATATTTTACATAAATATATGAACCTTAGATTTATATAAATATTACTTTAAAGTCACAAATGTGTTTACTGGGAAAAGGCTTAATTTTTAGGCAAGAATAATTAGCTTTTCACAATATTACTATTTTCCGCTATTTCCCTCCAATTTTTGGTAAAAAACGAACAGAAATCTTTTTTTGCACCAGCAATAAAAAAAAAGTTTTTTTTTCCATCGGTAACCAAAAAAGCCATGCTTTAGTTATCTGCAGACAGTTACTAAAATCATATTATCAGCACACATGATAAAATTAAAATGAAAGAGAAATATACGGCACTGGCCCAACTGTCACCAACTGTCTCTTTAGGGAAAAACCAAAATTTTCCAAAGGTTAGGTTTCTCGCTAACAGTTGAATTCAATTAAATATGTATAAACTTCGGGAGGAAATTACTGTATACGTAATAAATCTCTATATATTATAAGTTATAAGTGTTCCCTGAGATAAATTTTTTTCTAATGGCCGCAGAAGAAACAAAATGGGTGAAAAGGTATTTTATAGGGACGTCAAAAACAACAAAAATTATTCACAAAATGAAGGGAAAATTTTAGTGCCCTCATAAATTTACAGGAAACATTTTTGGGCCAGAGGGCAAAAAGGGTGAGGCAATAAATCAGAAAAAAGTTTTTCCTCGACCAGGATTTCAACCCGGGATCTCTAGAATACCTGTCTAATGCTCTACTAACTGAGCTACCGAGGAGTTAATAACATCTCTAGGTTTTTAAAGCCGCAGTAGGCTTCAAAGATCTCGCCACTACTGACAAATGAATCGGACGAAAGGATTTCCGAATAGCCAGTTAAAAACCCCGGTTCCTTGGTAGCTCAGTTGGTAGAGCATTAGACTGGTAGTTCAAATAGTATATAGGGTGTGCCAAAAAGTTTTTTTTCTTATTGAACACCCTATATATTTTGACACTGTTGAATTCTCCAGAAAATTAACTTTTTAAAAAACAATATATTATTATAGGTCTGCATGTAACCGTTTTTGAAATATTTCAATTTTAATTAGATATTAATTAACTCGTATTATTATATTATAATAAAACCTAAGTAATTTATGATTCCCTGCTGCCAAACCGCCGCTATTTTTGTTTTTTCACAGCCAACTATTTATTTGGAAAGTTAAGTAAGTTCTAGTTTTACAGCTTTTTGATTTTTGCGATTATGCATAATATTATTATGTATGGCCTACTTTGGTTTAATTATAATACAATATAGGAAACCGAGGTGAAAGCGGATATTCGACTGACGGGAAAGGTATAAGAGGCTGAAGGTGAGGGTAAAGGGGCGGATAATGGATAGAATGGGGTGAGGTGGTAGGCATAGGGGTGTGGGGTGGGGGGAAAGCTACAATTTTCAACACGCGAACGAACTCAATGGCAACAGCTAATTATACTTAAATCTCTAAATTCTATCTCTTGCTAATTGTTTGTCTGTTTGTTTCTTCCAGCATCACGCAAAAACTACTCAACGAATGTTGATGGCGGTTTCACTGCTAGATTTTATCAAAATCGGCTTATATACAATGAGCTTCAGGCTACTGCGAACATAGAGAGAATCAAGTCCAATTTACTCTCCGTGCCGTACGACCGAGGTGGATTCGAAGCACGCTGCAGTGTTATCTTTTGGATTTTTTTTTATTATTTTGTTTTATTTCTGCCTTGCTCGAGAAACAGATTGGTAAGTTCTTAAGAACTTTTTCTGTTTTTGGAGAATTTGGTAAATCGCCCAGAACCTAGTTTATCAACGATTCAGAATTTTGCCCTTGTCTGCCGGTAAGATTTTAACTGATTTGTCCTTTTGAAGATTCTTCAACGCGATTTCCTCTGTCTTGCTTATATTAGAGATATGCTTAATAGGTTTGTCAATTATGGTCCTTACCTGATGTCTGAACTCGTCGGCGTCTTGTCGTGGAAGAGGATGACCTTCTATGACGGCGATGATATCGATGGTGGGTATCTTCTTAGGAGCGATGGAAAAGTTAAGTCCTTTGGCAAGTAAGTTTTCTTCTATGGGTGTCAATGTCTTCTTTGACCCATTAACGATGGTTCTTACAGCGTCGGTGGTCGATTGTCTTTGTGGCTGTTGATGGGCGAATTTCCTTTCATGCTTTGCTTGCCAAGTCTGTCGTAGATGGTCGCAGGTTCGTGTAATTTTGTCCAGAATCGGCTGATAATCTTCTTCCATAGTATTTTCTCGAATCTCCTGAAACCGTTGTCCAGTTCTTCTGTCAGTAAGGACTTGTTCTAGCGACGAAAGCTGATTTGGGACCGTATAAGCGCTTTACTGGCGTCATCTAGAATCCGCTGAACTCTTTGTCCTGGAAATGATGCCTTAAGATGAAACGTAACCGGAATAATGTTGCTGTCTCTTGCTTGGCATAGGAATTCGATGTGCGTGTCTTCGGTTACAGTCTTAAACTTATAACAGATACTATTTATAAATTTCAAGAAACAGGACAGAGATTACAAGACCAAAACCAGGCAAATGCATTCCTTACAATCCCATACCTTAAAGAGTATCAAAGAAAATTCGAAGGGTAGCGAAAAACTTTAATATTAAAACAGCTTTTAAATCTAGTAAAACAATTAGAAGCCTTCTTAGTAAAACAAACCCAGAGAACAAACAAAATAAGGAATGCATTTATCAAGTTCCTTGTGAGTGTGGTGAATCATACATAGGCGAAACTAAAAGACCACTATCTGTTAGGCTTAAGGAACATCAGACGAATACCCAAAAAGGTAAAACCACGAAATCAGGAATCGCCGAACATGCATGATCAAAACAACACCGAATGAAGTGGGCAGAAGCAAAGGTTTTGCACAAGGAGTCACACTGGAAGAAACGAATATTTCTTGAAGCTGCCTTTATTGGGCAGAATCAGGGTATATTCAGTAAACCAAGTGTTGAAATCCCAAATATTTGGAAGCCCCTCCTTGGGCGGAGCCAACTTCTTAAATTTCAAGGTTGAGTGATTTCTCACAGTATATAAGCACGTAGCCTTAAGAATCGATTGTAGTTTGCATTCCTTACAATCCCATACGTTAAAGAGTATCAAAGAAAATTCGAAGAGTAGCGAAAAACTTTAATATTAAAACAGCTTTTAAATCTAGTAATACAATTAGAAGCCTTCTTAGTAAAACAAAACCAGAGAACAAACAAAATAAGGAATGCATTTATCAAGTTCCTTGTGAGTGTGGTGAATCATACATAGGCGAAACTAAAAGACCACTATCTGTTAGGCTTAAGGAACATCAGACGAATACCCAAAAAGGTAAAACCACGAAATCAGGAATCGCCGAACATGCATGATCAAAACAACACCGAATGAAGTGGGCAGAAGCAAAGGTTTTGCACAAGGAGTCACACTGGAAGAAACGAATATTTCTTGAAGCTGCCTTTATTGGGCAGAATCAGGGTATATTCAGTAAACCAAGTGTTGAAATCCCAAATATTTGGAAGCCCCTCCTTGGGCGGAGCCAACTTCTTAAACTTCAAGGTTGAGTGATTTCTCACAGTATAGAAGCACGTAGCCTTAAGAATCGATTGTAGTTTGCATTCCTTATAATCCCATACGTTAAAGAGTATCAAAGAAAATTCGAAGAGTAGCGAAAAACTTTAATACTAAAACAGCTTTTAAATCTAGTAATACAATTAGAAGCCTTCTTAGTAACACAAAACCAGAGAACAAACAAAATAAGGAATGCATTTACCAAGTTCCTTGTGAGTGTGGTGAATCATACATAGGCGAAACTAAAAGACCACTATCTGTTAGGCTTAAGGAACATCAGACGAAAACCCAAAAAGGTGAAACCACGAAATCAGGAATCGCCGAACATGCATGGTCAAAACAACACCGAATGAAGTGGGCAGAAGCAAAGGTTTTGCACAAGGAGTCACACTGGAAGAAACTAAAATTCCTTGAAGCTGCCTTTATTGAGCAGAATCAGGGTATTTTCAGTAAACCAAGTGTTGAAATCCCAAATATATGGAAGACCCTCCTTGGGCGGTGCCAACTTCTTAAACTTCAAGGTTGAGTGATTTCTCACAATATATAAGCACGTAGCCTTAAGAATTGATTGTAGTTTGCATTCCTTACAATCCCATACCTTAAAGAGTATCAAAGAAAATTCGAAGAGTAGCGAAAAACTTTAATATTAAAACAGCTTTTAAATCTAGTAATACAATTAGAAGCCTTTTTAGTAAAACAAAACCAGAAAACAAACAAAATAAGGAATGCATTTACCAAGTTCCTTGTGAGTGTGGTGAATCATACATAGACGAAACTAAAAGACCACTATCTGTTAGGCTTAAGGAACATCAGACGAATACCCAAAAAGGTGAAACCACGAAATCAGGAATCGCCGAACATGCATGATCAAAACAACACCGAATGAAGTGGGCAGAAGCAAAGGTTTTGCACAAGGAGTCACACTGGAAGAAACGAATATTTCTTGAAGCTGCCTTTATTGGGCAGAATAAGGGTATTTTCAGTAAACCAAGTGTTGAAATCCCAAATATTTGGAAGCCCCCCTTGGGCGGAGCCAACTTCTTAAATTTCAAGGTTGAGTGATTTCTCACAGTATATAAGCACGTAGCCTTAAGAATCGATTGTAGTTTGCATTCCTTACAATCCCATACGTTAAAGAGTATCAAAGAAAATTCGAAGAGTAGCGAAAAACTTTAATATTAAAACAGCTTTTAAATCTAGTAATACAATTAGAAGCCTTCTTAGTAACACAAAACCAGAGAACAAACAAAATAAGGAATGCATTTACCAAGTTCCTTTGTGAGTGTGGTGAATCATACATAGGCGAAACTAAAAGACCACTATCTGTTAGGCTTAAGGAACATCAGACGAAAACCCAAAAAGGTGAAACCACGAAATCAGGAATCGCCGAACATGCATGGTCAAAACAACACCGAATGAAGTGGGCAGAAGCAAAGGTTTTGCACAAGGAGTCACACTGGAAGGTTGAGTGATGTCTCACAGTATATAAGCACGTAGCCTTAAGAATTGATTGTAGTTTGCACCTGAAGACGATCAGATCAGAGATCAATATTTTACATATATATATATATATATATATATATATATATATTAACACAGGGTTAATTTGAAATGATCCTCCCAAGTCGCCTACTTATACTTAAAAAGATTAGTTTCCATTCCAACCACAAGTTAGTTATAATAAAGTGGAAAATTGAAAAAGTTTGTTTTCGCCACCGCCTGTTACAGGTTGTTTTAATGACCACCTTAACTGCTTTTTTAAAGTTACTTTTTTAATTATTTTCCTTATAACGAAAGAGCTGTTAAAATTCTTTAAGCTTCATTGACTAACTAAGGGCGGTTTATTTTGTTTTTAAGGGCTGTTCTTTCTTTTTTAATTACTTTTTATTGGTGCTTAAAAGCTGAAAATTTTTAATTTACCTTTTTGTGGTTTTAATAAAATATGTATAGGGTTTGAAAAATTTTAATGAGGAGGAACGAAAAGTAGAAAAAAGATAATAAGTAAAAGTGGAAATAAAACCTAAAAAAAATACAAAACAAGGATTTATTACCTAATAGTACATTATAAACCTAGGGACTAAAGTGCTACTTCTAATCCCTCGGCGAAAGGCTTATAGCCCGACCGTAGGGAGGGCTACAATTCGTGGGAATAAAACACGCTTTAGTCCCGAGGTTTATGTACTATTTTATGCACTTTAGGAAAAGATTATTGTTAAAATCATTTGATTTCTACGTCAAGCGGTTCGTCGACTACAAGAAATGGTGCTAAGAATGAAATCTTGGGCCAAGAGCAAGTGCTGTTTGGCTTGACTTGCAATAAATTTAATTATGATTTTGAGGGATTAAATTCACTTCTAATCCCTAGGCCGAGGGATTAAATTTACCTTTATTCCCTAATCCCTATTAGAGATTAAAGTGACACTTAAAAAGTTTTTATCCGATTTCCATAAGTTTTAATATTTTGAAAGGCCAAGACAATTTTTCAAAATCGAAGGTGGCGGAACATTTAAAAAAATAAGATTTTTAGAACCACCCTGCATCCGCGCCACTGGTGGAAATTTTAAATTTTGCGTGTAAAACTTTATTTTTTCCAAGTAGTGTACTGATGTATCGCTTATTCTTACGTTAAAATTTTTTTTTTAATAAGTGCGTTTCATGGACCGAAAAAGACTAGAAAAAACAACATATTTCGTTTGACCAGGCTTCTGGTATATTTTTATTATCAAAATTTGGAGTTTGGTGTTAAAATTGACATTTTCTAAAAAATATGGCGAACAATTCTTAAAAATAGATATTGTTTACCTCGCTATATTTTTTTTGTACGATACTATTACAAAAGTAAAATTGGGCGTGTAAAGTCTTGCCTTTTCCAACTCCACTGATGTATTGGTTGTTAAAATCGGGTAGAAGGTAAAAAAGTTATGAATTATTCAAATGGTAAACCACGTTCATTCCAAGAAAAAACATTATTTTAGGTTGGTTATGCTTTTGGATATATTTGTCCGATTTTAATGGTAAATTAGACAGCCAATGCCCGTTAAATGCACGATGTGAGACCAATGCTATCCCAGCAAACAGGGTTCCCTTGGGCCTTCGTCGGCCCGATGTCGATTGCCGAATTTGCCGTCATCGGCACGACGTCGATTTACGACATCCGACCAGCAGTATTTTTTGTCCCCTTTGCGATGTGGGCCCAATGTATGTTTGCCGACGCAACGTTAGACTGTATCCCGCCGTTGGACCATTGGTAAATTTTACTTTTTCCGCCGTACGATTAACTTCCGATATGGTTTTACCGAACATCCGCCCATATAGCTGCTTAATTTGGTCGGTCTAACGTAGGCAAGCTGATCTCGGCCTGACATCGGTAAACTATTCAAGTCCGACATTGGTTTCCTAAAGCGGTCCAACGTCGGCGATTGATGAAGGTCCGTCGGTGGTAGCTAAGGCCTCTTATCGTCCTCTCAAAGCGGCCCGACGTCGGTGATTGACGAAGGTCCATCGGTGGTTGCTTGACCCGATCCGACATTGGCAAACTACAAAGTTTCGATAATGCGGGTGCTTAACCAGTCGGGCTGGTTTAAGTGGCGGAAGAGATGATTCTTGTAGAGAAGTACCAGCACCTTGTCAAGTCCACATTCTAGTTTTGAAATATCTTTGCTCATTATATATATAATATTATCTTCCAAAAATTGTCAGCAGCCTAGTGGAAGAGTGCGTTAACGGGCTACAGACATTAGCTGAAAACAGGAGGGTGACACTGATGTGGGTCCCGGGCCACGAGGGGACACCAGGGAATGAGAAGGCGGACGAACTTGCCAGAGCTGGTGCCGAAACCCAATATATTGGACCGGAACCGCTCTTGAGAATCACAAGAAAACAGGTGCAGAGCGAGCTCAATAAATGGGCGAGCAATCAACTGAAGTCATCCTGGAGAGAAAAGCGAGAGTGCAGACAGTCCAAACTGTTCGTGAGTGCACCAGACGCAGCCAAAACTAAATGGCTCCTGGGAAAAACTCGCAAGGACATTAGATTGTTAGTAGGAATGCTGACAGGGTATAATCGGATGTACAAGCAGTTGACATGCATCAGAGTGTTGGACGACTCCGCCTGCCCAACATGTGGGTGGGCAGAGGAATCAGCGGTGCACCTGATAGGAGAGTGTGTCGGATACGCCAGATTGAGGCAGCAGACGTGGGGTGCCCCCACAATAGAAGAGGAGGAGCTACACTCTCTAAGATGGGCTGACGTGCTGTCCTTCGTAACGAAGGCGGGAAGGCCCGGAGAGAGAGAGGCAAGAAATGTAGAGGGAGTGGGAGGATAAGGGTGCGAGACGGGGTATGGCAGAAAAGGCCCATGAAGAGGTCTAGTTGCCAGGCCTGCGGGCCGCCCCCTTACTACTACTAATATTATCTTCCATTGTACAGGGAACATAGTGACATTAGCGCCATCTCTACATACTAGGGAGAAACTATTATGTAGTTTAAACATTTTAATGTGACGTGCCATCGTCTGGTTATCGACCAATCGAGCAAAAATCTGATCAGGCCATCGTCGGTCCTAAAGCAGATAGAGTGCGTTTCGGCATAAAGTCGACAATAGTAAATCGGACCATCGTCCAGTTGTCGATTCTCGACCAATCAAACAAAGTTCCGTCGTCGGCCCTAAAGCAGATAAAGTGGTCGTCGCAAGTCGACTAAAGTAAATCAGGTCATTGTCAGTTGCCGATTCTCGACCGATTAAACAAAGTTCCAATCAGAACATCATCGACCCTAAAGCAGTTAAGGTTTGCGTTGGCATAATGTCGAATATAGTAAATCGTGCCATCGTATGTTGCAGATTCTCGTCCGATTAAAGTTCCCATCGGATCGTTGTCGGCCCTAAAGCAGATAAAGTAGGCGTCGGCATAAAGTCGACGATAGTAAATCGGGCCATCGTCAGTTGCCGGTTTTCCACCGATTAAACAAAGTTCCAATCGGACCATCGTCGGTCCTAAAGTGGTGTCGGCATAAAGTCGACCGTAGTAATGTGAACTTCCGTTAGTTGCCGATTATTGACCGAAAACTGAAAACCACAATCTGTCCAACATCGGGCCAGCGTGTAGTCGCCGATGCAGATAGACTGCCGACGTTGTCGACATTGACCCGATTCAATGCCGACGATTTGTGTTTGCTGGGATGTTTCATGGGTATTGAGTTCGTTTTCAAAACTCATTGTATCTTTTTCTTTTATATAGCGTGTTCTTTATCAAGAGCAAGAACATACTATATACAAGAAAAAGATACAACGAGTTTTGAAAACGAACTCAATACCCATGAAAACATAGCAAGAATCCTTCATTTCAAGACAGTCTCCGTCCCTTTCGTTCTCTAACGCTTAGTCAGCCTGACTGAAACAGCACTTCGTATAAGTTTCGATCATTCCAATTATTAAACTTTTTTGCCAAAAATGTGTTTGTTTAGTCTAACGTAATAACAAACAACATATTTCACTACATAAATACACCCGCCCATATTGTGCGTTCGCGAAATAAATGCATATATTAGTCGAAAACAAAAAACAACGCGTCGGGTCGTTACGGCGCGGGGTGGCAGTTCAAAACAATACTATTCATCATAGAAACGAATATAAAAACCACTGAATTTTATACAAAATTTTCTTGAATCGGCCAGAAAACAGGCACTTTTCATAGAATAGGCAGTTGAAACTACACAGGCAACCACGCACACCTCTCGAATTTAGAACAAAGAGTTTGTAATCCACGGAGACGTGTGCGCCACCTGTCGAAGAAACCGAGAAACAAAAACATCAAAATTGACAGGTTTCTTCTTTATAACCTGCTGAAAGGTGAAGGATTCTGTATTTACGGTCTTCTGCACTTTTCAATTTCGATGTTTTTGCTTCTCGGTTTATTCGACAGGTGGCGCACACAGGTACTACGTCTCTGCGGATTACTAACTTTTTGTTTTAAATTCGAGAGGTTTGCGTGATTGCCTGTGTAGCTTCAACTGCCAGGTACAATCCTATGACACCCTGATGATTCCTAATAAGGATGAAACATATCTGTAGGAGTCTGGATTCTCCATTAGACATTGGAGGCCTGGTCGTAATGAAGTGAGAAAAAAAAAACGCTTTGTCCGATATGCCACGAGTCTTACTTTAATGAAAATAATTTTCTGAAACGAAAAACACCCGACCCACAAATTGATAGAAAATAATATGCCCGATCCTTAAATGAACAGAACTACAATTCATCCGAATCGCCATTGGGCATGCCTTAAATTAAAATCTCTAGAGCGCCGGCGCCGTAGTCCCTGGATTGGAAGATGACACGGTGATTTTTTTTTATTAAAAGATTTTATTTAACTTCAGTTTCTGGCTATCAAATCTTACGATTCATTTCAAATTTGGAACAGCAATAATGATGACAATACAAAATTATGAAAAAATTTAGAGGTAGGGGGTGGTTAACTTACTTACTTCGACTCTTCCCTGTCGTAAGCCTGGCAACGTAGTAATTGAATTCGTGGCTATGGCATTATTATGTTTCTATTAACAATATTTTCCGACATTTTGTGTTTCTATAAAAATATGTTTCGTTTAAATTTAAGTCTATGCATATATTTTCTAGCGATTTGATTTTCCCATCATTTCATTTTCGACAAACTATGTTTCTACCAAATTTGGTTTCGGCTTTTTTATAGGGACCCGTCCGTCGCCGTCGTGTGTATTAGGCAAATATAAGTAAGTATAAGGCAAAAGGAAAGCACTTCTTTTTCTTTTTCTTACACATTGCTATAAAAGTTAATGTTGGTTTCGTTCCATAATTACATTGTTTTAAATAGCTTTCTGTACAATTTTTTGAATGGAAAGTTTTACTATTTTAAATTTCTAGATGCAATTTCCAGGAAATAATATAATAAACCAGAAACAATTGTTAATTTCGATTTATTAAAACTTTTTTAGACTTCATAAACTCGGGAAATATCCTACGAAAAGATAACCCATAAAATAGTTTTTATTGAAAAGTTTTACTTTGCAGGATATATTCAAAAGGGACCTCTTTTAGTTTCCCGGGCAATTGTTGCGTTTCCACTTTCCTTTTTATTCAAGTCGGCCATGACTTGGCTTGACAGCTATTAGATTTTGTTAGTTTTGATATGTCCAAAACACTAATATGACTGCTTTTTTTTAATAAACAAGAAATGGTACAATGTTTTAATAACAAAAATGCATGGACTAGATTTGATAAACGAGTTAAATCCAGAAGAAATTTTACACAAAACTTTACGAGTTATGTTTGATATATTTGCCAGAAAAATCTCGAGAGAGTTATTGGGGGTAATTGCATCAAAATTACCGACAATTTGTGCATGAAAGGTGTTTTTTGTTATTAAAGCTCAACTTCGCAGAAGAGGGGCATTTTCGTAAAATATGAAAACACGAAAAAAATTAATTGTTGAATATATCCTGAATCAGAAACTGCAGTCAAAATGTAAATAAATGAGAATATTGGTTGTACTAGAGTGTCCTCAAAGTTTTTAGAAAAGTGCTTCAAATATTTTCGAATTTATAGGAAACGACCATTCAGGCTTAAAGTCTACCACAGATAATATCAGAAAATAAGAATTAACGAAGTCATTAACCCACTTTCTGTGACAATTTAAAACTGATTTCTTTGTGTCAAAAAAATGCCAAATATATGAAAATTGGGTGTTTGTTTTCATATAAAATCAGCTTAAACATTTTACTCTCAAATATTTTTGAACACTATCCATGAAATAATTGTATAAAAAAATAAATAAAATAGGCTTGCTAGTATTACCAAGATTAATTCATTTTGCGTATATTACTTTTCTTGTAATTTAAATATTGTTTCTATTTTAAGTGAAAATAGTGTTCCGTCAGTTACGCAACATTTTTAAACACTAAATCAATTTTATTTTAAACCGATTTAAGAAAGTAGTTTAACGCTTTAAAAATTTTTTTTTACCTAAAAGTCTGTTGATTTTTTTTCTTTTTAAACTGACATTTAATCAGGGACGTATGAGCCCTCGGAGAAAGCGATTTTATTTAAACCCGTTTTTATGCGCGTATAAACGTAGTAACTGACATGAGCTTATAGAGTCTCAGCGATGACCGAGGACAGATGACGCCTTAAAAATTTTAAGGCCACGAAAACGGCATAGATTTGACAACACTGCTTTGCTATTTTTTTGAAAGATCAATAATAGGTGGCATTAATAATACCATTTCGAGTGAAATCGTGCAGTGTTCAGAACACGGTGCGAACACCATATGTGAGGAAAAGTATAACTTATTAGGAACGTAACCGTTTATTAATGCTTCTTTGAAAGGTTGTGATGCTCGGCTTTATGCTTCATGGATTGCAATATCTCGAAATTAAAAAGAATCAAAAGAAAAATCATTAGTCAACATCAAAAAAATAACAAATTTTCGTATTATTTTTATCACTTGACAAATATCAATTTATTGGCTGAATATTCCATTAGACAAGTGACCGGTGGCTATGCGGAACCTGAATTCCAATACTCCAATCGAACTCACTTCAGTTTCCTTCTTAGGCCTACTAAATTACGTGACCTTGGCATTTGAGAATTCCGGCAGAATAGTGCTTAGAAAGAAAAAAAACTTTTTTTTATCAGATAATAGGATTTATAAAATTTGCTGTATTTTTTTCAAACACTAAAAAATCCAAAAATTGTTGTTACAGATTTCTGTATTATCGACGAGGCTAAAAAAAAGCCAGGTAAGATTTTTGACTACTGTTAGCCGTGTTTATTTTATTTCGAAAATGAGAGAGTCCAACAAAAAACTGTCTAGATACGGTTGTGAGGAATTAAAAAATAAACATTCCTGCTAAATTTCAACAGATTTTGTTTTCTCGTTTCCGATATTTACGATTTAGTAACCATTGGCCCGGTAAAGATTAACCTAAAAACAGCAAAGCAGCGCTGTCAAATCTATGCCGTTTTTGTGGCCTTAACAAAACAACAAAAACAAGAAAGAAAAAGAGTCCGGTCAATATTCTGCGATATTTAATTATTCTATTTTTTAACACAGTTCTTTTTAATAAAATTTACAACAAAAAACTCTAACGTAGTTTAATATAGGAATTATAAACAACGCCTTTCTATCGAATTTTCTATCAAATTAAGAATAAGGGCCCAGAGAATATAGGGTATTTTTGGTCAGTGTTTTTCACTCTTCGTTAAGTTATTTCTGCGACTGTTTTTAAGGAAGAATAACTTTAGAGTTATTGTTATTTTTTTTACGTGTTTTCGCTACATTTTTGAAAACCCTATTTATAAAATTGCTAAATTTACTGAAAAGTTGCTTATCATCGCCTTTGTCTTCTTTAATTCGAAGAAAATCGGTAGAAAAGTAGGTTTATATTTAACAAAAATGTTAGGTTATATTTGACGTCAACTACAAAAGTGGATCTGACCAAAAACTCATTCTGCGAACATTCCGTTATCGCTATTAAAAATAAAAATAAGCATAACAATAGGGAGATTTTGGTCAGGTAGTTTAACGGCAAATTTCGTTACTCTTATGGTTACCGTTACCGTAAATAAAGATAACTTCAAGACGTTAAAAATAGAGCTTTTGAACGTAGTCATTCGTTTGGCGGTAAACATACCCTTACTTTTTTATTGACTTTTGTTGTTTTTTCTCGAGACTTTTTTTTATTTGCTTTTCCAACCTTATCATGGAAGAAAATATTAATTTATTGATAGGACTGAAGATATCTTCAAATTTATTTGCACTTACTCATCTATTTACCAAAAAAAAAAAGGCACCCCACTACTACCATAAGTATGGTTAACAAAAAATAAAATCCAAATACACAAAACTTTTGCTCTACTGCGCCTGACCAAAATCTCCCTAATAGCGATAACTAATAAATCGAATCCGTATCCGTTATCGAACACGAAAAATTTAAAACCAGCAAAACCCTGGAACTAAAAACGAAACTACTGTTAGAAAAAGTTCCACATTTTGTCTATAAACGTCATTGGCGACGAGGAGGCCCGGTAACTATAAAATGGGGCCCGCTTTAAATTAATGTTCTTGTTTTTGACACTGATGGCTGTTTCCATCCCGAGGCCGTTACCATTTGCGAAAACAAATTATTGAAAGTCAGAATCTGCCTAGCGCCTATAAATTGTTGGCGAAATATGTTTACAAATCAAAAATAATGCTTTTTTCATAATTAATTTCCAAAAGTCTACTCTTGGGCCATTTCACGACAATGTACCTCCCAAAATTTGCTTAATATCTAAAAATTAGGAATGAGTTTCTGTAAAAGAAATAATTGTACATTGCCTAATCATTTTCAACATGGCCTTAAACCTGTTTTTGGCAATACATAATTAATGTTAAGTTATTTACTACGTTTACACCGGGGATTAACTGCCCGGATTTAATTTCATTTTTATTTAAAACAACTTATCACCTTAAAAAATACCAGCTGGGCGAGGCCAGCTATGACTACTAGCCCCAAAAAGCCTTTACATCCCATTTAACCGTTTGTGACGTGTATTTTAAGTCGAAAGATAAGTCAATTCTAAAAAATGTTTCGATTGGATTGGGCAAACTATACCTATGTATCTGCAATTGTCATCAGGTGAATACCAACAAAAAATAATACTACCATATAAACAAGGTGTGACGCATTTATTTCTGATGGTTCTTCATTGGTTGGATGACTGAATGACTTTTGAGAGACTGTGACAAAAATTATTTAGTGGACCGCTGAAGAACATCAGTTACTTGCCAACAAAGTTGTTTCGTCAATATTAATTCGATGTTGAATCGACGGAGATGAATCTTCATACAACGAACTTTGTTGTTGTTGTTGAGCCATTGAAGAAAAAACTACATCTCTCCGATAAGTCCGATACTGTTGATAACTTCAGTTGGTGTGCCAACACAGTTGTTTCGCCCCCATAACATTGGAGGAATATTCATGTTCTAGGTAATATTATCATATATATAAGACAGTAGAAAGTTATTTAGGTAATTTTTTAATAACTAATCACAAGTACATCAACATAATACATATATTGATATACTTACCATGAATTTTCAGCTATAGTCTAGCACTTTAGTGGAATACTAATGAATAATTGGTGGATATCACTGCATAGGATATCCATCTCGTGGCCATCTGTTTTGAATCACAAAATCTATACTATATCCTTTTCGAAAAAAATATTCTGGAATATTATAGTTGCACGTCACGTTTATATCACATTTAAATCACCTTTATGAGCCAAAACGTAATTTATTACCGGCATATGTTAGTAATATTCCCAATGTTAAAATGTAACATTCCTATCACATTCTTTGTTCTCTAAGAATATGGCAATTACATTACAGGAATGTTTAATTGTTCTGTGGGATACGATGTGGAATCAACGAAGTAGGATCTTCATCTTAAATACACCGGGCTTTGTTGTTGGGTCATGAAAGAAAAAACTACGTGTCTCCGATATTCGTTCACTTTGTTGGGCATAATCTTATATAGTAGCATGTTTTCAGTTAGCTAGTAGCACCGGCGATCCGAAGGCATTTGATTGGGGGGAAAGGCCTTTTTCCCAACTAATATTAAAAGCGATTCCCAAGTTACCTGAAACTTTGAGATTTTTTTTACTGTTGTTTGAACAAATTAGAAATACAACATGTTTTGTAAAATGTACTTAAATTTCCCAACTGAAACTTCATATTTCCCAACTGCAAACAATTGACTTCTTATTGTTGTCGTCGTTTTGAAGCTAGTCCGAATATGGTATTGGTTGCCTATTCTTCTTGTCTTTTCGAAGATTCCTTTGACTTTTATGTATGGAATTATAAGTGTGGCCTTTCTTTCAGTATTTACTTCTGTCGTCCTTTGTGTTGGTGTGGTGTGAAGAGTTTTATTGATCGTTAGGTTGGAGAAACCGTTACTTCGCAAATCGAATTGAATTTTTGACTTTTCTTTACTTAAAGCTTCTTCTCTATTGCAGACGTAGATTTTGCAATTCCTAGTTTGGTTGATATGGAGTGATTTGATTTGAGGTTTAGATATTGTCCAGTATGAGTTTGTTTAATTATGGCTGAATTCTTTTTGGTTACCAGAACGTCGTGAAAAGGAAGCTGCGAACTTTGACATGGTTTAAGAATTGTTGTTGTGTATTGTTTTTCCAGATGATGAATATGTCGTCCATGTATCTTAGTCACTGGTACAGTGACGGACCCAAAATGCCTTTAGACGTTGGATCTGGAGCTTATTATAGCCGGGACAATGTCAGGATTATACATAGTCTTGGACAGATGGCTACAATTTTCCAGGCGGATGATAGATCATGACTGGCGCAACAGATCAATAAAGATACTCTCCGACAGTCAAACGGCCCGTAAGGCTTTTGAATCCTATGGGTGCTCATCGAGAGCTGCCATGACTGGCACATTCCAAAGAGTTCATTACAGAACTCTGCAAGAAGAGGGCCGAGAAACTCATTGAGCTCACCAGACAGGAGATCTGGCCAATCGCTGATCTATACACCGGACACTGCAGGCTGAAAGTACCATTACACAGAATGGGTCTAAGAGAAGACACCGAATGTAGACTCTATATGGAGGATGACGAGACGGCCAGACATGTGCTGTGTAAATCTCCAGCCATTGCACGTCAGCGTCATTATTTTCGGTAGACCACAGATCGACGGGCTGGATCTGAAAGATGCTTCACCAAAGTAAGTTGTGAGCTTCTTTAAGGGGCTGAATATTCTGTGGCAACAAACAATGTCAAAGGTGAGCCACAATAGACCCAGTAGTGATCGCAGTGGACAGTGTCAGACAGGCCAAGTCACAAATGAATCAATAAATCAATCAAATCTTAGCCATAGTTATTTGGATCTCTGCCATGATGTTCTTAGAGCTTTTTGTTCAAAGGATTCTATAAAGATGTTGACCACTAGCAGCAACAGTAAAACAACAAATCCAAAATTGAATTTATTGGAAGATGGATTATGTAAGCTAGGTGGTTGTCCTTGACATTGTCTTCCACCTTTAAACAACAATAAGAAAATTTGCTGAACTCAGGTTAATTTTGTTTTAGTTTACCTTCTTAAGTATCAATTTTATGCACTACTAGTGGTTGTGACTTATTTTCAATAGCCCAATTTTGTGCTCTGTTTATATCCTCCTGGAATACTCTCAATAATTCTATAAAATTTAAAGTCATCTTCAAATAATTCGCACTCAGAACTGTCAAGAACACCAGGCAGATCATTAATTAAACAGAGAAAGAACAGTGGACCCAGATTTGATCCCTGCGGAACGCCTGAAAATGGAACAAACTCATAAGACTCTACACCATTAACCACAACAAACATTAATCTTTCTTGTAAGTAAGATGCACATATCTTTAGAAGATCGACAGAGACATCCAATTTTCTTAAGAAAACGTTCTGTTCCCCTTCAAACAGCATAGATCCAGGCAAACCTTTAGAGCCCGAGCGTGTGTTTTTAGCAAACCGCCAGAACTCCGCCGAGTCAGTCCGAACACCATGCTCAACGCGCTGAATGTATTGCGCATATGCTGCTTTAACGTCCCTTTTTATTTTTGACCATAGGTAAAGGAAAGTTTGGAGATAATATTCTCGATTAAATTTTTTAAAGTTTTTTCTACTTTTATCTTTTTTTTGTATGTCAAGTATAATCTCTTTTGTGTGCCAGGGTGGGTACATTCTGGATTTTGCCTTCTACATTTTTACTTTAATTTAATCTGCAAAAACTTACCCTGGCGCAGACGTAAGCTCCAATCACAATCACAATTGTGACAAAAAATAAATTAACCCTTAAGAAAAATCGTTCCCTAAATAACAAACTCAGACCCAGGTTGGACGAACTTCAAGATAACATGGTAGGACCTGAACTTAAAAGCTTTAAAATATTAATAAGTCTGCTGAGCAAGATGCAGAAATGGTTGGTTAAAAGTGCCATAGTCGAGAGCACAACACTCTTAGACAAGGATGAAAAAGAAATAAAAAGAAAGTTTGGATGACCGATGAAATCCTTGAATTGATAGATAAAAGACGCAGTAAAAAAGGCAGCGATAAGTATACCATGAAATCAACAGAGAAATATAAAACAAGATAAGGTCAGCAAAACAAGATTGGATAACATAGCAATGTCAAGAAATATAAGATCTAGATGCTAAACATGACACTTTCAATTTACACAAACACATAAAGGAAGTGGCCGGATTATTTAATAAAAGACAAGCTGCAATCCTTGCGGACAATCAGGGCAAAATCATACCGGATACCAAAGAAAAACTAAAAGAATTGCATACACAGAAGATCTCTTTACCAATAACCGATCCAAATAGCCACAAAAATTGTCAAACCAAGCCTAGATATAACACCAGAGGAAGCAAAATATGCAATATTTTCAGCTAAAAACAGAAAAGCGGTAGTGCAAGACGAAGTGTACACTGAAGTTTTAAAGCTAATAAAAAACGAAGATTCGGTAAATACTCTGGTCAAACTTATTAACCTGATTTATTGCAGCGGTGAAATCCCTAATCAATCTTTGTTACACTGCTTAAAAAAATTCAGCAAAGATGTGTAATGATTACCGACTAATCAGCCTAATAAGATTATCCATAAAATAATTTATGCGAATCCTTTATGGGCGACACGCAGTTTGGATTTCGTGGTGGGTTCGGGACAAGAGAGGCCCTGTTTGGCATTCGAGTCTTAGTTCAGCGATCTAGAGACATGTGGGTGCCATTATATGCATGTTTCATAGATAATGAGAAAGTGTTTGATCGAGTCCAACACGAAAAGCTCATAGAATCGCTAAAAGAAGTTGATCTAGATGACCGAGATCTAAAGATAATCGCTAATCTACAGGGTTCCTAAGCAAATCCTTAGGGGGCCAAGCAGCCGTGTATAAGACGCACATTAGGCAGAAAAGGATGGGCATGGGGCAAAGTTGTCACTACATCTTACACGTAGTAAATCCATTCCAGGTTGTTGTTTTCTAATGTTTTCCATTTTCATACCTTTAGGACTGGAATAAAAATTGTATTTGCTCGACCAAACTGATGAAAGATATCGTAAAAAAAATATTTTTCGGCTTTTCATTTTGTAACCATTGTCCTTACGCACTGTTTACAGGCTGAGGACTGAGATACATGCAAATGCCTAACCTAAAGCGTTCATACACGGCCGGAGAAATCGACTGAGATATTTCCGTAGAAACTTTATCAAGCAAATAGGACGGGTTGACGCCTTCGAACGTCCAACCCGGGTTTTGCACTTTGACTCGAAATCAAAAAGGAGGAGCACTCAGATGTGGGGCCGTGCACAAATTACGTAATGGTGATTTTACCAATTTTTGACCCCCTCCCTATGTAATGTTTTGTAACGGTTTGGCACGCCACTCCCCTAATATTACGTAACGATTTCAAGACCACTACCCTTCCCCCAAAAAAAAAACTTTCACTTATTTTCATTCCAAATGCAAACGCTGTCGAAAACCCCTCTCCCCCCCTACGTAACGTTTTTTAACCCCCCTCCCCCCTATGACCATTACGTAATTTGTGCACGGCCCCTGTAGTCCCAGTGGAGGAGGGCGAGAAAATTGATATTTTTTTCTTAAAAATTATACTCTTTAGACCTATTTCTTTGCGTTCCCGAAATTACGTAATTTAAAAAAAAAATTGTAATCGGCGCCATTTTTATTTCGTGCTTTGTTTTTCTAACATTTTTGCGTTCGGCTAATTTAATTTAAAAATTTTTGCCTGCGGCGCCCTTTATCTTCTCACTCGAAACCAAGATCCCCCGTTTTAGGAAAACTGATCCCGTCTCTGTTTCTAAATTTGTTCGAATAAAAGTAGAGTATGACCATAGGGGAAATAATTGTTTTCTACGGTATGACGAAAATTTCGAGAAAGTTGAAGAAAAAAATAAAAAAAGTGGCAGAGCTCAAGTTTTTCGTAAAAAAAAAGTTTTTTGTAAAGAAACAGAGCAAAATAAATCTTTTCACCCCTTTTTGGGTGTTACAAATATTGGCAGCCCCTTATTTTGAAGAATTGATTCGCTACATGTTTCGAGATCATGTCATAAAACACCTCGAAAATATCAAATGTAGTGTAGGGCCAGCTTTATTTAAAATCAATAATATCGCAAGCAAAAAGCTCTGCAGGAAAAACAGCGCCGTTTATTGATTTCTTTGGCTGCTAGTGCTAGCTGCATGGTTTGGCCGTTTCCGGATAGATGTCACTAGTAGAACAGAATGGAAAGAAATTTAATTAAAAGCGAAGATATTTCTTTCTAATGTTAACAACCTCACGAGTTTATCGATCAGTATCGTAAATAATGGAACCTGCCGCCTTTTTTAAGCAAGAAAAAGCTGTGGTTTGGACCTGAAAACATCTAATTTTTAATGTCATGGTGTGGCCGCCATCTAGCGGAATTTGCAGACATCTTGTCAACGGTTATTATTGCAACTATGATTTATGCTCACAATGAAAGAGTGGCGACAATTTTTTCTCATGAAAGCAGTCCGGAGATAACAACAAACTGGCACCATTGCTCAATATACCTGTTTCTTTTGTGCGCGCAGAACTTTCTATGCTATTTCTGTTTGATTTATTGAAATCCTATCCCTAAGGAAAATCTTAGGAACCCTGTATACTGGAACCAGGCTGCTCAAATAAAGGTACGAAGAAGTCTAAATAAGAAGAGGTGTGCACCAAGGTTGTATATTGTCTCCGCTGTTGTTTAATATCTATAGTAACAAAATAATAGATAATGCACTTCATATCTGCGAAAAATAGTCAATAGCAAACACGTTGGAAGGCATGCAAGAGTTGTTGAATCAAATTGCTGCCAAAGGTTCGCAATTCGTGCTTAACTTAAATGTTGGAAAAACAAAATGGAGAACATCAGAGGCATGTTAGAAGTAAATGGGCAGCAAGTCGAACGCGTGGATTCATACAAATACTTGGGTTGCCTCCTCAATGAGAACTGGGACAATATGCAAGAAATTCTTGCAAGAATTCAACAGGCCAGATCATCTTTTATCAAAATGAAATCAGTTGTGCAGTCGCGATCTTAATACGACTCACCGAATTCGTGTGCTTCGGTGTTATGTTTTTAGCATCTTATATGAGGCCATGTGCAAAAAGTTAGAGGCATTCAAAATGTGGTTTTATCGTAGAGTACTAAGGATACCTTGGATAGACAGAGTAACTAATGTGGATGCTTAGAATAAATAAAGATCTTGAAGTTTTATTTACCATCAAAAGACGAAAACTTGAATAGCATCTTGTATGAGGCCATGTGCAAAAAGTTAGAGGCATTCAAAATGTGGTTTTATCGTAGAGTACTAAAGATATCTTGGATAGACAGAGTAATTAATGTGGATGCTTAGAATAAATAAAGATCTTGAAGTTTTATTTACCATCAAAAAACGAAAACTTGAATAGCATCTTATATGAGGCCATGTGCAAAAAGTTAAAGGCATTCAAAATGTGGTTTTATCGTAGAGTACTAAAGATATCTTGGATAGACAGAGTAATTAATGTGGATGCTTAGAATAAATAAAGATCTTGAAGTTTTATTTACCATCAAAAGACGAAAACTTGAATATTTCGGCCATATTTTGAGAAATGACAAAATTGAAGGCAGAAGAAGTCCGGCCGTAGACGGATATCATGGCTTAAAAATCTTAGACAATGATATGATGTTAGTACTACGACACGTTCGAAGAAGAAGAAGAAGAAAATAAGTAGGTAGTAACTCTTTAATTATTTTACGGGTTTCATTTTAAACTATTTACTTTTGGTTTAAGAAAATACACTACCAAAAAAAGCACCACGATATCAATATAAATATAATAGGTCGTGATGACGACGTCATGATGACTAAAAAATAATCCAGCAATATGGCGCAAAACAAATAAGACGTTCAGACACTAATATTGAGGAAAGCAGATTTTTTTGGAAATACTTACCCTACCAACACAAATCGTCGGTGTAAAATCGGGCCAACATTGGTAACGTTGGCAGTGCGTCGGCAATGCCGATAGTCTTTGTAGGGTAAACCAGAAATTTTAGTTGAAATTAAAGCATAGCGAAATATAAAAAAAATAAAATCCATTTGTAAACACCGTTAAGGCTACGTAACGGTAGTGACTGAAATGCAATGATGAGCAGTCAAACCGCTTCTACCCATACTCTCATTTCTCTGATTTTTAATCCGAATGTTCATTTCGTCTGCCCCGAAATACTTAAATAATTTATTATTAAGCAAACTACATGAGAAATTTGGCTGAAATTCATTTTATTTTGCTTTTACTCAAGACGGTTACACACACTTTTACTTGTAATGAGAAAAACAGAATCTTTTGGATAACTTACCTTATATTACAATACCGTAACGTTTTTAAGGCTACGTAAAGGTAGTGAATAAAAGACAAAGATCGAATCGCTTCTACCCAAGCTCATTTCTCAGTTAAGGAGTTTTCATTTTCCGACCTATGGCATTTTCCGAAATTCTTAAATGATTAATTAGGCAAAATTTATAATAATGAGAAGTTTTTGTCCAAATAACTACCTTAATTTTCATCACCGTTACACTTTTAAGGCTACGTAACGGTAGTGAATAAATACAACCTATATCTTCAAATAATAATTCTAATGACTAAAGCACAAGTTTAATTCCAGAAATCTAGCTAAACGTAGTTGTGTAGCTTAAATCTTTCCCCGCAGAGCAATAACTTAAAGCCGCGGCGTTTATTTTGCATCAAATGTAGCTTAGAAACATCCCTGCATATTAAGTTTATTGTAGCCTGTAGCTTTGTCTTAACGACTGGAGGTAAGTGGGGCATTCAGCCATTCTTAGCTGAAGCTGTTGTAGCTCTATTCTTATAGGAAGCTAGAAGGGGGATACTTAATCTAGCTTTCGGAGGTGTATTCTTCAAAAAGTGGTCGCTGTTTTTTTTATCAAATTTTAGATGGCTTTAATATGTAAAATTTTTAAGTGGTTGGGTGCGAAAGCTTTTCAGTGGCTTAAATTTGTAGGGATTTTTAAAATCAAGCTGCAAAAAGGGTGTTTTTTTAGATTTTCCCCATTTTCCAACCCCAGACACCAAGACGGCAGCTGTCAAATATAGGAATAACTGTGTTTCGTACATTTTTAAAAAAACTGAATGCGAAATCAACTGACTAATAGTGCAGAGGTCCGACTTAATCCAAACATATAAAAAAGTTAACATATGTCAATTCAAAACAAAATGGCGGTCAGATTACAAAAACTTAGTTATTAAAGCTACTGCCCATCTCTTTGATCTCATAATAAAGAAAGTTAGGATTCATAAGGGTCATATGTTAAAAATATAAGAAACCTTGGAATATGGAAAATATTAAAAAATTTTATTTCATATTTAATATTCAAAAAGCTCTCGTTCAAAAAGTTATTTTTTTCCTTTTGGAGTGATATCTTTAGGTACTCGGACATTTCAAGCGGTCGGACGGGACAAAAAAGTAACCCATTACTAGAAAAACTAACTATGACTTCTTTATGATTAAAATTATGACTATATTTTCTAATAAATAATTTACTAAAACCATAGGATATGATAGCTTATAGGGTGAACCATTAAACTTTGGGTTGGATGGGACAAGAAAAACCAAAACTTAATTTTAACAAATTCTTACTTTTATATATTTCAATATTTTAGACAAATGCTTTATCATTTTTCTAAAAAAAAATGGTTATCCAGAGCGAAACATAGTTTAATTTTAATCTTCTCTCTTTAGTTCTTTGTGTGTTCCTTGTGGGATGCTCATGCAGGTTTGAATTTTCGGTATTTCCATCCAAGATCTTTTGTTTTTGTGTGATTCAAAGTTGGAAATCAAAGTGTATGGGGAAGCTGGCCAGTGGAACCACTGACCAGCTCACGCTGGTTACCCAGAGCGAAATATCGTTTAATCATTTCTCTTCTCGCTTTGGATCTTTGTGTGTTTCTTATGGGATGCTTATCCAGGTTTGAATTTTCGTTATTTCCACCCAAGATCTTTGGATCTTTTGCTTTTAGATTCTTTTCGGTTGATGTAACCGATTTGGAGGTTTTTTAACTTCTTTTTTGATTTTTAATTGCCTGAGGAGCATAATCCTATTGGAAATATTAACACGCCAGGACGAATCCGTATCAGGTAACTTGGATAAGTACCAGTGCGGAACGATGCCTATTTGTGAGTGATTCAAAGTTGGAAATCAAAGTGTATGATGGTGTTTAATGATGTATGGGGAGGGTTGCCAGTGGAACCACTGACCAGCTCACGCTGGTTACCCAGAGCGAAATATCGTTTAATCATTTCTCTTTTCGCTTTGGATCTTTGTGTGTTTCTTGTGGGATGCTCCTCCAGGTTTGAATTTTCGTTATTTCCACCCAAGATCTTTGGATCTTTTGCTTTTAGATTCTTTTCGGTTGATGTAACCGATTTGGAGGTTTTTTAACTTCTTTTTTGATTTTTAAGTGCCTGAGGAGCATAATCCTATTGAAAATATTAACACGCCAGGACGAGTCCGTATCAGGTAACTTGGATAAGTACCAGTGCGGAACGATGCCTATTTGTGAGTGATTCAAAGTTGGAAATCAAAGTGTATGATGGTGTTTAATGATGTATGGGGAGGGTGGCCAGTGAAACCACTGACGAGCTCACGCTGGTTACCCAGAGCGAAATATCGTTTAATCATTTCTCTTTTCGCTTTGGATCTTCGTGTATTTCTTGTGGGATGCTCATCCAGGTTTCAATTTTTGTTATTTCCAAGATCTTTTGATCTTTTGCTTTTAGATTCTTTTCGGTTGATCTAACCGATTTGGAGGTTTTTTAACTTCTTTTTTTGATTTTTAAGTGCCTGAGGAGCATAATCCTATTGGAAATATTAACACGCCAGGACGAGTCCGTATCAGGTAACTTGGATAAGTACCAGTGCAGAACGATGCCTATTTGTGAGTGATTCAAAGTTGGAATTCAAAGTGTATGATGGTGTTTAATGATGTATGGGGAGGGTGGCCAGTGGAATCACTGACCAGGTCACGCTGGTTACCCAGAGCGAAATATCGTTTAATCATTTCTCTTTTCGCTTTGGGTCTTTGTGTGTTTCTTATGGGATGCTCCTCCAGGTTTGAATTTTCGTTATTTCCACCCAAGATCTTTGGATCTTTTGCTTTTAGATTCTTTTCGGTTGATGTAACCAATTTGGAGGTTTTTTAACTTCTTTTTTGATTTTTAATTGCCTGAGGAGCATAATCCTATTGGAAATATTAACACTCCAGGACGAATGAATCCGTATCAGGTAACTTGGATAAGTACCAGTGCGGAACGATGCCTATTTGTGAGTGATTCAAAGTTGGAAATCAAAGTGTATGATGGTGTTTAATGATGTATGGGGAGGGTGGCCAGTGGAACCACTGACTAGCTCACGCTGGTTACCCAGAGCGAAATATCGTTTAATAATTTCTCTTTTCGCTTTGGATCTTTGTGTGTTTCTTATGAGATGCCCATCCAGGTTTGAATTTTCGTTATTACCACCCAAGTTCTTTGGATCTTTTGCTTTTAGATTCTTTTCGGTTGATGTAACCGATTTGGAGGTATTTTAACTTCTTTTTTGATTTTTAATTGCCTGAGGAGCATAATCCTATTGGAAATATTAACACGCCAGGACGAATCCGTATCAGGTAACTTGGATAAGTACCGTGCGGAACGATGCCTATTTGTGAGTGATTCAAAGTTGGAAATCAAAGTGTATGATGGTGTTTAATGATGTATGGGGAGGGTGGCCAGTGGAACCACTGACCAGCTCACGCTGGTTACCCAGAGCGAAATATCGTTTAATCATTTCTCTTTTCGCTTTGGATCTTTGTGTGTTTCTTATGGGATGCTTATCCAGGTTTGAATTTTCGTTATTTCCACCCAAGATCTTTGGATCTTTTGCTTTTAGATTCTTTTCGGTTGATGTAACCGATTTGGAGGTTTTTTAACTTCTTTTTTGATTTTTAAGTGCCTGAGGAGCATAATCCTATTGAAAATATTAACACGCCAGGATGAGTCCGTACCAGGTAACTTGGATAAGTACCAGTGCGGAACGATGCCTATTTGTGAGTGATTCAAAGTTTAATGATGTATGGGGAGGGTGGCCAGTGGAACCACTGACGAGCTCACGCTGTTTACCCAGAGCGAAATATCGTTTAATCATTTCTCTTTTCGCTTTGGATCTTCGTGTGTTTCTTGTGGGATGCTCATCCAGGTTTGAATTTTTGTTATTTCCACCCAAGATCTTTGGATCTTTTGCTTTTAGATTCTTTTCGGTTGATGTAACCGATTTGGAGGTTTTTTAACTTCTTTTTTGATTTTTAATTGCCTGAGGAGCATAATCCTATTGGAAATATTAACACGCCAGGACGAATCCGTATCAGGTAACTTGGATAAGTACCAGTGCAGAACGATGCCTATTTGTGAGTGATTCAAAGTTGGAAATCAAAGTGTATGATGATGTTTAATGATGTATGGGGAGGGTGACCAGTGGAACCACTGACGAGCTCACGCTGATTACACAGAGCGAAATATCGTTTAATCATTTCTCTTTTCGCTTTGGATCTTTGTGTGTTTCTTATGGGATGCTTATCCAGGTTTGAATTTTCGTTATTTCCACTCAAGATCTTTGGATCTTTTGCTTTTAGATTCTTTTCGGTTGATGTAACCGATTTGGAGGTTTTTTAACTTCTTTTTTGATTTTTAAGTGCCTGAGGAGCATAATCCTATTGAAAATATTAACACGCCAGGATGAGTCCGTACCAGGTAACTTGGATAAGTACCAGTGCGGAACGATGCCTATTTGTGAGTGATTCAAAGTTTAATGATGTATGGGGAGGGTGGCCAGTGGAACCACTGACGAGCTCACGCTGTTTACCCAGAGCGAAATATCGTTTAATCATTTCTCTTTTCGCTTTGGATCTTCGTGTGTTTCTTGTGGGATGCTCATCCAGGTTTGAATTTTTGTTATTTCCACCCAAGATCTTTTGATCTTTTGCTATTAGATTCTTTTCGGTTGATGTAACCGATTTGGAGGTTTTTTAACTTCTTTTTTTATTTTTAATTGCCTGAGGAGCATAATCCTATTATAAATATTAACACGCCAGGATCAGTCCGTATAAGGTAACTTGGATAAGTACCAGTGCGGAACGATGCCTATTTGTGAATGATTCAAAGTTGGAAATCAAATTGTATGATGGTGTTTAATGATGTATGGGGAGGGTGGCCAGTGGAACCACTGACGAGCTCACGCTGGTTAACCAGAGCGATGGGATGCTCATCCAGGTTTGAATTTTTGTTATTTCCACCCTAGATCTTTTGATCTTTTGCTTTTAGATTCTTTTCGGTTGATGTAACCGATTTGGAGGTTTTTTAACTTCTTTTTTTGTTTTTTAATTGCCTAAGGAGCATAATCCTATTGGAAATATTAACACGCCAGGACGAATCCGTATCAGGTAACTTGGATAAGTACCAGTATAATGGTGTTTAATGATGTATGGGGAGGGTGACCAGTGGAACCACTGACGAGCTCACGCTGATTACCCAGAGCGAAACATCGTTTAATCATTTCTCTTTTCGCTTTAGTTCTTTGTGCGTTCCTTGTGGGATGCTCATCCAGGTTTGAATTTTCGTTATTTCCACCTAAGCTCTTTTGATCTTTTGTTTTTAAGCAAATAGTTGCTCGAAATATTTATCTACGACCTAATTTTACATCTCAACATAATTTTAATAGCTCATTTACGGTCCTAGGATAATAATAAAGCTTAGATCTAAACCACGAGATTGCGTTACAAGCTATGAAACTTAATTTTATAAGAGCACTAATTGACACAAAAATGTGAATTATTTTTCTATATTTTAAAGACAATAAATATTTATTAAACGTAAATAAATCGAATATAATTTTAGTATCTAACCAAACGCGTTTGATATTTTTAATAGTTCCTGATATTTATGATGACATTTTCATTGGTCGTATGTAAAGTATAGTATACTAACTCGCATGTTATAGTCATTACACGATCAGATAAATCAAATAAAACTTAATCTTCGCGTTTATTGACCATCATAACAAGCTGGTTATGTAAACTACTATTACAGAAGTATGGGACTATTCTAAAATAGAGAATACCGTTTTTTCAGTGTAGAATTTCAGCTAATCTGATGTTTAGTTACAACCTTAAAAAAACTGTGGACTTAAGAATAGAGCGCCCGTTGAATAATTCTAAATAATTCTTACGCGACGAATAGTTAAAGTTTAAAATTGCGGCGTACATAAAGCAGACATTTCGGAGTGTAATTTCGGGAATAATTGAGAATAATGTTGAATAACGCCTAATCTGGTGTTTCGACTGCATCTTGGGAAAGATTAATGTTTTCCACAAGAAAAGTCGTGGAAAACGAGTGCGGGGAAGCCGCGAAAATAACGCCTAGTTTATTACGGATTATTATGATATTTTTTATATGCAGGGTGTGTAATATAAATAATATAACTATACGATACTATAACAGCCTGACTCTTGCATTTTCCAAAAAAAACTTGGTAATGGAAAAAAATGTTTATTTCTTGATTTTTCAGGTAGTCAAAAAAATAATTATAAAAGTAGCTATGTCCGATAAAAATAGACTAAGTATATACAGTGGCATACGCAGAAATCGTTCCTGGGAGAACTGTTTAAGAACCATTTTATACACCTTCATTAACCTAGCGACCCCACACCAACTAAATCAAAATTTAGTTATGCCATAGTTATGTGCTAATTTCGTCCCCAATCAAAAAATTTTGTGCTCCTCTGGTTATATGGCGCCAAACTAAAAAATTTTGGTTTTAAAATTATGTGCTAATTATGTGCTCTCCGAATATATAAGAAAGAAATCGAATTTTTATTTTAAATTAGGTTTTTTTAAAAAAAAGGTGGGGTAGCTAGGTTAATATTAACTTAGCGACCCCACAAATTATGTACTAATTTCGTCCATGATCAGAAAATTTTGTACTTGTCTGGTTTCCAAGAAAAGTCAATAAAAAGGATATTAGATTACATCATATGTAATAACCTAGCATTCGCAATATGAAGTATGATTCCAAAGTGAAAATATGTTATTACAAAATTATGTGCTCCGTGAATATGTGTAAGTGTTACGACATTTTAAAACCAGTAATTTTTAGTTTGGCGCCATATTTCCTGGTGGGGTTGCTAAGTGAATATTAACCTAGCTAACCCACTTTCTTTTCCGATTTTCTCTGAAACCAGACGAGTACAAAATGTTTTGATCATGAACGAAATTAGCACATAATATGCAGATAATACTGGTTATTGAAATTTTTAAATTCCGTGATACCTAAACATGTGGGGTCGCTAAGTTAATATTAACCTAGCTACCCCACCCTTTTTTTAAAAAAAAAAACGTATTTTCAAATAAAAATTAGATTTTTTTCTTACATATTCGTGGAGCACATAATTAGCACATAATTTTAAAATAAAAATTTTTTAGTTTGGCGCCATATTTCCTGGTGGGGTTGCTAAGTTAATATTAATCTAGCTACTCCATTTTTTTCATACTTCACCGGCGTCCGCTGGGGGGGGCTTAGAGGTTCAGGCTCTCCTAAAAATCGAATTTTCCCCAAAAATCAAGAATAAAATACCTCCATTAATGTAGCGACCCCACCTAAAGAAAATCAAAATTTAACCGCACCATAATTATGTGCTAATTATGTGCTAATTTCGTCCCTAATCAAAAAATTTTCTGCTCCTCTGGTTTCTGAAAAAATCGAAAAGGACCGTTTATCGGATTATGAGGAAATCTTGATGGACGGGGACGGGACTATAGAAAAATTGATCAAATTTTTTTTCCTTGTGGACTTTCTACACACACGTCTCAAGGAATTTGAAACACGATCGGTTGTAACTTACCGAATTATACTTCACCGGCGTCCGCTGGGGGGGGCTTAGAGGTTCAGGCTCTCCTAAAAATCGAATTTTCCCCAAAAATAAAGAATAAAATACCTCCATTAATGTAGCGACCCCACCTAAAGAAAATCAAAATTTAACCGCACCATAATTATGTGCTAATTATGTGCTAATTTCGTCCCTAATCAAAAAATTTTCTGCTCCTCTGGTTTCTGAAAAAATCGAAAAGAACCGTTTATTGGATTATGAGGAAATCTTCATGGACGGGGACGGGACTATAGAAAAATTGATCACATTTTTTTTCCTTGTGAGTTAATGAGAAATTTTTTTGATCATGGACGAAATTAGCACATAATATGCAGATAATACTGGTTTTTGAAATTTTTAAATTCCGTGATACTTAAACATGTGGGGTCGCTAAGTTAATATTAACCTAGCTACCCCACCCTTTTTTAAAAAGAAAACGTAATTTAAAATAAAAATTCGATTTTTTTCTTACATATTCGTGGAGCACATAATTAGCACATAATTTTAAAATAAAAAATTTTTAGTTTGGCGCCATATTTCCTGGTGGGGTTGCTAAGTTAATATTAATCTAGCTACTCCATTTTTTTTTCGATTTTCTCAGAAACCAGAGGAGCACAAAATTTTTTGATTAGGGACAAAATTAGCACATAATTAGCACATAATTATGGTGCGGTTAAATTTTGATTTTCTTGAGGTGGGGTCGCTAGATTAATGGAGGTATTTTATTCTTGATTTTTGGGGAAAATTCGATTTTTAGGAGGGCTTGAACTTCTAAGCCCCCCCCCCAGCGAACGCCGGTGAAGTATAATTCCAGAGATAATACACTTTCTACACACACGTCTCAAGGAATTTGAAACACGATCGGTTGTAACTTACCGAATTATACTTCACCGGCGTCCGCTGGGGGGGCTTAGAGGTTCAGGCTCTCCTAAAAATCGAATTTTCCCCAAAAATCAAGAATAAATACCTCCATTAATGTAGCGACCCCACCTAAAGAAAATCAAAATTTAACCGCACCATAATTATGTGCTAATTATGTGCTAATTTCGTCCCTAATCAAAAAATTTTCTGCTCCTCTGGTTTCTGAAAAAATCGAAAAGGACCGTTTATCGGATTATGAGGAAATCTTGATGGACGGGGACGGGACTATAGAAAAATTGATCACATTTTTTTTCCTTGTGAGTTAATGAGAAATTTTTTTGATCATGGACGAAATTAGCACATAATATGCAGATAATACTGGTTTTTGAAATTTTTAAATTCCGTGATACTTAAACATGTGGGGTCGCTAAGTTAATATTAACCTAGCTACCCCAACCTTTTTTAAAAAGAAAACGTAATTTAAAATAAAAATTCGATTTTTTTCTTACATATTCGTGGAGCACATAATTAGCACATAATTTTAAAATAAAAAATTTTTAGTTTGGCGCCATATTTCCTGGTGGGGTTGCTAAGTTAATATTAATCTAGCTACTCCATTTTTTTTTCGATTTTCTCAGAAACCAGAGGAGCACAAAATTTTTTGATTAGGGACAAAATTAGCACATAATTAGCACATAATTATGGTGCGGTTAAATTTTGATTTTCTTGAGGTGGGGTCGCTAGATTAATGGAGGTATTTTATTCTTGATTTTTGGGGAAAATTCGATTTTTAGGAGGGCTTGAACTTCTAAGCCCCCCCCCCAGCGAACGCCGGTGAAGTATAATTCCAGAGATAATACACTTTCTACACACACGTCTCAAGGAATTTGAAACACGATCGGTTGTAACTTACCGAATTATACTTCACCGGCGTCCGCTGGGGGGGCTTAGAGGTTCAGGCTCTCCTAAAAATCGAATTTTCCCCAAAAATCAAGAATAAATACCTCCATTAATGTAGCGACCCCACCTAAAGAAAATCAAAATTTAACCGCACCATAATTATGTGCTAATTATGTGCTAATTTCGTCCCTAATCAA
The DNA here is from genome assembly GCA_963921995.1 of Oxystoma pomonae. Classification (NCBI taxonomy): domain Eukaryota; kingdom Metazoa; phylum Arthropoda; class Insecta; order Coleoptera; family Brentidae; genus Oxystoma; species Oxystoma pomonae. The sequence goes on along the minus strand of OY998169.1, from coordinate 85,446,818 downwards.
AAAATTTTGTACTCCTCTGGTTTCTGAAAAAATCGAAAAGAACCGTTTATTGGATTATGAGGAAATCTTCATGGACGGGGACGGGACTATAGAAAAATTTATCGCATTTTTTTTCCTTGTGGGTTAAATCTTGCTTGTTGCAGTAAGTACTTTAAAGTCGACCATAACATGTGTAAATCTATTTTATTAAATATGGAAAATGATAAAAACAAGACAATATCGAAAATCCCAGATTACCGACATCGCAAAAATATTATGCGGCTCAATGCCAGGACAAAAAGTCGTAAAAACTTATTTCATTTTAGCAGGAAAGGAAGGTTATCGCCTAGCAGGGAAAGCTCACACACATTCGATTCTAAAACGAAATGTATAGCTTGATGATAAAAGGAATTATATACAGAGTGGCCCAATTTTTGAAAACCAATATCATTATTATATACTATAGAGATTATACTTATTCTGTTATCGCATTTGTCTTACCCAAAATCAGGCTATCTTCACGAAATAATACACACTTAAAGTAAATATTTCAACGCATCTGTATCGGTATACCTAACGCATTCGAAATAAAGCTAAAATACACTACATTTTTGACTTGTTCATCTCATGTTTCGAGCGATGCCTGCTTTTTTGACGGATGACAGAACAGCTGATTCCACTCGTTGCGTACCGAGGGATGTACGCAACGTTACGGATCCACAAACGTACGCAACGATTTCAATCAGCAGTTATGTCATCGCACCCTTCAAAAAAGTGGGTATCGTTCGAAACATCGCATAAACAAGTCAAAAAAATAGTGTATTTTGGCTATATGTCGAACGCGTTAGGTATCCCGATACCGATGCTCTGAAATATTAGGGATATTTTGGAACGCTTATTTGAAACTTCGTAGTGATTGTGGTAATTACTGCGTCTGCGCAATAGCTAAGCAATTAATTTTAAATATAATAAAATATTACCAGGTTTCAACATATAAAACACTTATTTTGTAAAATTAACCCAAATTCTTTGTTTTTTCTCATCTCCAAATTTTTTTACAAGTAACAGTTTTTAATGTCTTCGAAAAACTCTGGTAAAATCGATGAGTGGTAGTCTCGGTGGTAGTGGTTGTTAAACACTACCACAGCGGATGTCAAAGTTGTCAAACTTTTAAGCATTCCAAGAATTCCCTATTTACTTTAAGTGTCTACTTGAAGTGTCTATATGGCCCGGTTGTTCAACCGCCGTTCAAAGCTAGTTTAGTGTTTAAACCTGGTTTAAGGAAAATAGTGAGTTGTTTAATGTTAATTTAGAAACATAATATTTTGCTCATTTTTGAGGGTTCAAGTTAAAGTTCAGTATAAAAAAACAGTGTTTTTTTGTTTAGAAAGGAAATATACAGACCGCTTCAAGCTACTGCGAACATAGGGCGAAAGAAGTCTAATTTGTCAGTGTACGTACATGCAGAGACACCGCACGCCTATCAGTGAAGCAACCAACACTCAGGCTTCCGATCGCCATTCGCTGCCGTTCGCCGCCGTTCGCCTTATATTTAGTACGCCTCTAACCACGGTGCTGTGTGGAGCGTAGTCAATGAAACCGGAATTTGGTCAATAAATACGCAAATTTTTATAACGTAATTTTCTTATTTTTTGTCACTGATAAATAAGAGCGTTTTATTGTCAACTGCTCAGATTTATCAGTGACGACGTGTTACAATGAAAATAATAAGGAGAAACAAGTTCTCAAAATAAAATAATACATTGTAAAAACCAAAAAGATTGTCCCAGTCAAAAAAAAATTAAATCAAATGTTCGAAAAGTCCTCCTTGCTCGGCTAGACAATATCCGAGCCTACTATAAAAACCCCTTCCACGGTTTCCAAGCATGTTAGGGGTGATAATTTGAAAAGCTTCTTCAAAAACAGATATAAGTCATTAGGAGCAAGATCGGGAGATCGAGCTGGCCATAAAATAGTTCCCCGTGTACTTATAACCCGATTAGGAAATACATTATCAAGATATTCCCTAACAAGGCCAATATTGTGAGCGGAACAACCATCTTGTTGAAACCATGTTTCACCAAATCTTACACCTAACAACTGCCTAGCAGTTGGAATAATGTGCTGCTGCAGTAGATCCAAGTATCTAGGACCATTCAAATTGCAATTGCCGTTAATAAAAAATGACCCAATTACGTGTTCCCCTACAATACCCCCCCCCCCAAACATTTAGTTTTTGGGGATACTGTGTTCTTACGTCAAAATACAAATGCAAATTTTCCCTCGACCAATATCGAACGTGTGTTGGGTTATGACGATTTGACCATTTGACCATCTGCACTTTTTCGGCAACTTCGTAGACATCCATTTTTAGTTTTAAAAATGTATTATTTCAATTAAGAACTTACCCATCTGTTTCTCGAGCAAGGCAGAAATAAAACAAAATAATAAAAACAAAATGAATTTCCAAAAGATAACACTGCAGCGTGCTTCGAATCCACCTCGATCGTACGGCACGGAGAGTAAATTGGACTTGATTCCCCCTACGTTCGCAGTAGCTTGAAGCGGTCTGTATATATATATATAAAAAAAAATGTTCTTATGGTTTAAAAGAACCTTTTGAAAATAAATAAGTATAATTTAGCCGAAATTTACCATTCTAGAAAATGTTATTTCATGTGTTGTTTGATATTTGAGACATTCCAAACTGTTGGCTGAAATGAATTTTTAACTTTTATAAAACGAACCAACTAAAAATGATGAAGACTTTATGGAGATTATTATGGTGATTCGGGGAGATATTAGAAGGCGGGGCCCAGCTAAATATTTTTTATGGGAGATATTGATAGTGACGCTTTAAAAAAGAGGAGGTGAGGTTTCTCGATGGGCAAATTAGAGAAAGAATCCAACACCAAACTCAGCGGTAAGTATTTCAATAGACAGTAAATAAAGTTACGCCGTTTTTTTAAATAGGTCGTAAGCTTCATATCCAGTAAGCGCTTGAGTAAGCCCCTCTGTCAATTTTGTGTAACCTTTGCTGAAACTTGTATGAATGAATGTATGTTAACCCTTGCGTGGGTGCCGGGGCACACAGGGGTAGCAGCCAATGAACACGCCGATTCTCTAGAAAGAAGAGGATCAGAAAGACCATTTATAGGACCTGAAGCTGTATGTGGAATTCCAAGAACCTCGATACGTGGCTATATCGAGCGATGGGTGCACGAAGAACATCGAAACCACTGGCATTCAATATCGGGGCAAAACCACAGTAAAATAATGGTGGCATCCCCTTCAACACCTCTCACCTGTGGATGGGAATCTATAGAGACGAACCCATCAGGACCTCAATTTTTGAATTGTGAGAGAAGGAACGTTCTTCTAAGCGATGTGATCGATCCCGGAATAGATCACATCGCATGCTATTCGATCGCTGTATTTTTCAACTTGCCCTTGATCGTGTGCATCGTTGCCATGTTTACTTTGGTACAAACGAACTACTTTTTTATGTTAAAGGCCTACTCTATCTAACTATTACGTTTTCTCAGGCGGCAGTGCCGAATCAACATCGTTCTCAACTAAAATGCTAGTTTACTCCTACCGCCTCAGCAGCCTATTGTGGCTGCCATTTTTATAAATAAACTGACAAGTAAAACATGGATTTTCTGTCAGTTTGGTGTCAATATGGCACCGATCATAGGCCAAAGGATACTAAAACGAAAATGAGTTAACTGGCTTTTTAATTGAGAACGGTGTTGGCCGAATTAACCTCATTTTCGGGAAAAACTTCTTTGGTTTTGCAGTTAACCTCTGTGGTTGGTTTTCTGAGTTTTTGTAATAAAAATTAGTGGGAAGGAGGCTCGGGCGTTCCTTTTAAAAGGAAGGTCCCACGTAACACAATCCAAAAAAAATTATCATAGAATTCATGGCCAAACACCCGAAACTTCGAGCAGGAACTTTTTCCAACTATTTTACCTACAAAACGGGTCAAAAATTGTGAAAGCATCTCGTTGATTTTCTTACCTTTAATTTCTAAATTTATCCTTTTAATAAAAACAACAGACACAAATTAAAAAAACAAAACGAGTAATAGAGCTTAGAAAATCGTGTGTTCTACGAAGGAGTCTCTCGTAAAATCGGTGTTCTCTCACTTGAAACCCGCCGGATCGGATCTCCCACTTTTTGCGAGAATGTGAGCAAGTCTCCATCGTTCAAAAATACATCACGGGATAGATCCCTACTGACTGGTGATGATTCGCACAAAAAACCACACCTTCCCATTTCCCTACAGACTATGTGATGAAGATGACAAATCAGCCGTTCACATCATATTTGAGTGCCCAGTACTAACGTTCCGCAGAACACAAAACCTCCTGGAGGACGACCCCTCCAGAGAAGCTAACTGCCAGAGAAACCTAATAAAGGGGTTGCTGCTCCTCGCGAGGTCGTCAAACCTCTTAGATTAGGAAGGCACACAGCAAGAGATACAATAAGATACAATAAGCTAAGAAGCTGCAGATGTCGAGAAAAATCAAATCAAATAAATGTATTTTAAGTATTTTGTTTAATGACCGTTGGAGGTTTTTTAGATCAGTGGAAATTTATGGTGTTGGTAAAATGCTTTTCATTGTAAAACTGTTTTACAAAAAGGCCGAGCTAGCTTTTAACAACAATAAAATTCCCACTTTATTGGACTTATCAAATGGAATGAAAGAACTTGCATGCAATTCATAATTCATTGCACCATAACAAGCTTTCATTTTTTCATTTTCAGTTGATGATACAAAAGCCTGTGCCTTATTTAACACTTTTTTCTTTCAGAAATCGTGCTTTGGTCACCAACAGCGATGGTGCTTTTAAGAGTCAGGTATTTCTAGTTCAAAGAACAGCCAGCAGAGTCTTTCCAGCAATCTGCTTACTATATCCAAGTTTCATCCATCCAGCTAGAACCGAAGAAGGACTGCCGATCTTTTAAACAATACAAAATAAAGCAAAATGGGTTATGCTGTATTCTACATAAAATATTACAGTTAACCAGTTCATTATAGCTTTCAGTATGATAGTTAAACTTCAGTCAAATGAACTCAGTTAAAATTTTGATTGAACAACCGGAGACTGAAGCTGAACCGGGTTCATCCTTGAACCAAGTTCAATTGAACCCGCAGTTGAACCTTGATTGAACAACCGGGCCTATTAGGTATTTTTAGCTTATATACCCAACGCGTTCAAAACAAAGCCAAAAGGCACTGTATTTGTGCCTTATTTATACCATTTTTTGAACGTACGAAGCTCAATTTTATTGTGGAAGCAATGACCGAACAGAATCGATGCGTGCGTTACGTCCATCCCGACGTAAGCGACAAGTGCAGCTGTTCTACTATCACATCCACCATAATATCGTGCCACGTTCAAAACATGGCATAAACAAGTGAAGTTTGGCTTTGTTTTGAACGGGTTAGGAATAAGTATACGTTTATATAATAGCTAAATGTTCCTAATAGGGACTCGGCGCTATTTCTGACAGTTCCGCACGAAGGTTAAAAGGTTTCTGACATGTTTTTCCATTCTTAAAGTTGACAATTTATAAAGGCAGGTACAAACATTATGAAAGTCGACATTATTTTGATAGCAAAGATGACATATTTAGACAACAACACTGTCAGAATCTCTTTAAACTTCGTGCGGAAGTGGCAAAAATAATGCCGGCTTTATTAAAGGCAGGCTATGTCCCTATTGAATCATTAGGTAATTACTTAAACTTTAGCACGTAGATATTATTTAAATTTAAAATTTGAAGTTTACGATTTTTGATCGTGAATAAAAACTTCAACATCTTTATCTATTCTGAGCAAAGTATCCACATTACGTACTCTGTCCAAAGAGCATTCTACGATAACATCACATTTCGAATTCCTCCAACTTATCCGACAGTATCCATGCCTTCATGCCACATGATGCTAAAAACATAACAATGAAGCAAGCCATTTACTTCCATTATGTTTTTTCCTTGACCACGACCGTCCATTTTGTTTTCCCAACATTTAAGTTAGACCTTAACTGGGAACTTTTGACTGCAATTGATTTAACAACTCATGTAGACTTTCCAGCGTGTCTGCAACTATGGCAGTTTCGTCACTATATCTCAGGTTGTTGATTTTTAGACCCCTTATAGTCAAACCCTTATTGCGTGTATTGTTTATTATTTAGGATAAGAGCTAATAATTAAAAAAAAAAAACAGTGGGAAACAATAACAAATGCAGACAATAAAATTTTATTCACCCTGTATTACTATGATATCTTCTTTTTGGCATGCCAAGCGCGAAGATTCCATAAAACTGGAGAAAAGGGCATATCTTTGAATATTGGATTTTGGAAAACGAATCATATTCAACAGGCTTTGCTTAAGTAGCCTCAACGACGATGACAGATCTTTTCTGTATAGCACCAGCGCAGGCACTTTGCTGTAATATTTTATCAGTGATTACATTGTTTTACTTTAAGTTATAGACAAAAAATTTCGCTATAAAGTGATATAATTTTATGAGTAAGAATTGAACTATGACGTCAAATACGCTTGGTAAATTAGATCATTTTGCCTGAAAGCATAAATCGAACTATAGCGTCAAATACACGCTATTTTGTTACAATACAAATAAGTAAGTAGATGATTTTGGCTGAAAGTGACTGCAATTTCGGTAAAAAGTTGTATCATTTTATAAGTAATAAAAATGAACGCAATTTCTATATGAATTATCGCCTTTTTTCAGAAACAAAATATTTACTTTTTATCATAAAAAATCGCTTTTTTGTGCTTAAGAACCATAGTTAAAATGTTTCTATTTGTGAAAATTTTCTGGTACTTAAATAAATTAATGCTTTGTAGCAACTCTTGTGTGGCGAAGCGGGTAAACATTCTTAAGCTAGGAACACACGATGCAACTTTTCCATGCGTCAAATTTACTTTTAACAAGATAAAAAAGGACGCAAGCAGATTGTGTCTCCTTTTAACCTGTTATTAGAAAATTTTATAGATAAAAAAGATGCATCGTGTGTTCCTAGCTTTAGAGTATGATAGTAACGTGCGATTTTTAGTCTTACCAGATTTCTTTAGGGAAGCCACAAAAACACGATTTTACTTACTCTACAGTTACAAATCAATGGCTTTGTATCTTCATCAAAAACACGATTTTAACAGCTATTTGCAAATAATCAACCCAATCAACAAATCGAAGGAGGTTGTAAAAAACACGAGTGACGTTCCAGCAAACACGGTTCTCTCGGGCCTTCGTCGGCCCGATGTCGATTGCCGAATTTGCCGTCATCGGCATGACTTCGATTTACGACATCGGACCAGCAGTATTTTTTGTCCGTTTTGCGATGTAGGCCCAATGTATATTTGCCGACGCATCGTTAGACTGTAGCTCGGCATCGGACCAATGGTAAATTTTACTTTTTGCTGACATCGGCATACCGTCGCCGTACGATTTAGGTCCGATATAGTTTAACCACATGCGTGCCGACCATCCGCCCATATAGCTGCCCAATTTGGTCGGTCTAACGTAGAAAAGCTGGTCTCGGCCCGACATCGGTAAAATATTCAAGTCCGACATTGGTTTCCTAAAGCGGTCCAACGTCGGTGATTGACGAAGGTCCATCGGTGGTAGCTTAAAGCGGCCCGACAATGGCAAACCACAAAGGTCCGATAATGAGTGGATAATAACGCCGCACATCTGCCTCTCAAAGCGGGCCGACGTCGGTGATTCACAAAGGTCTGTCGGTGGTTTCTTGACACGATCCGACATTGGCAACCTACAAAGTTTCGATAATGCAGGTGCTTGGCGAAAGAGGTGATTCTTGCAGAAAAGTACCACCATCTTGACAAGTCCGCATTCTAGTTTTGAAATAACTTTGCTCATTATATATATATAATATTATCTTCCACTGTACAGGGAACATAGTGATATTAGCGCCATCTCTACATACTAGGAAGAAACTATTAAGCAGTCTAAAAATTTTAATGTGACGTACCATCGTCTGTTGCCGGTTATCGACCAATCGAACAAAAATCTGATCAGGCGATCGTCGGTCCTAAAGCAGATAGAGTGCGTTTCGGCATAAAGTCGACTATAGTAAATCGGACCATTGTCAGTTGCCGATTCTCGACCAATCAAACAAAGTTCCAATCGGACCATGGTCAGCCCTAAAGCAGATAAAGTGGTCATCAACAGTTGTCGATTCTCGAGCGATTAAACAAATTCCAGTTGGACCATCATCGGCTCTAAAGTAAATAAGGTTTGCGTTAGCATAATGACGACTATAGTAAATCGGGCCATCGTCAGTTTCCGATTCTCGTCCGATTAAACAAAGTTCCAATAGGACCGTCGTCGGCCCTAAAGCAGATAAAGTGGGCATCGGCATAAAGTTGACTATAGTAAATCGTGCCATCGTTAGTTGCCGACAAAGTTGTCGTGTCGGCATAAAGTCGACTGTAGTAATGTGGACCTCCGTCAGTTGCCGATTATTGACCGAAAACTGAAAATCGCAATCTATTCAACATCGGGCCAGCGTGTAGTCGCCGATGCCGACACACTACCGACAAAAAAATTGAATTTTAAAATACATATAAGAAGATTCTTCAAACCAGTGGTGCACCCAGGAATTGACTTCGGACGGGGGTTTTAACCCCAATCCCTCGGTACGCCACTGCTGCTTCAAACTATCTTTTATTAAAATACTGGTCTTTAAAGAAAATAAGAAATATTTACCGCCCGAAACGTGTTTTGGAAAAAGGTATTTTTCTGGCAACTCTTCCGCTGGCTACGGAGAGATGCCCAATGCCAATAATCATGAGGGAGAGATGCCTTTAATTCATCACGTTTACGTGGATTACATAGGCTTGGGCATCTTCTTTTTAGTACGGAGATATGCGTACTTGGCTCACGCATGCACACACACATTTAAGAAACCCTGTATAATTATAAAACGTACTTTTTCAAGATTATTAAAAACATGCAAAAAAAAATTATATATTTAAAAAATAATGACTTTTCAACTTTATTGCACAATAACGTTTTAACATATGCTCCACAAAATGTACTGACCACAGTCAAAGTGCCCTCCATTTCCGCGTCACGTCATTTACGGCATCTTCTCCTTCTATCCGAACTTCACCCTGGAGGGCTAAAAATATGTCCTTGCGTTTGGTTACAAAATTGCTGCTCAGCTTGCGAGATTGCTGATAAATTTAGGTTATATGTTTTAATAAATGGCAAAAGAACGGTTTGAACGTGTGTAAAGTTTTTTTTTGCCTTGAAAATAATGTTTACCTTTTTCTCAAAAATTTAGCAGCCTCCGTATAGTCAGATACAAAAATCACTGCTACGACCTTAGAAAATTGGACTCAATGTCTGCCAGAAATGTTAATTAATGGCCGACCAAAAAATTGCCTTCCCTTTCGTCTCACGGGGGGTATATCTATAGCATCTTTAGCCGGGGACATGCGGCAAGCTTCCATACTCTGAGATTAGTTCATGCAAATTGACAGAAATAAAGAAGTAAGTATATCTACATCAAGTGGTGGGTGGGTTAAAATAATTTAGTTAAATATAATAGTAGGACACATCTTTTGGTTAACTTAAAGACTGTTAAGAACTTTGATTGAAATAAATTAATACCACCTTGTGTCTTACACACTCTACGCTTTGAATAATTACAATTTTTGCTGATTTTTGAATAAAAATGGCAAAATAAAAATCATATGCACGACACCACTAAAGATGACAGGCAGATGACAAAACACAAATTTTTATTAAATACCCAAATACTTTTTTATAGCCTGCTGTCTCTCTTCAATAACCTTAAATATTTTTCATTTTAACAGAGAAAAAATATTTTTTGGCGGTACTTTTCTTGAACGCTTAAAAAATGTGAGTGTTTTATTCTAGAAATCGAAAGTTTGGAAAGAAAGCTTTAAAATGTGAGCAAAATGATGGCATAAAAATGTGAAAAACATAGTCAAAATTGCTGAAATAAAAACGTTATCCCTTGAATTATGGTCAAATATTTTAACCCTTAAATTACCATCATGGCTTTACCATAAGATCAGTCTTTTTTGAGAAATCGAATAAAATACGAACTCTAAAACGCAAGAAGTTTTGACAAAAATATAAACAATATTTATAATTATTTATTTACCGACGCATAAACTAGAATAACACTTTATTTTCCAAAGTAAACATTGCGAATTAATAATTTGTCAACAACGTGACAAATTATTAATCCATAAAATCCTAGGAAAATGTAAAATACCTGTTTTTCTTTTCCAACCTTATATAAAGCAGCAAGGGGCAATGATGGTGAATGAAAATTAAAGCAATTTAACTACCATATATTTTAAATATTTTTCAAAAATGAAACTTTTTGTGTTTCTCGCAATTTTCTCAGTTTTGGTGACTCTGTCACAAAGTGCACCAGCTGAATTATTGGCAGATCAGGAGGGCGAACAAGAACAAAGTAAGTAAAGCGATCTGCCCAAGTAGCAACTAGAGAACGTTCGTGAAACGTTGATTTTAGGTACTAAATAATGTAACGTTTTGAATATCGTAGTAGAAGTGCTCGCGAAAAACAAGGAGGAACGTGTAAAGGCTGATTTATACAATGAGCTTCAGGCTACTGCGAACATAGGGGGAATCAAGTCCAATTTACTCTTCGTGCCGTACGACCGAGGTGGATTCGAAGCATGCTGCAGTGTTATCTTTTGGAAATTTATTTTGTTTTTATTATTTTGTTTTATTTCTGCCTTGATCGAGAAACAGATTGATAAGTTCTTAAGTGAAATAATACATTTTTAAAACTAAAAATGGATGTCTACGAAGTTGCCAAATAAGTACAGATAGTCAAATGGTACTATCAAGGCAGACCGTTGATACTTATTCAAGAACTTTTTTTGGAGAATTTTGTAAATCGCCCAGAACCTAGTTATCAACGATTCATAGGTTTGTGCAGAATTTTGAAAAGTTTGGTTGTGTAGTGCCAAGAAACCGTAAAAAACCCACTGTTTTGAATGACGAGCAGGAAGTACGAGGTGTGATGATTTGCCCTGCAGTGGAGGAAAATCAAAGTTAACTAGCCACCAAACTGCCGAGGCAGTTGATACGTCTTCAGCCACTGTCTTACGTGTTCTCGAAAAGAATGGTTATCATTCTTACAAAGCGTCAAAAACGCATAAAATTTTTCCCGAAGACAACTATCATTGTATGGAATTTTGCGAAACTTTTCCATTATTGAATCGTCATAACCCAACACACGCTCGATATTGGTCGAGGAAAAATTTGCATTTGAATTTTTTTTTTTTTAAATGTATCCCCAAAAACTAAATGTTTGGGGGGGGGGGGTATTATAGGGGAACACGTAATTGGGCAATTTTTTTATTTACGGCAATTTGAATGGTCCTAGATACTTGGATCTACTACTACTAACATGCCTGGAAACGTTAGAAGGGGTTTTTATAATGGCTCGGATATTGTCTAGCCGAGCAAGGAGGACTTTTCGAACATTTGCTCTAAATTTTTTTTGACTGGGAGAATCTTTTTGGTTTTTAGAATGTATTATTTTATTTTGAGAACTTGTTTTTATTTTGTTTCTCCTTATTATTTTCATTGTAACACGTTGTTAGTCATAAATCTGAGCAGTTAAAAATAAAACGTTCTAATTTATCAGTGACAAAAAACAAGAAAATTACGTTATAAAAATTTGCGTATTTATTGACCAAATTCCGGTTTCATTGACTACGCTCCACATAGCACCGTGGTTAGAGGCGTACTAAATACAAGCCGCGAATGGCGGCGAACGGCGATCGGAAGCCTGATTGTTGGTTGCTCCACTAATAGGTGTGCGGTGTTCCTGCATGTACGTACACTGGCATATTGGACTTCTTCCAGCCTATGTTCGCAGTAGCATGAAGCGGTCTGTATACAGACCGCTTCAAGCTACTGCGAACATAGGGCGAAAGAAGTCTAATTTGCCAGTGTACGTACATGCAGAGACACCGCACGCCTATCAGTGAAGCAAACAACACTCAGGCTTCCGATCGAGATTCGCTGCCTGTCGCCGCCGTTCGCCTTGTATTTAGTACGCCTCTAATCACGGTGCTGTGTGGAGCGTAGTCAATGAAACCGGAATTTGGTCAATAAATACGCAAATTTTTATAACGTAATTTTCTTGTCACTGATAAATAAGAGCGTTTTATTGTCAACTGCTCAGATTTATCAGTGACGACGTGTTACAATGAAAATAATAAGGAGAAACAAAATAAAAGCAAGTTCACAAAATAAAATAATACATTCTAAAAACCAAAAAGATTCTCCCAGTCAAAAAAAAATTAAATCAAATGTTCGAAAAGTCCTCCTTGCTCGGCTAGACAATATCCGAGCCTACTATAAAAACCCCTTCCAACGTTTCCAAGCATGTTAGGGGTGATAATTTGAAAAGCTTCTTCAAAAACAGATAGAAGTCATTAGGAGCAAGATCGGGAGATCGAGCTGGCCATAAAATAGTTCTCCGTGTACTTATAACCCGATTAGGAAATACATTATCAAGATATTCCCTAACAAGGCCAACATTGTGAGCGGAACAACCATCTTGTTGAAACCATGTTTCACCAAATCTTGCACCTAACAACTGCCTAGCAGTTGGAATAATGTGCTGCTGCAGTAGATCCAAGTATCTAGGACCATTCAAATTGCAATTGCCGTTAATAAAAAATGGCCCAATTACGTGTTCCCCTACAATACCCCCCCCCCCAAACATTTAGTTTTTGGGGATACTGTGTTCTTTCGTCAAAATACAAATGCAAATATTCCCTCGACCAATATCGAACGTGTGTTGGGTTATGACGATTTGACCATCTGCACTTTTTCGGCAACTTCGTAGACATCCATTTTTAGTTTTAAAAATGTATTATTTCAATTAAGAACTTACCCATCTGTTTCTCGAGCAAGGCAGAAATAAAACAAAATAATAAAAACAAAATGAATTTCCAAAAGATAACACTGCAGCGTGCTTCGAATCCACCTCGGTCGTACGGCACGGAGAGTAAAATGGACTTGATTCCCCCTATGTTCGCAGTAGCTTGAAGCGGTCTGTATACCTATAATAATACAAATAAAATAAAAAATATTTGTATTAGAGTTTTTTCATCATAATCGGATGAACCATTCAGAAGTTATACCCGATTCAAATTCCTTGACCTGTGTGTCGAAAGCGTATTATCTCTGGAACTATTTAGCCTATTTTTATCGAACATAGCTAAGAACACTAAGTAAAACAAAAAAAAGAATAAGCTCCGAATACAATAAAATCGCATCGAAATCGGTTTACAGGTTCGAAAGCTACATACGCACAGTCACATACAAAGACAAGGACCAAACTCACAACACCTCTATTTCTCGCATTCGCATCGGGGGTTAAAAAAGAGTGTAGAGTCAGCAAGCTTGGTATCAAGATTATGATGATTACTTGGTGATTCATAACAAGGATGAAACAATGAAGTTGGAGCAAAATTGTCAAATTCCTGTTCTTGATGTACTTATTGTCAAACGAGTAGAAAGCGATATCATTGTAAACCCACTCACACAGGACAATATTTAAATCAAGGTTCAAATCATTCTGCTACAACCAAACGAGGCATAATAAGAACTTTGTATAACAGAGCCGTTCAAATTTGTCACAATTCTCATGACTTGAAAATCGAAATAAGAAAATGGTTACAGCCTTAAACTTACAACAGATACTATTTCTAAATTTCAGCAAATAGGACAGAGATTACAAGACCAAAACCAAGCAAATGCATTCCTTACAATTCCATACATTAAAGGAGTATCAGAGAAAATTCAAGGAGCAGCGAAAAACTTTAATATAAAAACAGCTTTTAAATCTAATAATACAATTCGAAGACTTCTTAGTAAAACAAAATTGGGGAACAAACAAAATAAAGAGGAATGAATACCCAGTGGTGAAACAACGAAATCAGGAATCGCCGAACATGCATGGTCAAAACAACACCGAATGAAGTGGACAGAAGCAAAGGGTTTGCACAAGGAGTCACACTGGAAAAAACGAAAATTCTTTGAAGCTGCCTTTATTGGGCAGAATCAGGGTATTTTCAGTAAACCAAGTGTTGAAATTCCAAATATTTGGAAGCCACTCCTTGGGCGGAGCCAACTTCAACTTCACGATCGAGTGATTTCCCAGTATATAAGTACGTAGACTTAGGAATAGAGTTTGCAACTGAAGACGATCAGAGATTGTACTGATCGAAACGTCGTGTATAAATAAAATATAGACAATGAAAATCCGAAACACAGAATTAATTTGAAACACATTATTGTCTCAAACTTTCAAACAAAGGATAAAACATGTCTGTACTGGACTCTACATTAGATTTTCGAAGCCTATAGTCGTAATTAATCTAGAAGAATTTTTTTTAGACATTTTGGTCTGTTTTAAAAACGTATGGTACTTATATATTTTATTATGTTCATAAAACATCCCAGGTAAAGAAAACCGCATATATTCTTATGAAATTTGGTGAAATTTAATGCTGTTTCATAGGGTTTTTAAGATTCTACGAGCCAAGCTGTCTTTCGCGTCAAAAATGATAGAAAAAATCTGTACTTTATGAGATTTTTCTAGGTTTTTCCAAGTTTGTTTGACATACCGCATAGAAAACCTGATAGAATATCATAAAATTTCGTAAAACTTTTCTAAGAGATTTGAAGAAGATATTTTGGCAGGGACGAATTGCATGCAAGACATCTATTTTCTTGTCGCTTTACTGGATCCAACAAAGCGAGATGGGAAGAGAGGACTTGCATGCAATTCACGTTTTATTGCTCCATGTCAAGCAGGCTTCAGAAGTATTTGCCCTAGAAAGTCATAACTTGTAAAACTAGAGCCTTAAGACGCCGAAGGTTCCTAACTCACCTCACCAAAATTCTTCGATTAAGCTTCAATGATGATTAACACTAATCGGAGTTTTGAATGAGTCTTGGCAAACAAAGTTTTAATGTAAAACACCACATTCTAAGCACCGATTAGTAACTAATCACGATTAAAGCCAAATTGGAGAATTTTTGCGTTGGTGGATACGATTGCAAATAATATATGACGACATATTTCAATTTATTTTAGATCACTCAAGAGTAAAAAGAATAGCCTGCGATGTCTTAAGCATCAATCTGTTTGGTTGGAACGTGGGAGACACCGCCTGCGCTGCGCACTGTTTGAAGTTGGGAAAACGTGGGGGGTGGTGCGACGGCCGTAAGGTCTGCAACTGCCGTTAAAATAATAAGTAACTACTGTTATATAAATAGAGTAAACTACATATAGATGCCCACTCTTTATGGGAAAAATTTATAAATTTTTAATTAACATACAATTGGTATTTTAAATTATACATAAGAAAACTCTTTAAACTAGGTATATTTTATTAAAATAGTGGTATTAAAATAAAATAAAAATAAATATTTTTGAACCCCAAATATAATTTAAAAAGTGTTTTTTTTTTGCATTTGCATGGACAGCTAATGCTTAGGTATCTCTCATATATATATGTTATCAAAATTTAGTTGGAACCTGCTAAAAGTTGAGAAAAAGTGGGGGCAAAGACTGCAACTATGACCAAAGACGTATGAAGTATATTTCATACATCTTTGCTATGACCCAAAAAAAAAATAAGAATATAATCAAATGTATTTTTATGTATTACGTTACACAGCACTATATTACTTCAGTCGCGCACCGAGGGGGGTTTGGGCAGATTTGGTGATTGAAAAATACCACCACTATTCGTTCTATATTTTAAATTAAACATTACATTTCTGCAATTTTTTTTTTCGGGTATTGTCTCTAGTCTAGTCATTTTAAGATAACGTGTATAACATGTTTTAAATTTTCTGCGGCGCTAGAGTGTAAGTGATCATTTTAACAATATTTTTTAAATAAATTATTTACAAAAATTGTATTTGGAAAAATTAATTTCAACTTTACTTCTAAATCCCCCTCACCAAATGAATGCCTGGGTGTGCTGCATGATTACTTAGTAGGGTGTTAGTGTTCTGTGCTAGATCCAAACCAAAGTGTCTTACCTCACCACTTTGGCGGTGTTACGCAATCTAATAAACTCTGTTTCGGAAAAATTTGATCGCATTTAGAAATTCTTTTTCAGTTTAAAGAAATTGACTAACAAAGTTTGCCTAAAGCTAGGCACACACGATGCATCTTTTTCATGCATCAAATTTTCTAATAACAGGTTAAAAAGGAGACACAAAATCTGCTTGCGTATTTTTTATCTTGTAGAAACTAAATTCGAGGCTTCCCATGCATCGTGTTGCATCGTGTATTCCTGGCTTTAGGAAATAGAGCGGGATTAGGGCTCGATTCAGCATACGTCGGAATATGGTACTTTTACCTTACTTAGATTTGAGTTTTTAATTTCGTATCTTCTTAAATAAAAAGGGCTTCTACGAATAATTACTAAATTCGTGCCTCTTTTTAAAAATGGCCTCGTATAAATATATAGAGGGTTGGCCATTTAAAAGGTTTCACCTGGTTTTTTTTTATAGCGCGCATGCATCCCCTTTGAGGGGTAAACCTCTATATTTTGAATAGGGAGAATGGGTCGAATGATAGCTTGTTTTGAAGGCCTCCTGAATGTCTTGGCAATAGTGTAAAAATTTCGAAAATCTATCGATTGGTTTTTGAGATATTCACTTTCACAGTTGCATGGAAAAATGCAAAAATATTTTTTTAAAGATATTTTCTTCTTATTTTTTGAGAAATCCCGGGATACGTCGACTTATATATTACATTTTATCTTTGCATTTTTTCTTCTAGCATACATTCCCACGAGAGGTGAAATTTACCTCTACAATTTGAGCTTACTTTGAAATGAAATATCTCAAAAACGAATCGTAATTTTCGAACTTTCTACACGATTGTAAAGACATTGAGGAGACCTTCAAAACTCAACCCACTTTCCCTATTCAAAATATAGGGGTAAAATTTACCCCTCAAAGGGCATGCGCGCTACAAAAATTTCAAGATTCTCCCCCTTACAAACAAAATCGATGTTTCAGCATTTTCTCCAATTCTTTAGTTTTTGAAAAAATCCAGGTGAACCCTTTTAAATGGCTAACCCTGTATATACCCATCAGGAGGGATCACTATTGGGTCATCTGATAAGGGGCAATGGCACGCGTACGACGCCGCCTGACTGATAAGGCCCCAGTGATTTACGATAGATCACGATAGGGGTGCGTTTTAGGGGTCGGAGAGCCAGAATAACGGCATATCTTTTTTAGCGCTTTGGGTTACAGGTCTTGCAAAGCAGCGCCTTCAAAAGAGCGCCAAGTGCCAATAATCAAAGCAGCGGGCGTGTGGGCAAAATAGCGCCTAATTAAGATGACAAGCGTCAAAATCTCATACTAATAGTGAAGGGGCATGTGTAAGTCCGTGGGATTTTTAATGAAGGAGTTTTGTGACTATGTGGGAATGATAGCTCTTTAGCCACACAATCAAGTGTTACCGGGTGTTTTGTTCGCATCCGTGTAGAAGGGGTTGATATGACGTCATCTTTCAAGATGGCGGCCAAAAATCATAAAAAAATACAACTTTCGCAACCAGACCATGATTATACTCGATTCCATATAATTCGAGAACAAGGATTCCAAAAAAATTACTTTTAAGGTCATCCGACATTAACTGACCTTGAAAATCGCAAAAAATAAAATTTTTGCCATTTTCTCTTCAAAAAATCTTAATTATTCTACGTTTTGTGAGACCAACTTCAAATGTACCTCAAACTATTAGGCATGTATGCCAAATTCGATCCTTAGAGTTTGATGTAGTTTGAAGCTTCATGATCTTGAAAAATACCCCAGTAAAATTAACAAATTGCAAAAATAACATACTAAAGGGCGCTATTCATCAACTATTCAAGCGAAGAGAACCAAATTTGGCAACAAAGATAAGAAGGTCAAGTCCAACAATTTTGTTAAAAAAAATTTTGTTCAGCTATGACGTGTTTCAATAAGGCGGCTGATATATCAAAATGGCGCATATAACCACATTTTATTTAATCCAATTTCGTAAAAAAGTAAAAATGACAAGGTGTACATCAATTCTTGTTAACATAGCTCCGCTTACTATGAAAAAAAAAGTTTAGTTGATGCATAACCCCGATTGACCTTGAAAATACCGTGTAAAATTGAAAAACCCGCTTTTTATAGTGTTTTTCCAATTTGCCACTACGCAAAAACTTTAAGTGCCGGAGATGAAATTAACATCTTAGCCATAAAAAAACACTTCATTTTAAACGTCCCTAACATTTTTTTTGATCTGGCGATCTGGCGTTCCAGATGTTGGTGTAACAAAACGTTAAATGATGTAGATTTTTTTAAAGACAAAATGGCAAAAATCGTTTTTTTTTATTTTGAAGGTCATTTGAAGTCGGATGACCTCGAAAGTGATTTTTTTGAATTCTCGTTCTCCAGTTATATGAAATCGAGTATAATCACGCACCGTTTGCAAAATTGTATTTTTGTATATCTAACCTCTGCTAACTCTTTTATATGTAATTTAAATGACTTTGTTGGCTAGCCAAGGGAGTAGAACATAAAATTCACAGTTCCGAAAGTAAAAACAACAGGCATATAGGTCATTTTTACTGGGGTATAGCATAAACATCTAGGACGCCAGATCAAAAAAATGGTAGAAAAGTTTAGAATTAAGTGTTTATTTATGGCTAAGATGTTAATTTCATCTTCGGCATTTAAAGTTTTTGCGTAGTTGTTAATTGTAAAAAAACACTACAAAGAGCTGGTTTTTCAATTTTACATGGTATTTTCAAGGTCAATCAAGGTCATAAATCAACTAAATTTTTTTTTCATATTAACCAAAGATAAGACAACAAGAATTGATGACCACCTTGTTATTGGATAAAATAAAATATTTTCATATTGAAACGCGTCATAGCTGAACAAAATTTTTTTTTTAACAAAATTGTTGGACTTGACCTTCTTATCTTTTTTACCCAATTTGGTTTTCTTGGCTTCAATAATTGATGAATAGCGCCTTTTAGTATGTTATTTTTGCAATTTGTTAATTTTGCTGGGGTATTTTTCAAGGTCGTGAAGCTTCAAATTGCATCAAACTCTAAGGACCCAATTTGGCATACATGCTTAATAGTTTGGAGTACATTTGAAGTTGATCTGACATAACGTCAATATATTAAGATTTTTTGAAGAAAAAATTGTAAAAATCTTGTTTTTTGCGATTTTCATGGTCATTTAAGGTCGGATGTCCTTGAAAGTACATTTTTTGGAATCCATGTCCTCGAATTATATGGAATTGAGTATAATCATTCCCCGGTTGCGAGAGTTGTATTTTTTATAATTTTTGGCCGCCATCTTGAAAGATGTCTTCATATGAACCCCTTTTACACGGATGCGAACAAAACACCTGGTAACACTTGATTGTGTGACTAAAGAGCTATCAATGCCACATAGTCACAAAACTCCTTCATAAAAAATCCCACGGGATAGAAATTATCGACATATGCCCCTGCACTATAAAATAGCGCTAGTCAAAACATCGGCATCGTGGCTCCAGACATATTAGAAAAACATTAAAGAGGTCACACCCTTTTCGTGAGTTTCATCACCAAAATTCAAGGACAAGTGATACCTTATTTTTAAGGCCCTCAACCATTTAGTTATCATAAATGTTAAAGTAAAATTCTAAAGATTAGTGGTCGAAAAATGTTGTCAAAGTTGCATGAATCAAAAGCACAGATATAGTATACCGGCTGTCCCAAGGTGAGTAACCTATTAGAATATTTTGGAAACTATACAATCGAAACTTTTCAAACTTTCTATTCTAACATAAGTCCATATAGACTATCTTTATGAAATGCTTTCATATTTGCAGTGTTGCCATTTGCAGGAAAACTTGGCAACAACTTTCTTATTTTATATTGAGCACCCTGTATATTTTTGCATTTTTGGATTCTACAAAATATTTTAGGTACATTTTATGTATAATGTCCTATACCTATGTTCAACTGTTTAAAATAATGACAGGTGAAAATTGACATTTTTTAACTTTGACAGCCCGTAACATCGAAACGGTTTTATATCTAAACCCAGGGTTAAAATATCCCAACGTTAGTTTAACCCTGGGTTAAAAATAGAACAAAACGATAGCTTGTCAAAAACCAAGACAGAAATGTAAAAACCGTTTTGCTCTATCCTTAACCGGTTCGATGTTACGGGCTGCCAAAGTTAAAAAATGTCAATTTTTACTTGTCAATATTTTAAAAACAGTTGAACATAGGTATAGAACATTATACATAAAATGTACCTGAAATATTTTGTAGAATCGAAAAATGCAAAAATATACAGGGTGTTCTATTTAAAATAAGAAATTTGTTGCCAAGTTTTTCTGCAAATGGCAACACTGCAAATTTGAGTGTATTTCATAAAGATAGTTCACAGGAACTTACGTTGGAATAGAAAGTTTGAAAAGTTTCCATTGTATAGTTTCCAAAATATTCTAATAGGTTACTCACCTTGGGACACCCGGTATTACATAACAAGAGAAGACAAATTTCACACGCGAGGCTAGAAAGTTACTTTCTATCGAGTTGTGTATGCTATTTTTCCTACGAACACTGATGAACTAATTTTTGTAAAAATTCTTCTTTAATTTTGCACAAATCAAATGAAACTGCTTCTTCGCACATGTGTACTTTGCAACACATGTGCGGAAAAGTATGGTGACAGTTAACGTCATTGTACACTTTTCCACACATGTGCCAGTGGCGGTCCCAGCCATTCGAAAAGGGGGGAGCGGTTACGATACGAAAAAAAAAACTAGAGCTTTTATGAGGAACATATCAATATGTGCAAACAAAACTTAGTTACTACAAACGCAGATTTGGCTTCAAATCTAAGGGGAGAGGGGAGGTAATCAGATTTTAAATTGTTTATTTAATACATTTTTTATTTTATGCATTTTTTGATTGAGCATGCGAAAATTTTTAGGAAAGTGATACTACAAATGCCATTGTTAACACAAAATAAACTAATACCGTAAATATCAAAGGTGATTTTCTAAATATTTTTGTACCTACCCCCCCGAAATCTGCGCTTGAGTAACTACGTATAATTTTTTCAGTTTTAAAAAACATAGATAACAAACAAAGCCCAAACAAAACCTAATAGCTAAATACTTTTTTTTTAAATCTAAAAAGCTTTTTTCTTATGCCTTCATCAAAAAAATGATTTTAGTAACTGTAAAGCATGACTTTTTTGGTTACCCATGCAAAAAAAACCTTTTTTTTTATCACGGGTGCAAAAAAAGATTTATGTCCGTTTTTTACTCAAAATAAAAGAGAGTTTTTAACAGGTATTTACGAAAAAAATCATTTAAAAACATCGTCAAAATATCATTAAAATGTCGCAACAATGAACGTCACCGAGTAAAAGGCACATCGCTATGGAAACAAATGTTATTTCATCAAAGATGGTGTGTTGCGAGAAGTGCTCTTCGTTCGAGATTTTTAAAAGTATTTTCCTATTTTTCGTGGATTTTTTGATAAAGGTATTAAAAAAAATAGTGTTAACAACTCGCGGCTAAACTGAGCTTTTTTTTACTCGCGTTTTTAGTACTACTAAATTGAAACATTACCTTTTATATTGCATATCTCAAATATAAGATGCCTATCTCAGAAAAAAGTTCGTTTCCAGTTTTTTTGGGCAAACCCGTCAATGACTCGCTCAATGTCAATTTCACTAGAGACATAAAGCTATTTGGAACTCATCGCGGTATACGTATCCGCATCTAGCGAGAACCAAGCACATTAATTGGTCAGAAACTTGTAGCACGTTCGAAAAGAGCAGATATATGCTAATTTAAGGTGTTTCTGAACGCAATAGGTGCTGAGATACGATACGTGTGCCGTAACGATACGTGATACCTAACGCATCTCAACACCTATCGCGTTCAAGAACACCTTAGATTAGCATATATCTGCTCTTTTTGAACGTGCTACAAGTTTCTGGACCAATCAATGTGGTTGGTTCTCGCTAAATGCGATGAGTTACAAATAGCTTTGTGTCTCTATTATGTCTGTTGATATGCAGCAACATTAGCCCGTTAGACGAATTTTCGTCATAGTGTTTTTAAGTACTTATAGTTTAATCTTCTGAGGCAGGAGAAGCTTCGTTCTGATGAAGCATTACGTACTGCTCATTGCCTCGAAAACGTTATCATGTTTTGATTTAAGCTTTTGCCTACTTGTGACCAATATTGTTTTCAAATACTGACTTTTCCCAATAAAGGTTCAAGAATTTGTGTTTTGTATTAATCAAGCTGTTTACTACGTCATACTTAAGTATGTACCGAGTTAAAACAAAATCACCAAAAATCTTCCTATACATTGGACAAAAGATATAAAAGCCCCCTACTATTAGGACTATTTTTTGTAATGTTGCTTTATGTCTCTGTTTCTCCGGTGTGTATGAAACATTTTTCCCATTTTCAAATAAGCAAAAATATCTGTATTAGTATCTACGCATTAAATTTACCTGTGGAACTCGATGAAAATACAGACCGCTTCAAGCTACTGCGAACATAGGGCGGAAGAAGTCTAATTTGCCAGTGTACGTACATGCAGAGACACCGCACGCCTATCAGTGAAGCAACCAATACTCAGGCTTGCGATCACCACTTGCATGACTTTCCTTTGGTATTTAGTACGCCTCTAACCACGGTGCTGTGTGAAGCGTAGTCAATGAAACCGGAATTTGGTCAATAAATACGCAAATTTTTATAACGTAATTTTCTTATTTTTTGTCACTGATAAATAAGAGCGTTTTATTGTCAACTGCTCAGATTTATCAGTGACGACGTGTTACAATGAAAATAATAAGGAGAAACAAAATAAAAGCAAGTTCTCAAATTAAAATAATACATTCTAAAAACCAAAAAGATTCTCCCAGTCAAAAAAAAATTAAAGCAAATGTTCGAAAAGTCCTCCTTGCTCAGCTAGACATTATCCGAGCCTACTATAAAAACCCCTTCTAACGTTTCCAAGCATGTTAGGGGTGATAATTTGAAAAGCTTCTTCAAAAACAGATAGAAGTCATTAGGAGCAAGATCGGGAGATCGAGCTGGCCATAAAATAGTTCCCCGTGTACTTATAACCCGATTAGGAAATACATTATCAAGATATTCCCTAACAAGGCCAACATTGTGAGCGGAACAACCATCTTGTTGAAACCATGTTTCACCAAATCTTACACCTATCAACTGCCTAGCGGTTGGAATAATGTGCTGCTGCAGTAGATCCAAGTATCTAGGACCATTCAAATTGCAATTGCCGTTAATAAAAAATGGCCCAATTACGTGTTCCCCTATAATACCCCCCCCCCCAAACATTTAGTTTTTGGGGATACTGTGTTCTTACGTCAAAATACAAATGCAAATTTTCCCTCGACCAATATCGAACGTGTGTTGGGTTATGACGATTTGACCATTTGACCATCTGCACTTTTTCGGCAACTTCGTAGACATCCATTTTTGGTTTTAAAAATGTATTATTTCAATTAAGAACTTACCCATCTGTTTCTCGAGCAAGGCAGAAATAAAACAAAATAATAAAAACAAAATGAATTTCCAAAAGATAACACTGCAGCGTGCTTCGAATCCACCTCGGTCGTACGGCACGGAGAGTAAATTGGACTTGATTCCCCCTATGTTCGCAGTAGCTTGAAGCGGTCTGTATATAGGTATCACTGCAAAGTTCAATAAACAGATATATATCACCCCAGAAAACGAAAGGAAAGGTAATCACGTAGAATGTTTTAACTATCCCCAAGATTGGAAGGAAATTTATTTCCAGAGCTGATTGGAGTAATGGCCGGTGTGCGCCATATGGTTCGAAAGAAGATGGATTTAGGGATAGTAAGAGGTTTGCCTATACACGGGGTGTTTCACAACTTATGTCGGGAACTTTTAGGCATACTAAATGGCCTGCAAATAATACAAAAATATATTTATCAATTACTTTTGTTGAAAGGAAATAAAAATATCTTGAAAACTGTAGCTTTGAAAGATTTGAACCTTAACAAAATTTTTGGGTATTATTTACGAAAACCAAAATCTGAAAACCGCATATCAATAGCTGCTTTACTTCTAAAGTTATGATTTTTTTAAATATATTTTAACGTTTTTTCAAATAACTCGGAAACTAAAGCTCCCACGAATTTGGACTTTATAACAAAATTTGTAGTCCATATTCATGGAAACTTAAATCTGAAAACCGTATATACTTGCTTCTGTTCCAAAGTTGCATTTTTTAAAAATATTTTATCCCCCTTTTCCCCCTTCAACCCCCCACCACCCTACCCAAAAGTTAGTCAGTTCATGGTCAGTCGATAGAGGATTTTCGTACCGAATTTCGTTAAAATCGATTAAGGCGTTCTTGAGTTGTCGTGTATACAGACAGACAACAGACAACTTTTTTTTCGTCGATTTAAGTGTTTTGGAACCTTAGTAACTCATTTTTGATAAATAGTGAAGGGACATGTGTAAGTTCGTGGGATTTTGAATGAAGGAGCTTTTCAACTATGTAGGATTGATAGCTCTTTAGTCACATAATCAAGTGTTACCGGGTGTTTTGTTCGCATCCGTGTAGCAGGGATTGATATGACGTCATCTTTTAAGATGGCGGCCAAAAATCATAAAAAATACAACTTTTGCAACCGAGGCATGATTATACTCGACTCCATATAATTAGACGACGAGAATTCCAAAAAATTTATTTTCAGGGTCATCCAAGCCTAAATGACCTTGAAAATCGCAAAAAATAAGATTTTTGTCATTTTCTCTACAAAAATCTTAATAATTCGACGTTTTGTCAGACAAATATACCTCAAACTATTAGGCATATACGCCACATTCGATCCTTGGAGTTTGATGCAATTTAAATCTTCAGGATCGTGAAAAATACCCAGTAAAATAACCATATTAAAAAAATAACATACTAGAGGCCGCTATTCATCAACTATTAAAGGGAAGAGGACCAAATTTGGTAAGAAAGATGAGATGGTCAAGTCCAACAATATTGTAAAAAAAAATTGGTTCAGTTATGACGCGTTTCAATATGGCGGCTGATATATCAAAATGGCCACCACATTTTATTTGATCCAATTTCGTAAAAAAGCAGAAATGACAAGGTGGCCATCAATTCTTGTTGGCTTATCGCCGCTTACTATGAAAAAAGGTTAGTTGATACATGACCTTAATTGACCAGTGACGTACGTACAAGTGAAAAACTAGCTTTTTGTTGTAATTTTTCCAATTTATCACTATGCAAAAACCGGAAATAAAATTAACATCTTAGTCATAACTGAAAACTTCATTTTGAACCTCCCTACCATTTTTTTATTGATCTTGCGTCCAAGATGTTTATGCTATACCCCGGTAAAAATAACCTATATGCCTATCGTTTTTATTAAGTTTAGGAACTTTCTATCGTTTTTATTAAGTTTAGGAACTTTCTACACGGCTGCGAACAAAACACACGTTGGCACATGAATGTGTGACTAAATAGCTGTAACCTTATCCTTGAATTTTATTATGAATGTTAATAAACAAGTACAATCATGCCCTACTGAGATAATTAGAATTTTTTATGCTTTTTTGACCGCCATTTTGGAAAATAGCATCTAAAACCAGTATATGGTAATGTATATCTAACTTCTGCTAACTCTCTTATAGGTAATTTACATGACTTTGTTGGCTAGACAAGTGATTAGAACCTAAAATTCACAGTTCCGACACTTAATAAAAACGACATATAGCTCATTTTTACCGGGGTATAGCATACACACCTTGGACGCCAGATCAAAAAAAAATGATAGGGAGGTTTAACATGATGTGTTTAGTTATGGCTAAGATGTTAATTTCATCTCCGGCACTTTAAGTTTTTGTGTAGTGGTTAATTGAAAGAAACACTACAAAAACCTGGTTTTTTACTTGTACTTGGTATTTTTAAGGTCAATCAAGGTCATACATCAACTAAACTATTTTTTCATAGTAAGCGCCGATAAGTCAACAACAATTGATGGGCACCTTGTCATTTTTGTTTTTCTACGAAATTGGATAAAATAAAATGTGGTTGTAGGTCGTCATTTTGATATATCAGCCGCCATATTGAAACGCACCATAGCTGAACCAAATTTTTCTAACAATGTTACTGGACTCGACCTTCTTATCTTTCCTACCAAATTTGGTCCTCTTCACTTTAATAGTTGATTAGTAGTGCCCTTTAGCTAGTTATTTTTGCAATATTTGAATTTTACTGGGGTGTTTAAGTCATAAAGCTTCAAATTGCATCAAACTCGAAGAATCGAATTTGGCATATAAGCCTAATAGTTTGAGGTGAGGTGAGGTAAAGTTAGTGTGAAAAAACGTCGAATTATTAAGATTTATTGAAGAGAAAATACCAAAAATCTTGTTTTTTACGATGTTCAAGGTCATTTAAGGTCGGATGATCTTAAAAGGTAATTTTTTAAAATCTTCGTCCTCAAATTAAATGGCATCGAGTATAATCATGGCCCGGTTGCGAAAGTTGTATTTTTATGATTTTTGGCCGCCATCTTGAAAGATGACGTCATATCAACCCTTTCTACACGGATGCAAACAAAACACCCGGTAACACTTGATTGTGTGACTAAGGAGCTATCAATCCCACATAGTCACAAAAATCCTTCATTCAAAATCGCAGGGGATAGAAATTATCGACATTTGCCCCAAAGTTTTTTTTTGCATCGGTAACCAAAAAAACTAAAGTTTTTGATGAAGGTATAAAAAAAAATAATTTTAATTATCACAAATTGGTGAATGTTCTCTACGTGATGGGAGAAATGGCCGAGGGTCCCAATTATAAGAATGCATTTTCAAAGAAAATATTTTTGTTTCGAAAAATGGGAAAAAATCAACTGTGTCGCAATGTTAAAATTTTATAATCAATCAAAAGATCTATCTAAAGTTTTGCATGCAATCCCGCAGACAAAAAGGGTGCTCGAGTAACTAAATTAACACTGGATAATAGTGAAGCAAGATCAATAAAAGAAAACACTTTACTATTTTAGGACAACAGGAGCACCACCACTAGTGATGACGTAGTCACCACCTTAGGAGCCGCAGCCCTAGGGGAGGGGGTTGTTGCAGCCGCCACTTGTTTAGTCGCCAGGCTAATAACCACAGAAGACGTTAGTAATGGGAATTCCATTGTAAAATAATTAATAAGAATTTTTCTTTGATTTATCAATTAACTAAAAATTTTAATATTTTTTCTGTAATTTATGTTTTAAATAACAAGTTATAGTGATAATAAAACAAGTGGCTAAAACTGCGTTTTGTTTACAAGAGACCGTTTTTAAAACGATGTTTTTCCCAGGTGCAAACTGAAGACGATCAGAGATTGTACTGATCGAAACGTCGTGTATAAATAAAATATAGACAATGGAAGTCCGAAACACAGAGTTAGTCTTGAATGATGTTTTGGAAGGGTGACCAGTGGAACCACTGATGAGCCCACGCTAGTTGCCCAGGGCGAAACATTATTTGATAATTTCTCTTTTCGCTTTGGTCCTTTTTGTGTGCACCCAAGATCTTTTGATCTTTTGTTTTTTAGTTTCTTTTCGGTTGAAGTAACTGACTCGGAGGTTTTTTAACTTTTTTTTGTTTTAATCGCCTTAGGAGTGTAACCCTATTGGAAAGATTAACACGCCAGGACGAACCTGTATCAGGTGACTTAGATAAGTTTGATGGTGTTGAATGATGTTTGGGGAGGGTGACCAGGGAAACCACTGATGAGACCACGCTGGTTGCCCAGGGCGAAACTTCATTTGATAATTTCTCTTTTCGCTTTGGTCCTTTTTGTGTCCCTTGTGAGATACTCATATCCAAGTCTGAATTTTCGTTTTTTTCCACCCAAAATCTTTTGATCTTTTGTTTTTTAACAATAGTTTTTTTACACACAGTGTGCCTATAAATAAGCTGTGTTCGTTGAAAATTAAAAAAGGTAGAAGCATTTAACAAAAACAAATTATATTTTTCGATATCTGCACATATTAAAAATACCTTACAAGCAAAATACAATTTACACACCGATAGTCAGGATTGAGAAAACTAAAATATAACCAAGTATAAATTACGTGAAATGGTTTAAGGCAATTTTTTTTATCTAAAATAAATTTCTTTAAAAAAAGTGTTTAGAAGGGGAAGTATACCATTTGTCTAAAAATCGATTACAAGTTTCGAACGGGTGTGACAGTTTATACACTCTGACAAAAACTGACGCAACTCACACGCCTTTAACAGAAAAACGACGCGTCAAGAAAACCTGTGGGGGAGGGGGTAATGAGGGTAAGACCATTGGATTAAAAATCACATCGTGAAATACGCAAATTAGAAATTTACACCTAAAAATTTAAGATAAGAGCTTCTAAAAGCTCAAGATTTTTATTTAATAATTGGACAAACAAGATACATTCTTAGCGATTTTTTGTAAAAAATTTTGCGCCGTAACTTGTGCTACACTTTAAAATATTTTGTTGAAACTAAATGTCCGTTTCTTTAAAAAAAAAACTTTTATTTTCATAAAGTCTTCAATTGCTGTGTCATTTTTTGCATTATTGTAATACATTATCCTGCTAAAACTGTAAGTAATATTGCCTTAATTACTCGACACTTGACTGGCGACGAGGATGGGATTTCATTATATGTTAGTTATATGCTAGAGGCAAAATTGGGAATGAGAGACCCATAGCATGTGCATCTAGGACATACTCCCAATGAGAACAAAATATGGCAACCTTGGATAAAGAAGGAGCAGGGATAATTTTTGGATTCCTTTACTTTGAGTAGTATTTACTAGGAAGACGTTTTATGGTCAGAAGTGATCTGGGTTTGTTAGGTGAAAATAAAGCAGTTCCTCAAAGAAGGCGCGACAGATTGCAGAGATGGGCGTTATATATGAGTGGGTTTGACTATCAGATGGAGTATATAAAAGGAACAGACAACCATTTTGCCGACTGCTTATCAAGACTACCAGATGATAGTACGGACAAAAATATGGGCATAATAGAGGAAAGCTACCTCAACTTTGCTTCAACAACAAGGCAATGACCTATTGACAGTAAAAAAATTGCGGAAGAAACAAAGAAAGATAGGGTGTTGACTAAAATATTGGACTATGAAAGAACTGGATGGCCAAATAAAAATAAAGAAGATGAAGAACGTAGTTATTTCAATAAAAGAGAAGAAATCTTTAAAGAAAATAGTTGTTTGATGTATGGATATAGAGAAACTGAGAGAAAACTTCGTGACACATTTGCTACTTTTGGTCTACCTGATGTTGTATGCTCGCATAACGGTTCAAGTTTAGTCTCAGCAGAACTGGAGCTATTTTTATCCAAAAATGGAATCAAATACATCACTATCCCCCCATATAATAGCCAGAGTAATGGACAAGCGGAAAATTCTGTTCGTACTTTTAAACAAAAGATGAAATGTGCTATGGAAGATGGTTAATGGTAATGTACAGATTTTTATTAAATTATAGGAATACAGAGCACTGTTCAACCAAAGCAATGCCAGCTCAACTAATGTTTGGCAGAAGACTAAAAACTAGGTTAGACCTTATTTGTGCATCCCAAGAATGCCAAGCCTCCAAATAAATCACAAAAAAGTGCAATCAAGAAGCTGGAGGAAAACGAGATAAAGCAGTCAAACACAAAAAGGTGTGAGATTTTTAAGGAGGGAGAGAGTGTTATGGTTAGAGACTACAGGCAGAGAAATAAACAGAGTTGGACTGAATCGTTGATAAAAAAAAATTGGCTGTGGTGTATATATGTGCGAATTACCCACAGGACAGATGTGGAAAAGACATTTGAACCAGATTAACAGGCGATTTACAGATATCTCTGTGCAGAAACAAGATACAGCGAAATACAATATCTCTAAAAGGAAAGTTCAAAAAATTGGACGTTTTATTGAAGAAACAAAAATGATAACAGCTGAAGCAACAGTCCAAGAAGAAGATGCCATACAGGGATGAAATAATAATATTTCCCAAGACAGGGAAAACCCGCCTCAGGACCGTCAGACTACAGTTGATGAGAATCCAAGATCTAGCCAAAGTCAACAGACCAATGAAAGTATCGCAAAACGCTGTATGACACACTAAGTCACAACTTGTATTTTGTCTGGGAAGTTTGCAAACTGTCACACCCGTTATAATGGAATTAACCTAAAACAAAAACTAAAGACAAATAACATTCAGCATTCTGCTAAATTCCTCTTTACTACACTTTAGCTCTAAATAGTTTTAGAGATAAAAATGTAGTTTTTCTGTAAAAAAACTCTTTACTAAGACGTTTTTGATACCTAACCATAAACGTCAAAAGTTACTTGTTCTAAGCCTGCACTTTATCATCCCCCGGTAAGTGTTTACTTTTTTCTTTGTTCCATTCCTTAAGACCCTCCGGCAACGTAGTGTCTTCTTCAAATGAACCAGTGCCTATAAAAAAAAGCTATATCAGGACCTGTTTCTTATAGATAATTTCTGATCAGTTTAATCTCAATTCGTTTTCTTTTTAATTAGCAATATCGTCTGCTTTTCTAACCGCCGAGGAGACCAAACAGGTCGAAACTGAAAGACAGAAGGAAAATGAAGATTCTTGATTTTTTCGAATTTGTTCAAGTGGGGTGTCGGAGTTTATAAAGTTATGTAATTAGCCAAAGGAGCAGTTCTTTGACAGTCATCTTTATCTAATGATTAAGATAAGAATTATATTAAATTTACAAATAGTTGAAAAAATATTTCAATGAAATAAAAAGCCCTTTTAAGTAAATATCTCCAAAACTTAAAATTAAAATAAATATGACATCTATAAAAATAATTTTAAGGCTCGATTTTTTGAAGAATTGTACAGGGTGTCTGTTTATAACTGGAACACTGGTATCTTTTTATTATTGAAAATAAAGGGTAGGTCGAAATTCAAAAATTTCTTGGCAAATTACAACGAACTTAAGCGCTATAGCAATTTTTTTTGTTATCCTTGGTATACAGTGTGTGGCAATAAAGACAATTTTTTTAAATATAATGTATATTTTTGCATTTTTGAATTTTTAAAAAAATTAGCTTTACAAAAATATCAAACACTTTTTCAATATCTTTTGTAGCTCCTCACAGTCTAAGTTTTAATAATTGTCAAAATGAACATGTCAAGTGGGCCATGAATGCATTTCTTTATTTTAACAAAATAAACTTAAAAATCTAGTGGCCTTGAAAAAAAAACGATTGAAGGCAATGTAGGTTGATCAGAATCAGATGTTCGTTTCTAATGTATTTTATTAAAATTTTAAACGCAAATATATCAGAAACTACAAAAGATATTTCAATAGTGTTTGGTATTTGTGTAAAGCTAATTTTTTAAAAATGCAAAAATATACTGGGTATTCTATTTAAAAAAAATTAGCCACACCCTGTATACCAAGTGGAACAAAAAAAAGTTGTTATAGCGCTTAAGTTCGTTGCAATTTGCCAAGAAATTTTTGAATTCAAACCTACGCTTTATTTTCATTAATAAAAAAGATACTGAGTTATAAACAAACACCCTGTAGGGTCAAACCATATCAAATCAACACAAAAAAAGGCACTTTTCGTTTTGACCATCTCCGATTTTGATGATTTTTGGTACACTTATTCTTCTGATCCAAAAACTTAAAAATCCAAAAAATTAAATTTTTTGGATAAGCCGTTTTTGTTTTATTGATTTTTGAAAATAAAGAAATTGACCAATATGCCCTTGACAGGCACTTACAAAAATAGCAATATCTCAAAAACTATTGGTGCTATAGAAGCGAGTTATAGCTTATTTTGAAGGTTTTTTAAAGACCTTTTTAATATTTTTTTTGAAAAATCTTGAAAACACCATTTTAAATTTTTTTCAAAAAAATACTATTTTTTTTAGTATTTTTTTAATATTTTTGGAAAATTTCAGGATGGAGAAGTTATTGGTTCTATTTTTAAAAAAATAATATAAAAAACCTTGCAGGAAAAAAACATACATTTTTTGATAAATACCTATATATTTACTATTTATATCTAAAAACTTGTGCTCTCAGTCTTGTAAATAAGATACATAAAAGGTTTTTCCAAACTGGTTTATTCCTGCAAAATTTTGAGTATTTCTTCAATTGTCCTCCCTTATGCCTGAACTAAAGAGGCAAATTGATAATTTAGACAAAATTATCTATTTTTCAGACGGCTGTGCCGCACAACATAAAAATAAAAAAAAAATGTTAATATTGCGTACCATCTCGAAGAATTTAAAATTAAAGCAGAATGGAATTTTTTTGCCACCTCCCACGGGAAGAGTGCATGCGATGGACTGGGAGGCACCGTAAAAAGGTTGGCTGCTAAAGCAAGTCTGCAGAAACCATATAATGAACACATTATGACCCCCGACTATCTTTTTAAATTTACAACAGAAAACATTCCTGGTATAACATTTAAATATTGTTCATTAAATGACTACCAGCAACATGAAGTTTTTAGAAAAAATATACCTGGAAGCACAATCGATACCTGGGACTCAAAAATTGCACTCGATTATCCCCCTCAGTAATGAAAAAATTATTACAAAACCATTTTCACTAATTTTTAATTTAATTAGCCCTGTATTAAATATCTTATTATTTTTTTAAAGTATGACTCCATTATATCTCCATCTTAAAATTTTCCAAAAATGTTAAAAAAACATTGAAAAAAAAGAAATATTTTGTTGAAAAAAATTAAAAAATGTGTTTTTGAGATTTTTCAAAAAAAAAAATTTTTAGTTAAGAAAAAAAAAATTAAACAAACTATATTGTGTCACACATCCTTAAAAAGGTCTTTAAAAACCCTTCAAAATGAGCTATCACTCGCTTCTATAGGATCAATAGTTTTTGAGATATTACTATTTTTGTAAGTGTCTGTCAAGGACATATTGGTCAATTTCTTGATTTTCAAAAATCAATAAAACAAACACCGCTTATCCAAAAAATTTGATTTTTTGGATTTTTGAGTTTTTTGATAAGACGAATAAGTGTACCAAAAATCATCAAAATCGGAGATGGTCAAAACTATTTCCACCAGTCTATAGCAGTTTAAGAAAAATTAAGAATTTTAGAAAGTCTAGTAATAACAGTTTGCACCACATTAAATGGTAACCTCAAGTCAAATATCCTTTAAAATCCTAACAAAAAATTTATTAAAATCGTTTAAGCAATTTGGAATATATAGGGTGTTCTAAATTCAATAGGAACTCCTAAGCGGTAGGATATACAAAAAGGTTTAAATGCTTTGCTCAAAACTAAACAAAAAACTACAAAATCCTAATAGGGAAATTTTCATTTTTAGTTTTTATTTTTTTTGCTACTTTATTTTTAAAGCGCAAACCCGCGATAGAGTTTCTACAGGCACTTTTCTACGGTCAACCCAATAAAAGACCCGTTTTTGACATTTTGTAAATTTTCCTTTTTCATCGAATTTGGAACACTCTTTATTACCAAAATCAAACCCCTACCTTCAACAAACTCTTCATAGGTGGACTTTTCTGGGAAAGGTCTTTTTCCCAATAGATCTATCATGTCATCTCTGCTGATAATTTCTTGTTTTAGGAGCCTTTCAGCCACCTTACCCACCAAGTCTTTCTTTTCTGTC
Source organism: Oxystoma pomonae (assembly GCA_963921995.1). NCBI lineage: Eukaryota > Metazoa > Arthropoda > Insecta > Coleoptera > Brentidae > Oxystoma > Oxystoma pomonae. The sequence goes on along the minus strand of OY998169.1, from coordinate 85,413,000 downwards.
AAAAGTTTTGTCGTTGTCACGTGGGCGGTTTGAATAAGTTTCCTAACCTGAAAATTTCAAACCAAATTGTCATTTGAAAAAAAAACGATGCGAGTGATTCAAAGTTGGAAATCGGAGTGTATGATGGTGTTTAATGATGTATGGGGAAGGTGACCAGTGGAACCACCGACGAGCTCACGCTGGTTACCCAGTGCGAAACATCGTTTAATCATTTCTCTTTTCGTTTTGGTTCTTTGTGTGTTCCTTGTGGGATGCGCATCCAGGTTTGAATTTTCGTTATTTCCACCCAAGATCTTTTCATCTTTTGTTTTCAAATTGTCATTTGCTTAAGCATAATTATTAGTTGGGTAAACCCGAAAGGGTAACTACTAGTTCAGCTTGCCAATTTTGTTGAATTGTCAGTGATTGAAGGGGACTGCCGAGAAATTTCTAAAGACTCCCAGGGACTCTTAGAATCTGCAAGTCAGGATTTGGTGAAGTTTAGGTAGTTGCAGGCGCTGCAAGAGATTTGTGAGATGATTGCAAACAGTGGTTACCCCCTCGGGTAAACCTGTCATAAGCGGCGGATGAAATAGTGTTTTTTAACAAACGTTACAATTTAGCCGCGAGTTTTAAACACTATTTTTATATACCTTTGTCGAAAAATTAAAAACTAAAAAAATACCTACATAAAACTCAATACAACAAACATTGATAGGTCACCAATTTAAAGCTATAAATCAAGCGCGTGGGGGGGGGGGGGTTAAATGCCTACTTCGATTTTAATTTCGGCTCTACTGGAGAAGGAGACGACACTGATAGCTAATCTTTGATGAGTAAGAAATGAAGTTATTTTGAATTTAAAAGAATTTCCATCATTTCATTTTAATTAATATACATTATATATGTAGTCCTGGAAGCAAAGAAAAAATAAATGGTTTTGTAAACGAGTTTATAGTTTAATTTTAGTCGGTGACCATACTGTACTGTTGGCCGTTTTATTTTTTGACATTTGTTACTTTCTCGTGTTTTCAAACTGATTTTTTTGTAAAAACTTGAGAAAAAGGTCCAATTTTTAGGTAGGAATAATTCGTTTTTTTTTGTTTTAAATTCGCGGAAAACACGAATGGCCAATTTTTTTTGCAACCGTGTGCAAAACAAAGTTTCTTGCGGACAGTTACTAAAAATCGTGTTTTTTTAAAGATATAAAAAAACTTTTTTTGTTATACCTTCATCAAAAACATGATTTTAGTAACTGTCTGCAGATAGCTAAAGCATGGCTTTTTTTTGATCACGGGTGCAAAAAAAGATTTCTGTTCGTTTTTTTCCCAAAATTAAAGAGAAATAGCGGAAAAGAGTAATATTGAAAAAAATTAATTATTCTTGCCTAAAAATTAAGCCATTTCCGCCATTTCTCACCAAGTATTTACGAAAAAATAATTTGAAAACATCGTCAAAATATACAACTTTCTGTATACAATGAACGTCACCGAATAAAAAGGCACATCGCCATGGAAACCACCATTGTTATTTCATTTACCAGCCGCCTTGATTTATAGTATAAAAATGATGTGTTGCGAGAAGTGCTCTTCGTTCGAGATTTTTAAAAGTATTTTCCTGTTTTTCTTGGATTTTTTGATAGTATTAAAAAAATAGTGTTAACAGCTCGCGGCTAAACTGTGATTTTTTTACTCGCGCTTTTAAATACCTCGCTGCGCTCGTTATTTAAACCAACGCTTGTAAAAGAAGCACTATTTTAGCCACTAGTTGTGAAAACTACTATTTTGGAAATAAGACCAAACCAAAAATAATAGTGAACAGCATACCTCAACATCGATCATTTGCGCAGTCTCCTCGGAATAGGGTTTCTCGATCATCATTTCCCCCTCCCTCGGCATGTCAAAACTAATGTTGCCCACTTTATCGTTCATGCCGTAATGCACGATTTGGGCGTACGCACTCTGGGTGATTTTTTTGAGATCATCCTGTAAAAATAAAAAAAGCGAATAATTTGAATTAATTATATTGCTCAGAATTTTTTTTTTAATTAAAATTTTTAAAACCCCTTAACAACCTCGAATGATCTGCCTCCGAAGTGATTTTTTTTACCTGACAGAATTGAAATAAACGATTGAATGGTTTCGAAGTTACTCTCTATTATAAAATTGTCCCATTTTAATAATATTTATTTAAAAAATAGCCATTTTTAAACCCCCTAGACATTTTTTTGTGTACGACACTGTAATAAATCTAAAACATCGGTTACGAAGCCACATTCTTTCAAAGCACATTGATGTAACACTTTAAAAATTCGGACACGAAATAAGGAAGTTTGCAATTTTTAAATAGACCACAGTTTACCTGCAAAATCAGAAAAAATCTACTTGTTTATATAGCAATAACTTTTTCAAAAATTGATCGATTTTAATAAGTTTAAATTTGTAAAACGCACAGGCCTCAAAATTTATAGAAAAAATTAAAAAACTGACATTTACTAAAAATCCAAATCTCAAACATCGGTTACAAAGCCACATCCTAAACACACCAATGTAACATTTAAAAAATTCGGACAAGAAATAAGGAAGTTTTAAATAAGAGACACAAAAGCCATTAATACTCTATATAACGCTTTAGTTTGAATATTGTTCTATAATATGGAACCCACTTTATAATTGTCATGTAAATCGCTTAGAAAATGTTCAAAGTAGATTTGTAAAATACTTATTATATAAAAATTATTTGCCATACCGAAATATTCCCTATAACACCAGGTTGCTCTTATGTGGAATGAAAAGCCTGCAAGAACGTAGGAAAAATGCTCTCCTTATATTATTATATAAAATGGTAAATAACATTACTGATTGCGAAGATATTCTGACTCTAATTTCTTTTAATGTTTCTTTAACAGTGCAAATTTTTCTCTCTTAGATTCCACAGAACCAATTCTCGTTAAAACAATGTTGTAGAAACTTTACTAAATGTACAATGAAAATTTTGGTCATATCGACTTATTTAATATTTCATTAGACAAACTGAAGCGCCTGAAAAAATATGGTCGTCACTAATTATAAACACTTTTTGTGTTATTGTCTAAATTAGCTATTAACTGTTCATTGATTGGTTACATATGATTTTATTTTATTATTATTTATAAGACATTTTTACTAGACAAGTTTTACCCAACAAATTTATAACTTAGTTATTGAGATGTACCATTTAGGATCATTGTATTACATAGTGTACTTATTGAAATAAATAAATAAATAGGATTAGGTAGTTTTTTTAGTTTTTGTTAGTATTCACCTGATGATGATTACAGATACATAAGCATTCGAAACGTTGTGAAAAAGTAAACAATAAAGACAATAGAACTTCGAAAGCCTAACTCTCAATTTCAACATAGCCTACCACCTTCAAACAACAATAGCTAAGAACACTACCTAAAAGATTGGCTCCAAACAGAAAAAAATCGCATCGAAATCGGTTAACTGGTTCGACCTCCACATGCGTACAGACACACACTTTTTCGTCGGGAATTAAAAATAAGTTACCTGGGCTCCCGTGGTTATCCTTCCAAAGAAGATTTCCTCTGACACTCTGCCGCCCAGGGTCATACACATTCTGTCAAAAAGTTGTTCTTTGGAGTACAAATACTGGTCTTTCGGAAGGTACTGGGCGTACCCTAGGCCCTTTCCTCTCGGTATGATTGAAACCTATGAAAAAATAACCATATAACGACTATTTTTGTTTTCGTCCTTTAGTCTATTTTCAAACCAATTAAGGAGCAGAAGATTCCAGTGACTGAAAGTATTTTTATCAAAATACCAGACCAACCTTGTTAAGTCTTTAAAAAATCTCTTTAAATTACATCAACCTGATACCTATCCCCAAAAGCTTCTAACAGTGAATTTTAACCAAAATATCATGATCAACCCTGTCAGAAACCTTCGAAAAATCTGTTTGAACTGCATCAACCCGATATCTATTCCCAAAAGCATTCAAGAGATCGGTCATGGCAAAGAAGATTTGATGATCTTCCCTGCATTAAATCCTGCTCTTTATTAATAAAACTATAGGTTTGAAAAGTGGAGTAATTAGTATCATCCAGTGTACCTTAAGTAGGGGATCGGCGTGTTCTAAAAACCAGCCAGCCACCGCGTGTCCAGCCTCGTGATAGGCTACCGTTTTTTTCTCTTCCGGCGATAGGACGTTCGTCTTTTTTTCCATACCAGCGACCACTCGCTCGATCGCTTGTTCGAAGTGCTTCATATTTATTTGATCGTTCAGATCCCTGGAATCAAGAATAATAAAAAGAATAGAATATAATCAAACAATGTAATTTTAATCGTAGGATCGAGTTTCGCACCAATGGGGCTCATCAATAAGCCGTTCTTTTTTTAACATAAAAAGGAATAATAAAGACTTATTGGACGTACATTTTCGCGATTAATTCTGTACAGTTAACGTACGTCCCTTATCTCTAAACATAACCTCAATTAGCACGGATAATAGCGACTTATTGAGCGCACATTTTCGCGTTCCCTTATTAAGGAAAATTGACATTTGACATCGGAGCATACGCGTGACCTGCGTTTTTATTAAGGGAACCGTAATAAAATACGGTGTTCCCTTAATTCGGTACAGTTACCGTACGTCCCATACCTTTAAACATAACCTCAATTATCACGGATAATAGGGAACTATTGAGCGTACATTTTCGCGTTCCCTTAATAAGGAAAATTGACATTTGACATCTGAGCATGTGCGTGAGCTGCATTTTTAATAAGGGAACCGTAATAAAATACGGTGTTCCCTTAATTCGGTATAGTTACCGTATGTCCCTTATCTTTAAACATAACCTCAATTAGCACGACTTTTTAATATTCTTTCCATTTTTAGTTTTTGTCTTGTGGACTTTTTAAAATTTATGTGAAAAAATGAATAAATTGGAGAAACCTACAAGGTTAAGGTTCAGCTACACTGATGATATAATTCTTTTGCGAACATTTATCAGGGAAAATCCCTACAACAACAAAGTTACAAAGTTAAAACAAAAAACAAAAAAGCGGCGGCATAATTTTAAGGTTAGAAATTTTAGGTTAGGAATAAGGAAAAGTAATGCGACTTCCAATAACACTTTTTTTTAAAAGTATGGTTAAGGTTCAACCTAAATAAAATACGGTTTTCCCTTATTATGGTAAAACCTTATAGAGTATCGCCCAATAAGTCCCTAATGTAACCTAGAGGAAATTGTTGATAATTTTCCATTTTCTTTTTTTAATTGGTTTTGCTTTAAACCGCACTTTGTTTGAACCTTCAAAAATGCTGACAGCACCAGAGCGTTTTTTTTATCGAAAAACTAAGAAAATTGTTCAACAGTCTTGCGATACTTTTGTTAAGAAATTTGAAATGAAGAAAAATTTCAGCTATTTCTGATGTCTGGGCAGTGAAAAATATTTAAAGTAATGAAAAAAGGCGTTTTCACTTGTAGTTTTTTCTTTTCTGTCTGAGGGAGAAACTAAAAATTCTATCAACACGAGACGGGCGGCCCCACTTCTCAACAGCTCCGCAGTCGACGTTGTGCATAGAATAACAACAAACGAGGTAGAAGTAGGCGGCACGGTTGACACTACACCCAAAACTTTACGGGACTCAAAGGTGGACGGCCGAGGACCCCACCAAAACTGGTTAGAGAAAACTAGCCGGTGAACCAAAAAAAGAAAGACTTGGACTTCTCCGAGATCGGAACTCCATGGGATGCGGCTGGACTCCGACAGATTTGGTAGCGGGAGTCGAAAGAGGGTGACTTGGAAGAGGTGGTAGCACTTTCGGGTAGCAGGACCACTCCAAGGAATGTGTCTGAAGACTCCGACGGCGACCTGGACCGGCGAAACCGGGTTTACCTCGATTTTCGGGTCAACCTATATGACGGCGGGCTGCTGAGGAGAAGTCTACCGTCAAGCAAGTTCTGCTGCAAGTCTAACATGTACCAGGACCACCCTTCGGAGGGGGTGTAAAGCCGGCAGTCCACTGTGTATACTTGCTACGCAGTCTAAAGATCCCTGACTTCGACAAAGAGGTGTCAGGCAAAGATTAAGTCCTCTTAGAGAAAGAAAACTTGCATCCTAAAAGGCACGTGCATCAGTCAGGGATGCACGTGGGGGTATGGCAGAAAGTGTCCGTTATGCGACCTAATTTCCAGGCCTACGGCCGCCCATCATCTACTACTACTACTGTAAAATTCTATTAATAAACGAATTGCCAACAAATTAAATTAAATATGTCTAATTATAGTTGAAATCAATTACCTGGCAGCAATTAGGGCGGCTTCATTGCAAACGTTGGCGATATCCGCCCCTGTGAAACCGGGCGTTAATGCGGCCATTTTCCTCGCCAAATCTGTCTTGTCTAGATTGGTTCTTAGTGGGGCTAAGTGGACCTATAATTAGATAATTTTTCGAATAATTTAAATACACAATTATTTATTTTTGCAAGAAAACCAAGAGACAATTTGAAAAACATAACCAGTTTTCAGACCGTATTTAATAAAAATTTTCATCGTTTTCATCGAACAATTCACCAACAAAACCTTAGATTAAAAAGAGACAAGATATCTGATCCAACGAAAACTCCTTGGCAAATAATAACCACTGTTACAAATCGAATCAAAACAAAACAAAGGTGAGAAATATCGATTATTTTTCTATCCTTTTAAACGACGCTAGAACGATAGGGACAGAGAATTCTGTGTCAACCACATTTATGTCGCGATTGGCTTGTGGGTAGGGAAAGTCGCCAGAGCGCAGTAGTTTGGAAGACTTTTTAAAACCACATTTTGTCAAAAAACATTTAGTGTGATTTTTTTACCAGTAGGAGAATATTTAAGTGCATTTAAAGGTATATTTGTGAACAAATCGTCCAATGTTTTGAAAACAAAGTGGGAGCAAGTGAAATCAGTCAGTGGCGGTACATGCTGGTAGGTACACAGAAAATAAAAAAAAGTTTATTAAATATACTTAAATTAGTAGCTCGGACAAATTTTTTGCCTCGAGACAGTATATAATATAGATACATAACTACATTATATACCTTAATATAATTCTTAAACTTGCAGATTAGCATAAGATGTACCAGTTTACTCCTTCTTGATATGTGTTGGGTTTGTTTTTTCAACAGCAGTAAACTGATTTATTACTTGTCTTATTTATTTTTTTGTGAAATTAAATAAACATAAAATCATATAGTTTTACCTGTATGTTTCCCATGTAAAAAAGGTCCCTATAACCACAGATTACCTAGGGCCTCTGTGCTATACAGGATATTTTAAAATGACATTTGCTTGAATGAGGAACATTTCACAAACACAATAGCATAATTTTTAGCTAGTAGGTAATATATTATTTTTTTTCTTGATGTTCCAGGTGATGTGAACTGTGTTTGTTTTAATGTTTGGCATAATTTTATTGTGTTAAAAATTGAAATTGCAATAAATTAAATGCAAATTTTGTAATAAATTTATTTTGTATAAAACCACTACAAACATTTATTATTAGGTAGCTTCCAAAGCTCAAATTAGCAGAATTATTTTTTGCATTTTATATAAATTATTCTGCAGATTTTATATTATAGTAAAATTTTAATAATACAATTCATGTGTAAATTTATATTTAAGTAGGTAGGTACGCCACTGGTACGTGTCAGGTATCTTGTCTCTTTTTAATCTAAGATCAAAACTACAATTTGGTAACCCAATTTTTTCAATTCAATAAGAAATTCGTAATTTGTAAAACTCATTTTTAATAAAACCCGGAATTTGTCAAACCATTATTTTTCAAAACCGGAATTGGTAAAAACCCGTTTTTTATAAGAAAATTTTTGCTATTCGCCAATAGTACATGTACCGGAGGCGTACAGGCAGGTGGCGTGGCGTTTCGATGCATTTGTCGCTCTATGTGCGCACACTTGAATAAAATTATTAACAGGTAGTGTTCAATACTTTGTGTATAGATGTCGCTACCTGCGTGTACGCCTCCGGTTTATGTATTATTGGCGAATGCGTAATCAATTTAGCAAAATTTTTCTGATAAACAACGGGTTTTATGAATTCCGGTTTTGAAAAATAATGGTTTCACAAATTCCGGATTTTATTAAAAATGGGTTTACAAATTAAGAGTTTGATATTGAATGAGTTTGATGAACAATGATTCGATTAAAAACGGTTTATATGTATTTTGTATATTCATTGAATGCTTATAATATAATATATAATACTATAATGAATCGAATTTTCAGAGAGAAACAAGTTTTTCTTTATGAAAAATTGAACTTTCGCATCAAAGCGAGGAATAGTTAAGACTCGATTATGTCGGTGGCATAAAAAGTCCTTTCTGTTACAAACTACAACTTCAAAAGGAATACACCAAAACAAACAACGAATCAATATCAAGGATGAGCTATTCACTTATTTGAACGCCCTATCTCATATAGCCTCATTAGGTCGCGCAAAATGTAAAATAATGAACCGATAAAAAATTATAAATCCAAAAAAACGACATTTAAAACTAACTAACCCAATAAACCTCAAAACAAACAACATTAACCTCACTAAACCTCCCTTACCGCTGCGAAACGGCTAGTGTCTGGATTAATCGCTTTCGGTTAATCTCTAACATATAGATCGGTAAATGGGTTTTGGAGATATAAGTATAAGTTTCTTTATCCTTTCGCAAAAAAGAGATGGGTATATCAGACCTTCTTAAATATTTTCTTTTTTTATGACTATTTATGTGTCTTATACAAAAAAGGTAAATAAAACCAATATTCAGTTTTAAACTTTCTAAAAATGTATATTTATTATGTAATTCCCAAATTCTCATTTCGGATAATGTACACTTAGTACCCCTACTAAAAATTGTGTCGTTGTAATCCAAATGACGATGTCAATTTATTTGTCAAAATTCTAAATATGGTTTATTTCGTAGTAAAAATCCACTCAAAAACCGCAACTTTAAAAAATCATATCTCGAAAACCTTAAGACCTACAAGATATAGGATAATTTAAACATTGTTGGGAATTTCAATATCTACACTTTCACTGACGTAAAATTTCCCATGTATCGTGTGCGTCCTTCTTTTGTAACAAATAATGTATTTTTTGCAGGCCAAACTAATTGGTATGTTTTCGTTACTTGGGTGTTGTTAAACCCAGGAAGTTTTTGTTAAGGAAACAAAAAAAAATTTGAAATTTGTTCATAAATCATCACAATTGACTTCCTTTATAGGAATGAAGTCAGGCACACCAGCTGATTTTTGGTTAAGGCGTATACTAATACATCATAAATGTTAAAATGGTGGGGGTTACTCGATGAATCACAGAACCTTCAAAAGGGCTCCAAACTGCTTTTGAGGTGCATTACCATTCCCAATGAGAATTTTCAGAAACTTCTGGTGACAGATATTTATATAAAGGAGGGTTCCATTGATACTCTAGGGTATTTAGAAGTTTCCTACAAGAATTGAGTTTGTATATTTGTTTTATTAAAGGCTCTAAATTGATGGTACCCTAAAGTAATACAAAACTGGCGTTAACAATATTTCCACGGACATCTTTATAAAAATTATAGTCATCGGTTCAAATGTTATATAAATTGGTGTTAACAATGTTTCCACCAACATATTTATAAAAATATAAGTCATCAGTGACAAGAGTTATATAAATTGGTGTTTGAAATCTTTCTGTCAACCCACCTATAAAACCGTAAGTAACTATCAATTAAAGATATATAATAGATTGGTTTTTAAAATGTTGCTATCAACCCACTTATAAAACAATTAACCAACAACAAATTTATATAAGATAAGATTGAAAATATTTCGAGAGACACTTATAAAAACTTGGGAACTCACACACAATAGTTATATAAATTGGTGTCTGTAATATTCTTATGAACTCATTCATAAACCTTTTTTGCCCATAAGGTTTTTTCTATAATGTTGTTATTAATTTCTTTATATATATTTTGGCAATTATAATAACAAAACAAACAATATTTTTTAAGGTTAATTTTGTGACATCAAAAGGCGCGTTTTTGCGACATCAAAAGGAGCGTTTTTGCGACATCAAAAGGCGCGTTTTTGCGACATCAAAAGGCGCGTTTTTGCGAGATACCATACCATTATTATCTTGTTTTAATTACATCAATCTGAGAGAGATAAGAGATCCAAATCTTGAGATAGTTGCCGATGACAGATATCGGGATCGAATGCATTTTACACCCGATTCCCACCAGCGTTTCCCATGCGCAGTCACCCTGACTCAAAAAACTCATCACGTGATCCGACATGAACTTGTATAGGAAAATCTCGCTTAGACCACGTGATACGTGTTTTGATTCGGGGGACCAACGAATGAGAAACGCATAGATGGGAACCGTGTTTTAGAAAAAGAGAACAATATAGTAACCGTGTTAAGGTCGCAAAAACACACCGTGAAACGTCAAGCGCATACGCTGATACTGCTGGTCGGCGGCAAATGGGAACACCCCGGAAAATACTCGCCTGTACACCCTTCGACCCCGCAATCTAACTATATTCTTGAGATAGTTACCTCTGACAGTTATGCGGGCTTGAAGTGTGTGGAGGCGGGTATTTTTCCTGGTATGTGTAGTATGCTGGATCTCTCGAGGAATGCATTTAGGAAAAGAGAACAATGGTAACTATGTTAAGCTCGCAGAAACGGACCATCAGTGTTCAACACTGCGCCATCTGCAGCCCTTTGTTCCAAGTAGCATCATTTTTTAAAAGGGTCATAAAATAGTGTTTGTCGAGGTAAACAGTGGTATAGCTGTATTGTTTTTTTTTTTATAGAATTGTCGGAAATTTTCGCCATTTTGGATTCCAAAAATAGGTTTTTGGCCTAAATAAAAACGTTATTTATGGGGTTTAAACATGTGTTTCAATCGAAATATTGCTTGTTAGGGTTAAGAACAACATACAAAATTCAATATTTGTCCCAGAAAGAAAAAAAACGCGTATGAAAAAAAAACTGATATTTAAATGAATATTTTTTTTCCGTTTTCTAAAGTATTTTTGGAGCCCATGAAATTTACGTGAGTGTATTCGAAATCTATACAGTACACACGGGACCGCAGCTGATTTTCAGAGTGGGATGACTTGAAAAACAGCTTTTATTTGACTATAGTATATAAATATTCATATTCCTGCTTCAGCTTATCTCACTTTCATTTTTATTTATTTTAGAAGATTGCTAAACACCATTTTATAATTTTTTTTTATTGTAAAAAGAAAAAGAATAATACATAACAAGCAAAGGGAAGAAAGATGGAAAATCTATATTTCTAAATCCATAAAAACCTTTAATTTGTTATGTAGTGTTGTTAGAACAGTTGTAAGACCTTTTTATAATAATCTCTATACTTGAGGGCTCATAAGGAAGTTTTATAAAATCTATATGTTGCTTTTCTATCCATTACTATGTACCATAAATTTTTATAAGCTGGTGTTGAACAGTTGTTTTTGAAGTCTTTTTTACTCATTTAAGAGATATATTAGAGTTATAAAATTATCACCAACACTAAATAATATAACTTTTGGTTATTTTGTGAAGGTTTTATATTATTTGCTGTAACTTTTATATAGACAAAAATGCTCATTGGGTTTTTTTAAGGCAAGTAAAAAGCCATATATTTAAAAAATAAAAAGGAAAATAAACCTAAGAAGGAAAGGAAGGAAAAATTAACGAAAATAACAATTACAATAAAGAGATAACAAGGAAAGAAGAAATGAAGACAAAAAGAGATACAAAGTGACAAAACATCAGATTACCGTGGTGTCCATCAAATGGTGCTGGCAAATTGCCCAGACTGAGGCAGAGCCAAGGAAAGAGAAAAATCGTAAGAAAGAGGTGGTGTAAAACAAAAAAACATATCTTACCTTAAATATACTAGCCCTCCCCTTGATGTCCGGCGCGGGCACGAAGATCTGCCTGTCGAACCTTCCCGGCCTGAGCAAGGCCTTGTCGAGGATGTCCACCCGATTGGTAGCGGCCAAAACCACCACGTTCGTGGTCGTGTTGAACCCGTCCATTTCTACCAGCAGCTGGTTCAGGGTGTTTTCCTGCTCCGAATGACCGCCGAAGCTGCGACCGCCCCTTTTCCGGCCTACCGCATCAATCTAAAAAAATAGCATATATTATAACAAGTCAAAATTAAAATTTTAAGGACCCCTGGCAACCTCGCAGAATTTTTCCAAATTTACCTTCGAAAAGCAGCAAAATTTATTCTTAAAAATACTGTTTTTAATTTCCTGATAATTTCATAAAAAACAATGCACAACCAGAAGGAACTTGATTTGACTTGTTCAGAGCCAACCTTGATTTTTACATTATTTCTTTGTTTTTCAAATGTTAAACATTTTGTGATTCTGTGCTATTGATGTATCTCATAGTTATGGTAAAGCCATAATGGTAATTTAAGGCTTAAAATATTTTAGCATAATTTAAGGGGTAACATTTTTGTTTAACCAATTTTTACTATGTTTTTCACATTTTTATGCCATGATTTTGCTCACATTTTAAAGCTTTCTTTCCAAACTTTCGATTTCTAGAATAAAACACTCAAAATTTGCAAGTTTTCACTGCTTTTTTAGCGCTCAAAAAAAGTACTGCCATTTTTTTCTCTGTTAAAATGAAAAATATTTAGAGAGAGGGCAGAATTTTAGAGGTAGATGGAGAGATAATTTAGTGAAGTGCAAAAATATTTAAGGTTGAAGAAAGACAGCAGCCTATAAAAAAGGATTTAAGAGAAAGATGAAAATAATTTAAGGCAAAATGTCTGTTATGTCATCTGTCTGTCATCTTGAGTGTTGTTGTGCATATAATTTTTATTTTGCCATTTTTATACAAAAAACAGCAAACATTGTAGATTTTCAAAGCATAAAGTGTGTAAGACATAAGGTGCTATTAATTTCTTCTAATCAAAGTTCTTTACTGTCTTTAAATTTACCAAAAAACGTGTCCTACTATAAGTGTATTTAAGCACATCCAAAAATCATTTAACAGGTATTTAACTAAATTATTTTATTTTAACTGAACAAATTCTAGGTAACCTAATTATATATGTTTCTTTTTAACATACCTCATCGATAAAAAGTATGCAAGGCGCGTGCTTCCTGGCCATGGAGAACAAATCCCTCACCCTGGAGGGTCCCACGCCGACGAACATCTCCAAAAATTCTGACCCCGAGACAGTTATGAAGGGGACGTTGGCTTCCCCCGCCGTTGCCTTGGCTAGCAGGGTCTTACCAGTACCAGGAGGGCCTAAACAAACATAGGTCTTCAAACTTAAAGTCAAAGCAATTATTAATGAACTACCTTCGTAACTTTAGTTTATGTAATACAGTCATTAAAAGTGTACCAGGTAAAAATTAAAAAAAATATAATATAAAGTCCAACGCAAAGGGCTGGCGCCTGTTTTTTAGAAGTTTGTAAAGATTGTTAGGCATCATATTTCAACACAGCAAAAATTACTTAGAACATTGAGGGAAAATTACAATGTTTTTAATTTTTTTTGTGTATAGTGTGCAATCATTTTTGATACATCTTTTAGGAGAAGCTCTAGAAATTATAATTTGCAGATTTGACCACATTTCCACCGATGAAAATTTTTGCTTTTCCTTATTAAAATATAGAAAATTAAAATCTTCCTACTCCTACACTGATTAAAAAGAAAATCACAAGTTCTAGGTACCATAAAATCAGGTGTCTTCGGACAATGGGGTTACTCCGGACACCATGTAGTCCTGTACATTTTCGTATAAAAATGGCCACACAAATGCGAGACTAAACAAGAAACTATCCCACATGCAGAACTGAGTTTTGTTCCAGTCTTTTTAATAACAGAAAAAATGTGCAAAGTCACCTTACTTTAATCAATGTAGTTGTTTTTGATATACCTCCCACAAAACGCAGGGGCTTCAGTAAAAAAGAAACACGCCGCAGGCGAAAATTTTGAGAAAACATCATTTTAATTTTAAAATTAATTGAAATCCTGACAAACTCAATCAAAATCTAGTTACATTTTGTAAGAAACATTAATTTTGCTAAAACTATGTAGGAAAAACTGAAAAGTGTAAGGGAGTGAAATACTTTGCTCAAATATGTAAATATATTTCGAGTATGGATGCTGTATGTACATAATAAGTGTTTTTGAATCAATAGAAAAATCTTTACCGATTTTTTTTTTTTTTAACTATCCCGTGACACGTTTCTACTAGGGTACTAGTACTAGGGTTCTACTAGGGTACACTTCTACAATGAGTCAAAATTACCCTTACCTATTTAAAGAAAAATATCTGGAAAACGCTAGATTTTTTCAATTTTAACATGTTTGTAAAAGCATTTAAAATACCTTCAAAATAACGTATCACTCGACCCCCTTTCTCTACTTAATGACTCCAAAGCATGGTCAATTCAGCCGGAAAACTTTAGAGCACATATCAAAAATTTTGAACAATTTGAATGATGTTGAACCTAACTCAATTTTCATAAACAACAAATAATTTTAAAAAAATCCATGAGACAAAAACAAAATTTATGGCGCTAAATAGGTGCGAAAAATATTTACTGTTATATACGTATATATTTAAGTATTATTATTATAAAGTTAAGTTTAACTCATAAAGTTTTCAATAAGGTGCCATTACCTGTCAACATAGCCCCCTTGGGTATTTTGGCTCCTAGGTCAATATACTGCTGTGGATTTTTAAGAAAATTTACAAACTCCATGATTTCTATTTTTGCCTCTTCACACCCTGCTACATCCCTAAAAAAGAAAAATATACTAATTTATAAATGATTCATCCTACCTAAAAACTGAAATAAAATTTGGACATTCCTAAATTAAATTAATAACCTAGACAAGATTTACAGATCTTTAATCAATTTAAAAATTCTGCAAGAGATTGCAGGACTCCAGGTCACTCTGATGATCTATCCAAATGACAAACTCGGGGTATGTTTATTCAGATTCAGATTCTTTATTGGTGTTAATTGAGCGGTAACACTCTTACACAAGTCAAAAAATAAATACAATAAATAAACTTACTATACCATAAAAAAAATTGAAAAATATATTAGATGCACCTCTTCTCTATCACAAAAATAGTTCCTACATTTAATTCCTATAAATTTAGTATGGGTATGTGTAATTTCAATCTGTATAATTTAATATGTAATTATAATAAATAAATAATATTTTTATGTAATCTAAGCTATATCAACTAGGTTTTTAAATGTTTAATTTTATTGTAGACCTATGTGTACTTTATTTTAAGTTTTTAAATGTGACATGTGACAACAGATTAGCCTTCCGACAAGCCTTTAAGGCTCAGGAAAACTAATCCAACTCAAATTGTAATAATAAAAACACAATGTATTTACTGGAAAATAAATGAAATGAAATGAAAATTTATTTTGGATGTTTTTCTTTTTGTTATCTTTATTTATACTGAAAAAAATTAATTGACTTTTTTAACTTGTTAATGTTCAGTCAATAAACATGTCGAAGCTTTCTAAGAGAAAAAAAAAATCATTATCAAAATTACTTACCTAAATTTGACACCTATATCACTAGAATTAATTAGCTTTGCTGTACTTTCCATAACACCTCCAAAAAGGCCACCGCCTTTCTTACCCCTTCTGCCCCCCATCATTTCAGCTGACCTCCGCATCATGTAGATAAGAAAGCCTATTATCAAGAGGGTGGGAAGAACACCTAAAATAAACATTATGGTTTATCTCCTCAAAGTTAACTGGATTTTGGAAAGTTATAAAAAAATGGAAATTGAAAAAGACCAATTTTTTTTAAATTCTAACATCCTTTTCATACCCCAAAACTTTTATAACCAGTTTTGGGCTTTGTGTAACAATGGTTAAGATTCGCCTAGTCTTTTTTTAATTAATGTGCTTACCAGAAAAGCTAGCAGCTTCAATCTCCGTTTTGTAAATTACAGGCACAAAATTTGGTGGTTCTATGTTCATTTCAATTTGTGCATTTTCTAAATTTCGTTCGAAAGAATCTACACTGCCAATGTTGAACCATATTACATTCTACAAATCAATAATACACAATCAACAAAAGTTTAGACAAATGAAACTAATTAACAAATTGTTAAAGCTGACTTACATTAAAAAGCTTTTTTTTAATAAATTTTAAAAGTAATTTTTATAGGGTAGTGAAGCTAATACTGTGTATGATATGAAAAAAATAAACAGATGTAAGACTTACAGCTCCGTCCGCTGTATTGCCAGGAGTTAGTTTGATCCTAACCCATTTTTTATTGACAACCTCTAATTTTTCTACAACTCCTCTTGCCAAATAACTAAAAATAAAAATAATGAAATAAGATAACTAGTAGCTGACACATCACCTAAGCCAGAAACTTTTTAGTTTACCTAAATGCAGTAAATATCAATAAATGGCGACATCATTAATTTGTTGATTTTGCATGTTTTTTTATATGTGTCCATTGAAACACTAATAAGACCACAAAGGATAATATACTAGTTTATTATCATAAGTAAAAATATTACCCTAATATTATGCATTTTATTTTCCACAATTTTTAAATATTAACTTTTGAATTAAAAAAAACCCTTTATCTCAAAAACTAACAATGTCAGCTTTACAAGCCATTTTTTTATCATGACTCCATTTCTGACACATCGGTCAGGTACTAAATCTCAAGCTAAATCCTGAATGTTGGCACCAATAGCTAAACTCTAATTTTTGTTTGCAAATGCCTCCAATAACAATCTGGAAGAAAAAAAAAAGTGCCTACTCAGCCATTCCATTCTAACAGACAGAACACTTATCACAATTTTTTTAAATTAAAATTAAGTAAAGCCATTAAAAAAAAAGCCAAAAAATAAAAATGTTGAATGTACCTAACCAATTTAAATGTTAACTTATTTTTTTTTCAAACTCGGTAAAAAGCTCGGTAAAAAGTCTGTAAATTTGCATATGGGACATTTTTGAAAAAAGGTAACATTGCATGTAATTGGTTTGTAAATTTTAAACCACTTATCCTTTTGAAAACAAAGTAGGAGGATAGTTAGTGTACTCAAAGGCTAACATTATCCAGCAGTAGTGTGATCTGTAATTTTCAAAGTTGATAGATTCAGATATAACATAAAAACACTTTAGGATCCTAAAATTTATTTAGATAATGATTTAGATAGATAAAAACTCAAAAATTTAAATCCTAAAAAAATACATCAATATAAGTTTTCTGTCTTCATCAAAAAACAAAAAAAAAACATGTGTAATTGCATGCAGTCACAGATTTTTTTAAAAATAAATTGTGAAGTTTTGGTGGTTTTAAAACAGTAATAACATTTTGGTCAAGATAAATGTCACACATGTTTCTATATAAGGAGTAAATGTTAAGATATTTACTTTCAAAAATGTGATTTAAGTATGAAAAGTAGGCATTTTATTAACATTAAAATACAAAAGTAGTAACTTTTTTATTTTTTTGTTATTTAGACATTTTGCTAAATATGTCAGTAGTGTGAATGTCACTGGTGTGATCTTTCAGAATATTTTATTGATAACACCTGTGAAATTTTTCGCTTGTAATTAAAAAAACTCAAGAATTTTTAGAAAAAAAAATGGAAAAAACTAGAAAGTCTTTGGCAAAAGCACCAGAAACGAAAAAGGAAATAGACAAAAGAGAGAAAAGAAGAAATCAAGTAAAGGCATATTATATATATATATATATATAGATCTCTATTCTATTTACTTAAAAAGTGGTAAATATTTTTGATTTTTTAAAAACTGTTACACCAAATATTACCATTTTTCAAGAACAACCCAGCTATAAAGATTCTTGATTTTGGTAAAATAGGTATAACTGGTGTTAGCTGGCTATCACCTGTGTTAGCAGATAAATTCACAAACTCAAAAATAACTCAAGAACTAGTGAATTGTTATCTCGGCCATATAGAATATTTTAGTTCAACCAACTACAGCAACATTTAATAATTACTTAATAGTTTTTTTTTAAATTACCACTTTTTTCAAGAACGACCCATATATGGGTGGAACAGCAGAAAGAAACATAATTACCTTAATCAATTTTTTTATTATTTATTTATCTGCCAACAAAAACTCAAGGAATGTGAAAATTGTTATAAAAAGTCAGGTACTAAGTCTTCTGTATGTCAGATACTGGGATCATCCAACTTTTCACCAGGCAGCTTTTGGTGCCAATGTAACATTTTTTTTTTATTTTACATATAAAGTTTTAAAAAAGTCCTATAACTGCAGCCATTAGTATTAAAAATGCTTTGATGTTAGAAAAAAAGTCTTCAAGGTGTCCGCTCAGTACTGGTGGTATTAGTGGAATAATTATTTTTTAAAAATTAGTTTGTTAAAAAATAACTGAGAAAATAACTGTATAATTAAATTCTTACTTATAAACAAACTCCTTCCATCCAATTTCTTTGTATCCCATCTCCCACATGGTGACAGTGGCTAAAAATGCTACTGTGGCGGCTGCACCCAGAACATACCACTTGCTTTGGTCATTGTCACTAAAGGGCTTGCCCCCACTGCCCCTAAAAATTAGTAAAACCATGGAACATCTTAAATATCTATTAAAATAAAATAAAATTTAGTGGGTGTACCAAGACAGCCCTTATTATCACATTTTATGCCCTATTAATAATTACTTCTATCATAACATTGTCTTAACAAGTCCTATCCTATTAAAAAATTAAGAAAAATTGAAAAAGATACAGAAAGTAATAGCATTACCTCATATAGCAATTGCATGCTGTTAAGAAAGACTTGTCAAATCTACATACCTGCTCCCAGTACCCCCAAAAAGTCCAAATGACCACTGATCGTAAGGTTTTGAACCACCTGGTTGACTACTACTTGAAGGCCTTTGTTGTGGGGGAGCTTCTTTCTTCTCAGGTTTTGCATCTTTACCCTGGCCTTCTTTGGCCTCTTTCAAGCCAGGCTTGGCTTCCTTAGGGGCCGATTTTCCTTCTTTAAAGTATTTTTCGAAGCCTTTTGGTGGTTTTTCACAAAAGAGGCGCCATTCTTTAAGCACTAACTCTTTAAAAGTTGAGTTGTTCTAAAGAAAAATTTATTTCTGATGTTATTAAGTATACTTAACTAAGATTAAGGATTCAATTATTGAAACACATACAACTGGGGCCAGAGGCCCAATTCTTGAAATAGATTTGTATAGGAATTGTTTCAAAGTCTTTGTTTTTCACAAGAAACTGAGAGTTCAAAGAAATTTGTATACAAATTTATTTCAAGAATTGAGCCCAAGGTTTTATTTATTCTTGGCCGTAAAAAAGACAAAGACTCGACGCGGATAGCAGAATTCTTTCATTTCCAGCATTAAAGACATAGGGGTGGAGTGAGTGTCCCAAGTCCAATGGTGTGTACAAGAGGCTACACATACACACGGCCTCTAGTCTCTTAGGGACTTATAACAAATAATCAAGTATTACATGAAATAAAGAAATGGTTCCTAAAAGGCCATTTATAAAAACATTTATAAACTGCCAAAATAATTTCACAACATTAGAACATACCTTAGGTATTTCCGCGTTGTACTGCCTAAAAGTTTTCCACACCAAATTTTCTAATTTTCGGCCGGTATTTATAAGCCTATATGCCATTATAAAACGTGGAAAAAAAATGGAAAACTTTTGAATTTTCCACTTGCCGAAAAATCACATAACCTTTCCTAACCTAAAAACGTCAAGCAACTTCTTCTTCTTTATGGTGGGTGCTTAGCCCATATATGTCAAAACCAATTTCCCTGGCAATGGCCAGTAGATCATATTAGAAGAAGAATATTGCACATAACCGCTCTTTGCTTAAGTTTCCACCATAGATATCCTTAACCTATGGTTTCCACAAAATGTAAACAAAATTATTTATTTCCATAACATTTGAAATTTAAACATTTTGTGGACATTTTTAATCGAAATTTACTAACAAAATGAACGCGAAAATCACCTACTACAACGAAATATCTCTGATGATGTACGGCTTTGGAGACAGTCATATGCCAAACCCTGAGACTGTTCGACTGGTGGAAAACATTGTCTTAAAGCAGCTAAGGGCTATTGTGAGAGAGGCTCAGAAAAATTGGGATGGCAAAGTTCTTAAAGGTACTTAGTTAGTTTATTTCCTACGTTAAATAAAAAACCTGGTGAAGAACTGACACTTTTATAAAGTTTTATATGTTTAAAAAAAGTAGCTACTATGAAATAGTAGTTTTTACAACTAAAGTATTTTTGGTAATTATGCAGTATACGGTTTTTTGCCATTTTTGATTTTTTTTGAAAAATTCTTTATGGGGGCACCTTCTAGGGTCCCTGGGACCCCAAATCCGCCTGCGCCCGATTTTTTTTTTTTTTTTTTTTAACGAGAAAAAAGGGTGCCCAGGGGGGGTTGTACAGTGTTTTTTTAATTGTTTTGGGTTGGTTTAGATTAGGTTGGGTTGGACTGTGTTGGTTTGGTTTGTTTTAGTGAAAAAAATTAAAAAAAAAAACAAAAAAAATCAAAAAACCTGGTGAAGAACTGACATTTTTATAAAGTTTTATATGTTTAAAAAAAGTAGCTACTATGAAATAGTAGTTTTTACAACTAAAGTATTTTTGGTAATTATGCAGTATACGGTTTTCTGCCATTTTTGATTTTTTTTGAAAAATTCTTTATGGGGGCACCTTCTAGGGTCCCTGGGACCCCAAATCCGCCTGCGCCCGATTTTTTTTTTTTTTTAACGAGAAAAAAGGGTGCCCAGGGGGGGTTGTACAGTGTTTTTTTAATTGTTTTGGGTTGGTTTAGATTAGGTTGGGTTGGACTGTGTTGGTTTGGTTTGTTTTAGTGAAAAAAAATTAAAAAAAAACAAAAAAAATAAAAAAAAAAACCAACCGGCGCAGACGGATTTGGGGTCCTAGGGACCCTAGAAGGTGCCCCCATAAAGAATTTTTCAAAAAAAATAAAAAATGGCAGAAAACCATATACTGCATAATTACCGCATTTTTTATAGGTGAAGACTTAGTATTCCTCTTGCGACATAACAAATATAAAATGCTACGTTTTGTCAAGTACCTTCACAATAAAATTCTGAAAAACAAACTTCAGGCACCCAATTCTGACATCATAGATCTTGATACTGAGGACAGGAAGCCCAAAAATAATTTATTGGATTTTATAGAGATGATTGATGAAACTGGCGAGTTTACAGACTTAAGTGAAGTTGATGAGGTTAAGGTGGAACGAGAAATCCGGGCCGATAGAATATCTCAGGCTCTAGATGAGAAGAAGTATCTTGATTTTCACAAAGCTAGGTTAGTTAGGTTTGCATAGATTTTTCCGTAACTTTTTTTTATTACTTTGCATACATAATGACCTCTATGGTCTCTAAAAAATTGGCTACTATTTTATACCTGCTTAGTAAGAGTTATGGAAGTTCCACTGCATTATTATTTCTTGTTGTTTAGATGTGCTTCATTTAAATGTGTCCGAGGTAGTTTAGAATCCTTACACTTGTGGGTAGATCCCGAAAAGTCTGTGTTTTTTAACCCAGATGCTTTGGATGTTTTGGCATATTTTGCGTATCAAACTGTAGCAGAGATAATAGACTGTGCCATTTTGGTCAGAACAGATGCCAAAAGTGGGAGTGATCCCTTGAGAAATATCTCTGGTAAGTGTTTTTTTTGTATTTGCCTAAAAAAAGAAACCCTGTCTGGTGTCTGGAAGTAAGAAGATCACCAGTTCAAGGATGTTAGCTCTCAGTACGTGATGCAGGAAAAGTTTTCCTGATATAGTTGGGTTTTTGTCTTGGGGGATGCTTGCTTTATCTGCCATTAAAAATAGATCGCCAACAAGGGTGTTATTTACAACAATCGTTTTTATTTATTAACCGATTTTTTTTAAATTTTTTTTGGCCAGTCTTTTGAAATCATTACAATACCTTTTATTTTTGACATTTTTGTATTGAAACATTTTTTTGACTTAAGGGGTAATTTTATGCCCTAAAGAAAAGTTTGTATTTTTCATTTTTTTTACAGTTAGGTAATTACAAATCAATATCAATCACAGTAGGTAATAAATGAAATTAAATTATTTTACTTAAGTATAGCCCAAATAACCTTTTCTTTGGTTTTTAAAACTATTAAGTGAGGATCCAAAAATATTAATTTGATCATTGTATGATAGTTTTTGAGATCCAAGTTATTGATATCCAATGATAAAGAACATAAAATAATTGTTGATTATTTCTGTTTTTATTGAATAGAACTCTAAATCTAAAATGAGCCAATGTTTCAGGGCAATCTATATTGCTGAATTAATTACCCTATGTAATTAATAGCATTGCCTGAGCTGAGCATCTGCATTGCTTTTCGACAAAAACAATAATTTACTGTCCAGTTATATCCCTAGATCTTGGATTTAATCTTTGGTATTAATTGTAGTGTTATCAATTTTATAATAGTAAATAATCAGACTCTTGGTTTTTGAAAAGGTTACTTTGTATGTGTCCATTTTGTTTGTATTACACCACTTGCAAATGATGTTGATATAATTGCAGCCTCTACATTTGAACTCAAAGAATTTAATATCATCTGCGAACTTAAGTTATTTACATAATGGTATGTTTCGAACTAATTCCATTAGAAATACACAAAACAGAATATGCCCACAGTGCGATCCATGCGGGACTCCCAAAAGAACTGCAATCTCCTTAAAAATCACACCATTGACCTTAACTGACAGAAATCTTCCCTCTCCCATCGATTTAATGAAACTCAAAAAAGGGTACTGAATACCAAACCAACTTATGAATTATTAGGCTGTGGTTGAATCAATCAAGCTGCAGCCCCCTTTCCAAGCCTTCAGTAATTAAGGATAAATCGAAAAGGCCCTTATCTATCGCAGAAATATTAGTACCTACCATAGATATACTAACCTATTATGAAAACGCCTCAAAAGTTCGCGTTTTCTTTTTAATCTAAGAGTTTTCTTATTAAAATATAAAGTTTCGTGGAGTTACACAAAAATATGTGAACAAAATAATAAGCCAATTTTGCGGTATTATTATTACCATTATTTAAAAACCACTGAATCTGGCGATCATAGAACTGATACATATATGCGGTAGTGCGCATTTTTTTTTATTGAACTCAAAAAATACGTGAAAAAGTAATGATTTTCAGGAAGTTCCATTTTTCCATACATACAACCAAAATTTAAGGTGATGCTAAAGAACTATCAATACTTACATAAAGATTTGTTTGGGAAAAAGTGCTTTATAAATAAGAAACGTCAAAAATTTTTAACCCAAGATTGTGAAGGAAGCAAGCGTCTCTCAGGGGAAAACTTTGTTGTATATAGATGACTATGGAGATAGACTAACAACAGCTTTCTGGGAAAAACTTCTTCTAAAATTGCTAATTCTCTTGAGCTAAAAAATGAGTAATCAGATATGAGGTCAGAATTGACCAGTATCATTCGGTCTTTTAAAAAAATATAGCTAGCTTGGGGATCAATCAACTAACACCAAAAAGTAGAATAGGAACTTGAACTGGCGAATGCTTTACATATAAGGTGCAGTTTACCAACAAACTTCGGTTTAACCGTTACCGGCGGTCTGGGTGTATGTTAAACTTCAGTTTAATAGTTACCGAAAGATTCTAACCTCAAAAAAGTTATTAAAAATTTGTTTTTGGTAAAAAGACTGTAAGTATTTAGTGAAATCGCTATGATCAATGACTTAAAATTTATTTTTAATCAACTGGATAAAGAATGACGAAATTATTGACATTGTCGAAGCACGAAGACTATATTATTTGTCCTAGAACAAATCATTTGGAGGAGTCCGACGATATGTAGATTTTAAAAAGAGGTTGGAATTATCTAAAGAGATATGCGAAATTGTGCACAAGGAAATTCGACAAGAGTTGGAACATCCCACAGACCACAGCATTGAATTATAAACCAGACTTTATAATTCAATGGACCACAGCAAGTTTTATTCTCATATCGAGCTCACACGTATATATATATACTGTATATCTTTTTGACAAATCTGAACATTTTTGTTGTGTCGTCTGGCTGTATGTCTGTCTGTAACCAACGCTGATATCTCAAAAACTACTTGACTGATTTTTATCATGTTTGGCTCTAGTTGGTGCCATTTTGGTTAAAATAATCAACCCTATATATGTAAAGAAAATGTAGTCTTTCTTCATGGCCGTGGTTTAACTCCGACTTATAAAATTGAACAACTTGTTTACCAATGGATTAATCCAAAGATTAAACTGAAGTTTAAACTATGGTTTAATCTGGAGTTTTACCTTTGGTTGTAAAATTAGCCCTAAACCAATTTTTTCCTTTAAGGCTCTTACTATACATCCGTCATGTTTAACGGCAGTCATCGTTTTGAAGGTCCCAATCCAGACTATAGTCGCGTCTACACGAACCAACCTCCTCTAACAGTAAACGAGATAAAAGAGGTTATGCGGAGGGTTTATAGTCCACAGAGTGGCAGGTTAAACTTTGGTGGGGAGGTGCCAGAAACTCACTATCTTTTTGCTTTATAATTAAAAATTTCTTGGGATATTTTAGCACTTTCATAGGCTTAATTTATAAAAACTAACTGCACTTGTTTTTAATCAAACCATTTCTCATCAAAGTAGGAATTTATAAAATCCTTCTTTTTGCCTTGTAATTTGTAAAACCCATTTTAATTATACCGGGTTGGTAAGGGCTTCATCTTTCTATGTTTAAGTGGGTATATAAGATAAGGTTTATTCAAAAATCAATTTGATGCAAAATAGTTAAATCGTTTGATTGAAACAGTAAGTTTTATAAGTTATAATTTGATTTGATAAACAATAGTTGTGTAGAGTGAATCATTCTTACAATGAACATTTTTATTAAAAACGTTTGGTAAATTTTTGGTTTGATATACCAAAGGTGCTCTGGCAAAACTGTTCTCACAAGGGAACAATAGAGATTTTTAAAATAAATTAATTAAACTCCTTAGAATAAAGAGGTCCAGAAGAGGAAAAAGTACATTTTGCAGTTTTGTTTTTTTTTATCGAAAGTGGTAATGCGACTTTCATCCCTTGTCAAAATATTCGGTTTATCTTTAAATCAATCCATTCTATAATATACTATATAATTTTATATTTATAGTAGTGTAATATACTTATAGATTATTATAGAACTGAAAGTGTTCGGAGATTGAAACAAATTCGGGCTGTGGGAGAGCACCTTTAGATTATTATTTATAACCTGTCCTAGGGCCCACTTTTTCACTTGGGATTAAGTTAATATAACTTAGACTTAAGTACTTGCTGCCTCTTTTTAAAAAACACAGTGTGAAAAGGACAGCTTGTAAAATAGGTGGGACTTAGAATTTAAGTGAAAGGCTAGAAAGTGGTCCAAT
This sequence comes from Oxystoma pomonae, assembly GCA_963921995.1. Classification (NCBI taxonomy): domain Eukaryota; kingdom Metazoa; phylum Arthropoda; class Insecta; order Coleoptera; family Brentidae; genus Oxystoma; species Oxystoma pomonae. The sequence continues at coordinate 85,387,512 of OY998169.1, read as the reverse complement.
TAAATTCACTGTATAAAATTAGACATAACCTCTAAGCAGAGGGTTTCTGGTCAAATTGCATGAGTTCATGATATTTTTGGAAGATTTTGTTGATTTCTGTGCAAAATCTTTGTATATTTTGCTTTTAGTCTTAGTTAGTTTTTTTATTATTATTTGATTTTAGCCATTTCTATACTTTCGCATTAGTTATTAAATATTGTTTAATTTTTATTTTTATATTGTTTTTCTCTTAAGAACATTAAGTAATTTCAATTGAATTAAATTGATAAAATATATTTAGATAAGTCTAAAATAAATTCCTGAACGTTATAAAATATAATTTTTTCCAGCTGGTGCTTCAATACGTCTAAAAATAGTAAAATTAATTAGTGCAAGGAAGTAAGAATGCATTATAGTCTAATATTGTAATCAGTTGCCACTACTTTGTAGCTATTTTGTTGATAAACATTTGTAATAGTACTACAGTCAAATTACCATATGACACCGAAAAAAATTTGAGATTGTGGAAATTTTTCTTGTTCGGAGGGGCTCTAAAGGTGAGATCAGCAAAAAAAGGTCAGTACTATAAATCAAAAATTCCTAATACTAAATTTCACGTTATTTTCCAAGTGCTTCTGAGAGGGGTAGCGAGTTGGCGTATTGAAACAAAAATCTTATTAAAGCAAGTAGGTACTACAACATATAAAAAATCAGGAAATTCTACCGAGTATAATTTTCCATATAAAAAGTAGGTGGGTAGTTAAAAAAAAGTTAAAGGATGACAAAGTCATCAAAAATCAGTTTTTGGTGTATAAAATACATTAAATTGTTTGGTAACTTTGGTGCCCTCTATCTTTTTGAGAGCTAATTGCAGAGAGTTCGGGCTGTGAGAAAAAATGTTGCAAATTTTATACCCAACATTTTTTGTCCCAACACTTTTTTGCCTCCGACCAATAGACATTGTCAAAATTAAGTGGCATGATGGGGAAGACACAAACTTAGAGATATTACCAAATCTTACTTTCCAGAGCCCTTTGAACCACATATCAGAATTTCATGCCTCGCGGATTTTTGATGTGTCCCCTTTTATTTCTGACAGTTTGATTGTAGTATATAAATGAGTTTCAAAGTCAAGGCCAAATAAAACATTAATTTCCGGCAAATTCATTGTACTGATATTTTTTCTATTAATGGTTTTATCAGCATTATTTCTTTTATCGCCATTTTTTGCAGTTCTAACTTAGATATTAGGTATAGATTCGAGTGACATAGCCCAGGGAAGGGTAAGCATTATTTTGTTAAAATATCATACAACATAATAAAAGGGTTTAAGTTTTTAAAGCTTAATACTTGAAAAATCCTCGTTGTGTAGTATTAAAGTACTTAGGAGGGGGACATTCACATGATTTTGTAACTTCTTGATTCTGATGATAATTATGATATCAATTATTGCTTACCTACCTATTTAAAAAATGTTAGATTTCACTTGTCCAAATGGGATTTTCAAAAATTACATAATGCAATCAAGTAACCATCAATAATGCTATTATGAGCTTTTGAAAATATTGTTTTTTAAACTATTACAATTTCTGACTTACTGTTGTTCACATCCAGAAGTCTCCCAACAATCATTTGGACGTTATATTACGTTATGGTCACGTAGGGCAAGAAATACCTGACGTCGCCTCCGACGTCCATCAGTCTTCCTGAGGACTCGATTTAGCACAAGTGGGGAATCAAAATTCGAGTCGTTTCGACGTCAGGTGCTGCACAGTGTTTTGGTCAAATATTACGTCAAATTACGTAGACCCACGACCCAAAGTTTTACTGTGCACACCAAGTTTAAACTTATTAGGTAAAAACTTTTATATGTCTAAACAAACACATCCCAATGAACTGTGGATGACAATAATTATTATCTTAGTTATTGTAGGTAACTGAAAAAAGTTAGTTTTACACGTTATGTGGATCCAAATCTTCCAACGAAGGTCAGTTTACTGATAAATATAATTAAAATAGACATTAAAAAAACAGAAACCAACAAAAATAATTCAGAAATATTTAGAAATTAATTTTGAAAAAAATTAACCTAAAAATAAAATCTTTATAAGGAAGCCCGTTTATTATAGTAAAACATTATAGGTATTTAAAAAATACATTTTAGTTGCCAACAAATGAGTTAATTTACATATCAAGCCTTTAAAATGAAAAAATAAAATGTACTGTTATATTGGCGCATCGATGCTAAACGTTTAAAATGGCGTTTCGGGCGCCGACCAAATTTGTAATCATTATTTACCTATTTGGACAAGAACACCTCCTGCGACGTCGCCTTGTAGAAGGACCCGACTTAGAATATTGTAGTATAATTGTAGGTCACGCACCCACGTCGGTGGACCTCGGAATAGTTACATTTAATAAATAAAAGTTTGGCAACGTCAATTTTATTACAATTCTACTTTAAAACTCGTACTAAATATAACGTCTCATGAATTGGACGTTATACCGAGTGTCCCGAGGTGAGTGGCCTATAAGATTATTTTGTAAACTTTACAATAGAAATTTTTAAACTTTCTATTCTAACATAAGTCCATGTAAAGTATATTTATAAAATACTTTCGTATTTGCAGTGTTGCCATTTACAGGAAATCTTGGCAACAACTAAATTTATTGACGTCCGTTTTCACTTTGGCCCGTCCTTGAATTTTATTCTAAAAATTACGTGGCCGTTTTGGTAAGTATCGACGTCGCAACTGATGCACTAGTTGTTGGCGACGTCAGGTCTTAGTAAAAAATACGTTGTTTGATGGACAAACCAACTGTCGACCTAAATTTGGGCCAAAACCGACGTCATGTTAGGTTGTAATTAGTCGGAAGTCAGAAAAATGCTGCTTGGGCTGTCTTAAATAAAAAGTGCTTTATTTTTACCAACAACATGTTTATGTAACCTCTTTGGCATTTCTTGTTTAAACAGTTGTAATTTATTATTTGGATTAGCAAGTTCTTATTTAAATAAAAATATCTTGCCAATATTTTTTTTGCCCCCAAAACTAACTTTTAGGAAGGATTATGATTTTTTTTAGTAACTGCATGGTGGAGGCTTTAAATTAAATAATGCAGCCAGCGAGTTATGTTCGATTTGAATATTACGCTCAAATTTTGTACTAATATTTTATGAAAAAAACAACATAATAAAAACCAACACAAAAGATGCATTGAAATTTTTTGATTTCTTATTAATTTAACAAAAATTAAGTTATGTTTGACAGCTATCTACGTGATTTAATTTAAAATCCCCACCTTTTATTTAATGGTGAATTGGTCAAAACTTTGCCTGCTTAAAACTGAAATTAAAAGCGTTTTTTGCCGAAGAGGGACTAAAAATCGCTGGAACAAATGTCCACCTACAAGAATATGGAACCGATCATCCAAATAATAAACCAAAGTTTTATATCCTTGGACACGCACGAGGTGAAGCAGAACAACGCACTCTTAAAAGATGTGAGTATAAAAAGGGTGACCATTTGAAACCCTACATTGGCTTTTATCCTCACTAAGTTTTATATCAAACAGTTAAAAACCACCGGTAAGGCTTTGCTTTCTCAAAATAATACAATCCCTATGTCGACGCTTAAGCCAGTGGCGCACCCAGGAATTTCTTCCGGGGGGGTTAAGGATAAAAACAACTTAATTTGAAGTAAAAAATGTGACCATAACCAGGCTACTCGGGGGAGGGAGGGGGGAGGGTTTAACGCCAAAAACCCCCTCCCCTCGGTGCGCTACTGCTTAAGGGCATTTGAGGAAATAGTTTTTAGCAACACTGCACGCGCACACGTAAGATAAAATGGATGATTATTTCTATTTCCCGCGAAAAATCCTTAGCAATGCAAAAAAATGGGGATCCTGGCACGCGCCAATGCAAGGGTCAGTCCAGAAATGTCAAGTGAGACGAACAGGTGCAGTTTTATTGTAATTTTCTCTTTTCTTACCAATAACTCATAAAATTTTGGCTGTTTAGATATGTATTTGATTTTGGTTGCTTCATAAAGGTCTATTAACCATATTATTTTTGACATTTTATGAATTATTTTCTGCAGATAAAATGATAAAAATTGTAAAAATAAAATAAGCCAGTACTAGATTAATATTTGGAACCTTGGAAAACTTCTTAATTATTTTTAATGACGTTTTTTTTTTAATTCTCAACAAAAAACTTAAAACTTTGTTTCCACATTCTTATGAGATATACTTTAAAAAATAAATAAAACTATTTCCTGCCCACACACTTCTTGACGGATGTTACAAAATTAGGCTCTTATATTATCCAATTATTGGTGGTGGTGGTGTTTGCATAAAAAAATAGTGAATTGAAAGTGTTTTCTTAAGGCACGCATTTTCCCAATAATTCGTAGAATTGAGACTAATTAAATAGGTTTTTGATTTTGTTTGATTCAATAAGGTCCATTAAACATAATTTTCACTCTTAATAAAATATTTTTTTGTAAAAAAATGACCAAAATCGCAAAAATAAGGTAGGCCGGTATTGGATTTATTTCGAATCTCGATCTTATTGCGGCTCATTTGGCCAAAAATCGCAATTATTTTTAATCGCCTTTTTTTAATGCCTAACAAAAAAAACAGATTTTTTTTCTCGAATTGTTGGAGCTATAGGTCCTTCAAAAAATATATAAAACTATTCCCAGTCCACAAGTATCTTTACAGGTATTGGAAAAATACGCCTTTTATATTAGGAAGCAGTCTTCCAATAACTTGTGGATTTGAGATTGATTGGATATCTATCTGATTTCATTTGCTTCAATAAGGCCTAATTTTTACATTTTTGTAAAAAAAAAAACGGTGAAAATCGCAAAAATACAATAGGCCGGTATTAGAATAATATTTTTTTTTAGGAGAAACACTTTATGAATATGGAAAACTTTTTCCAACCCATAAGTTTTGCGGTAAAAATACACCTTTATTTTTATGTTTTGGATAGTGTTTTGCAACAAAAAAAGCATTTTTTAAGCAGTTTAAATCAAATACTATTGCCCATAAGTAAGAAAAATGTTCAACAAAATGTTTACACCTTTAAGTTTTCTTTCTTGCTTATTTAATTTCAAAATGTATACTTACCTTTTTCCTGTAGTTTAATTATAATTATAACCATAATTATAAATATGAAAAAAATATTTTCCGGGTTTAACAGAAGACTTAAAAAAAGCGTAATATATAAAAGCAATGGAAAAAATTGGAAATGGCCTCATACTATTTTTTAATTAAAACGCATATTTTTGCAGTTACTTGTCTTTAAATGTGCAAAGTTGTCCAAAATCCAAATCTGCGATTTTATTTATTTTTTGCGAAAAAACCCAATTTTTTTCAATAAGCCCGAATTAGATTACACTTGGTTGGAAACTCACGCGAATTTTTCACAAGGAAGTTGCAGAATGTACAAAAAAAAAGAACGTGTTTACTCAACAAACTTCAGTACCTAGCAACGCACTGCAGTCCTCTTTCAAAGTGGCATACAGGGTGGCGAAGTGCAAGAAACCTCACAACATCGTAGAAGAGCTTATTTTACTGGCTGCTGTCGACATGGTTAACATTATGATAGGAAAATCGGCGGGAAAACTAATTTCAAAGGTACCTTTATCTAACAACACTATTAGTCGAAGAATCCATCATATAGCTGAGGATCATGATCAATTGTTAGAGAAAATGAAAGGCAAGGAATTTGGTCTGCAACTTGATGAGGCTACTGACAGTAATAAAGATGCACACCTTATTTCTTACGTAGGCTTGCTGGATGATAATATTCTTGTTAAAGACCTTCTTTTCTGTAAAAATATCGATGAAAGCGGACAGACTCAAGACTTCTTTCAAATTCTTGACAAGTTTATAACTGAAACTAATTTAGATTGGGAGAAGTGTATTGGAGTTTGTACTGATGGCGCTCGATCAATGTCTGGCCGTTATGGTCAAGCACTTATTCGCAGTAAAGCCCCGTATGCCATGTGGACCCATTGCATCATTCATAAGGAAGCACTTGCATCGAAGTCGTTGGGCTGTGAATTGAATTTGGTTATATATTTAGACGTATTTAACTACATAAAAACTAGGCCGGTAAAAACCAGACTATTCAAAAATTTTTGTATGGACATGGGAGCTCAACACACTGCGCTGATATATTACTCCAGTGCACAACGGCTTACACGTGGAAATGTCTTATCCCGCACATTCGAACTACATCAAGAAATCCACATTTTCCTGGAAGAGGAAGGTCATGCAATCTCCAGATACTTTAAGGATCCCGACTTTTTGCTAAAACTGGCATATTTGTGCGATATATTTGACAAACCGAATGCCTTAAATTGCAGCATTTAGAAAAAACTGCAGTTGTGGATAAGAAAAATTACTGAAGATGGCGGTCAAGATGCCTCTAATGAGCTCGTTATCTCTCAAGACTTGCTGTCCCTTTTCACCGAACACCTTTCGAAACTCTCGGAATGGTTTGCAAAATACTTTACAGAAGATAATGTCGAAAAATTTGCATGGATTCAAGATCCTTTCCATGCACAATCTCCACCAGAATTCACTTCACTAGAAGAAGAGAGTCTTATTGAACTCTCTTGCGACAACAGCCTAAAATCAAAATTCGCTTCTTCTGATTTGGTGGAGTTTTTGAGTATCCGTCAAAAATGAATAAGTTTAAAAGCTTTGACGATTCTAATCCCCTTTACATGTAAAGGGGATTAGAATCGTCAAAGCTTTTAAACTTATTCATGTTGCAACATCCTATTTATGCGAAGCTGGATTTTCAGCTGTACCTGTGATAAAGAGCAAATATCGTTCAAAGATCAACGTGGAGCAAGAAATGAGAGTGGCAGTGTCAAGCCTTATTCCCCGCTTCGAAAAAATATATGCAGAGCACCAAGCTCACCCATTACACTGATTTTTTTCCTTCAATAATAATGTATTCTTGTGTGTTAGTTTAATAATAAACCTATATGAGCGTTAGGTTGGAGTTGTTTTCATTCATGTGTTTTGTGACTAGTGCCAATTTATTTACAATGGCGTTAAATAAAGTGTTGTATAACGCTTGCGCTTTGCTACTATACAGTAGGCAAGTTGCAAAGCACATATTTTATACATTATACATATGCAACACTTTGTTGGACACAACTATATATCATATTGCGAGTAAGGGCGCCCTGACAAAATACTAAACCTGTAAGTGCGCCGCAAACTGAAAAAGTTTGGGAACCACTGCAGTAAGCGAATAAAGTGACGATAAATTAGTGGTCTATTAACTCTCTAAAGTATTATTTTAACAGATTTCTTATTTTTAGGTGATTATAATAATGACAAGCTCCATGAAACGCCTGGACCCGCTCATTTTCGCTGATTTATATCGTAACGAATTTTTTGGTGGCAGTTTTTACGACTCCTTAAAAGTAGGGAAGCCCGACGAATTTGACATTGACATAAAATTGGAGTTTCCCAAATGCTTCAAGTGCGCAACTGCTTGGAGGAGTTGCCAGTGCATAAGACTGGTGGAAAGTAACAAGCCTGGATTTTTGTGGTTGAAAGTTGAGCCGGGCAGCTTGAGGTAAGTCTAAAACTCACAATAATCCAACTTATTGTGCTGAGAACCCACAAAAAAGCCGTATTTACAAAAACCGAAACACGATTGAACAGGAAATAAAGCGTCCGAAACGAAATATGAACGAAAGTAACACACTCAGAAAATAATGGACACGAATATAATTTTATAGAATTTTAATATACTCGATCCTTAAAAGACACGAATATAATTTAACCGATTGTATAAAATATCGAAAATAATTGTCCAGAAACGAAAAACACCCAATCCACAAATTGATAGAAAATAATATGCCCGATCCTTAAATGGGCAGAACCATAATCCAGCCGAATCGCTATTGGTCATGCGTCAAATTCAAATCTCTAGAGCGCCGTAGGCCCTGGATTGCGGCGTTGACAAGTTTCTCTATTTGGAAGATGACACGGGGATTTTTTTTTATTAAACGATTTGATTTAATCTAAAAAGGGATTTAGCGACGGTGAATAAATGACAAAATCAATGAATAGCGACCTTTCCCTCAAAAAAGGTAATGCTAACCGCAGATCCGGATTTCGCACTTGTGGTGCTCATCAGTACGGTGGTAGGAATTAGGAGATGAAACGATGATGACAAAATGTGTCTTTTGCACGAATCCTGTTCACATTTTTTCATCATCATTTCATCTCCTAATTCTTAGCACCGTACTGATGAGCACCACAAGTGAGAAATCCGGATCTACGGTTACCATTACCTTTTTTTGATGGAAAACTCGCTATTCATTGATTTTGTTATTTATTCACCCTAGCTTAATCCCTTTTTATATTTATCAACTCCAGAGCGTCGGATATCTGTAAAGATAATTATATCTGTCTCCGTAGAGACGCTTAATTTTCCTTCAATTTGAAGGTACATATGCCGATTCTGCAATTTGACAGAAGGTTGTCTTTTGCACGAATCCTGTTCACATTTTTTCATCATCATTTCATCTCCTAATTCCTAGCACCATACTGATGAGCACCACAAGTACGAAATCCAGATCTACGGTTACCATTACCTTTTTTGAGGGAAAGCTCGATATTCATTGATTTTGATTTTATTTAACTTCAAATTTTCTGGCTGTCTAACTGTCTATCAAATCTTGCTATTCATTTTTGTAATGTAGAAATTTGGGGGTAGGGGGTGGTTGAAGAATGTAAAGAGGGCAAATTAATACAATATCACAACTTACTTCGACTCTTCCCTGCCGTAAGCGGGGCAACGAAGCAATGGAGTTCGTGGCTATCGGTTTAAATCATTTTCGGCCAGATTGGGGTTCTTGAATTTTGTGGTTTGGCATTGTTAGGTTTCTATCAAATTATTTTCGTTAAAAATATTTTCTAACATTTTGTGTTTCTATAAAAATATGTTTCGTTTAAATTTAATTCTATGCATATATTTTCTAGCGATTTCATTTTCCCGTCATCGTTTTAGAGAAATTTGTTTTCGGACCATTTATTTTCTTTTCTTTTAAATTTTAACAAATTTGATTTCGGGTTTTTTATAGGGACCCATTGTGCTCTCGTAAGTAAGAATCGGAAACCACTAGAACGCAAAAAACAATTTTTTGACCATAGACAAACTCTGCCAGCCAGAATTTTTTTTCTATGTTTTTGACGGAGCAACAACTCGGTAGTGTGCGCTATGCCTATAGACATAGAACACAATGGGTGTTTGGACTTGGATTTCCCGTTTTTTACAAAAGAAAATGTTGAAGAAAAAATTTATTAAACTTTTTATGAAAATTATTTTGGAAGACTTTATTAAAACTTTTATGAAAATTATATGAAACAAAGAAACAAATATTTTGAATATTTAAATTTTCAAAATCAATAACTAAAATTATTATGATCTTTAAGGTTGGCTGCTAAAAAGCAAATATTTTTTCAAAAAATATCGAAAGAAAACAAAAATATTTTCAAATTTATCATACCTAGTTCTTTTTTTAACTTATTTTTTATTTATTTTACTACTTCTGAAACAAAAAAAGAACATTTAAAATATTAATTTATAATCACTTTTGTGGAAAGAAAATATTTTTCCAGTTATTAAAACGAAATAATTTTTAAATTTGTTTAAAACTTTGGGATTTTAAGAAAAATTATGTTTTAAGTTTTTGTTTTTTTAACGACTTTTGAAATATTATTTTTTTTTTTAAAACAAAAACAAAAAGTAATAACATTTTCTTAAATTAAATAATTTGATTTGATATTTTCGACCTTTCACACTACTACTACTAATCGTAGATAAAATACTGTAGACAACTGCTTGCACGTAATGGGCTATTACACGATCAGATGAATTAAGACGCTTGCCTTCATCCTCACGTGTGATAATCTTTATTACATATGCTTGTAACTTTTAGTCCCGCCATGGAAAAAAAATTCTTGGTAGATGGCTACATTAGTACTGCTGAAGTTCGGAAATGGATGGAAAGTTTGGTGTGTAGAGCTTATGGAGAGATGAAAAACACTTGTGGTTACACTCTAAGGGTAAGTTTATGATAATTACCAAATGGGGGGTGACCTTTGAACTCGACCTTAAAAACTGAAAAGGACCCGCCTATATAAGGATTTTCGATTTGCAATTGGTCCTGGTTCTGGTTGAACCAGAACCGCCATCGGTCCTTTCGTTTCAAAACAATGACGTCATAGTTTCAACCCGGTCACGAAATTTTAGAACCAGCCTGGGAGGTTGGTTCGTCCTTTTGGTTGTAAACATAACCCCTAAAATTTTGTAGAATTATAGGTAGTATTTTTTTAAGTAATATTAAAGATTTCTTCACAATATTTTAGAACCGCTGTCAAAATTTATGTCACTATAATGTCAAACAGTACCAGGACCAATTCTTAAATAGAAAATCCCTTATGTATTCAAAGGATTTTAGTATCCAAAGTGCAAGAGGTAATTGGCAACACAATTTATGCATGATAGGTGACCAACCAAGCTTAGTGTCTTATATTTTAATTTTTTAAAAGATATCCAAATCTGGACCGGCAATCACATTGGGCATACTGAGTGAATATGGCTACTGGATCGACATTGATTTAGTGCCCAGTTTTATTTTCAATCAGGACTCGTGGCCGGCGTCCTACAGAATCTACACTAAAGGCCAGGTAAGTCTTAAGAGGGAAGGTCAGTTACTTTGTTTATACGGGCCTCTTAGAACGCTTTTATATAAGGAAAGTTTAAAAATGTTGTCGAACACTAAATCGACTTTATTTTAAAGCGGTTTAAGGAAGGTTTATCGCTTTAAAACCAATTTTAGGATCGTTATAACCACTTTAAAAACGCTTTAGTGTATTGCTTCAAACCTAAAGAAATAATCCACCCTGGTTTTACCAAAAAATCTGTTGTTGACTCAGTTGTCTTATTTTTTTTCTTTTTAAAGTGACATTTAATGAAGGACGGATAAAACTGCGGAGAAAGCGATTTTATTTAAAACCGTCCTTATTTCAAACCGGTTTTAGGTGCGTGTAAACGTAGTTACTCATTCCATGGCAAAGGTTGAAAAGTTATTGAAAATGATAGGTCAAAAGAGCCAATTGGCAGATTCATATTGTCGGCTTATGCAAAATGGTTGAAAAACAGGTTTATTCATAACACATTAGATTTAGATTAGATTAGAATGCAGTGGTGTAGGCACCTGTCCACCTCGACCTTCTCAGATCTATTGTGGTTCCCCTTTCTCCTTCCCTACTTTGCTAGAACTACAAAACAAGTTGCAGCCCCGTCCTTGTCTTGAAACCCAGAAGCTTTGCCAGTGTGCTAGCTTTTTGGCCGCGGACATTATAGGTCCCCCAGTAAGGCCCTGGTTCTACCTAGGCCTTCACATAAACATAGGACATGTAGTCTTCCTCTTTCTCTCTCATGTGAACTGATAATGTGTGCTTGAGTCATAACACATAGCAAGAATATTGGTATATTGCGTGAATATTCAGTGAATGAGTACCGTTCACTTTTATTATTCACTGAATATTCAGAATCGATGTAATCTAGCTAAACCAGTGGTGTACGCAACAGTTGTTCCTGAGGGGGGGAGAATAACCGAATGACAGGGATTACCATTCTATTGGTGATTTTTGGGGAAAATTTAACTTTTTGGAGTCGATTATCAGTGGCTAAACAAGGGGGGATTCTTAAACCCCTAACCCCCCTTGCTTAGGCCGGTGTGTGAACGTTAAATTATTGAATACATATAAAGGTTAGTAAGGTTTTGAATATTCAGTGAATAATAAAAATGTGAACCGTTGAAAATTCACAGGTTGAACATTCGCAGTGGAATAGCGAAATTTTCTTGATTTTTGTATGTCCAGTATTTTCTACAAATATGGATAAAATTTTGAATAAGTGTGCAAATTTTTGTGTCTCTTCCTAGAGGATACATTTTTCTCTTGTACAAAAAACTTATAGGGCCCTGGCATAATATCAAACACTAGTGAAAAAAGTGAAGGGTATTTAATAGGTGAAGAAACTTATAGGATGAGTTAGAGTCAGTTCGTACTCGTAGTTCAGAATTTAGGTTATGTAGTTGTTGTTTGAGAGTGAATAAGGCCTAATATGACAAACGTAATGTTAGTAATGTCGCTGGGTACTTAATTTTGGGCAAAAGGAAAAATAAATATTAAACAACCACAATTTTTATACAAAACAATTTCTGCAAAAATTCCATGACCTCAAATGTCAATAAAAGAATAGAAAAAGTCAACTAAGGAATGAGCTGATCTCTTAAGATAGTCATTATGTAGCGCGGAGCTAAAAGACGATAAAACTACTACTAATAAAAGTTTCCTAAATAGTTATTTACATACCCAGGAGGAAAGTGCCAAAATAAATAACTGTTCAAATATGTTAGTACCCAGCCAACACCGTTACGTAAATATTACGTAAAAGTTATAACACATGATTACTTTGTTACATAAATTCTAGGTAAACTGTAAGTCACAACAAGGTAAAAATTAACTTCCATGTTCTGCATGTTCTGACAGGAAAAAATTATCTTTTTGTTTAAAAGAATGATTTTTATTTTCTGCTTTTAGACCGAATTTTTTATTGTGCCAAAATCTCCACCACAACTTGGATTTCTGGAAAGCGAGTCTTCGAGACAGAGATATTGGAGACCTTCATTCCAAGAGCAAGAAAGGAAACTTTTGTCATGCAAAGAAAGACTTAAGCCTGCTTTAAGATTGCTTAAGGTGAGAAAGGGTAGGCCCACACAGACGTTCTACCACATTTCCCAACTAGCAATTTGTCGACGACTCAACGTTGTGCACCGCGTGCCAACGTTGCGTCGCAACGTTTACTTTAACTCAAACACCACCCACTTTTGCACCAATTTGGTGGATGATTTTTTGGTTGAGTCAACGTCGCGATCGCGACTACAGTTGAAGTAATAGTTCAATGGGTTTTGGAGTACAATTATTTGTTCAAAATATTATTCATTACGTAAAATGATAAATACACTATTCGACTACAAATTAGACTATTTCTAACACCATAATATTATTAAAATAAAATGATATTCTATGTCATATATCATGTTTTGCATCATCATAACATGCGAACTAATGTCAAAATATATAAACAGACGGTAGTTTACTGTCAAATGTACAGTTCGTAGCTCTAAAAAATAAGCGCGCCCTCGATTATAAGATGATTTTATGAAATTAAAAAAAAATCATAGTTTAAAAATCGCTTCGAAAAACCTCTGAAGATGTTGCTTAGGATTCCTAAGAACAAAATACGGATTTTTACATGCAAAAAGACATTAGTTTATTGTAGAAAAAAGCAAAAAAATAATTTTTAATGTTTGTTTACAAATTAATATACAATGGTTTTAACAATCAATCATGGCGGCACTTATTAGTTTCTGTGACAACCAAAGGAGTCCCGTGTCTCGACCGCTTTAACTACTTAACTATGTTTTGAACGGATCCCCTAACTTAAAAGACGCGAAATTGCTCCACAGTTTGGCTTTCTGAGATGCTCACTTAATTTCCGTCCTTGTTGTTTACACAGGACCTTCTTTTTTTCCGCCACACTGGGGAATCACCTTCAATGACAGCTGTCACATGTCAAAATATCGAAGAATATTTATACAATTTGTTCCTTTTCATAGTGCAAAATGTTCAAACAAAACTAATAGAAACTTTACAAAACATTTCTTAGTTACTTTTACTGAATTAATTGATGTTTGTATGACAGAAAGCAGTGCTCCAAAATTGGTTTGTTGCAAACATAACAGAAAAATTGGTTAGATAAAAACAGGCGCGCCCGCGACTCCAACAAACCGGCCAGAAAACGTGGAGCAAATTGATCAATTTTCGGTTTAGCACACACCGGTTTGTAGTCGGCGCCTTCACAACTAAGGAATTACTGTTAGTACAATAGACGGTCATAAAGAGTTGTGATGGCGACTGAAGTTGTGATAAACGTTTAGGCGTCGTATAATAGTCGACATTGTCGACCGTCGCCATGATAACTATTCTTTACTTGTAAAACAACGTTTAAAATTAGTGCAATTCTAATTTTTACAACTTGCACAACTAAAAATTGCTAGTTGGGTTGACAACCATGATTTTAAGAGTAAAAATTGAGGTTTTATTTTAATATCCTTTTCACGCCTGCTTTTCTGGTATATAAATTATATTTACCCATCTAATAAATAGGTTTAGGAGGTATCAGCCGTCAACGAAAACTTGAAATAATTGATGGGTTTTTTGCAAAATTTTGCTTTTGTAAGATAACCATTTTCTTCATACCAGAAATCAGGACTTGCAAAACCTATTTATTATTATTTCAAAGTTCTAATTTTTATTTTGATATGGTGCCTCCTTATAGAAAATAAAATAGAAAAAAAGTAGTAAAACTAAACAGGACTTTTTTTTAGAAAACGAGAAGTAATCTAAACCACCACAGTATCTCTAGTTATTACCTCAAAACTATCGTTCTCTGGGAGGCGGATTCTTACAATGGATGGAACTCTAATTCGTTGAGTGATGTATTTATGAAGGTAGGTTTTCTACCTTTAATCGCTTTAAGAAATAAAAAAATATTTTTTTTTATACCTTCATGAAAAACAGAATTTTAATCACTGCCCAAGTAGCATTCGGACGTCAAACTACGTCCTCTACTCGTTGGCCTAAAAACCCCGAGGTTGGCCAGCGGACTACCAATCTCAGTCCATACGACCCCAATCCGACCTAAATGGGGAATACAAATTCAGGTCGGCTCGACGTCGCTAATTGTACTTCAATGGTATAGTAGTTTACTTATGACGACGTGATAATACGTCCGGCAGCTTACGTAATTTTATATTATTTAATTGATTACCTAATGTGGTACTTGTTTCCCAATGAGCATTTTCAGAAACTTCTGGTGACAGATATTTATATAATTATTATAAAGAGGGTTCCATTGATACCCTAGGGTATTTAGAAGTTTCCTACAAGAATTGAGTTTGTATATTTGTTTTATTAAAGGCTCTAAATTGATGGTACCCTAAAGTAACATAAAACTGGCGTTAACAATATTTCCACGCAAATCTTTATAAAAATTGAAGTCATCGGTTCAAATGTTATATAAATTGGTGTTAAAAATGTTTCCACCAACATATTTATAAAAATATAAGTCATCAGTGACAAAAGTTATATAAATTGGTGTTTGAAATCTTTCTGTCAACCCACCTATAAAACCGTAAGTAACTATCAATTAAAGATATATAATAGATTGGTTTTTAAAATGTTGCTATCAACCCACTTATAAAACTTAATTAACCAACAACAAATTTATATAGGATAAGATTAAAAATATTTCGAGAGACACTTATAAAAACTTGGGAACTCACACACAATAGTTATATAAATTGGTGTCTGTAATATTCTTATGAACTCATTCATAAACCTTTTTTGCCCATAAGGTTTTTTCTATAATTTTGTTATTAATTTCTTTATATAGTGATTATAATACAACTGTTTTTAGAACAAAAAAAAAACAATTTTAATTTATTTTGGCAATTATAAAAACAAAACAAACAAGATTTTTTAAGGTTAGTTTTGTGACATCAAAAGGCGAGTTTTTGCGACCTCAAAAGGAGCGTTTTTGCGACATCAAAAGGCCCGTTTTTGCGAGATACCATACCATTATTATCTTGTTTTAAATAAATCAATCTGAGAGAGATAAGAGATCCAAATCTTTTTGAGATAGTTGCCGATGACAGATATCGGGATCGAATGCATTTTACACCCGATTCCCACCAGCGTTTCCCATGCGCAGTCACCCTGACTCAAAAAACTCATCACGTGGTCCGACATGAACTTGTATAGGCAAATCTCGCTTAGACCACGTGATACGTGTTTTGATTCGGGGGACCCACGAATGAGAAACGCATAGATGGGAACCGTGTTTTAGAAAAAGAGAACAATATAGTAACCGTGTTAAGGTCGCAAAAACGCACCGTGAAACGTCGAGCGCACACGCTGATACTGCTAGTCGGCGGCAAATGTGAACACCCCGGAAAATACTCGCCTGTACACCCTTCGACCCCGCAATCTAACTATATTCTTGAGATAGTTACCTCTGATAGTTATGCGGGCTTGAAGTGTGTGGAGGCGGGTATTTTTCCTGGTATGTGTAGTATGCTGGATCTCTCGAGGAATGCATTTAGGAAAAGAGAACAATGGTAACTATGTTAAGCTCGCAGAAGCAGACCATCAGTGTTCAACACTGCGCCATCTGTAGCCCTTTGTTCCAAGTAGCATCATTTTTTAAAAGGGTTATAAAATAGTGTTGACGAGGTAAACAGTGGTATAGTTGTATTGTTTTTTTTTTATAGAATTGTCGGAAATTTTCGCCATTTTGGATTACAAAAATAGGTTTTTGGCCTAAATAAAAACGTTATTTATGGGGTTTCAACATGTGTTTCAATCGAAATATTGCTTGTTAGGGTTGAGAACAACATACAAAATTCAATATTTGTCCCAGAAAGAAAAAAACGCGTATGAAAAAAAAAACCTATATTTAAATTAATATTTTTTTTCTCGTTTTCTCAAGTATTTTTGGAGCCCATGAAATTTACGTGAGTGTATTCGAAAACTATACAGTACACACGGGACCGTAGCTGATTTTCAGAGTAGGATGACTTGAAAAACAGCTTTTATTTGACTATAGTATATAAATATTTATATTCCTGCTTCAGCTTACCTCACTTTCATTTTTATTTATTTTAGAAGATTGCTAAACACCATTTTATAAATTTTTTTTATTGTAAAAAGAAAAGGAATAATACAGCACAAGCAAAGGGAAGAAAGATGGAAAATCTATATTTCTAAATCCATAAAAACCTTTAATTTGTTATGTAGTGTTGTTAGAACAGTTGTAAAACCTTTTTATTATAATCTCTATACTTGAGGGCTCATAAGGAAGTTTTATAAAATCTATATGTTGTTTTTCTATCCATTACTATGTACCATAAATTTTTATAAGCTGGTGTTGAACAGTTGTTTTTCAAGTCTTTTTTACTCATTTAAGAGATATATTAGAGTTATAAAATTATAACTTATATTATATAACTTAATTATAAGTTATTATATTATAACACTAAATAATATAACTTTTGGTTATTTTATGAAGGTTTTATATTATTTGCTGTAACTTTTATATAGACAAAAATGCTCATTGGGTTAGTAAATTTTAGGTGAAATATATATTAACGAATTATAACTCACAAAAAAGAAATGGCCACCTTTTTATTTCATTAACAATAAAAGTTATGTTATTAAAAAGGGCACTTTACCGAGTAATCTAGAGCGAAATATTTCTGCGAGGGCCACTTTACTGACAAAGTTGGTCAAGATGTAGCGAAAAATATCTCCCCGCCCCTTTCAAATTGGCACAAAATAGCAAAAAGAAAAAAAATGTCTAAAAAAATATATTTTTTGAAAGCACTATTATTAAGTCTCTTTTATTGTTTTTTTTTTTCAAGAAAACCAAGAAAAAAATTATTTTCAATAATGGCTGCCTAAGCTCCAAAATGGCCGAATTTGGGCTGGTATAGTACTATTACCAATTTATCACCTATTTGGACAAAGACACCGATTTGCAGCCCTAATTTTGATCCAAATCTAACTAGCCAACGTTAAACTACGTAATATGTGCAAACGTTATGAATCCGCCTCCATTCTTCGTTGTCCATGGAACCAAAACTGACTTAAAAGAAGAATGACAGTTCAGTTGAGCATAACCTAGAAAAACATTTTCCGTTTTTCCTTGTTTTTTCATTATTTTAAAATTGTATTTATGAAAACACTGCATAAGCTCGAACCTGTCTCGCAGATGTGGGAGAAGAATAACAATTGTTGGTTCCCCATCAAAAAAAGCGACATTAAACAACATCAGTGTGACCCCACTAATGCTTCAGGAAAAGTGGACGGGAAGAAATATAAGTGCGAGCTGAAGGTCCATCAGATTTTTGGTCGGCAGTAAGCCAACAAATTGTGCAATTTGATGTCTCAGACGCAAAATTGTAGGTTAAGTATCCTTCTTTTTCTTCGTTCCCTTTTTGGTAGGTATCCAAATAAGGGCCCTGAAATTCGACGTCGATTAAGGTAACAAGGCCGACGATGTTTCGTGGTCGATTTAGATATAGACGTTAGAACAGTCAGCTTTGAAACGTAAACTGACGTGAATCCGTCTGGGCAAATATTTGTACAAATTACGTTGCCTATTTTGACGTCGTTTAAGGTTCGCATATGCGTACCTGACTCCGTAAACGTCGGATTTTATTACAAAAGACGTTTGTCGTTTGACTTACTAGAAGACAACTTTATTTTGTACCTAATACGACGTCAATTTATGACAGATTAGGTTGGAAGACGGATAAATGCTACTTGGGTGTCCGCAAATAACAAAAACATGGCTTTTTTGGTTACCAATGCCAAACATGTTTTATCGTTCAGGGGCAGAAAAATGATTTTTATTAATTTTTAGCACATAAATAATGTAAAAAAAAATAAACGACCCACAAAAACGGAGTAGCCGGTGGTAAACTAAATGCTTTTGGGAGGCTTTTGTGTTTTAGGTTAGGTATTAAAAAAATAGTGATTAAATTATTCTCTGCGCTTCTTTCTTAAAATCGCGCTTGTAAAAAAACACTATTTTAGCCCCTAGTACACTATTTTTTAAATAATCAAACCTTGACTTTTTGGTTACCGATGCAAAAAAACTGAAAAAAAATAAAAGAAAAATAGCGTAATTATTCTTATCTAAAATTAAGCAGTTTCCCCATTTTTCGACAAATATTTACAAAAAAATCAATTACAAATTACGAGAAAACCACAAACTGTTTTTTTTTTAATTTGATTTGTTGATAAAGATATAAAAAAAATGTTTACAACTCGCGGCTAAACTTTGCTTTTTTCTTCGCGTTTTTAAATCAGTCGATTTTAGCTGCGGATCGTAAAATAGTACTTATTTTTTTGTATACTGTTATCAAAAATTACTTTGCTCATTTTTATTTCTGACAGTTATTTTGTGATATTTTTGTAATGATTTTTATATAAAACTTAAGGAAATTGCTTAATTTTTAGGCAATAATAATAGTATTTCTTAAATTTTTTACCATTTTCCCTTAATTTTCATCAAATTTAGATAAAAATTGGATGGGAATTAAATTTGTTTTGTTCGCCTGATTAATTGCATCGGTAGTCAAAAAATCCATAATTTTGTCATTTAGCAGTTAACTAAGTATAAAAAGAAAATATTTTTAGCTTCTAAAGGATTACAGAGACGCCTTGAAAGCCAAAAATATTAAATATTATTGGAAATCAAACAACAACCTTTTAACGGACAGCAGCGGCGTTACAATAGCGAATCACCATAACGCCATTGACAGAATTATTAAAAAGATTGACAGTGAACACAAATCGGACCCCTGCATTCTCGCGCGACTGTTGCGTAAGTACAATTATTATCCACAAACAAACCTTAGATTAAAAAGAGACAAGATATCTAAAACTTACGGAGACTTTGGTTATATTATTATATGGAACAATGTTCACCTTTGTTTTGTTTACAGCAAACACACCGGTGGCGTACCTACTTAAATATAAATTTACACATGGATTATATTATTAAAATTTTACTATATATAATATGAAATCTGCAAAAAATTTGAGCTTTGGAAGCTTCCTTACAATAAATGTTTGTAGTATAATTTTATACAAAAGAAATTTATTACAAAGTTTATATGATATATATCAATTTCAATTTTCAACACAATAAAATTATGCCAAACATTAAAACAAAGAAACAAAAGTCGTAGCACCTGGAATATCAAGAAAAAAAAAATTATCCACTAGCAAAAAATTATGTTATTGTGTTTGTTAATTTTGGGTTTTTTTTCTGGTCATTATCAGAAACTTACTTATACTGACTTTTTCAGTACACTATAAAGTCAATAATGCTTAGAGTATATAGACATCTAGGACAGATAAAAAGATTTAAATATCAATTCGAAGGGCGAGCGCAGATGCAACGGCGGCAGTATAAATCAACCTTAATATTCTGATAAGAGGTAGAAATTAAATATTCTTGAAAACCTGAACACGTGTGAATTAACTTTTATTGCTGTTTGCAAGTTGGTTTAAGGACTCTTTATTTTATAGTCTTTTAGAAAAAAACCTTCAAAAATATCTTATTTGCGCATTAACTACTTCATCAAAAGTATGCTTTACTTTATCGTCTTTATAAGAAAAAAACCTTATAAAAACGTTCGAAAATATCTCATTTGACGCATTGGGAATTAGCTACTTCATAAAAAAAAAAACGTGTTTGTTGATATTTTAATCTAAGGATCTTCTAGTTTAAGTATATTTTATAAACTTCTTTTTTTATTTTCTGTGTATCTACCGGCATGTACCGCCACTGACTGATTTCATTTGCTCCCCCTTTGTTTTCAAAACATTGGATGATTTGTTCCAAAATATCGCTTTAAATGCACTGAAATATTCTCCTACTAGTAAAAAAACACACTATAATCGTTTTTTGAGAAAATGTGGTTTTAAAAAGACTTTCAAACTGCTTAAAACATCTTGAAATTTTAAAATAAATAACACGAAAAAGCTTATGTCAATAAAAATATCATCCGACCGTCTGCGCTCTGCCGACTTTCCCCTCCCACAAGCCAATCACGACCCAAAGTGGTTGACACAGAATTCTCTGTCCCTATCGTTCTAACGTCGTTGATAAGGATAGAAAAATAATCGATATTCCTTACCTTTGTTTTGTTTTGATTTTATTTGTAAATAAACAGTGTTTATTATTTGCCAAGGAGTTTTCGTTGGACTAGATATCTTGTCTTTTTTAATCTAAGATCCCAACCCACCTATGTAAAAAAGGATAACGGTTGAGTAAACGTGACTTTTTCTATGTTTGAAACAAGGGGTTGTCAACGGTTTTTCAAAATCACGGTCCCTAGAATAGAAACGGTCTAGTAATTTTGCCCCACTCTTCGACCCGATGACGACACAAAGATAGCAGCTGATTTTTGTCCGCCATTTAAAAATTGTATGGCTTTAAATGATTGATGAAATACCTATTTTTTCCTTGTATCTTTTATTATAACTTTTTGTGTATAAGTAAATATAATTTATTTTTGGCCTGCATGCATTGATCTTTCACCAAATAGAAATTAAGGTCATCAGTTGGTAATAGATTCCGTCAAGAAACTCATCGAATGAGTTGGAGTTGGTTCGTATATTTGGAAGCTATTATATAATTATTCTGTTATTTAGAAATAAAGACTTGTTGTGCATACTATATTTAATAAATCTGATTGCAAATTTAAAACGGAAGGAAAGTGTCTTGTTTTTTGTTTTTCATTATTTAGTGATAAGCCTGAAAGTAACATTACAGGTTATTTAATTAGGGTCAGAAGAAAATAATGATAAACAAATACAATTTTTATTACAAAAATTTATGCAAAAATAATATAACCCCAAATGTTACCGTCAAAAAAATCAATAAAGAAAGCAGGCTGATATCCTTATGCAATACGTTCTAGGTAGTGTTGGGCATAATCGATATATTTTAATAATCGAAATAATCGAATGATCATTCAAATAAACGATTATGAACGATCAGCTAAATAAAAATTACAAAATTAGTAATTCTAATGCTAATATATCTTATTGTTATTTTAGATTATGAATTATAGGATTATTTCGATTTTCAAAAGAAAGTTTGGGCGTGGAAATGAAAAATGTTACTTTATTTTTTACAAATTTATTATTTTTATTAACCATCCACAAATTTCTATTTAAAAAGACGATTTGATCTAAATTTTTTGGCACAAGTCTGTTTCTCCTGGAATTGGTGATGATGCCAGTTTTTAAAAATATCCTTTCAGAAGGCACAGACGTAGCAAGAGTGCAGATATATTTTTGATGCATCATGAATAATCCAGGCAGTAGATTTTGGTTTTCTGACCAAAAAACAAGTGGGTTTGAAGAACGTTGGATGTTGGCATTGACAAATACGATTTAACCATTAGAATTTAAGTTATTATGTTATTTTATAATCGTTTCGAATTGAATGATCTCTCGGTCGCAATATTTGAATGATCGATTATTTGGCCATAATTTAAATATCTCGATTATATCATTCATAATCGCCCATCACTAGTTCTAGGTGGTATTGCTTTGAGTTGCCATCAGGTGGACGAAGCAAAAAAATTACTAGACCGTGTTTATTCTAGAGACCGTGTTTCAAAATGGCGTATTTTATTGTTGTTTTTCTTACATTTTTTTTTTAATTTCTCAGTAAGTTTATTCTGACACAAAGGCATTTAAGCTACAAATTAGCCTTTAGGATACTTCACCTGTTCTTTGCAGAAAATACTTACTTTTTGTGGAATTTTTATATAATCCGCAAAGCAGGACAACTCTAGAAGTTGAAATGGAGCAATTTTTGTTGTTGCTTTTTAATACAAAAACAAAAAAGTAAAGAAACAAGTCATAAACAAATGCTCCAACGGTCTCGCCATTTATCTCTCATTTGATGTGGGGTATGTGCAGGAAATTCACAACATGGAAACATTGCCCCCCAATTTATAAACTCAAAGCCACACGTTATAAATTGTAATAAACGCTCGGTTCAACCATTGCTGCTGGCGCTCCCGCTGAAGATACACCTTGATTACGTTGATCTGAATCTGCACAGGGACTAAAACAGCTAAGAACAGATGCACCAACGTGATACAGTAATAAAAAATAAATTAATAGAGGGAGATACTGACTTCGATAATAGCATATATGGCTCAACTGAAAGCCAGATCCATGACAAGTCAAGCAACATTTAGCGATCACAAAAAAAGTACATCTTTGGCACATGGAGTCGAGCATGGAGTTTTTGAAGACCTTGGCGGAAAAACCTATTAACTAACATCTGTGTCAACCATACCTTCTCTGAGTTAACAAGTTATTACTAAGATATCCTTGAGTTTTGGTAAGTTTTTAGCATTCAAATTTTTTTGTGGCTCTATCTTTCATAAAGTATGTGAGATTTTGCTCAAAACTGCATATGTTGTAGGTTTCATTGTCCTGTTAAAAATCTATCATTGCTCCACAGTGATCTGGTATGTGGTTTTCGAGATACTGCGGTCAAAGTTAAACATTTTGGTATTCTGGCCTTTCCCTAAAATCAGTTTTTTGTACTTTTTGTGAAAATGTAAATAATATTTATGACCCAAATTGTAGTCTGAGAATAAGTAGCAGAAAAATATAGGTTGCATCGCACTGGCAAACATGCTTCAAAACAAAAACGTTTGTAACATTTTGAGCCATTGAGCCAAAATCACACACAAAGCCAGTTTCCATAAGGAAAGTGCATCATCCTTAAAAAACGAATCTTCAAAAAAAAAATGTCAAATGCTGAAAACTTACCAAAACTTAAGGATATCTTAGTAATAACTTTTTCTGCTGAGGTCCTCAGAATCAGAAAACTTTTATTACAAAAATTTTTAACAAAAAACATTGTTACAAATGAATTAATAAGGGCCAAAATTTAGTGTTAAAAATTAACCTAAGAATGTCTTCAAAATGACATTTAGATATTAAACAATGTTGACATTAAGGTTTTGTTAATAAAGATTAAAAAATAAATATTGATTTTTCGTTATTTCTAGTAAACTGGTAAAACATCTTATAATTACTGGTCTTAAAATCGCAAAAAAAATACTGGCTACAATATCACAAAAATTGACATTGAAATCTTAAACTATTTACTTAAAATTACATATAGAAAGTTACAAACACATGGAAATGACAACAAGAAAGAGAAAAAAAATATACTGGTAAAATACATATTATACATAAAAACTCATGAAGTATTGTTCTAATTTTGTAAAACTCGATGTGCCAAAGATGTACTTTTTTGTGATCGCTTGACATCGCTCTGGTTTTCAGCTGATCCATATATGCTATTATCAAACTCCATATCTCCCTCTATTCATTTATTTTTCTTGTCTTCTAGACCTATAACAACCTTGGATTTATAAACTGTTGGCGCATATCTGTCCCTAGCCGTTTTAGTTCCTGTTTCAGATTCAGATCAACTTAATGAAGGTTTATCTTGAGCGGGAGCGCCAGCAACAACGGTTGGGGGCACGGACCGTGATTGGGGGTAATGTTTCCATGTTGTAATTTATTTGTTCAAAACTTGCACATTCCCCAGACCAAATGAGAGAGATTATCATGGCGTGGCCGTTCAAGCATTTGTCTGCCTTTTAAATGGTTTTTATTGGTTGGTTCTTTACTTTTTTGTTTTTGTATTCAAAAACAACAACAAAAATAACCTTTCTAGAAACATCATTTTTTTGACACTGTTGATAGTCAGTGTTGCCACACTACTATTTAAAATTAAGGAACCAATGTCGCCAACCTAAATCTCCACTACATGGCGGCGAAAATGGCGGAAGACACACGGCAGTGATTTCTCCACACGGTTATTATCAATCCCTTTCTTTTTTACATCCGTGGTCAAGTCGGAACAGATATCAAATTAACCCAGAGAATATTAAACCTAACCGTTATGCCTCTCAGATTGCTCCATCCGGCCCTTCATAATTTGTCACTTTTTCTTTGGTGATATCGATACCCTATGAGTTTTATTTTCCCTGCTAAATATATATGCTGCAAGTACCAACTTTCTGGGCGGTTAAAAAAATTTAGAAACTCTCATTTTCAGTCACCAGCGAAGAATTTGACAAATTTCGTGACATCTATCGACAGAGTGTTGGACCTAACCAATCAGCTTGGCGTTCGAATGGATCTAGCAGTTTACAAGATGGTTCTCAAGCTCAAACCAGTACCGGATGGGGCGCTTGGGCAGTTCTCATCGGTGGCGCTGCTTTAGTTGGTACTATTCTGGGCGCTGTTGCCAACAGAAATAATAATAGAAATTAATATTAATGAGTTTGCTGCGAAAGAAATTATTAGTTTTTTTCTTAAATTTTAATAATTTTAAAATTATTGAAAAGGTTACTAATCCATTTGTTTCTACTATACTTAATTATTTTTATTGCTTCCATCTTGAGGCCAGACTGTATTTTCCCTTGCATGGATATAATTTATAGGCCTGCTTTTTTTACGCTTTCAGATGTTTGTGTTTTTGTAAAATAGTTTTTAAGCAATGAAATTATATTTTACTATCTACGGGGCCCTAGCTCTCTGTGTGTTTATATATATGTTATTATTATATATATATATGTAAATTTGTTTCAAAAGATGACGCTGCTAATTCCAAACTCTCCGGACCAATGTCAATATTGCAGCTGACATTTTTACACAGAAACTAAATGGTATTGTCATTGTCACTGTCAAAAAAGTAGTCCGATTGAATTTGGATTGGAGTTTTTTGTAGGTTTTTAGTTGATGTACTTGGTACAAAATGTCAAATAAACTAGGTACCCGTAAGAATTTTATAATTATAGACTTATATTTTACCGAATGTGTTTTAATAAATAAAAAAAAACAATAACCACTTCATCACATAAACACACAATAATAAAAAATAAGAACATAAGGTCAGCAAAACAAGACTGGATAACACAACAATGTCAAGAAATAGAAGATCTAGATGCTAAACATGACACTTTCAATTTACACAAATGCATAAAGGAAGCGGCCGGATTATGTAATAAAAGACAAGCTGGAAAATCATACCGGATGCCAAAGAAAAACTAAAAGAATGGTGTAGCTACATAGAACATCTCTTTACCGATAACCGATCCGAACTGCCAGAAAAATTCTCGAACCAAGGCATAGATATAACACCAGGGGAAGTAATACACGCAATATCTTCAGCTAAAAACAGAAAAGCGATAGGGCAAGACGAAGTATACAATGAGGTTTTAAAGCTAATAAAAAACGAAGATTCGCTAAATACGCTGGTCAAACTTTTTAACTTGATTTATCGTAGCTGTAAAATCCCTGCTGATTGGCTAAAATCACCCTTTGTTACGCTGCCTAAAAAACATTCAGCAAAAAAGTGTAGTGATTACCGCCTAAGCAGCCTAATGAGCCATATGTTAAAAATATTTCTAAAGATTATCCACAAAAGAATTTATGGGAAATGCGAATCCTTTATGGGCGACAAGCAGTTTGGATTTCGTGATGGGTTCGGGACAAGAAAGGCCTTGTTTGGGATTCAAATCTTAGTTCAGCGGTCTAGGGATGTGTCGGTGCCAGTATATGCCTGTTTCATAGATTATGAGAAAGCATTTGATCGAGTCCAACACGAAAAGCTTATAGAATCGCTAAAAGAAGTTAGTCTAGATGACTGAGATCTAAAGATAATCGCTAATCTATACTGGAATTAGACTGCTCAAATATGGGTTGATGGCCAACTGTCCGAAGAGGGCCAAATAAGAAGGGGAGTACGCCAAAGTTGTATCTTGTCTCCGCTGTTATTTAATATCTATAGTAACCAAGTAATAGAGAATGCACTTCATAACTGCGAAGAGGGTCTGACCATAAACGGCATAAAAATCAACAACATACGATATGCCGACGACACTGTCATAATAACAGTTACCCTGGAAGGCCTGCAAGAGTTGTTGAATCAAATTGCTACCAAAAGTTCGCAATTCGGGCTTAACTTAAATGTTGGAAAAACAAAATGGATGTTCATATCCAAGGAAAAGAACATCCGAGGCATGTTAGAAGTAAATGGGCAGCAAGTCGAACGCGTGGGTTCATACAAATACTTATGGGTTTTTTCCTCAATGAGAACTGGGACAACATGCAAGAAGTTCGTGCAAGAATTGAACAGGCCAGATCATCTTTTATGAAAATGAAATCAATGTTGTGTAGTCGCGATCTTTATACCACTCTCCGAATTCGTTTCCTTCGATGTTATGTTTTAGCATCTTATATTATGGCATGGAAGCATGGATACTGACTGAGGCCATGTGCAAAATGTTGGAGGCATTCGAGATGTGGTGTTATCGCAGAATACTAAGGATATCGGGTCAAACCATATCAAATCAACCAAAAAAAAGGCACTTTTCGTTTTGACCATCTCCGATTTTGATGATTTTTGGTACACTTATTCTTCTGATCCAAAAACTTAAAAATCCAAAACATTAAATTTTTTGGATAAGCGGTTTGTGTTTTATTGATTTTTGAAAATAAAGAAATTGACCAATATGCCCTTGACAGGCACTTACAAAAATAGCAATATCTCAAAAACTATTGGTCCTATAGAAGCGAGTTATAGCTTGTTTTGAAGGATTTTAAAAGACCATGTAATTTTTTGTTTTTATTTTTTTTAATATTTTTTTTTGAAAAATCTTGAAAACACCATTTTGAATTTTTTTCAAAAAAATACTATTTTTTTTCAGTATTTTTTTAATATTTTTGGAAAATTTCAGGATGGAGAAGTTATTGGTTCTATTTAAGAAAAAATAATATAAAAAACCTTGCAGAAAAAAACCATACATTTTTTGATAAATACCTATATATTTACTCTTTATATCTAAAAACTTGTCAATTGCTCCCAGTCTTGTGTTTATTCCTGCAAAATTTTGAGTATTTCTTCAATTGTCCTCCCCTCCACCCAAGATCTTTTCACCCACCTATTATACATTTAAACATGTTAATTCCTGCAAAAAGTTTAGCTCCTCCCATTACTTTTTATTGGCCCTTACCCCTATTTGTATCATTTCTGGTTCAGACAGGAAAAGTTTTGACAATAATTAATTGCAAACCTGCGGTTTATGTGATAAATTGCTATTTTTTAATTTAAAACATTTATCGGAGTCGTGTGTTGTAAAATGGCACAAAATAAGCCAAAACAATGGACAAAATTTTTTGTGAGGTGTTGTGATCCATGAAGTCAGGAGAAACATTCCGGAAAGTTACGGAATGTCACAAATTGGATGACTTCCTTTAAAGAGGTGGAGACTGGCATGAAAATTTGTGACAATTGTCGAATTAAACTTTCCAAGGAACACAAGTAACAGGATGAACAACCATCTCCTGTAGCAGGGTAAGTAACAGTAACGAATACCTACCTACATTTTTACTTGTTTTTGTTGTGTGTTGTGGCTCTGCTAATAATTTTAGGGTAATTATTTAGTATCCGGTTTTCTGCCATTTTTGGTTTTAAGTGAAAAATTCTTTATGGGGGCACCTACAGGCCTATAAGTCTGATTTCTTCCTTTGCAAAAATTTATGAGTTATTAATACATAAGAGGCTGTTAGATTTTTTTCTGACAAATTCACATTTAAACGATTTTCAACATGGCTTTCTCCCGAAAAGGTCTACAGAATCGGCTCTTTTAGAGTTGAACAAGTCAATAATTTCGACTCTTGAATCTAGGGGAGCGGCCTGTGGACTTTTTTTGGATTTATCAAAAGCATTTGATACAATAAATCATGAAATTCTTTTGGAAAAATTAGAAGCGTACGGGGTTAGAGGAAGTGCTTTGGATTTATTTTGTCGTATCTGACTGAAAGACCACAAAAAGTTACAATAAATTTGAACAACAATAAAATAACGTCAGAATCAAACGTCATAATGACAGGAATTCCGCAGGGAAGTATTCTTGGTTCTCTGCTCTTTGTTATTTATCTTAATGATCTAAACCATGTCATCAAAAATTCAAACCTTCTGGCCAATTACGCAGATGATGCCAACGTAGTGATGCCGGTTTATCGGGAGGGGACCATCCATGAGGAATATTTTGACGTACTAGGTAAAGTGTTCCTCAAATATTTTACAAAAAAAATTAGCAACCAAAATATTTTTTATTGTAAATTTTCTATTATTATTACTTTTCATTTTTTTGTTATACCCATATTAGGTAAATTAGCCCTGTATTAAATATCTTATTATTTTTTTAAAGTATGATTCCATTATTTCTCCATCCTAAAATTTTCCAAAAATGTTAAAAAAAAATTAAAAAATGTGTTTTTGAGATTTTTCAAAAAAAATATTTTTTTTTTAATTAAGAAAAAAAAATTAAACAAACTATATTGTGTCATACATCTTTAAAAATGTCTTTAAAAACCCTTCAAAATGAACTATCACTCGCTTCTATAGGATCAATAGTTTTTGAGATATTACTATTTTTGTAAGTGTCTGTCAAGGACATATTGGTCAATTTCTTGATTTTCAAAAATCAATAAAACGAAAACCGCTTATCCAAAAAAATTGATTTCTTGGATTTTTGAGTTTTTTGCTAAGACGAACAAGTGTACCAAAAATCATCAAAATCGGAGATGGTCAAAACTATTGCCTGGTTGACTTGATATGGCGACCTTATCTTGGATAGACCGAGTAACTAATGTGGATGTTCTCCTTAGAATAAATAAAGAGCTTGAAGTTTTATTTACCATCAAAAAACGAAAACTTGAATATTTTGGCCATATTTTGAGAAATGACAAATATAAACTTTTAAAATTGAAAATAGAATAGAAGAGGTCCAGATCGTAGACGGATATCATGGCTTAAAAATCTTAGACAGTGGTATGGTATTAGTACTACAAGGCAGATCGCGCTGATGATAGCCAACATTCGAAACCACTTGAAAAAGAAGAAGAAGTTTTAATGGTATTTCTAACGTTGGCAACCATGATTTTTCAATTGTTTTCTCTGTTTTTCGGTGGGTTCAAAGAATATCCGGGAAATTTTCTAAGAAACCTTGAATTTTTCAGATATTTTTGTCGGCTTCCGTAGCGCAGTGGGTAGTTTATTTGCGTACCGCACGGAAAGCCCCGGGTTCGAATCCCGGATAGAATAGATATTTTGTATTTGTTCTTAACTCTGCAAAAATACTTTGCTACATTGGGCATTGATCCTACTATGGATGAAAAGTCCCAGTATCAAAAAAACAAAAAATTTCAATGAAATTTTCTTCAACCTTTCCATTTATAAATAATAGAAAATATATTTTTATCAAATATTAAAAATTTTACGGTTTTTAATTTTAAATAAACTTTTTGTAAAATTTTACACTCTGCGGTATTTGTTTCGATCACAATATCACATAATTTTTTTCAGTGGGCAATCGCTCCTCCACCCCAAAAGTTTCAAAAAAATTCGCTTTTGGCGCTCGCTATAATGTCAGTAATTGTTAAAATTTGTGTAAGAGAGAGCTGCAGGCATTTATGATATTTTACCAACACATGCGCAAGTAGCATTCGGACGTCAAACTACGTCCTCCACTCGTTGGATTAAAAACCCCGAGGTTGGCAAGCGGACTACAAATCTCAGTCCATACGATCCCAATCCGACCTAAATGGGGAATACAAATTCGGGTCGGCTCGACGTCGCTAATTCTACTTCAATGGTATAGTAGTCAATTAGTAGTAATTTAATATTATTTAATTGATTAACTAATGTGGTACCCTTTAGTAAATTTTATGTGAAATAACGAATTATAACTCACCAAAAATAAATAGCCACCTTTTTATTTCATTAACAATAAAAGTTAGGTTATTAAAAAGAGCACCTTACCGGTAATCTAGAGCGACATATTTCTGCGAGGGCCACTTTACTGACAAAGGTGATCAAGATGGAGCGAAAAATATTTCTCCTCCCCCCCTTCCAAATTAGCACGAAATAGCAAAAAGAAAAAAAAAATTTTAAAGCACTATTTCGGTTGTAATTAATACCAAAATCACTCAAGCATAATACTAAACGCATCTTTAAGGCATTATCAAGTCTCTTTTATTGTTTTTTTTTTTGAAGAAAAACAAGAAAAAAAATGATTGTCAATAATGGCGGCCCAAGCTTGCAACTCCAAAATGGCCGAATTCGGGCTGGTACTTTTACCAATTTATCACCTATTTGGACAAGGACACCGATTTGCAGCCCTAATTTTATCCAAATCTCACTAGCCAACGTTAAACTACGTAATATGTGCAAAACTGACTTAAAAGAAGTTGAACATAACCTAGAAAAATATTTTCCTTGTGGGAGAAGGATAACAATTGTTGGTTCCCCATCAAAAAAAGCGACATTAAACAATATCGGTGTGACCCCACTAATGCTCCAGATAAAGTGGACTTTAAGTAATATAAGTGCGAGCTGAAGGTCCATCAGATTTTGGCAGCAAGCCAACAAATTATGCAATTTGATATCCCAGATGCAAAGTTGTAGGTTAAGTATCCTTCTTTTTATTCGTTCCTTTTTTGGTAGGTACCCAAATAAGGAACCTGAAATGCGACGTCTATTAAGGTAACAAAGCCGTCGACGTTTCGTGGTCGATTTAGGTATAGGCGTTAAAACAGTCGTCTGGGCAAATATTTGTACAAATTACGTTGCCTATTTTGACGTCGTTTAAGGTTCACATATGCATACCTGAAACGTTGGATTTTATTACAAAAGACGTTTGTCGTTTGACTTACTAATAGACAACCTTATTTTGTACCTAATACAACGTCACTTTATGACAGATTAGGTTGGAGGACGGATAAATGCTACTTGGGTGTAGAACTGAGACTAAATCCCACCCCAACTCAGCGTCTCTTAACCCAAATTTTTAAAAATGATTACGAAAAACTTGAAGACATCTTATAGGTAGGTACTGCAAAAATTTTTGTCTGCAGCAATATAATATCAGATCACACACCAAACCAGCATTTTCCGCTTAAACTGAAAAAAATTGCCTGTATCATTATGACATCGAGATTTTTTTTAAAGCAAAGATGCATAGGCACGCTGAAGGGGCCACAAAAGGATTTTTGGCAGAAGCATCAAGGCATCACAATCTTATAAATTTTTAAGCTTTTAAGAACTGGTCTGGGAGAAAAAAATCTTAATAATTATGATGAAACATGCCATTGGCATATTTTGTAGATAAGTCAAAGGTTTTTATATTTTTTTACTTTTCAACCTTTTCGTTCTCTCGTTTTTACTACTTAACCTGAGGGATAAAAAATGTGCATTAAACAGAACCAATCATGGTAAATTATTATTCGTTACACTAGGAATACATTTGCCTAATATATACTTACCTATTAGGTAACTTCACAGAGCGCATACTGTAATAAGGGTTTTATGCAAAACATCTTTTGAATACGGAGGGCAATGTACCGGAAAGTTCCGGATTGGGTTTCCGGGCAGTATATAAGTCCTTACTCTTGACTCCTTGCCGCACGGTGTCTTTGAACATTGAATAAAGGAGAGATTACCAAAGAGGGGTTTTTGTTTATGGTACAAGCGTTCGGGTATAAAATATGATGGATATGCAAGTAGAAAAATTTTGTACCTGACACCTGCGAAAAGTGTCTTTTCCGCCCCTGACGGCTTGCCCGAACTTCGCTCCGTGTCGTTCGTGCAACTAACTTTGCGAGCGGAGAAGTATCACTTTCCGCACTTGTTAGGTAAAAATTGCAAAAACTTCCCAAGATCATTGAAAACGTATAAAAAATGACATTTTGAGTGTAAATGTGAAGAATAATGCGTGAAATAAGCCAAATGTAATTTAGACACTTCAAAGGCACTAACATTTTATAGATAGAGATGTAGTCCAAGGAATCTAGAATTTTAGTTCAGAATCGGAGCGGACAAGATAAAATTTTGAGGGTAGTTAGGGCCTATATGTAGAAGCTTAAACCCAAGTTTTAGACTTCATCCCCCGGGAGGTTTTTCCGCCATCTTGGATATAGGAGTGCATTTATTTTTCGCGATTTGCGGCTTAAATATGCAGTTTACGGAAAAGTATGCTCTGTGATTTATTTTAGATATTAAGATTCCTCATCGAAACTGGGTATAAAAAAATTCATAAATTCATTATAAACAATTAGGACCATTTTAGTGAAAAATTTAGGGGTTGAACTACAGTTTTCTTACTTTTTTAGCCTTCCTGTGCCATTTATGAAAAAATGTAATCAGGAGATAAATGTAGACCTTGAAAACCTCTACAATATTTATCTCTTAACTTTTTTGCGTACCATTCTTCAGAGCGTGGTGCGGCTGATATTATAAGAAAAGGCTGAATGAAACTGTGGGTAGTTTGGGTACATAAGCGAAAAGATAAATCTACGATTTTTATCTCCGGATTATATTTTTTCATAAATGGCACAGGAAGGCTAAAAAAGTCAAAAAAATGTATTTCAACCCCTACATTTTTCACTAAAATGATCATAATTGTTTAAATAAGGAATTTATGAATTTTTTTATGCCCATAGTTTCGATGGGGAATCTTATTATCTACAATAAATCACTGGGCATACTTTTCCGTAAACTGCATACTTAAGCCGTAAATCGCGAAAAATAAATGCATGGCGGAAAAACCTCCCGGGGGATGAAGTCTAAAACTTGGGTTTAAGCTTCTTTATATAGGCCCTAACTACCCTCAAAGTTTCATCCTGTCCGCTCCGATTCCGAACTAAAGCATTGGAACTTGGATAGATTGCTTGAACGAATGTGCTGTGATACGAATTAAGTAAAAATATTATGATGCTCAGGTGGTGGGGCCTTTTTTACAAGGAGGTCCTAAAAATAATACCTCTACGAAGTCATTTCATCTCTTTTCTGATTAGTGCTATTGTGTTAAGGGCCACACCAATATAACAAAAATATATATTGCACGCCCCTAGGAGGGGGGGGCTTTTCTTACAGGGAGGCCTCAAAACTTGTAAAAAATAACAGCTATATGAAGTCATTTTATCATTTTCTGATTATGGCTAATATGTTAAGGGCAACATCAAGAGAACAAAAAAAGTTATTGCACCCCTAGGTGGGGGCGTTTTTTACAGAGAGGCCCTAAAACTATTATGTTATACAAGTTTTGAAGCCTCCCTGTAAAAAACGTCCCCACCCAGAGATGTGTAATAGTTTTTTTTGTTATCTTGGTGTGATCCTTGACATAATAGCACAAATCAGAAAAGGGCTGAAATTACTTCATATAGCAATTATTTTTTGCAAGTTTTGAAGCCTCCCTTTAAAAAACGCCCCCACCAATATTTTTTTTTTGCTATCTTGGTGTGGCCGTTAACATAATAGAACTGATCAGAAAAGAGATAAAATGACTTAACATTGTAATTATTTTTTGCAAGTTTTGGGGCCTCCCTGTAAAAAATGCCCCCACCTACAGGTGTGCAATGATTTTTTTAATTGTATTGGTGAGGCCCTTAACCCAATAGCACTAATCAGAAAAGAGATGAAATAACTTGAATGAAATAATTAATAGACGTCTGGAAATATTTTTTTTGTTACCTTTGGTGTGTCTTTACCAAAACTATGTAAACCTCCAATGGGACGAAAAGATTAATTTTTTACTGCCACCACCTCTCTATCTATTATACCTAAGTCCATAAAAAATGTCCAATTTGGTCATGGAGAAAACCTGGAAAAATCATGGAGTTTTTTGACTTTGGAGACTTTAAACCTTAATTAGACTGTCAGATAAAAAAAATTGCTTGAGGGCGGAGCAAATAAAGATAGCTTTTCTAAAAATTCTTGCAACTTGTTAGCTATCGTTTTATCGGGATAGGACCAAAATTTACTTGACTTTCAGACGACCCTGTTTCATACAGGTGTTCCCAACGAAAACTGAAACGTATTTTTTTTAGAAAAATCGATAAAAATGCTTGAAAACGTCGATTATGTTTGAAAGGGGGAAACTTTTTGGTATTTTTGTAATATGCACCCCCTACGAGGGGTTACTTTCACCCCTATTTTTTAGATATGGAACATGGGTCGAGTGGTACCTTATTTTGAAGGGTTTTGATTGTCTTTAAAATGCGACGTACTTTTTTCGAAAATTGATTGAACATTTTCGTGATATTTGCTGTAAAACTTACCAAGGGCAAATAAAAAAATGATTTTTTTGAGCATGATATCTTTAGATATTAACTTTTTCCTCGGACACGTCGATTATGTTTGCGAGGGGGACACTTTTTGGTTGCCTCGGTGTATCCATAGAGTGCAACCCCTATCGAGGGGTGACTTTCACCCCTATTTTTTAGATAGGGAACATGGATGGAGTAGCACCTTGTTTTGAAGGGGTTTTTATTGTCTTTACGACGCTATATTTTTTTTGAATTTGAGTCGATTTGTTTTTGAGATACCTATTGTCATACATGGGCAGATTTAAAGTTGGTTTCTTGAGCATCTACCATCGACATAATAATATCTACCTTTCAAATAAATTTTAAATAAAATAAATAAATAAAGTGACAAACTTTGCTAACTTCTGTTTAATTCGTTTTCTTCTGGTGACAAGAATCATTTTTTAAGTCTGATATGTTGATTTTTAAGAAGATAAAGATTTATTGAAATTACGTTGGAAGCAACACCTTTTAATTAAAAATAAAATATTTTCGGGGCAAGTTTGACTTTTAATCAAAATTTTTAAGAATAAATCATTACTAGTATGAGTATGTGGGAAGAAAATAACCCTCATATTAATTCGAACAGATTTGAAAAATTAAATAAAAATGTGCATTTTTCGAAAAATAATTTTTAATCTGGCTATTGTAAGTTTGACAACAGATATCTTCAAAACTAATCTGCCGAATTTTGAAAAAAATATGAAGTTATAAAGACAATCAAAAACCATTCAACGACCCTGTTTCATACAGGTGTTCCCAACGAAAACTGAAACGTATTTTTTTTAGAAAAATCGATAAAAATGCTTGGACACGTCGATTATGTTTGAAAGGGGGAAACTTTTTGGTATTTTTGTAATATGCACCCCCTACGAGGGGTTACTTTCACCCCTATTTTTTAGATATGGAACATGGGTGGAGTGGTACCTTATTTTGAAGGGTTTGAAGGGACGTACTTTTTTCGAAAATTGATTGAACATTTTCGAGATATTTGCTGTCAAACTTACCAAGGGCAAATAAAAAAATGATTTTTTTGAGCATGATATCTTTAGATATTAACTTTTTCCTCGGACACGTCGATTATGTTTACGAGGGGGACACTTTTTGGTTGCCTCGGTGTATCCATAGAGTGCAACCCCTATCGAGGGGTGACTTTCACCCCTATTTTTTAGATAGGGAACATGGATCGAGTAGCACCTTGTTTTGAAGGGGTTTTTATTGTCTTTACGACGCTATATTTTTTTTGAATTTGAGTCGATTTGTTTTTGAGATACCTATTGTCATACATGGGCAGATTTAAAGTTGATTTCTTGAGCATCTACCATCGACATAATAATATCTACCTTTCAAATAAATTTTAAATAAAATAAATAAATAAAGTGACAAACTTTGCTAACTTCTGTTTAATTCGTTTTCTTCGTTCGTTGGCTTGGCAATTCGTTGGCTTTAATTTTCTGGTGACAAGAATCATTTTTTAAGTCTGATATGTTGATTTTTAAAGAGATAAAGATTTATTGAAATTACGTTAGAAGCAACACCTGTTAATTAAAAATAAAATATTTTCGGGGCAAGTTTGACTTTTAATCAAAATCATTAAGAATAAATCATTACTAGTATGAGTATGTGGGAAGAAAATAACCCTCATATTAATTCGAACAGATTTGAAAAATTAAATAAAAATGTGCATTTTTCGAAAAATAATTTTTAATCTGGCTATTGTAAGTTTGACAACAGATATCCTCAAAACTAATCTACCGAATTTTGAAAAAAATATGAAGTTATAAAGACAATCAAAAACCATTCAAAACAAGGTGCCACTCGACCGATGTTCCTTTCCTAAAAAATAAGGGTGAAAGTCACTCCTCGTAGGGGTTGCACTCTATGGAAACACCGAAGTAACCAAAGAGTGCCCCCCCCCTCGCAAACAAAATCGACGTGTCCGAGTAAAAAGTTAATATCTGAAGATATCATGCTCAAAAAAAAATCATTCTTTTATTTACCTATGGTAAGTTTGACAACAAATATCTCGAAAACTATTAAACTGATTTTCAGAAAAAATACGTCGTTATAAAGTCAATCCAAAATCTTTCAAAATAGGGTACTACTCGACCCATGTTCACTATCTAAAAAATAGGGGTGAAAGTCATCCCCCGTAGAGGGTGCATCTTACAAAAATACCAAGACTGCCAAAAAGTTTCCTCCTTGCAAACAAAATCGACGTGTCCGAGCATTTTTCTAAAAACCTACGACAAATACACGAAAACGCCTCTGTTTCGTTTTCGTTGGGACACTGTGTACATCCCTTTTGCAACTATTTTGCATAAGGAATTTTTTAGGCACCATAAAACAACCGTACTCGCTTCGATTTTTCCTCATTCATCAAAAAAGCTGCCCTACATTTTAATTACTTTTTATGTATGATGTATAGTGAAGGTAAAGCGTTAAAGAATAAATTAATAAATCTCGACATGAAAAAAAATGTAGAGTGAAGATCGTGAGTTCGTAAAAAAAGGTCCATAAAATATACCACATATTAAAAAAATATGTTTCAGGCACATTTGGGAAAAAAACGCTAAAATAAATTAAAAAATTGGTGCTAGAAAACATGGATAGTCAACCATACAATCAATTATTTTATGTTGAAAGAACATGAAAATATAAAATTTTTGGGTAATATTTACGAAAACCAAAATCTGAAAACCACATATTAATAGCTGCTTTACTTCTAACGTTATGATGTTTTTAATATATTTTCACGTTTTTTCAAATAACTCGGAAACTAAAGATCCCACGAATTTGGACTCTATAACAAAATTTGTAGTCCATATTTAGAAAACTTAACCATATTTTGCTACTTGCTTTTTTTCCAAAATTACGATTTTTTAAAATATTTTATCCCCCTTTCAACCCCCCGCCACCCTACCCAAAAGTTAATCAGTTTATGATCAGCCGATAGAGAATTTTTGAACCAAATTTTGTTAAAATCGATTAAGGCGTTCTCGAGTTATCGTGTATACAGACAGACAACTTTTTTTTTCGTCGATTAAGGTGTTTTGAAACCTTAGTAACTCATTTTTTTTCACCATTTTAATAGTCCCCCAAAAATAATCATATTTACCAAATAACAAGTTAAAATTACGACAAATGATGATTTTTGTTTTTTTTTTGAAGCCTTGCCTTGTTATTGAGAAATAAGCACGTTTGTACAGGGTGATTCACCATATTTTCCCAACTACATAAATCCTTTATTATTAAAGATAGAAAACAAATTTAAATACAAAAGTTTTTTGACTTCATTGACTGATTGTCAAAGAATGAATATCAGGATTTTGACACTTAAAACATTACCAAAATTTTAGAAAATCACTATCAGTTTTTAGGGCTATACTTTTTGACATAACGTCTACAGAGAAATTCAATAAAAACTTAAATGAAATGGTTCAACACCGTACTCAACTAAAAAGCCAGTTAACTCATTTTCGTTTTAGTATCCTTTGGCCTATGATCGGTGCCATATTGACACCAAACTGACAGAAAATCCATGTTTTACTTGTCAATTTGGTTATAAAAATGGCAGCCACAATAGGCTAAAGGGCACTGACGCGGTAGGAGTTAACAGGCTTTTTAGTTGAGAATGGTGTTGAATGGTTATATCTTATTAGCGAGACTTCGTAGAAAGTACACTTCCGGCCACATAAAATACGTACGCCGATTTTATATAGTGTATTATGGGCCTCGCAACTCAGTAACCTTTTAGGTATTTGAAATTGACAAAAAATGTCACCGTCAGATTTTGTTGTTGTCATACGCTTATACAGACCGCTTCAAGCTACTGCGAACATAGGGCGGAAGAAGTCTAATTTGCCAGTGGACGTACATGCAGAGACACCGCACGCCTATCAGTGAAGCAACCAATACTCAGGCTTGCGATCACCACTTGCATGACTTTCCTTTGGTATTTAGTACGCCTCTAACCACGGTGCTGTGTGGAGCGTAGTCAATGAAACCGGAATTTTCTTATTTTTTGTCACTGATAAATAAGAGCGTTTTATTGTCAACTGCTCAGATTTATCAGTGACGACGTGTTACAATGAAAATAATAAGGAGAAACAAAATAAAAGCAAGTTCTCAAAATAAAATAATACATTCTAAAAACCAAAAAGATTCTCCCAGTCAAAAAAAAATTAAAGCAAATGTTCGAAAAGTCCTCCTTGCTCGGCTAGACAATATCCGAGCCTACTATAAAAACCCCTTCTAACGTTTCCAAGCATGTTAGGGGTGATAATTTGAAAAGATTCTTCAAAAACAGATAGAAGTCATTAGGAGCAAGATCGGGAAATCGAGCTGGCCATAAAATAGTTCCACGTGTACTTATAACCCGATTAGGAAATACATTATCAAGATATTCCCTAACAAGGCCAACATTGTGAGCGGAACAACCATCTTGTTGAAACCATGTTTCACCAAATCTTATACCTAACAACTGCCTAGCAGTTGGAATAATGTGCTGCTGCAGTAGATCCAAGTATCTAGGACCATTCAAATTGCAATTGCCGTTAATAAAAAATGGCCCAATTACGTGTTCCCCTATAATACCCCCCCCAAACATTTAATTTTTGGGGATACTGTGTTCTTACGTCAAAATACAAATGCAAATTTTCCCTCGACCAATATCGAACGTGTGTTGGGTTATGACGATTTGACCATTTGACCATCTGCACTTTTTCGGCAACTTCGTGGACATCCATTTTTGGTTTTAAAAATGTATTATTTCAATTAAGAACTTACCCATCTGTTTCTCGAGCAAGGCAGAAATAAAACAAAATAATAAAAACAAAATGAATTTCCAAAAGATAACACTGCAGCTTGCTTCCGAATCCACCTCGGTCGTACGGCACGGAGAGTAAATTGGACTTGATTCCCCCTATGTTCGCAGTAGCTTGAAGCGGTCTGTATTTAAAAACACAAAGCATATACCTACGGACTTAGAGAAAACTCTTACTAAGGGCATCGCAAAAATCAAGTTACAGCGCCTCTGGGGACTCGGTCTCGAAGCTCACGCGACAAATTGCACCGATGACATCTATCTTAATCAATGTCCATCAATGTCATCGTCTTTTCGTTTTTTTCATGAGGTCTTTTTATTGAAGTTTTTAGGTTTTGTGTGTTTTTGACCTTTTTTCAACTGTTACAGTAATTTCTTGGATTTTTGTAATAAGTACAATTGGAAAACTATGCCCAAGTGTTGTGTCTGGAAAGCGATGTGATCAGAGGATCACATCGCTTTCCAGACCCTAGAGATCAAGCTCGCCAAAGACAATAGTTTGCCATCTGAAACGCTTTATAGGTTTAGAGTATGCACCCGACATTTTAAACCAAAAAACTATTCAAAGAACTGTGGACGAAGCCTTCTAATGCGGCATGCAATTCCATTCTTGCATTTACCGCCAGAGTTTGAAACAGTCTTTAATGGTAAGTACCGGGCAAGGTTTTTACATGCCAGAGGAAAACACCCTATTTGCTTACTATGTTACCATAATTGAGATCCTAAAAAGAGTTTTTAAACCACAAACACAAATTACCGTAACCGTATTATTTTGCCCACATACAAACTGCCAATGTAAATAGAATAGAAAAGAAAATCACAATTGCTGTTTTTGCAAATTCACTTTCACAAAAAATTAAAAACCTAACTAAACAAAATACTAATTATCACCTACCAGCTGCAGCTTTAAGCCCCGTTAAGCCTCCGTAATTAAGTAACGTATTTCGGTTCGGTTATTTTTGGATACGGGAGAAAAATAACCGATTTTGACTACGGTATCACCAATTTTGATGGGTTATAAACGCTCTAATAAGACATTAGACACTTAGTAAATATTTTAACGTATCGGTATCGGTATACCTGACTTGTTCGTGCCATTTTTCGAACGATGCCAGCTTTTTTGATGGGTGCGATCACAGAACAGCTGATTCCACTCGTTGCGTACGGAGGGATGTACGTAACGTTACGAACTCACGAACGTACGCAACGATTTCAACGATTCGTTCGAAACATCGTATAAACAAGTGAAGAATGTATTGTATTTTGACTTTATTTCAAACGCGTTAGCTATACAGATACCGATGCGATGAAATATTTACTTTAAGTGTCTATTTATTTAGCCTATTTGTTAATTACTTTTTTTAGCCCATTCCATTCAAAAATGCTGATTGGTAACCAGTTACACCAAATTTTTTGAAAATGAAGAAAAGTCACAAGTCTTAAAAGAAAGTGCTGCTAGTGAGACCGACATGAGAAGCTTAATAAATGGTTTATTAATAAATACAATAATTTCGATATATATGTATGTATCTTCTTAAAAGAATAATATAATATATTAAATACGACGCATTTGGTTTATTTCTTAAATTTATAGTCATTAGAATCAACAATATTTTGGAAAATAAAATTAATTATTGATGAATTAGGTTTTCCAAAATAATTTTGTTTCTAATGAACTGAAATACTTTAAAAAATACCCGAATTCAAATTTCCTGGCACCGACGCCGCTACCCTAATTCAAGTTTCGAGACCGAGTCACTAGAGGCGCAATGGTAGCAAAAAACTTAAAAACAGGGCCCTAGTGGTCAGATCGCCTTCTACAGGGTTCCTAAGCAAATCCTTAGGGGGCCAAGCAGCCGTGTATAAGACGCAGACAAACGGAAAAGCACATTAGGCAGAAAAGGATGGGTATGGGGCGATGTTGTCACTACATTTTGCACATAGTAAATTCATTCCAGGTTGTTGTTTTCTAATGTTTTCCATTTTCATACCTTTAGGACTGGAATAAAAATTGTTTTTGCTCGACTTTAATACCAAACTGATGAAAGATATCGTAAAAAAAAAATATTTTTTGGATTTTCATTTTGTAACCATTGTCTTTACGCACTGTTTACAGGCTGGGGACTGAGATACATGCAAATGCCTAACCTAAAGCGTTCATACCCGGCCGGAGAAATCGACTGAGATATTTCCGTAGAAACTTTATCAAGCAAATAGGACGGGTTGACGTCTTCGAACGTCCAACCCGGGTTTTGCACTTTGATTCGAAATCAAAAAGGAGGAACAGTCAGATGTGGGGCCGTGCACAAATTACGTAACGGTGATTTTACCAATTTTTGACCCCCTCCATATGTAATGTTTTGTAACGGTTTGGCACGCCACTCCCTTAATATTACGTAACGATTTCAAGACCACTACCCCCCAAAAAAAAAACTTATTCACTTATTTTCATTCCAAATTTTCTTAGTTTCACACAAATGCAAACACTGTCGAAAACCCCCCTCCCTCCTACGTAACGTTTTGTAACCCCCCCCCCCTATGACCATTACGTAATTTGTGCACGGCCCCTGTAGTCCCAGTGGAGGAGGGCGAGAAAATTGATATTTTTTTCTTAAAAATTATACTATTTAGACCTATTTCTTTGCATTCCCGAAATTACGTAATTTTTGAAAAAAAATTGTAAGCGGCGCCATTTTTATATCTTGGGTTTGGTTTTTTAACATTTTTGCGTTCGGATAATTTAATTGAAAAATTTTTGCCTGCGGCGCCCATTATCTTCTCACTCGAAACCAAGATCCCCCGTTTTAGGAAAACTGATCCAGTCTCTGTTTCTAAATTTTTTCGAATAAAAGTAGAGTATGACCATGGGGGAAATAATTTGTTTCTACGGTATGATGAAAAAAGTGTCAGAGCTCAAGTTTTTCGTAAAAAAAACGTTTTTTGTAAAGAAACAGAGCAAAATAAATATTTTCAACCCTTTTTGGGTGTTACAAATATTGGCAGCCCCTTATTTTTCGCTTTTACTCTCCCGCTAGTTTTGAAGAATTGGTTCGCTACATGTTTCGAGATCATGTCATAAAACACCTCGAAAATATCAAATGTAGTGTAGGGCCAGCTTTATTTAAAATCAATAATATCGCAAGCAAAAAGCTCTGCAGGAAAAACAGCGCCGTTTATTGATTTCTTTGGCTGCTAGTGCTAGCTGCATGGTTTGGCCGTTTCCGGATAGATGTCACTAGTAGAACAGAATGGAAAGAAATTTAATTAAAAGCGAAGATATTTCTTTCTAATGTTAACAACCTCACGAGTTTATCGCTCAGTATCGTAAATAATGGACCCTGCCGCCTCCTTTAAGCAAGAAAAAGCTGTGGTTTGGACCTGAAAACATCTAATTTTTAATTATTATCTCATGGTGTGGCCGCCATCTAGCGGAATTTGCAGACATCTTGTAAACGGTTATTATTGCAACTATGATTTATGCTCACAATGAAAGAGTGGCGACAATTTTTTCTCATGAAAGCAGTCCGGAGATAATAACAAACTGGCACCATTGCTCAATATACCTGTTTCTTTTGTGCGCGCAGAACTTTCTATGCCATTTCTGTTTGATTTATTGAAATCCTATCCTTAAGGAAAATCTTAGGAACCCTGTATACCCGTAGGTACATATTTTGTGTTTAAAAATGCCCCAACTAAACAACTAAAATTACACGGTGGTTGGTCGGTTCAAAGAGTAGCGGCCCATTATGGACGAAACAAGGCTACATTGTAAGAATAACAAGAAAGTATCAAGAAGAAGGAACTGTTCGACGAAGGCGAGGCACTGGCTTGACCCAAGTCAGTACGCCCCAGCAGGATCAGAAACTGATCGACTTTCTTGAAGACCACCCATTTGCGATGGTACCAGAGGTGAAAATTGAGGCACATATTTCTGGATCCATAATAACAACGCGCAGACGGATAAGCCGTTCTAGGCTTAGTGCGGAAAAGAAGCAAGCCAGGTTAATTTTTGCACACTAAACTATTCACTACAAGAAGAAGAATTTTGGCACCAAGTGGTCTTCACGGATGAAAAAATCTTTCAGTCCCACAATGACAGCAAACAAATTTTGGTATATCGCCCGCCACGAACACGCTATCTCGAAAAATATATTGCTGGGAACGAAGGCCGGGCTGGAAGATTTTCCGTGAATGTGTGGGGTTGGATATCGGCGAGAGAGGATATGGGGCTCTTTTTAGAATCCATGGAAGATTTACGGCTAAGGTTTATGTTGATATGATGAGAAATATTATGCTGCCAGAAGCAACCATTCTTCGTCTAGAAGTCTAGAAGGTTTTTTGTATCAACAGGATAACTGTCCTATCCATACCGCACGCATTTCCAAACAGTGGTTTCAGCAAAACAACATCGGTTTTGCCATGGCCGGCAAAAACTCCTGACGCCAATCCCATGGAAAATGCGTGGGGCCTTATAGAAAAAAATTTAATACGAATAAATATTGTTGCCAGAAATTCCAACCACTTAATGGAGCTCATAGTCAGAGAGTACGACGAAGTCATTGTTTCAAATCCAAATTTATTTCAAAATTTAGCAAATTCCATGCCACGAAGACTGGCAAACATTATCGAGGCTGACGGGGCAAGCTACTGAAAAAACCTTTTCCTGTTTTTTTTTTTAATTTACGTAGTGTTCCCAAGTAACATTTTAGGGCATATTGGGAAGTTGGAAGGTTAATATAACCAATCATATGTCAAAACATACCCCGTTTTCCTTCAGAAAATTACTTTGTAGTTTGAGGTTT
Organism: Oxystoma pomonae; assembly: GCA_963921995.1. NCBI lineage: Eukaryota > Metazoa > Arthropoda > Insecta > Coleoptera > Brentidae > Oxystoma > Oxystoma pomonae. The sequence goes on along the minus strand of OY998169.1, from coordinate 85,342,950 downwards.
GAAAATAAGTTTTAAATTGGACCAAATAACCTTAAGGAACGGTCATTGTATACACGACATTTTAAAGGTTTTCTTTTAGGATATTTTTCGAATTATTTTCCTGGTATCATGACTTCAAAGTTGTTTCGAATATAAAGTTAAAATAGAAGGTAAATTGATGGTAAACTTGACTTGAGATTCTACTCTGAGGTCCTCGCCTTGTTTGGGCATTTTTTGGTCAACATTGCTTGTCAAAAGTTTTTATTAATGTCCTGAAGAAATCCCTCAATGTTAAGAACTTTTTTGGTTTAAAGTGGACTCAAAGTTACTTATTTTTGACCTACAGTTATTCCTCAAAGTTAGGGTTTTTTTGAATAAGTTTTAGGACAAAAATTTGTTTTTTTGACCAAATAAGTACAACCTAAAAATATGTTCGAACTTTATGGAAAATTATTCTATTTTATTTAACCATATGGAATATTAAGATTTGATTAGGTTAAAACTTCAGTTTTGTTTTTCTTGATGGGAAGAAAGTAGTTCTGGTAGAAAACAAGAAAACTCCTTTGCGTCACGTGTCCTCTAACGAACTGTCATGATCAGCTGTTTAGATTAATCAATAATCATAACTTTCATGTTCCTTCTCGGTATTTCCAAATTATAAGATATTTCCTTAATAACTATTGTATCTTCAACCTTTGTTTGGATTTTGGCCTATTAGATACCTACCCTCCTATAATAAAAAGGGTTAGGAAAAACCAGATGGAAGCTCAAAATTCAAACAAAGAAAGTAGATGTTTAGGTAAAATTTGGGTTTAAGGAAGAGAGAGCATTCACGTTTTGATCGTCGAAAAGGATACTCTGTGTTAAAGTGCCTACCTAGTAGTGGTGATCCTGACAGTTTTGTGTTTGAACATGCCAAAAGAAACAAACCTTTCACAGCATCAAGCAGTTTATTCAGAAAAGTTAAACAAATTAAAAGTGATAGTGGGGACCCAACAAGTCCTAGTGGATCTCTACAAGTGCCGAACACAACCAATGGGAATACACATCCGCCTTTATGTCAACAATCAACATGACAACCGAACAATGGGCAGGGGGTGTGCGGGGAAAATTTGGCAATGAATTCGAAAAATGGATAAACCGTCCTTGATGCAAAATTGATAAGAAATTTTGGCTTCAACATTAGAAATTTTGTGTTTGAGGGAAAAAAACATGGTTAACACGACTTTTAGGGCACGGTCGCCAAAAAAATATAAGGCTCCATGTTTTTTTTTTCTTTTTTAACAAGTCTTTATTATTTTTATTGAAAAAAAACAACAAAATCTTTATGGAAATGATTTGTTTACACTTGTTTCGTACCCAAATATTAGATTATGATTACAAATTGGAAATAATATTTAATTAGTGTTTTCCCGAAGCATAATTTTCGCGATGTTTTTGTTAAAACTGCATGTTTCGATGGGCGCGTGAATTTTATGGAAGTAAAAGTAAACAATTCAACAAAAAAATTTCCGGCGCATGTCAGTTTCCTCCCATTAATAGTTTAAAATAGTAGTTGATCCCCTATGATTAAAAGATAGCTCTGATTTTTCATCACCATTTTTTATTTCCAAAATTGTTGTAGGCCATGGACATAATTATTACTTTTCTCTTTTTTTATTTTCATTTAAAAATGTTTTCATCTCCTTCTATTCTGACACGTAGAGTAGAGAGAGAGAAACAAGAGGGCACTGAGAGGGCATTGTGTACAATAGGACACAAATTAGGTTGAGCATTTATGCAGATGTGTACATGTGTCCCAAAAGTTGGTAAAAAGTGTCCTCTGGGCAAATGCACCTTCAGGAAAAAAAATTTAATTACCTATTTTATCCCACCAAATTACCTTGATTTTTGTCCCCACTTTGGTAAAAAGACGGGAAATTTCCCTCTTTTTTGACCTCCCAGCTTTTTATAAGAAAAAATTACTGGCTTATCTCGGGAATATTTTACCAAATTTTAACCAAAAATGTTACTTGGGTTCTTTTCCTTTCGCCAAGCAGTTCCTTCTTCTTGATACTTTTTTCTTATTCGTACAATTGTGGTCTTGTTTTGTCCATAATGAGCTTTAAGAATAAGTTTTTATAATAAAATGTTGAATAATTCAAAAACATTATTTTATTCATTAGTATATTAGTCTTTTAGTAAAGTGTGGCCAGTCTCCTAATTTTTGTGTTTACAGTCAAAAGATCTAACCTGTAATTCGAAACCGTCAAAGACAGTTACAATAAGCAACGCAATTAGCAAAACTTAAATTCAAAAGACCTGCAGCTAACGCATTTTATGTGGCCGGAAGGTATTTTAAAATAAAAACCCTAACAAACAGGCCGGACTTGATATGTAATTTGAAAAAAATACAATAGTATTAAAGTAATGTGTACCAAATTTAATTTTAATAGTTATTATAGTTTTCAATAAAAAAGTTTTTAAATATTTTTCGGTAATACTATGAACTAATGTGATATTTTTTTATGAAACTTCATCACTGAGCCGTTAAAATGTTATACTTTGATCGCAATTTTGCAATGAATGGGGGTTATTTTAAGTAAGATTAATTTTGATAATGCATTATTGGCAGACTTTGCCAGCCCAGTTTACTTTCTTTGATGTATGGATCGCTATCATGACACCCAAGGGTCATTTTTAACTCAGTGGCGTCGAGAAACTACCTATACGGAAGTTTCTCTGTGGTTTCAGTTTTAATATTTGCATGAATAATCACTTAAACTTAAACTCTGTTGTTTACGTGTCTTTGTCAAAATTAATCCCAAACTGAGCTCACTTTTTAACCCCGCCGCCAATGCGAAAAAGAGGGGTGTGATGTTTGTAGCTCGTCAACCAGTAAACCGATTTGATGCGGTTTTGGTTTGGATCCTATCCTTCAAGGCGTGCTATTAGCTACCCAAGTAAAAATGTTTAGTTGCCATAACTAAGAAATACACTAAAATTAACGTTGCAGAAAATTCTAAAACTAGTCATTTTTGCAACTGCCGCTATGATGGAAGAGAAAACGACACCACGCCGTTGTTATTAACTAGGGTATATTTGGCAACCCTCTAACAACGTTTATTTGTACAGAAATGTAGATGTAGACATAGAGGTATTCTCTATCTACAATGTAGATTGGGCACTACCCAGACAGCACAACTTATTCCAATGGATTTCCAGTGGACAATGCATCAGCTATCCATTGGACAACCAAATCCGAAAAAAATGTTGTCCACGTCGTATCCGTTGGATAATACAAATGTCAAAAGGACTTCTCAAAAAGGTTCAAAAGCGTCAATAATTTAATTTATTACACTTTTGGGACACTATAATTAATCCAATTGCTATCCAGTGGACTAACCACTTTGTCCAACAGATACCCATGGGAAATCCAAAGTGTCTTTTTATGGTTCCGTGACTAACAAAAATTATCCAATGATTGTCCGTTGGACCAAAAAAATAGTTCCAATGGACATAAAAACATTACTAAAACACAAACAGTTTGTTTCGAAACATGGATATCTTTTAGGCTTGTTTTTTTTGTCATCCACTCTGTCCAATTAAAACCGAGGTTGAAACTTTGTCTCATTTGGACAATGATTGTTTAGTGTCCAGTAGACCTCCAAAACCAGTCTGCTAAAGGACATTTATTATTGGGCCAAATATGGAAAACAGGAAAAAGACATATCCGTCCGCAAAAAAACTATAAAGTACATTTGCTGGACAGAAAATGGAGTTCCGCCGGATATAGTCTATTTTTGGTCCAATGGACCAAAAGAAATCATTATCCATTGAATATCCAAAAAATAACTGAAAGAAAAAACAGTTCTTTATGGATCAAAACTGGAAATCTTTTGGACTCAGTTGTTGTGTCATCTACTGTATCAGGAAAAACCTTTCTCTAATGGATATCCCTTAATGGCCCATGGACAATGCGGACAGTTTTGGACAAAAAATGGACAATGTTGATTTCAGGTCTGATCTGGTTGAAAAAAATTACTTCAGGGGCGGGGTAAATAGGGATAGTTTTTAGAAAAGTTCGCATTTTTGCAAGGTTTTAAAAATATTAGTGAATTTACACAATCAATCATTGGTTACTGTGTGGCCATAGTGGATACTATCAAATTACTTGCTGCTTGTAATTATATATATAATGTAATATAATTACCTTGAATTTTTGCGTATAGGTAAATCATAAATTTACATTTTAGAAAGTAATTCAACCTCTTACATTTTAAAGATATTTTTTTTTGTGAGATTTTACAAAAACGTTGTAAACGGAATTATGCAATCTGTAAAAAGCAATTGTAAATTTTCATACTTTTTTTATGAGTGAAGGGTTTATAAAAATATTTAATTTTACTTGTTACCAACATGTTTCTTTTCTAACATCTTGGAAAAACATTTTTGAAAGCAGTGCGGCACTGTAGTCTTTTAAGCAAAACCCGCATTGTGTTGTACTTCGTTTCGAAAATTTTGCAGGCATTTCTAATTAACTTTTGTATATAGGAGTTACTGACCAATCCCCGTTTTCCCTTTTAAACAGGAATATCTTCCTGTTTTAGATAATCAGGTTAAAAATTTCCCTTTTTAAAGCAATGACTTGCTGCTTTCTTTAAAAGACAAGGTGCAGTTGTTTGTAGAGTCAAGGTTGACTTGACAAGGTTGATATATATAGAAGTTAAAAAAAAATAGAATTGCCGTATGAACTAATGTAGGTGGTATAGCTACCAGCTTACAAGTTAAATAGATATAGCTAATGGCCCCTTTTGCAGCCAGACGTTTGAAAAAGTAGGTAATACCAAGTTTTCTAAATATTTCTGGAAACAAGGATGTTAGTAATAAATAATAATAAATTAAGTATTCTGTCCCAAGCAGAAAAATATTAGCCCAAGACAATTAGGGTTTTATTGGGAACAAAATAACATAAAGCTGGGACTAGTCTCATTCGATAGGATTTATGGCCCTGATGAACATACTAAAAGTCTCCATACCTCCCCCTAGGGGAACATTGTCAAGATGACGCCACATTTTTTTATTAATTTACGTTTTACTCAAAAACTACCCACTTTACGAAAAAATATGAAGAGAGATAAATTGAAAAGCACTAAAAAACCTTTAAGTGGATGTACCTTTGAACTTTTTTGGTACCACCCTTACCGAAATACGAGCCGAAGAAATACCGCCAAAATACCATTTTTTGCTTCATTTTCATTTTACTCATAAACTACTAACTTTTGGAGAAAATATGCAGAAAGGTAGGTTGAAGAACGTTAATAATCCTTTAAATTAAGGTACCTCCGAACCACCTGGGTACTATTCTTAACAAGATAGGAGCTAGAGTTTACTCTGCATAATAGGTACAAACTTTCTACTTACATTATATAACTAAACTAAATACACTACTAGCTGCCTATCTACATTTCTTCGTGTGACTCAATCGTTGGAAAGAGAATTTAGTTCGGGAATATTTTCACACGAATTTCCCTGGCACGAGCCGCAAAAATTTGAGCAAAAAACGCTTGATTTTTTGCAACTATATCTTTTGCAGTTACAAAGTAGTAGTTTTTTTTATAACTTAATCAAAAACATGATTTTAGTAACTGTCTGCAGATAACTAAAGCATGGCTTTTTTGGATACCGATGCCAAAAAAACTTTTCTTTTCATCACGCAAAAAAAGATTTCTGTACGTTTTTTACCCAAAATTAAAGAGAAATAGCGGAAAATAGTAATATTGAAAAAATCTAATTATTCCTGCCTGTGAAAACTACTGTTTTACAACTAGTGGCTAAAATAGTGCTTTTTTTACAAGCGTTGTTTTAAATAACGAGCGCAGCGAGGTATTTAAAAACGCGAGTAAAAAAAAAGCACAGTTTAGCTGCGAGTTGTGAACACTACTTTTTATTACCTTTACCAAAAATCTAAGAAAAGCAAGAAATACTCTTAAAAATCGCGAACGAAGAGCACTTCTCGCAAGACACCATCTTTACACTATAAATCAAGGCGATTGGTAAATGAAATAACAATATGGTTTCCATAGCGACGTGCCTTCTTACTTGGTGACGTTTATTGTTGCGACATTTTAATCTTTGACAGTTTGATATTTTGCCGATTTTTTTAAATTCTTTTATCGAAAATTCTTGTTGAAAACTGGCGGAAATGGCTTAGTTTTTAGGCAAGAATAATTATATTTTTTCTATATTACTATTTTCCGCTATTTCTCTTTAACTTTGGGTAAAAAACGGACAGAAACCTTTTTTTGCACCCTTGGTCAAAAAAAAGTTTTTTTTGCATCGGTAACCAAAAAAGCCAAACTTTAGTTATCTGTAGACATTTACTAAAATCATGTTTTTGATGAAGGTATAAAAAAAAACTTTTTTTGCATCGGTAACCAAAAAAGCCATTGCTTTGGTGTGGCCTGTGTTTTTTAAAGACAAAATTTTGAAGTTTATCAAAAAAACTTGTTTTTCCGGACATGTATTCTTCAATTTCGGGGAAGGGAGTGCTCCCGGGAATTAGAAACGCACCTGATTGGCCGAATTCTCATTCCATGCCAAAACAGACAGAATAGTGACGGAAAACTGAGATTTCGACCAATGAAGTGCGTTCCCCGAAATTGAAGAATACGGGCCCAGTTGGTATTTGGCTGAATTTTGTGAATAAGCTTCTTTAAAAACCATTTCGTTATTGCATATTCTCTTTACAATATTGCTTTATTTCTTATTTTTATATTGACCTGTCTGGACAACTAACTACTGTGCCCCATTTTAGGGGGAAAATTTATACCTGTTTTGTTCATATGAAAATCCATGCCACCCTCCGCGAAAATACTAAAATCAGTGAAAACCCCGAGGAGAACGTGAAAATCGCCAACTTCTAGTTCAACTCTTGACCACCGGGCGCTGGAATCGATATTTTCTTTTAATAGTGTCACTACATGGTCGGAGTGGAAGCAACAAGCAAGAGGTTTTTTGACATAATATGGAATTAAATTGGAATTTTTATTTGAAGAAGATTAAAGTCAGTATGACTATACAAAAGAACTAGTCATAATCGTAATTTTCTAAACAAAGGTGTTTTCAAGCGTTCGAGTTTTTGAGAGTACTCGCCCGTTGCTCGCACTTTGTAAATTCGAGTTTTTGCTTCTTATTAACTTTCAAATTAGAGTTTCAACAACAACATAACACAAGTGAAATAAGTTGCTTACGTTAGTCTAAGGCGCAATGTGAAAGTGACCAGAATGGAAACTCTTTTTTGAGCAGTGAAGTTAGAGTTTTCAGTTGTTTTTTTTTTGTGTTTCGACTACCTACGTGAAAAAAACGCGGATTTTATGGTAAAATAAGTTGAGTTTGACAAAATTTTTTGTGTTGGTGTTTTTTGTTAAAGTTGTTTTCGGGCTGTTTTGGAGTTCCAGATAGTTGTCATTTATTAAAGGTAAGTTTGAAACATTGCTTTGCTTAATCACTTTAAAAAAATCAAAGTGCTTAAAAAATTGAATGTTTATAAACCAATCTAGTCTACCACACTTGAAACTCAATTTTAGCCCTGAAGATAGCGCTTTAAGTGCCGAAACCCGTATGCTTTTTAAAAAACAAAGAAGATTACGCACGAAATACAAAATTTGTCTTCCTAAATTATCCGTGCAACCATCCCCGATCACATAATTAAAATTTTGATGAATGAAGCTTCCAAAGATATGGCATTTAATAATTTTAAGTTTTATCTATTTTAGTGGCGTACAGTTCATCATTTAATAGAAATCAAATACCTACCTATGACAAATTTTTAAAAATTATTGCTTGATCTCTTGAACTGAAGGGAGGGGAGAGGGGCGTTTTAATAGCCGTTGGGTTAGTGTATACGAAACAAAAATACATGTTTTTGAAAAAAAGTCTCATTAAAAAAATTTCAATAAAATACTATTTTTTACCCGTTTCAAATTTTATTTTATTGGAACTATATGCCAAGAGGGGGTGGGTGGTGGTATATATAGATTTGTTACCAAATCATACACTGAGAATTTGTCAAATTTTCTGGCGCCTATTTACCCAAACATCTTGCTGTAACAGCAACGTTTTTAGTTGGGACAGCAAAGTTTTTTGCTAGAATGTTAGGTTACTAAATTTGGCGTAACTATTTTTTTGGCTAGGTTTACTAAACATTATTTTCCTATCCGAGTTTTAGCAAGAAACTTTGCTGTTGTAGCACAAACTCTGCTGTTCCATCAAGGTTGTTTGGCAAGATAATCGCCAGTTTTTTGGATTTTTTAAAATGTAAGAAATATTCCTCTTGTACTTGTAGTAACTTGTACAATTTGAATATATATATATATATATATATATATATATATATATTACCAGATAATATGCGGGATTTTTGGCAGGGTTATTAAAATAAACCGTTTTGTTCGCTGTGCAAATTTTTTTTAAATTTTGGTATCAGGCCTAGCTTTCATTAAATATAAATAAATATAAACAAATAAGGTATTTATTTTTCAGCATACAAAAATAAAACAAAATACAATATATAGGTATCACAAAAAACAACAAAATGATGCTGAAAAAATGCAGAAGAACAGGTGACCAACTTGAGATTGGACTCTGTATTAAATCTTAAGCGGAAAAAAATAAAAAGTATTTTACGCAAATCCTAACTAAAAAGAAGGAAAAAAATATGTATAAAGGCGCAATTACACAGACGAACATGCTCAAACAAAAGCTCGTGCAAAAGATCTAAAATTTTTTGCGTGATCATTTTTGTTCGGGTAAATTTTTGAGCAAATTATTGCTATCTGTTTTGGAAACATATTTTTAAAGACGAGAATAAATAAAATTTCACATCAGTGATCAGTGATCTCAATTCTTTAAAAAAATGGAACACCAACTTTTATTTTAAATTTTTGTGAAAAAAAGGCGACGGCAAGCGAAACATTATTCTTGGCTATCAGTTTTGTCACATGGATTAGGGTTACTTATAATATTTTTTTCTTAGGGTTTTTCCCGGATTTTTTTGCCCGGGGGTTTTTATGGGATTTTCTTGCGAGTTTTTTTTTTATTTCCAAGGGTTTTTTCCTAAATTCAAAAAACAACCCAGGAAAATTTTTCTTTTCCAAAAAAATTTTGAGTTTTTCAAATATTGGCAAAAAACTCAAAAATTGTACTTTTAAGTGGTAATCCGCGCCTCACGACTATGAGGAGTGGTGGGGAGGGGATTTTTTTTAAACATATTTTTGTAACTTTACCCTTAGCTTTGATTGTTTTTTTTTCATTCCTCACACCAGATTTATCTAGTAAGATTGAGGCCCCAAGGTTGCTTAAAAAAGCAAAAGATTTATGAAAATTCTGAAGATAGATATTTATTGTCAATTTAATGTAATAATCAAGATCGATTACTGACACTGAACAATATGCAAAGGAGCAACATTCCGATTCAGAAGTCTAGTCTATTACTGCTAAATTATATTTTTTTAGACAAGGGTCGGGATCGTAGTGTTGTAAAAGTGGGTAATAAACGGGTATTATTTAGACCGAACGTGCTTTTGTTCATAAATTTGAGATTTAATAAAATGTATATAGGTTTTTTAATTTGACTTAATTATTATTGTATTGTGTTTTAAACTAGGAAGTAAAATAAAGAGATATTCTTTTAAACGTAAATTTTTATCATTACATTTTACAGGCAACAGCAATAAATAAGTGCCAATTATTATTTTTTTATTCTCGTTTTTTTACAACCCCAAAAAAGTTACAAGTATACTGGCATATCCCCTATAAAAATCAAGTCATTCGAAGTTGCTTATAAGGTAAAATGTAAATTTCGACATCAAATCGTTTTTCCGTCAGAAAGCACATAATTAAAAATACCTTGTTTTTAAACTTAGTCTTTCTATTTTGAGTTAAGTTCAATGAATTGCCATAAAGCTATAAAATTTAAATTTGTAAGAAATTTCTATACCAACATTTCTTCAAACAAATTTTGCTTAACATTCTCTCCAAAATTTCCGTGAGTCTTTTTGTACGAGATTTTGCTCGAACTTTTTTTTGAACATTTTACTCAAGAGGCTCGTGTAAATGTTTATCGACATTTCAACATCAAAGGAAAGTTTGTCTGTGTAAATGCGCCTTAATACTTATAATAATTATAATGTGTAAATGAAGTTTCTTATAAGAGCTGATCTATGAATAGGTAGGAGATTTCAATTTTTAATGACTTTTTAAATTTCTTTATTGAAAGATTTTTAAAAGAATTAACAGTTTTCAGCAGTCAAATTTTCTTAAACTTTTTGTGCTTGGCTATAATGACGTGTGGCTAGATTTCTGGGGAGAAATTAAAATATCAGAGTAAGATTTGGGGTGTTACATGAACATTTTTTTTTAGTGTTTTAGTTTCGAACAGAATAGAACCAAAATTTTGTAAAAGAGAGGACCATTTTTAAAATAAAAGAAAATCAGGTTTAACTTTGAGTTTATAAAGGCGCAATTACACAGATGAACATGCTCAAATAAAAGCTCGTGCAAAATATATAAAAATTTTTGCGTGAACATTTTTGTGAGCTTTTCTTTGAACATTTTGTTCGGGTAAATTTTTGAGCAAATTATTGCTATCTATTTTGGAAACATATTTTTAAAGATGAGAATAAATAAAATTTCACATCAGTGATCAGTGATCTCAATTCTTTACAAAAATGGAACACCAACTTTTATTTAAAATTTTTGTGAAAAAAAGCCGACGGCAAGCGAAACATTATTATTGGCTCTACTATCAGTTTTGTCACATGGATTAGGTTTACTTATAATATTTTTTTCTTAGGGTTTTTCCCGGATTTTTGCCCGGGGTTTTTTTGGGATTTTCTTGCGAGTTTTTTTTATTTCCAAGGGTTTTTTCCAAAAAAAAAACCCAGGAAAATTTTTCTTTTCCAAAAAAATTTTGAGTTTTTCAAATATCAGCAAAAAACTCAAAAATTGCACTTTTAAGCGGTAATCCGCGCCTCACGACTATGGGGAGTGATGGGGAGGGCGATTTTTTTTAAACATATTTTTGTAACTTTACTTTACCTTTAGCTTTTATTGTTGTTTTTTAATTCCTCACACCAGATTTACCTAGTTAGTTTAAGGTCCCAAGGGTTGCTTAAAAAAGCAAAAGGTTCATGAAAATGCTGAAGATATAGATATTTACTGTCAATTTAATGTAATAATCAAGGTCGTTTACTGACACTGAACCGACAATATGCAAAGGGCAACATTGCGATTCATAAAGTTGGCCGGCCTACGTAGGGTTGTAGAAGTGCGTAATAAATGAGAATTATTTACACCGAACGTGCTTTTGTTCATATATTTGAGATTTAATAAAATGTATATAGGTTTTTTAATTTGACTTAATTATTATTGTAAAAGACTAAACTAGGAAGTAAAATAAGAGATATTCTTTTAAACGTAAATTTTTATCATTATATTTTACAGGCAACAACAATAAATAAATGCCAATTATTATTTTTTTTATTCTCGTTTTTTTTACAACCCCAAAAAAGTTACAAGTATACTGGCATATCCCCTATAAAAAACAGATCAATCGAAGTTGCTTATGAGGTAAAATGTGAATTTCGACATCAAATCGTTTTTCCGTCGGAAAGCACTTGATTAAAAATACCTTATTTCAAAACTTTGTTTTTCTATTTTCAATGAATTCCGATAACAATATAAATTTTGAATTTGTAAAGAAATTTTTATACCCCCAATTCTTCAAACAAATTTTGCTCAACATTCTTTCCAAAATTTACGTGTGTTTTTTGGTACGAGATTTTGCTCGAACATTTCTTTGAACATTTTGCTCAAGAGGCTCGTGTAAATGTTTGTCGGCATTTCAACATCAAAGGAAAGTTTGTCTGTGTAAATGCGCCTTTAGAGTATGCGCATTTTTTTTAAATAATTGCCCTCTAAAGTGTACAATTTGAAGGCTAGTAGAAAACTAATTGGCAGGCAAACTTTTTTTCTTTCTGCTATGTCAGATGGTAATTATTTCTCTTTTTACAAAATGGAGCGTAGAAAGAAAAACTTTGGGTCTTGCATGTGCTTCTTGGGGGCGGCAAAAGGTGGCCTCGACTCATAGGAAAATGGATATACTCCGGCGACCAGTATCGTTACCTCCTTGAAAAAGAGCTTTTAACTGGAAATCTCGGGGATCAACAGCCTTTTAACATAGAGGGTAGAGGGATGGATTTTCCTGGGGGTCGTTGTATCCTATCCTCCGCAATATTCATACTTTTTGGAGTCAAATAAATATCACAGTTGGCTGAACTTTGAATTGTAAAAACTAAGACACTAAGACAAAGTAAATTTAATCCCTCAGGGATTAAAAAAAACTTAATCCCTGGAACATTATAACTAAATTTATGTCAATTCAAGCCAAAAACAGCACTTGCTCTTGGCCAAGATTTCATTCTTAGCACCCTTTCTCGTACTCGATTAAAGCGTATTTTAATCCCTTAGCGAATTGTAAATAACTCCTTTTATAATTTTGTAATATAGCAAAAACACGAAAATTAAAAAAAGTGATATCGGCCACACGAATCTGTTGCTTATTCTGAGAAAAATTCAATTTAAAAACTCAATGGTCCTAGTTTTTTCTAACCCTTCAAACAAGGCTCAAAGGTTTGACCAAAGGGAGAAATAAGTCTCACTCGCAGAAGGGATTAAGGGCCGGTTTCTCAATAGAAAGTTAACGTTAACTTGAGCAACATTGGAAACCCACAAAAAAGCCGAATTTACAAAAACCGAAACAAAATTGAACACAAAATAAAACGTAAATATAATTTTATAGAATTTTAATTTACTCGATCTTTAAAAGACACGAATATAATTTAACCGATTATAATTTTACCGAACCTTAAAATATCAGAATTACAAAATATCGAAAACACGGAAAAATAATTGTCTAGAAACGAAAAACACCCGACTTACAAATTGATAGAAAATAATATGCCCGATCCTTAAATGAGCAGAACCACAATCCAGCCGAATCGCTATTGCGCATGCGTCAAATTTAAATCTCTAGAGCGCCGTAGGACCTGGGTTGCGGCGTTGACAAGTTTCTCTATTTGGAAGATGATACGGGGAATTTTTTATTAAACGATTTTATTTAACTTCACAGTTTGTCGCTGTCTAACTGTCTTATTAAATCTTGCGATTCATTTTTGTAATGTAGGTCCAATGACAATACAACATTATGAAGAAATTTGGGGCTAGGGAGTGGTTGAAGAATGTAAAGGGGCTAAAATTAATACAATATCACAACTTACTTCGACACTTCCCTACCGTAAGACTGGCAACGTAGTAATTGAAATCGTGGCTATCGGTTCTAATCTAATCTAATAATTCTTGAATTTTGTGGTCCGGCATTATTGTTTCTATCAAATTATTTTCGTTATAAATATTTTCTAACATTTTGCGTTTAAATTTAATTCTATACATCTATTTTCTATCAATTTGATTTTCCCGTCATTTCATTTTCGAGACAATTTTTTTTGGGACCAATTATTTTCTTTTCTTTTAAATTCTGATAAATTATGTTTCTGTCAAATTTGTAAAAATATAAAGCGGGTTAAAATTAACTCCTTTGTAACCAGGGCTTCAAGGTGAGGGTAAGTTACTTAATTCAGGGTTAACCTAAAAAACTATTGGTTTAAAACAGCAAAAAACTGGGATTTATAACTCTCTGGTAACCCGCTATTGAGAAACCGGCCATAAGTGGTGGTCAAATCACAAGCCCTGAATTAACAATGTAAAAGAGATCAAAATTGTTTCAAGAACTTATCCCAGCAAACACAAATCGTTGGCATTGAATCGGGCCAATTTCGACAACGTCGGCAGTGTGTCGGCATCGGCGACTACACGATTGCCCGAAGTTTTCGGTCAATAATCGGCAACTGACGGAGGTCCACATTACTACACTCGACTTTATGGCGACACCACTTTGAGACTGACGATGGTCCGCTTGGAACTTTGTTTAATCGGTCGAAAATCGGCAACTGACGATGGGCCGATTTACTATAGTCGACTTTATGCCGAAACGCACTCTATCGGCTTTAGGACCGACGATGGCCTGATCAGATTTTTGTTCGATTGGTCGATAACCGGCAACAGACGATGGTATGTCACATTAAAATTTTTAAACTGCTTAATAGTTTCTTCCTAGTATGTACAGATGGCCCTAATGTCACTATGTTCCCTATACAGTGGAAGATAATATTATATATATAATGAGCAAAGATATTTCAAAACTAGAATGCGTTCTTGACAAGATGGTGGTACTTCTCTACAAGAATCACCTCTTCCGCCACTTAAACCACCCCGCCTCGTTAAGCATCCGCGTTATCGAAACTTTGTGGTTTGGCAATGTCGGATAGTGCATCAAGTAGATCTAGCATCAAGCAACCATCCACCAAAGATGGGAAAGTCGATCATTTTGTACTGAACAAATCGATCAGTGATTCGTTTCTAGAATGATCGAATCTTTTGAATCGATCATTGAATCAATCGTTGGTGAAAATGGTGACCAAAAAAAAAGCAGGATGTAGCTAAATACGAAATACTCTGCTGACCAAAAAGTCTATATTTTCATACAGTTACTCCGAATTCGAATCAAAGGAACAAACGAAAGAAACGATCGACCTATTTCCAACTGACTCAGTGTATCGCCACAGTGGGTCACTCAGTCGTTGATCCATTCCGATTTGATTCACTCGTTTAATCCATTCTGTCTTCGTCGGTCATTTGACTGATTGAATCATATCGGGCAAACATGATTCGATCATTCAATACTCGCAAGTGATTCGATCATAGTGAACGAATCGTTCACGAATTACACATCTTTACCACCGACGGACCTTCGTCAATCACCGACGTCGGCCCGCTTTGAGAGGCCGATGTGGGGCCTTATTATCCACCCATTATCGGACCTTTGTGGTTTACCATTGTAGAGCCGCTTTCAGCTACCACCGACGGACCTTCGTCAATCGCCGACGTTGGACCGCTTTAGGAAACCAATGTCGGACTTGAATAGTTTACCGATGTCGAGCCTAGACCACCACGTACGGCGACAGTATGCAGATTTCAGCAAAAAGTAAAATTTACCATTGGTCCGACAGCGGGCTACAGTCCAACGTTGACAAACATACATTGGGCCTACATCGCAAAGCGGACAAAAAATCATCATCACCATCATCATAGGCAATCACTCGATACCGAGTATGATTTTCCTCTATTCTATGTCGTCGCTATCTGTTGTGCGTTTTTTGATGGCTATGTAAGCCAATTCTCGAGCCGCACACCCTTCCACAGTCCTGGCACACCCAGTCTCCGGCAGCAGCCGGGTGTTGTTGGTCATCCATTCTTCCATTTTGTCGCTCCTTTCTACGTTCTCTCTTTTCCGTTTCTAGTCTACATCGTTGCTCTTCAAAAGTTTGTGCTCGCTCATGGACTGTTCGGCGCCATATAGCCCTATCGTTTGCGTGCTCTCGAAGTTGTTTATATCGATGTGACCCTTCATCATATTGCCTTTGAGAACGTCCTTGTACCTTTTTTGTTGACCACCTTGATTTCTCTTTCCCTCCTTCAGTTGTCCATAAAATATCTGCTTTGGGAGACGTGTTTCAGGCATGCGGATAATGTGAACAGTCCAACGAAGCTGGTGCTTGAAGATAAGGGCTTCTATACTAGTTGTTCTGGCTTCTTCTAAAACACTTATGTTTGTTCGTCGGTCTTGCCATTTGATTCTCAGTATTCGTCTTAAACAACTTTGGTGATATTTTTCTAGTCGTTTAATATGCCTTCTGTAGGTGGTCCACGTTTCGCATCCGTATGTTAGAGTTGGTATTATAACTGTGTTGTAGACACGAAGCTTGGTCTCCGCATTGATGTCGTGATTGTTGAAGACTCTCTCCGAAAGCCGTCCGAACGCTGCGCTAGCACATTTTAGGCGATGCTGTGTTTCTGCGTCAATAGTTGCATTTGATGATAGGTGGCTCCCAAGGTATGGGTAATGTTCCACATTCGGCAGAGGATGGCCATTTATGGAAATGTTTGGAGCTTGGGGATTCGTACCTGGTTCTGGTTGGTGAAGAATTTGCGTTTCGGCAAGATTGACCTCTAGGCCAATGCTTTTGTAGGCTTGGTTAAATGCGTTGATTACCAGTTGTAGACCTTCGTCTGTATCGGCCATTACGACGTTGTCATCGGCGTACTGCAGTTCGATTACTGAGGTTGTCGAGACCTTAGTTTTTGCTCGCATTCTGCCTAAGTTAAGTAGGCCACCGTCGAATCTATATAGAATTTCCACTCCCGGTGGTAGATGTTCCTCAACAAGGTGAAGCATGGCACCTAAAAATATAGAGAATTGGGTGGGCGCAATAACACACCCTTGTTTAACGCCTGTCGTAATCTGGAATGACTCTCCTAGTTCATCGTTGCTCAGGACTGTTGCATTCATATTGTCGTGTAGTAGTCTAAGAATTTGAATATATTTTTGGGAGCATCCAGCTTTTGCCAGTATTTTCCAAAGAGCTTCTCTGTTGACCGAATCAAATGCTTTTACTACATCTATGAAGGCCATGAAGAGAGGGCGATTTTGTTCTCTAGATTTCTCTTGCATTTGTCTGGCACTGAAGATCTTGTCAGCTGTGCCTCGATTGGGCCTAAATCCACACTGTGTCTCTGGCAGATTTTGTTCAGCAATCGGAATTAATCGGTTTGATAGTATCCGTGCAAGTATCTTTCCAGCAACAGAAAGCAGAGATATACCTCTGTAGTTTCCACATTGGGCCTTATCGCCTTTTTTGAAAATGGTAACTATAGAGGCGTCTCTGAGTTCGGCAGGAATGGTCTGAATGGTTCGACAAAAAATACTGCTGGTCCGATGTCGTAAATCGACGGCAATCGTCATCGGGCCGACGAAGGCCCGTGGTAACCGTGTTTGCTGGGATTGCTTAAATATCAAAAAGTTTTACCTGTAGCACATTAATATCGTGAGGATTTTTTTTAGCAGAAAACTTTGGACTAGAGAATACATAATTCTATAATGGTTTTAACCTGTAATGCTAGTTTAGATTAACTAATATAGCCCTAAATTTAACAGTAAAAAGAGTTAATTCTTACATTTATTATATCTATATTAAAATATAAAATAAATAAGCTAATTAACTCAGACACTAAATATCTTCTTAATTTTTTTCTTAAATCGCTTTAGTGAAAAAAAGTTTAAAGTCATTTTGACACCAGAGTATAACCGAGATTTAAACATATAGTTTGTACGAGGTTTTGGAAGCTGTGTGTGTGTCGTGGGTTCAAACCCCGCGCAGTTAAAACACTTTTTATAAAAAAAAGTGTTCGGCCTTGTATAAAACTTAATAGGCTAAAAAAACCAAAAAGTGTAAAAGGTAATTTGGTTCTACCGCTCCTCTCACGCCGGTAACCAGGCCCGATGAGGTTACACAGTTGGGGTTCGAAGCTGGTTGATATAAGTTAAAAGTGCCTACGGGACTCAAAAAAGTGACGGTAAACAAAAGAGGAACAAGGAGTGATTTTGACAACAAGTCTAGAATTTTAAACATTTTTTGTATAGAATCAGAGTCAGAATATCTTTAAATAAAAAGTATACAATCAAACCACATTTCATTTCATACATAATAACTTACTCAACCCTCCCTTCCTTTAATAAAGTTGCGACCTCATGTATTTATTTCTATTTCTAGTTTTATCATCAAAATACATTTAGTACTTTTTGCCTGGTGCTGGAATAAACGGACAAACAGACAGGAAAAAATTCTGAACATTGGATTTTTGGTATCTGGATTAGAAGCCAACACCCAATATTTTTAAAAAATATTTTATATATGTAGATTTATTTTGAATGGGTAACTAAAAAAAATGCTTGAGAGAGAGAGAAAGTGTGTTCAGAAGTTACACACAGATGTGTGTAACTTCTGAACCTTTCATCCGATTATTATGAAATTTATTGTGTACATTTGGGCTAGGAACTAGTTTATTTCGGTCTGGTCATGCAAAAAAAAAGATCAATTCAGGGGCGGAGAAAATGAGAGTAGCTTTTAGAAATAATTGGATAGTTGTCGGGGGGGTTTCAATACTATAATTTGACTTGTTTAACTTACCATTTTAGCATGATTTTCTTAACAAGTTCGCTTATAGGACGTTTAAAGCTTTGACCCCTAAAACAAAGCGCTACTTTAAAAAAAACCTAATTTGCTTAAAAATAAAGCCTTCGAAGCGCGTAAAAACCATCCCATTAATTATATTTTGATTTTTTGCTATGTATTTACTCAAGAAACTCTTTTCTGATCTGATTCTTCTGATATATTTCTCTTCTACTAATAAGCGTATCGAATTGCATTTTTTTAAAGTTTCTTAATTGCAAAGTCGGTTTCATCGAGTGTGTAATTAAGTGTTGTTTAACGCTTCAGAGGTTTTTTTCGTTTTTAATAAACTACAGCCATTTTTAGTCATAATAAAGGTAATTTTTTTCGTAATACACGAAAACGCACATATTCATGCATTGTTTTGATAATTTTATATTTGATGAGCATGCTAGATAAAAAATTACAGTGCTATTCCGATTAAAAAAAGATACTTTCTTTTTTTTTTCTTGAAGAAAATATGCAATTACAAACTTATATATTTTGCGACAACTGTCGGACCGTAATTAATAATTTAACTTTTACTTTTTGACTAGCGGTTTTCGGTCGCCGCGCCGGCCGTTTGAGCGCCAACAAAGGAAAAATTTAGAAAGCAATCAACCCAACATCACCATTTGTTTTAAAAACTGATACAGGGAAAATTAATAGTAGTTTACATAAGGAGCATGTTATGATGGTCATTAAACGCGATGATGAAGTTTGAGTCGCGAGCCGCAGGCGCGTATCTTAATTGATCTGAGCGTGTAATGACCATAACATGCGAGTTAGTGTACTATATTTTACCTACGACCAATGAAAATGTCATCATAAATATCAGAAATTATTAAAAATATCAAACGCGAACACTCCTAAGGCCACAAAAACGGCATAGATTTGACAACACTGCTTTGCTATTTTTTTGAAAAATCAACTATAGGTGGCATTACTAATACCATTTCGAGTGAAATCTTGTAGTATTCAGAACACGGTGCGAACACCATATGTGAGGAAAAGTATAACTTATTAAGAACGTAACCATTTATTAATGTTTTTGTAAAAGGTTTTGATGCTCGGCTTCATGCTTCATGTGCTACGTTTTCATGGGAATTGAGTTCGTTCTGAAAACGATTTCAATCCGATAGCGTCCATGAAAACGCCTGTTTTTCCAGTATTCAAATCGATTTCAATCTAGATCCGACCCTGAAAATTTTTAGGGTTGGATCAAGATCGTATTGAGATCGAAATACTGATTTTCCATGAAAACGGGGATTGAGTTTACACATGCGTATTGCGTCGGATTACCAGACAGCCGCCAAATTATATTTTATTCCTCTCACTCTTTTTGAGAGAGAGAGAGAGAAATAGAAGTGAAACTGTGGAACCGGCGTTCTAAAATTTGGTGGAGTGTATAGAAAAAAGAAGATTAATAACATAACCTTACTTAAATAACTAAAGATTTGTTTTTTTAAAGACTTTAGAAATTAATTATGGAAAATAAAAGAAATATTTGGCTCGAAAGTGTATGTGCTATGCACATATGCCAGTCCAGCATTTCTTTCTTCACTTCCACTTGCAAACAGAGTAGTAATTAAAATTTAAAAAAATAGGTAATTATGCAGTATACGGTTTTCTGCCATTTTTGATTTTTTATGAAAAATTCTTTATGGGGGCACCTACTAGGGTCCCTAGAACCCCAAATCCGCCTGCGCCCGATTTTTTTTCAATTTTTTTAAAGAGAAAAAAGGGAGATTGGGGGGGTTGTAATGTGTTTTTTTGATTGTTTTGGATTAGGTTGGGTTGGACTGTGTTGGATTGGGTTGTTTTAGTGAAATAAAATAAAAAAAAATCAAAAAAAAATTAAAAAAAAACCAACGGGCGCAGGCGGATTTGGGGTCCTAGGGACCCTAGTAGGTGCTCCCATAAAGAATTTTTCATAAAAAATCAAAAATGGCAGAAAACCGTATACAGCATAATTACCTTTGGAATAAAATACATTTTTTTTTTAAAAGTAGCAAAACTCAAAAATGAATATTTGACTACTGTGACATATGTCAGCTGCCAAATATCAAAATTTGAAAACCGTTTTCAAATCGATCCAAAATCGATTTGAAAACCTGTCATGAAAACTCATGAAAAAAAAGTTTTCAAAACATATTGAAAACGAATTCAATATCCATGAAAACATAGGAATGGATTGCAATGTCTCGAAATTAAAAAGAATCAAAAGACAAATCATTATTCAACATTAGACAAGTGGCCGGTGGCTATCCGGAATCTGAATTCCAATACTCTAATCGAACTCAGTTCAGTTTCCTTGGTCCTACTAAATTACGTGACCTTGGTTCAGAATTCCGGCAGTATATTGCTTACAAAGAAAAAAACCATAACCTTTTTTCTATCATATAATATGATTTATAAAAATCTACAACTGTATCCAAAAGATTTTTCAAAATTTGATGTATTTTTTCCAAAAAATAAAAAAATCCAAAAATTGCTGTTACAGATTTATGTATTATCGACGAGGCTAAAGAAAAAGCCAGGTAAAATTTTTAATTATTATTAGCCGTGTTTATTTTATTTCGAAAATGAGAGAGTCCAGCATAAACTGTCTTCCGGAAGGAATGCAAAAATAAACATTCCTGCCAAATTTCAACATATTCCGTTTTCTCGTTTCCGATATTCTGTCCGGTAAAGATTGGCCCAAAAACAGCAAAGCAGTGTTGTCAAATTTATGCCGTTTTTGTGGCCTTAAGTCAACAACCTTCATAACCTGCAGTTTCAGTGACGATGTATCTAAAACGTCATAACAAATAAGGTTACTAAGGGAATTTTCATATATCTTTTTCAAAACAAGGTTGTTTAAAAAAAAATGCATAATATGTTAATTTAACGGGACTTATTTTTGGTTAGGTACTAAAACTATATTGGATTTATTCACGTTTAATAAATATTTATTGTCTTAAAAATATAGAATGACAATTCACATTTTTGCGTCACTTGTACTTGTCACGCCATCTTGTTGTTTGGTTGTCTAAGCTTTATTATTAAGAAGGTCGTAAAATTAGTGTTATTTGTTGGTCGTATGTAAAAATTTTTTAAACCCTCGACTACCTCTACAAATTTTCGATTTTTGATTTTTTTTGTTCCCTGACGGGACTAAAATAAACTAATGCCGATTCTACATCCACACACTAAGTTTCATCATTATCGTATAAACGGTTCAGTAGTTACAACCTCGATGTCATCATATCTCATATTCCTTGATATCTGTGTGTAGAATGCGTCTTATAAATACAGTGGCGGTCCCAGCCATTTGAAAAAAAAAACAACTAGAATAAAAGCATAGCTTTTATGAAGAAAATATCAATATAAGCAAACAAAACTGAGTAACTACAAGTGCGGATCTAGGGGGGGGGGGGTATTCAGATTTTAAGTTGTTTATTTCATACATTTTTATTTTTAAATGTTTAAATGCGCCGAAAATTTTGGAAAAAAAAATTTTTCAAAGCGCAGCAGGCGAAAATTTTTAAGAAAATGACACTATTTTTAACACAAAATTAAACTAATACCGTAAATGTCAAAGGTGTTATAGTGCCGCAATTTATACCTTACTTTTGATTTTATAAATGTTTCCCCTCTACCCCCCTGAAATCCGCACTTTAGTAACTACGTACAATTTTTTCAGTTATAAAACATAGATAACAAACAAGCCACAAACAAAACCTAATAGCAAAATACTTTGGTTTGAGGTCCAAGAAGCTTTTTCAGTTGAAACATCATCTTTCATATTGCTATATCTCAAATATAAGATGCCTATCTCAAAAAAATGTTTGCTTCCGGTTTTTTTGGGCACACCGGTCAATGGCTGGCTCAATGTCAATTTCAATAGGTCTGTTCATATGCAGCAAGGCTAAGCCCCACAGAGAATTTCCGTCAGGAGAAGCTTCTTTCTGACGAAGCATTACTTACTGGCAAACATCCAAGAATGTTTTATCAATGGAAAAATATCGCTACACTTGTTCATTGCCTTGAAAACGTTATCATATATGTTTTCCAAATAGTGACTTCTCCCAATAAAACTTCGCGAATTTGTGTTTTGGATTAATCAAACAGTTTGCATTTGGAAAGGACATTAGTTAATTTGGCCTTGATTTTCGCTTCACGTTGTATAAAACTTGGTAAGAATATGTTCAGGTCAAAAATACTTAAAGAGTCTCGTTATTAAACCTTGATTTTATGTCCAAAATGATTTTGTTTATTCTTGGTGTGACGAATTAAAAATGAAACTGTCCCTAAATACTGTGGAGCGATTCTAGAATGTGAAGGGACGTTCTGCAATTTCTCGTTTTTTCTCCAAAAGGCTTCAGGGTTACAACCAGCATCTTTGTTGTCTACTTTTTTTTGGAGCACCCTAGCTGGGACCGCCACTGTAAAATACCCAAAGACAATACCTTACCAAATATGTTGCTTTATTTCCTGTTCGTTTGGCAAAGGATTAGTTGGAAAATATTATTCTAAAATTAATTACACAGCAGTTTATCATTCTGCAGCGGATCCGTGTGAAAGAGCGAATCGTAGTGTTAAAACAATGATGTCTACTTATGTCAAAAATGAACATAAAAATTGGGATAACAATTTGGACGCGTTATCTTGCGCATTGAAAACTTCAAAACATGAGCCGACAGGTTATTCACCATTTTTCGTAAATTTTGGTCGTGAATACATTGTTGATGATCGTGAATACTTATTTGATGTTAAGGGAATAAGCTCTACTGTAGAGAATCGCGTAGAAGGATTTTTTAAGGTGTATAGAAAGGTTGATTCTGTTTGTTATGAATTGGCAGATATTGATGGTAAAGTTTAGAGGGGAACATGGCTGGTTCAAGATTTGAAATATGTTATTTCTGACAATGATTGTGGGGGCTAATTTAAAGTTGTTTGCTTTGACGACGAAAGTTGTTTAAATTCGCTGGGTGTGGTTGTTTATCTTATGCTTCAACGCCAGGTACAGTCCTATGTTACCCTGATGATTCCTAAGAAGGATGAAACAGTCCTGTACGTTTCTGGACTATCCATTAGATCTTGGAGGCCTGGTCGTAATGAATTGAAAAGCAAAATGTGTGTCCGATATGTCACAAACCTTTCTTTTTATTTATTTTTCACGGGCAACAAATTCCTTTTTTTTAGAAAAATGTTTGTTTCTTTTTATCGGTGGTCACCTTTATTTAAGAAGGGAGGGGGGAATGTAACGGTTCCGTTTTGCAGTTCATAACATTTTGTAATTTATTGTTAGCTTTTGACCCTCAAAAACAAAAGATCAAAAGATCTTGGGTGGAAATAACGAAAATTCAAAATTGGATGACGATCCCACAAGGAACACACAAAGGACTAAATCGAAAAGAGAAATTATTAAACGATGTTTCGCCCTGGGTAACCAGCGTGGGCTCATCAGTGGTTTCACTGGTCACCCTCCCCCCATCATACACTTTGATTTCCAAGTGTATGATGGTGTTTAATGATGTTTGGTGAGGGTGACCAGTGAAATCGATGGTTGCCCAGGGCGAAACATCGTTTAATCATTTCTCTTTTCGCTTTGGTCCTTTATGTGTTCCTTGTGGGATCCTCATCCAAGTTTGAACTTTCGTTATTTCCACCCAAGATCTTTTGTTTTTTAGTTTCTTTTCGGTTAAAGTAACTGATTTGGAGGTTTCTTAACTTCTTTTTTTGTTTTAATCGCCTTAGGAGCATAATCCTATTGAAAATATTAACATGCCAGGACGAATCGGTTGGAAATCAAAGTGTATGATGGTGTTTAATGATGTTTGAGGAGGGTGACCAGTGAAACCACTGATGAGCCCACGCTGGTTACCCAGGGCTTTGTGTGTTCCTTGTGGGATCCTCATTCAAGTTTGAATTCTCGTTATTTCCACCCAAAATCTTTTGGTCTTTTGTTTTTTAGTTTCTTTTCGGTTAAAGTAACTGGTTTGGAGGTTTCTTAATTTTTGTTTTAATCGCCTTAAGAGCATAATCCTATTGAAAATATTAACACGGCATGACGAATCGGTATCAGGTAACTTGGATAAGTACCAGTGCGGAACGATGCCTATTTGTGAGTGATTCAAAGTTGGAAATGAAAGTGTATGATTGTGTTTAATGATGTATGGGGAGGGTGAGCAGTGAAACCACTGATGAGCCCACGCTGGTTATCCAGGGCGAAACATCGTTTAATCATTTCTCTTTTAGCTTTGGTCCTTTGTGTGTTCCTTCCACCCAAGATCTTTTGATCTTTTGTTTTTTAGTTTCTTTTCGGTTGAAGTAACTGATTTGGAGGTTTTTAAACTTCTTTTTTTGTTTTTTTTGTTATGACCTTATTGTAATTGATTGATAATGGGCAGTAAAAATGCCTTATTAGTAATAGGTCAAGTAGGAATATTATTTTAATTTGGTGACCGCCACTTTGTTTTGAACTTCATTTTGTTTTAGTGAACTTTGTTATCATTAATGGATGATTGACATTTGAAAAGAGTTAGTAATTTTTACACTATAAAAGAACGTTTAAAGGCGGCGCAATTCTAATTTTAACAACTTGCACAACTACACTATTTGTGTCTTGGGACCTTATTTGCGATGTTTTTTCCGTCCATAGATTTACTCCAACAAGCGAATTAAAAACTTGGCAAGATACTATCTGGATACGAAATCTTTTCAAACCATATATTTACAATACAGATATTAGACAACTTGATTTTTCAAACGACTACAGCTACGGATAGGAAATTATAGGAAAATTATCCCCTTCCGTATACACAGTCAGTCATCATAGGCAATCACTCAATACCGAGTATGATTTTCGTCTATTCTGTATCTTCGCTATCTGTTGTGCGTTTTTTTGATGGCTATGTAAGCCACACACCCTTCCACAGTCCTGGCACACCCAGTTGCCGGCAGCAGCCGGGTGTTTTTGGTCATCCATTCTTCCATTTTGTCGCTCTTTTCTATGTTCTCTCTTTTCCGTCTCTAGTCTACGTCGTTGCACTTCAAAAGTTTGTGCTCCCTCATGGACTGTTCGGCGCCATGAAGCCATATCGTTTGCCGTGGTCTCGAAGTTGTTTATATCCAGTTATCCATAAAATATCTGCTGTGGGAGACGTGTTTCAGGTATTCTGGGTTCTGTTTTTTTTCTAAAACACTTATGTTTGTTCGTCGGTTTTGCCATTTAATTCTCAGTATTCGTCTTAAACAACTTTGGTAATATTTTTCTAGTCGTTTGATATGCCTTCTGTAGGTGGTCCACGTTTCGCATCCGTATGTTAGAGTTGGTATTATAACTCTGTTGTAGACACGAAGCTTGGTCTCCGCATTGACGTCGTGATTGTTGAAGACTCTCTCCGAAAGCCGTCCGAACGCTGCGCTAGCACATTTTAGGCGATGCTGTATTTCTACGTCAATAGTTGCATTTGATGATAGGTGGCTCCCAAGATATGGGTAATGTTCCACGTTCTGCAGAGGATGGCCATTTATGGAAGTGTTTAGAGCTTGGGGATCCGTACCTGATTCTGGTTGGTGAAGAATTTGCGTTTTGGCAAGATTGACATCTAGGCCAATGCTTTTGTAAGCTTGGTTAAATGCGTTGATTACCAGCTGTAGACCTTCCTCTGTATCGGCCATAACGACGTTGTCATCGGCGTACTGCAGTTCGATTACCGAGGTCGTCGTCGAGACCTTAGTTTTTGGCAGACGCCTCGGTTAAGTAGGCCACCGTCGAATCTATATAGAATTTCCACTTCCGGCGGTAGATGTTCCTCAACAAGGTGAAGCATGGCTCCTAAAAATATAGATAATAGGGTGGGCGCAATATCACACTCTTGTTTAACGCCTGTCGTAATCTGGAATGACTCTCCTGGTCCATCGTTGCTCGAGACTATTGCATTCATATTGTCGTGTAGTAGTCTAAGAATTTGAATATATTTTTGATGGCATCCAGCTTTTGCCAGTATTTGCCAAGGAGCTTCTCTGTTGACCGAGTCAAATGCTTTGACTAGGTCTATGAAGGCCATAGTCAGGTCAGTATTAGTGAAGTGCACTAAGAAGGTGACATAGAAGTTGTGCTTTCTCTATATCTCCAAACGCCACTATAATGTTTTCAATTCGCATTTTTCCCTACACATAAAAATACGATTTTATCCATTAATTTTTTAACCTAATTTAAAGAAAATTTTAGTCATTCAGTCAGTCAGTCAAAATACGACAACGATTCAGCCAGGGGTGGGGGGCGAAAGAGGGGGGGATTGATCTCGCCTTCCTATTCATTTAATCCAACTTGCTATTTAAAATAAAAAGTTTTAATTTTGAACCCAGCAAACATATCGCAAATACAAAAATAGCAGTAATTTGGAACACGGCATTTTACAATATTTGTACAATTTGTGCTGCAATGCGTTGCAACAATACAAAAAAGCGTAAATATTTCACTAGCATAAAGTACTTTAATTAGAGTACTAAAATATTGCTTTATTTGTTGCAAAGTTCATCATCAAATGTAATTTTTACTTCTTTTGTACAGTGAATATTTTACATTTTTAGTAATCCGATCCGATGTTTGCTGGGATTATAAAGAAAACTACCGAATATCTACTAATCCATCCTCTCCTTTTTTCCTTTAAAAAAACTGTGACTAGTAGTAAATTTAGTAAACAGCCAAAATTCATCGAATTTAGACCATCCTGCAAGGCTAATTAAAAAATAAGAGGGAAAGCGTGACAAAAAAAAACAAGCAAAAGCTACCTAATCCCCTACATGTTTCAAGCTTTTAGCAATTATACACATTTAAATTTGTTTGTTTTATTTGTAAATAATCAATTTCATTATATTATTATAAATGATTGCTATTGTTTCAACACATAAATTCATAGGAAGGTATGCCTAGTTAAACCAAATAATAGCAACAATAGGATGTCGAAAACTTGAAGAAAGAAAAGAGAATTAAATACAATAATTTAGGAACTGTAAAAAAAGTATCTATTTTTAACAAAGCACGGGAGTTAATTTTGATGTGACAACGGGCTTTAATGAGAGCTCCTATGTCAATGTATATTAAGAATTCAGAAATATCCGCTTTGAGTGATGATATTTTAATCTTTTTAAAAAGACATTTCCTGTCGTACAGACATATAAAAAACCAAAATATCTTAATTTCTAGATCGTAGCGGATAGGAAATAGTAGTTTTTACAACTTGCGGCTAAAATAGTGATAATTTAAAAAGGCGAGTAAAAGGCACCGGTTATGTGGGCAGTATTTTTTTATTGTTCCAAAAATTCCTAAGTTCAGTTCACAGTTCTTATACTATAAATCAAGGGCGGCATATGGATGATAACATTGGCTTTGTATAATCAGTTTTCTTTTCAGTCAGTGACCTTACATTGTTGGCCACTTTTTGTCAGGATTGACTCTTTTTGTAGCGATCGTTACCAGTGTGGACGCTATTGAGACCGGCAAATTTCTACTAAAAATGAGCTCTTTGGGTAAAAAAAGATCTATATACAAAATTTTGTGATGGTGTCTAAGTATATGTTCGAGACACGATGACTCAAAAAGCGCTAAATCCATTTTTATTTAATTTGGAACCAAAATTACTTGGCACCACACCACAGGCGACAAGTTGATTAGTTTTTGATGGTCGTGGGGGATTGAAAATAGGGTAGAGAGGGAAATTGAATTTTGTAAAAGTTCTCACGTACCTACAGCAGCCTCTAGGTAATTCTCAAAAAACAGGGACATATGAATAAACACAAGTTTTTCGCCAATTTTTAATTAAAGAGTAGCAATATTTTCCAAAGCTATACATATTACATAATGTTAAGGAAATCACCTTTTTCGAACTTTTACCGAACATAAGAATTTAAAATTTTTTAATAAATATATATTAAGTATTTCTCATTTCCTCACTATGTCCCATTCCTACAAGACAATTTTTCATTTTAATATAGAATTTTTTAAAAATGTTTAATATTGTTTTGGTTGATTTTTAAAGCCTCAAATAGTCTGAATTTTAGTAAACAGAAAGTTTTATCATTCAACGCATTGTTTTCTATAAAATTTAAGTTAACAAAGTCTGTTCGTAAGTTCTCTTTTCATTTCCTTACCTTATTTCGTCTTCAATCAAACTGTATTTGTAAGTATTTAAATTAGTACCTACCTAGATTTTTACGTTTAAAAAAGTAAAGTTTACTGGAAAATTAAACAATAACTCATCTCATCTGCCCCCCGCCCATTTTTTCGAGAATTTTTTTAAAAAATCGCCGGTTTGTCATAAAAACAGTAAAATTTTTGATAGTTTTTTGAAACTTTTCGTATACGGCACCCTATTTTGCATAAAACTTTTTCTTTGCATTTACAAAATTATAACCTCACGCCCCCCCCCCTCCTTTTAGGAAAGGTGCCACCACCACTGAATAACTTGATGTCCTATTATTTTTAAACAACTTTCGTATCATAGTTTAATAATAACTGGCAACGTTACCTCGCTTTAAAAGATTAGTTTTGGTCCTGATTACAAAGAATTACCCAGCTATAGCGACAACGCCGTTTTCACTTTCACTCAATTGCCAATATGGTTCAAAAATATATTTTTTTTATACCTTCATCAAAAACATGATTTTAGTAACTGTCTGAATATAACGAAAGCATGGCTTTTTTGGTTACCGATGCAAAAAAACTTTTTTTTAATCACGGGTGCAAAAAAAGATTTCGGTCCGTTTTTTACTCAAAATTAAAGAGAAATAGCGGAAAATAGTAATATTGAAAAAATCTAATTATTCTTGCCTAAAAATTAAGCCATTTCCGCCAGTTCTCACCTAGAATTTACGAAAAAATCATTTAAAAAAATCGGCAAAATATCAAACTGTCAAAGATTAAGATGTCGCAACATTAAACGTCACCGAGTAAAAAGGCAAATCACTATGGAAATCATATTGTTATTTCATTTACTAGCCGCCTTGATTTATAGTGTAAAGAAGGTGTCTTGCGAGAAGTGCTCTTCATTCGAGATTTTTAAAAGCATTTTCCTGTTTTTCTTGGATTTTTTGATAAATTTATTAAAAAAAATAGTGTTCACAACTCGCGGCTAAACTGTGCTTTTTTTACTCGCGTTTTCTTTTTTTCTAAAAAATTATTTTTTTTAGGACGGATTAAAAAAAAGAAACTATGAACTTTATTCAAAGCCTTTTGAAATACCGAAGAAAGAAAAAAATATCCAAACATTTTTTCAAACTAGTAACGTAATATTGCTAATAAAATGACCTCTAAAAAAATAGAAAACAGAAAGTTCAAAAAACTAGATAGACAAAATAAAATTGAAGAAGAATAGAAAATATGAGAACTCCTGAACACCTACGAGGCACCTACAACGTTAGGCCGAGAAAACAGTTTGAAGAAGACCTAAACATGACGTATTTAGCCCCTGGGGCCTTTACAGTTTTGCAGCCCCCCGAGAGGGGAAAGGCTCCGCTCGAACCCACTAATGTGACCACGTCTCATAGGTAAGTTCATTTCAAGTATATAATGTGTCTAATTATATTTCTATAAGGGAATGCAAAAAACTTTAAACTTTAAATTTTCTCCTTCCCCTCCCTACCTCCAGTAGATCCGCGCCTGCCTATCCCCATTATAATTTATATTACGAACTCTTGATTCTTTGTTTATACGGTCCTCTTAAAGCGCTTTTATATAACGACGGTTATAATTTTTTTCGATAAGCACCACAACCGTTTGTTTGCTCTAAAACCTATTGTAGAGTCGCCAACCTAAAGAAATACTCGACTCTACTTTTACGAAAAAAAAAATCCTTGTGTTGAGCCACCATATTGATTTGGTCCGGATAATTTGGAGTGAGGTGTAACACCAGTGTTAGGCGCGTATTAACGTATACAGACCGCTTCAAGCTACTGCGAACATAGGGGGAATCAAGTCCAATTTACACTCCGTGCCGTACGACCGAGGTGGATTCGAAGCACGCTGCAGTGTTATCTTTTGGAAATTCATTTTGTTTTTATTATTTTGTTTTATTTCTGCCTTGTTGAAACAGATGGTTAAGTTCTTAATTGAAATAATACATTTTTAAAACCAAAAATGGATGTCTACGAAGTTGCCGAAAAAGTGCAGATGGTCAAATAGTCAAATCGTCATAACCCAACACACGTTCGATATTGGTCGACGGAAAATTTGCATTTATATTTTGACGTAAGAACACAGTATCCCCAAAAACTAAATGTTTGGGGGGGGGGTATTATAGGGGAACACGTAATTGGGCCATTTTTTATTAACGGCAATTGCAATTTGAATGGTCCTAGATACTTGGATCTACTGCAGCAGCACATTATTCCAACTGCTAGGCAGTTGTTAGGTGTAAGATTTGGTGAAACATGGTTTCAACAAGATGGTTGTTCCGCTCACAATGTTGGCCTTGTTAGGGAATATCTTGATAATGTATTTCCTAATCGGGTTATAAGTACACGGGGAACTATTTTATGGCCAGCTCGATCTCCCGATCTTGCTCCTAATGACTTCTATCTGTTTTTGAAGAAGCTTTTCAAATTATCACCCCTAACATGCTTGGAAACGTTAGAAGGGGTTTTTATAGTAGGCTCGGATATTGTCTAGCCGAGCAAGGAGGACTTTTCCAACATTTGCTTTAATTTTTTTTTGACTGGGAGCATCTTTTTGGTTTTTAGAATGTATTATTTTATTTTGAGAACTTGCTTTTATTTTGTTTCTCCTTATTATTTTCATTGTAACACGTCGTCACTGATAAATCTGAGCAGTTGACAATAAAACGCTCTTATTTATCAGTGACAAAAAATAAGAAAATTACGTTATAAAAATTTGGGTATTTATTGACCAAATTCCGGTTTCATTGACTACGCTCCACACAGCACCGTGGTTAGAGGCGTACTAAATACCAAAGGAAAGTCATGCAAGTGGTGATCGCAAGCCTGAGTATTGGTTGCTTCACTGATAGGCGTGCGGTGTCTCTGCATGTACGTACACTGGCAAATTAGACTTCTTCCGCCCTATGTTCGCAGTAGCTTGAAGCGGTCTGTATAGTCTGGTTGCCAAACCACGATTTTTGCCTCAAGTGGAAAATGAATGTTATAAGAAATTTTTCAAGTGAAAAAACTACAGAAAAATATATCTGAACCAGATATTGGTGTGTGCAATATCCGGTATTATTTTTATTCTGGGGGTTACCTCAACAGAGGGAGGGTTGATTTTATGAAAAAAATCGAGCTACTAACATAGGCATGTAATATATCAATTCTAGGGTTTTTCGGTCAGCTGAATACAAATCTGTAGTTAAGAAAAACATTGGTGATAATTTGAAGGAGTGGGGGGGTATTTATGCGGTAAGCCGTAAAACTGTTTATGTGGAGACTTAACGAACTTACTTTATTCAAGTTTTGTTGCAGATTTCGACAGCTCCGCTCAACCCTGTTATAAAACTAATTAATTATTTTTGGGCATCATCCCTCATTTTGAAATATTCAAGATGGCGGCCGTGACGGGTCAAAAAATCAAAAGAGAAAAAAGAGAGGAGAGGTTCTTGGGTCGGCTGAATCCAAATCTGTTGTTAAAAAAATATTTGGAGAAGCAGGGGGTAATTTCTGGGGTAAACACGAAATGGAGACTTGGCGAAAATACTTATATATCTTGAATATTTCAAAATGGTGGATGATGCCAAAATTTCATTGATTAGAGCTGTCGAAATCTGTAAAAAAACTTAAATAAAGTTTGTTCATTAAGTCCCCACATAAACAGTTTCACAGTTTGCCCCATAAATACGGCCCCACCACTCCAGATTACCCCCAAAAATTTTTTTTAACCACATATTTGAATTTAGCGAACCCAAAAACCCTAAAATTCATGTCTATGTTAGTAGGTCGATTGTTTTCATAAAATCAACCCCGCCTCCGTTGGGGTACCCCCCAGAACAAAAATAATACCGGATTTGGATTTAGGCGACTCAAAGTCGACTAAAATGATGTGCCAGTTACCTATATTATGTTCAGACATTTTTTTCTCTATTTTTTTTCACTTAAAAATGGCGGCCATCTTGGATTTTTCAAAATGCCCAAGGGTGCCAGAGTGGCATCACTCGGATTCTTAAAATAGAGCATCTGGGCTAACTAAATCAGTGAAAAAATTTCTTGTACCATTCATAATTCATATAATAGTACTTATTAGATTTTTATTTTGTTTTGTTTAGACTTCCCACAACTGCCAAACGTCATCGTCACCAGTCATTCGCGATAATAGGGGAAGTGAACCAGAACAATCCGGAATCTCGGAGCACGTCCCCCACGGGTCGAGTCAGCCCCTTCAAAGGGCGAGGATTCAACCCAACTGGATCGAGGCTGGCCTCACCTTGTATGTCGCCTGTACCGCCTGATGACCCCAGAACTGTCTCACCTAGAAACGGGCTAAATGGTGTAAGTATTAATTGTTATTTGACCGTTGATGTTGGTCGTAGAAAATAGCAAAGAATTTCACTCAGTAGCCCGTGCTCTAGGGGTGAGGCATCGAGGCAGCCGCCTCAGACCGCCGTTTTAGAGGGGCGGCCAAATAGCTACAACTAGAAGCCCTCTATACATTTGACAATTATTGTTTTACCAGAGGTGGGCAACTCATCTTGCCCTCTCTTTCTAGTTTTTTAATATTTGCATGATGTTTTGCTGTCTCTTTTTATAATTTCTCTAGACAGTTTTTGAAAGATTGATTTTTTTTTTGGTTAGTAGAATATGTCAAGTTTTGACAAAAAAACAAAAACAAACAGTGAATGTACACGAGGTAGATATTAAAAAAGTAAACAATATAATAGGTAAAATATTTATAAATAAAATATAATTTATTAACAAAGCACATGCTAAATGCGTATGTTTGTACCTACTCCACTTTTCTTGAGTTTCTTTCTCCGTTGGACAACGGAACAATACAAATTCGTCGAGGCACCGTGTTTTTACAGTTTTTGATACAGCAAAATTCCATTTTTAAACCGGACGTTTCTTAATCAAAAATGTGACAGTAACAAAATTATTTATTGTCAGGGGTTACTAACTATCATTGCAAACACACAATTTGTTTTTAAATATTTCCCTAACAACTGTCAAATCCAGTTGCTCACCTCTGGTAAAACAATAACTGTCAAAAATCGTATACAGGGCCTCTAGCTACCACGAAACGCCAAATTAATAAAAAAGGTATTGAATTAACAAGCTAAGAGGTTTTCTAAATTTATAGCTTTGGAAACATTCTTTCTCTTAACCGACGTCTTAACCTTTCTAATAATTTAGATCTAGGAAGGTACAGTGTAGGTTTCATGAATAGTTTAATAAGTTTAACATCCTAATAAAATTACAGAAAAGATTTGTGGCGTAGAGGGCAAAGGGCGAGGGAATAAATCGGAAAAATAGTTTTTCCTCGAGTTGAGTCGATTTATTCCCTCACCCTTTGCCCTCTACGCCACAAATCTTTTCTGTAAACATTTTTTTTAATTTCAAAAATATTAGGTATTGAGTTAGTTATTATTATATTATACATATATATATTATATATATATTATATATTATTATTTAATTTGTTTGTTTTTTTTTGTAAAGAAAACAGTGACGGATTAAGGGAGGGGGACCGCAGGCGAAAGCGTCCCCAAGAAATTTCCAAATTTTCAAAAAAAAATCGCTTTTATATGATACATACATACATTCGTAATTTTTTTTTAATTTTTCTTATTGCCTCCCCTTCTTTTGGAGAAGCTGTATCCGCTCTTGAGAAGATGTATTGTCAAAAGAAGTGCTAGTGCTGATCAATAGGGGCAATCGCCTCCCCCCAGCAGCCAACCGAATCCACTTTTTTGAAAATATTTCATCAAAAACGTAACGAGGCAAAAATTTTTTTGAGAGAGTTTTGATTAAAGGACGCATAAAAAACTCGGTGCAAATGCAGGTTAACTGCGTACCCAATAACTCAAAAAAGTTGTGACCTCAGGTATAAATTAAAAGCAGTGCATATCACAATTTTTTTTTGGAGACCCTGCAGTTTCGCCTGCATTTTACCCATTTTTTCCCGTTTCTCTTGCTTTTAATGGTCACAATTTTTGTTCACGTGAACCGATTTTAATTTTAATCAAAATCGGTTCCGTAGTTTTTGCGTGATACTCGAACAAACACACAGACAGTAAAAAATTCTAAAAATTGGATTTTTGTTATCTATATGGTTTGGTTAGAAGCAAATTAAAAAATATACAAAATGAAGGGAAAATTTAACGCCCTAATAAATTTACAGAAAAGATTTGTGGCGTAGAGGGCAAAGGGTGAGGGAATAAATCGGAAAAAAGTTTTTCATCGACCAGAATTTGAACCCGGGACCTCTAGAATACCAGTCTAATGCTCTACCAACTGAGCTACCGAGGAACTGGGATTTTGACTGGCTATTCGGAAATTCTTTCGTCCTGTAAATGACAATATGTTTTGCTGAAATTATTAGTTGGAAATTCGCTATCTGACACCTCCAATAAACGCTGTATGTCGTGTATCGTTGGTTTATAGAAAAATTAAAAAAATTTCGTACAACTAATAATCCTGAATGTGTATCTCCTTGTCTTTATGACATGTCTAGGTTTTTAAAGCCGCAGTACGCTTCAAAGATCTCCCCACTACTAACAAATGAATCGGACGAAAAGATTTCCGAATTCTCTATTCTAGAGGTCCCGGGTTTAAATCCTGGTCGAGGAAAAACTTTTTTCCGATTTATTCCCTCACCCTTTGCCCTCTATACCACAAATCTTTCTGTAAATTTATTAGGGCGCTAAATTTTCCCTTCATTTTGTAAATATGTTGGGCTGAAATTATTAGTTGTAAATTCGCCATCTGACACCTCCAATAAAACGCTATATGTCGTGTATCGTTGGTTGATAGATAAATAGAAATTTCTTACAACTAATAATCGTGAATGTGTATCTCCTTGTCTTTATAACATGTCTAGGTTTTTAAAGCCGCATTAGGCTTCAAAGATCTCCCCACTACTAACAAATGAATTGGACAAAAGGATTTCCGAATAGCCAGTTAAAACCCCAGTTCCTCGGTAGCTCAGTTGGTAGAGCATTCGACTGGTATTATAGAGGTCCCGGGTTCAAATCCTGGTCGAGGAAAAACTTTTTTCCGATTTATTCCCTCACCCTTTGCCCTCTATGCCACAAATCTTTTCTGTAAATTTATTAGGGCGCTAAATTTTCCCTTCATTTTGTAACTATTTTTTTAACTTTTTTTGACAAATATTTGTAAAAATAAAACCAAATCACCCAACCAAGTAATTAACTAGCCGCGCTTATCTTGCCCTTAATTCTAGGACATCGGGCGATTAAAGTTAATTGCCGATTAGGAGAAAAAAAGGCTTGGTCCATAAGAACAATATTATGTAATCACGGCTAAAGTCTTGGAGAAATTGTACATTGATGCATACAAGCAAAAGTTCCCTGCACATGTCGTCTCGACATTCCTAGTACGGTTCAGGTCCAAAGATAAGTTGGATTCTCCAACATCTTTTTTCAGGTGCCGCATAGGGGATTTCGGTTCCAATCCATCACCTTATCTTTTGTTTACGATTCTAGATGTCCAAAATACCGGTGAGAAGAAGAGGAAGTAACGGGGAACTTTTTGGCGAGAAAGTGGTCCACTACGACCCGAGCGTAACCTTCGGCCACCAACTCAGCAAGAGCCTGACCAACTTGGCACCGAAGAACCTCCCGAAAAAGCCCCTTAGTCAGAAACCGAGTCCAAAAAAAAGGCACAAAACTTTACCGGCCTTTCACGAACTGTCTCCGATAGCGGGAAGTTCCCCGGAGCCCTCGAACACCGTGGCTTCGCCGAGTCGGATACCGACGAAGAGTAGGAGCACACCGCCGAGTCGAGGGACGTCGCCGACTCGTGGGAGGGGACAGAGTAGGAGTAACGTGCCCTCGAGGAGTAATTCTAGGTAAGAGAAATAAATCCAATAAAATAGTAAACCAGACTACTGTATTACTTAAGGTCGTAGTTACAAGTTACAATCTGGGAAATTGTTTTTAGCAACACTGTACAGGAAATCAATTTGTTTTCTATAGCAACGCGGAGACTTTATTTATGTTTATCCACAGAGGGACATCAGAGATTTTTTAGCACCGGGTCAAAAATTTGGGGTTACGTTACTTATTTTGACGTTTCGCTTTCTGCGCTGCTAAAAAACCAAGTAAAATACTAAAATAAACACACCCGCTAGCTGATACAGACAACAGGTTAAAAACATGCAGATTTAAAAATCGGCTACTGGCGCTAGACGAAATAATCGTATTCCATTTTAAACAGGAGCGTCAACGACTAGCAAGAGTCTTTCCAACCTCTAAATGGAGCTTTACTGACCTGTTTTGTTAGTACTCAAGTATCCGTGTCTTTTTGAAACTGAGGTTCTAAAGTCTCTCCTTTGCACTCCAAGATTTCACTAGTACACTTGCACATAACTATGCCGCAAAAATTTAAATTAAAAAAAAAATGGTTGGATCAAAATAAAAACAAAATTATGTGGGGTTATGGGTGCCGAATGTTTCTATGCAAATTCCTAATAATCCCAGCGAGCCAGTAAACTTCTCTTGTTCTTTGATACTTTGACTGAATCGGGGTAATGCCCGCGCAGAGCTAGGTCTTTTTCGGCGGGCGACCGCACACGCGGAGTGGTTTCATATTTATTTTAGAACAATGTTTTTGAAAGATAAACATAATCTCGAACGGTTTTCTGTCAGAAAACGTAAAAATACTTTTCTGTAACTTAAACTTAGTTTTTATTTTCGCTAAAGCGAGGAAATATAAAAAG
This sequence comes from Oxystoma pomonae, assembly GCA_963921995.1. Lineage (NCBI taxonomy): Eukaryota > Metazoa > Arthropoda > Insecta > Coleoptera > Brentidae > Oxystoma > Oxystoma pomonae. The sequence goes on along the minus strand of OY998169.1, from coordinate 85,305,873 downwards.
GAAAAACGTAATCCAGAGGAAATTGTGAGTATTTCTCTATTTTTTTTTGTAAATCGGGTTTGTTCTAAACCGCAATTATTTTGAGGCTTTTGTGATAGATGACAGCACCAGAGGTTTTATTTTTAAGAAAAAATAATTGAGAATTTTGAAAAATCCCTCAGATATTTTTGTTAAGCATTTAAAAATGATCACCACTGCAAAATTTCAGCTAATTCTGACTTTTAGTTTTTCCTGTGCACTCCTGCAAAAGATTAAAAAATTAAAGAACAAGGCGTTGCCAGGTGTACTTTTTTTTACTTAAAATCTGGGGAGAAAATATAGCCTTAAATTGTTTCTAAAATATATACAAGTGAAATTATGCAAATTTTTTTCTAAATACTACTCTCATTTGCTTCGCCCCTGAATTTATTTTGTTAGCTGACGAAACCGAAATAAACTAGTGTCTAATTTAGATCTCCAGATCAAATTTCATCATAATCGAATGAACGGTTCAGAAGTTACAGACAATTATATTGGTCATCCTATCATAAATTCCCTGACATCTGGGCTCGTATTCTTCAAGTTCGGGGAAGGGGGTACTTCCGGGGAGCATTTCTCTTACAAAAACACTCCAGTGCAGGGATTCTTGAAAGTGTGAGAAGGGTGTACTCGCCAAGGGAGTATCCATGTCGTCTTCTTACTTGTGTGCTTTTGTATATCTCCATCTCTCACTTAAATTTTGGGGAGTACTTGATGGTTTAGACTTCAAGAATCTCTGCACTGATTGGTCGAAACCTCAGTTTTCTTTCACTAGTTTGTCTATTTTCGCACTAATTACATTATTCGTACTCGGATTTGCCGTGTGTTTGCTCCCTAGTATAAGGTAGCCTTTGCTTGTGTTGGGTTGGACTCGTGAGATACAAGCATTAACCCGGCCCAAGGGGGACCAGAGCTCCCTTCTCTGAATTCCACTTGGGTAATTCTCAACAGGTGCTTCCAAGTCGCGGGGGTGGAACCGACTGAATACGTCGGACACTAAATTTTGTTGGGGAACGTCATACTGCACCCTCCTGGAATGAGCTCTTTGGGATCGGTGTGCCGGAGATAGAGAGTGGATGAGACACCACAATAAAAACGTTCCTCAGAGAACCAGGCGCACCCTGTTGTATAAAGCCCCCTCTCCGAAGTGCTGTGGAGGTGATTCTAGCCGATTTACTCGTCTCTAAGGGAACTCCAGAACGACTCTCCGAAAACCAGGAGGTAGCACAGGGAACCGAACAGGTACCCAGTGAAACCTCTAAAGATAAGGATCAGCAAGGAACTGTTCAAGGACCCAGTAGATCTTCTTCAACACCAGAGGCCCGGCAGGGAACTGCACAAGTATCCATTGGACACTCTACAAACGACTACTAAGGACACTAAACCTAGAGCAAGCTCTAAAGGAAGCGAAGCCTGACATTTATTTTGACACCTGCGATGTCATTTTTGATTTGTTTGCCTCGCTTTTGTCATCGGCCGCTGGGTATTATTGTAAATTTTTTTTTTTTTATCAAACGATTTAATTTTATTATTTATTCCTGTTGTGTGCCAGGCTGCAAAAAATAGTCCTGCGATGGAGTTCAGCTCTTTCAAGTACCTGTTAAACGTAAGTTATAATGAGTGAAGAAGTATTTTTATTAGGAAAACCAAACAGCAATAGAAGGAGAGCTTGGCTGGAAGCCTTCGAAAAAGACTTTAAACCGCACGAAAATTTAAGGATTTGTGAGGCAAGTTTTATAACAGTACCTATTTTGGCCCCGACGATAGTGCTTAATAAAGTGGAAGTATAAATTCGAATCCCAAGATCTTTTGATCTTTTGTTTTTTAGTTTCTTTTCGGTTGAAGTAACTGATTTTTTAACTTCTTCTTTATTTTAATTGCCTTAGGAGCATAATCCTACTGGAAATATTAACACGCCAGGACGAATTCGTATCAGGTAACTTGGATAAGTAAGTACCAGTGCGGAACGTTGCCTATTTGTGAGTGGTTCAAGGTTGGAAATCAAAGTGTATGATGTATAGTGGAGGGTGACCAGTGAAACTACTGGTGAGCCCACGCTGGTTACCCAGGGCGAAACATCGTTTAATCATTTCTCTTTTCGCTTTGATATTTTGTGTGTTCCTTGTGGGATGGTCATCCAAGTTTGAATTTTCGTTATTTCCACCCAAGATCTTTTGATCTTTTGTTTTTTACAAAAAATATTGTCGCTGAAATAAGGTTAGAAATGGTTGTGCATTTGATCTGCGTATGCGAGACAAATTTTATCAAGCTATTTCGTGGGGTGCGAATGTGCGCGTTCGGGTAACGTCCGGTAAAAATCTACCGACAATCTGAACAGGCGGGTGAACTTGTGTTTCCCATTTTATATCCGAAATTAGTAAAAAATTATTACGGCGTTGTAAAAGTTGATCTTTAGTCGTGTTTAGCTATTCTTGGTAAAAAAAATCATTTTTTTAAACATATAGGTATATAGTTATTTAGTTTAGGGTAAGAATCTTTTGGGGCAAGTATTCGCCTGTATAGATGTTACCGTAAAACCCCGATTTCAGTTACAACCTGGTTTTCCTAGGAAAAACTAGTTTAGATTAGATCAGTTGGATTAGCTCAGATTGAAATCTAATCTAAACTTATATAATTTAGTCTAATTTAATCTAATATAGAGTTAACAGTTATAACTAGTTTTTACTAGAAAAAACCGGGTTTTAACGGTAACATATAGGTACTGTGATAAGAATACGTTTTATTGGTAAAAGATTTTGAACATTAAAATCTAAATCTAATAAGTATAATAGACAAAAGAAAGAAAAAAACTGTTTTAATTCTTACTTGAAACACAGTGACACAAAATGTGTTATTAGTACACCATCATCATACCAACGTATGGTACGGTAGTTCATCAAAAATTTAGTTGTTATTTAGGTCCTAAAACACCTACATCTACAAAAAAAAAGATTTTCTGTCGGTCTGCACACATGATAGGCATTATGTATTATGATTTTAACCAAAATTTGGTACCAAAGCGTTTTTTTTTGGCCACCCACCAAGTAAATGTTAGATAGAATGATGGGGGTTTAGGAAGAGAAAAGTGTGAAATAGTTCAAAAAATTGTAACTTTGAAATAAACATTTTTCTGCAGTTTGGTTCAAATCACTAATAGCTTTAGTTTTTGAAATATTTAAAAGAGGTGTTAAGATATTTTTTTTAAAACATAATTTTCGAAGCAAAGAAGCAGATATCAATATACGTTTCCAGATTTTAGTTCCTGTGAATAGTACTTACCTGAAAATTTTGTTGTCCGGTTTTACAGAGGGTTTACCCAACTTTTCGTATTGATAATTTATTAATTCTGAATGCCTGTGGTTTTACTTCTTTATCAAAATACAGAGAACCCGAACTAAGAGTAAAATCTGTTAGATTTATAATTTTTGCGTATATTTTTTACTTTAGTAACTCGCCACTGTATGATAATGGACTAGTCGTGCTTTCGAGAAATACTTTCTTATCGTATTTATCATTCATTAAAATATTTAAAATAAAAACGAGCTGCCCATGACAAAAGCGAGGCAAACAAATCAAAAATGATAACTCAAGCTTTCAAAGTAATGTCACGCTTCGCTTCCTTTAGAGCTTGCTCTAGTATTAGTGTCCTTAGCGCCTACGGACGCTGCTGATCTAAACAAATTGGCCAAGGAGCTCAAGAAGCTCCAGGTCAAAATCGTGGTCAGCATGGACGGTCCAACTGACACAGAGCTGACTAAAGAGCACATGCTCAAAGTTCTTGCTCCACCTAAGCAGCAAGAATGTGAAACCGGCAACAGAGCTCCTAACGGGACACTGTTGACTCAAAAAGAACGGGGACGCTGGGAATTTCCGGAAAGAGTCTGGAGGATGAAGAATCGTCCTTGCATGTTCTGCTGGAGTGGTCGGCTCTGACCAGGTCAAGAGAGTCGCACCTTGGGAACGATCTGTAGGTCCCAGGCGTTGTAAGAAGATTGCAGCCCAGAAAAATCTGTTCTTTTGCGAAGGAGGCACGTTTCCAGAGCTGCAACGAGCATAGCAAGGTGGCCTACGTACATGGCAATTATCCCGCCCGCAAAATCGCTCACTATAACTGCCATTACTGTCAAAACTGAGAAATTTGACATGAAAAGAGATTTCGACCAATCAGGTGCGTTTTTGTAAAAGAAATGCTCCCCGGTAGTACTCCTTTCCTTCACTTTCAAGAATAAGCACCCTGTGTGTAGAACATTAATACTAAAAGTCCTAAGCCAAATAAGAGCTCTTTGACAAATCTGAAAAGATAAACAATGTCGAGAACTAAATAACAAACAAAATAACATAAGACAAATTCTATTCTAACTCAATAACTAAGGCAAATATTAGAACACCCTATAAAATCAATGTTGCACAAAAGGGCTGTTAAATTTTTTTATAGGTTATAAAATAAGCGAGAAATTAAAAAATATTGGAAAACACCCCAAAATCAAGATGGCGTCGTTTCTGCAGGGGGGCGAGTGTGATCTCTTCGGTTTAGAGATAGCTTGGGTATGCTCTTTAACAATTACCCAGACAGCACAAAAACGTCCATTGTCCGTCGATTGGACTTCCATGCCTGAGCATTCTGGACGTCCATAAAACGTTGAAAGATGGGCGGCGGACTTACTGGACACTTTCTGGTCGTTTTTGATGAGCGGACTGAGATCATTTTTGTTTCTGAAAACATATTTCTTTGGTGTCAACAGTTCGCATGTCAAATAATTTTTTGTTGTCTTTTGACTTTTTTTTACATATTTATTTTCGCTGTCTAAAGCAATGTATCAAATAGAGATCCAAAAAAATAACTTCAGTCCGCTCATCAAAAAATTGAACTCATCATCTACTTTGTATCGTGGCTATCTGTTGTGCGTTTTTTGTTGGCTAAGAAAGCCAATTCTCGAGTTGCACACCCTATCACAGTCCGGGCACACCCAGTCTCCGGCAGCAGCCGGGTGTTGTTGGTCATCCATTCTTCCATTTTGTCGCTCCTTTCACGTTCTCTCTTTTCCGTCTCTAGTTTACTGTTCGGCGCCATGAAGCCCTATCGTTTGCCGTGGTCTCGAAGTTGTTTATATCGATGTGACCCTTCATCATATTGCCTTTGAGAACGTCCTTGTACCTTTTTTGTTAACCTCCTTGATTTCTCTTTCCCTCCTTCGGTTATCCATAAAATATCTGCTTTGGGAGACGTGTTTCGGGCATGCGGATAACGTGACCAGTCCAATGAAGCTGGTGCTTGAAGATAATGGCTTCTATACTAGTTGTTCATTTCATTCTCAGCATTCGTCTTAAACAACTTTGGTGATATTTTTCTAGTCGTTTGATATAACTTCTGTAGGTGTCCACGCATCCTTAAGTTAGAGTTGGTATTATAACTGTGTTGTAGACGCGAAGCTTGGTCTCCGCATTGACGTCGTGATTGTTGAAGACTCTCTCAGAAAGCCGTCCGAACGCTGCGCTAGCACATTATTTCTGTGTCAGTAGTTGTATTTGATGATAGGTGGCTCCCAAGGTATGGGTAATGTTCCACGTTCTGCAGAGGATGACCATTTATGGAAGTGTTTGGAGCTTGGGGATTCGTACCTGGTTCTAGTTGGTGAAGAATTTGCATTTTGGCAAGATTAACCTCTAGGCCAATGCTTTTGTAGGCTTGTTTAAATGCGTTGCGACGTTGTCATCGGCGTACTGCAGTTCGATTACCGAGGTCGTCAAGACCTTAGTTTTTGCTCGCAGTCTGCCTAGGTTAAGTAGGTCACCGTCAAATCTATATAGAATTTCCACTCCCGGCGGTAGATGTTCCTCAACAAGGTTAAGCATGGCATCTAAAAATATAGAGAATAGAGTGAGCGCAATAACACAGCCTTGTTTAACGCCTGTCGTAATCTGGAATGACTCTCCTGGTCCATCGTTGCTCAGGACTGTTGCATTCATATTGTCGTGTAGTAGTCTAAGAATTTGAATATATTTGTGAGGGCATCCAGCTTTTGCCAGTATTTGCCAAAGAGCTTCTCTGTTCTCTTGCATTTGCTTGGCACTGAAGATCATGTCAGCTGTGCCTCGATTGGGCCCAAATCCACACTGTGTCTCTGTTTGATAGTATTTGTGCAAGTATCTCTTAAGCAACAGAAAGCAGAGATATACCTTTGTAGTTTCCACATTGGACCTTGTCGCCTTTTTTAAAATTGTGACTATAGCGGCGTCTCTGAGTTCGGCAGGAATGATCTATTACGGAATTGGACTATACTACAATTAAAAGTCCAATACTACCAAAAAAAAGGACATGTACATATATTTTAGGGTGTTGTGTGTTAACTTCAAATCCATAAGAATATACATGATCCAAGGGAAAGGAAAATAAATGTGCGGCCAGCGTAAAATTGACCTTGCGATAACACCACAGTCGAATTTTTGCGAGGAGCATATATCTGATATGTAATTATATTTCTGGACCAAAAATATAATTAGACTGGAAGTCCATTGGACGTTTTTACAATGAACGCTCTCTGTATGAACGCCCATTTAAGGTCTTGGAAGTCCTGGACCAAAAATAATCTTACTGGACGTCCATTGGACCACGTGTGTCGTCCGGGTAGAGACTGTTTGCCATCTGGGAATTATTTCGCACAGAAAATCTAATACTCCTGGACTACCAGACAATCAACTGAATTCATCCACAATCTGAAAAAGCTTTAGGATTCTTCTTTTTGGGTCTGAAACTAAATTTTTTTTTAATGATATCATTTATTTGGCAAAAAAACCAGTTACAAAATTACCTACTACAATAAAATTACAATGGATGGAATACATCACAGTCAAAAAAGATGCAAACATATTAAAATTTGAGATATAACAATAAAATTATATTACAATTAAAAACTGATTAGAGTGTTGAAATATTATGACAAATACCTTTTTAACATTCATATACCCAGCCCGCTTAGCAATTTTGGATTTACAAAACAAAAAATAAATTAAACATTTTTGGCACTATTTGGACACTTTTATTTTCTCCTTTTTTAATCAAACAAAAAAAAATAATGATAACATTTTTAACAAGGTTCTAGAACAAAATTATGATTGTTTTCCACAAACCAAAACTACACTTTTTATCGCAAGGTTGTAGATTTTTGTCAAAAGTATCACTTTAGTCCCTATGAATGTAATGTACTATTATTTGTTTTTAATAAAAGATTTAGGCTATTTTGCGCCTGTTTCTTTCACTTCTTTCCATGGTCCCTCTTTTTTGTCTCGTATCTACTTCGATGCGAAACTCCCTTAAAAGCTAAGCTTTTTTTTCTAGGGCCAGAATGAGCAGTAGAGACCCAAGTCCAAGCAAATTACAATCTCCTTCAAAAATACCAAGCTACAAAAGGTTTCAAGGTGTTCAACCAAAAATCGACAATCATCTTAGGCCAAGAAATAATATGTCCAGTGACCAAAGTGAAGATTCAGATGCCCAACTAAAAAATAACAATAAACGCGTGTTAAGTAGACAAAAAAGTGTAAATAGGACCAATTCAAGATCAAATTTACTGCCTAAAACTCAAAATTACAGCCACAAAAATACAAATAATAATTATACGAGTGATAGTAGTGATCAAAACGAACGTAAAAAAGTGCTGGCCAAACGTAACAGTAACTCTAAACTTAGTTCTAAACCAAATATTAATGCAAATAGTGATGTAAATATTGTAAACAACTCTCTAAATAACTATGAGCAAATTTTTAGTGCCCCTAACGATCAAAATTCTTCCAAAAACGGTAGTCGACTAAATCTAAATGATCTTGGACTTGACAAAATCTCCTCAAATAGTATAATATCAAGTACCACTAACACTGTAACCAAACCCCTTCACATAGATATTGAAAGTCGACCAAGCAGCAACAAATCACCAATTATAGATGGAAGGGTACTGAGTGCCACTAGTGTTAGTCAGGCAATTAACAAAATGAACGACACAGTGTTAAACACTCAAACTTTAATAAAAGAAAATAGTTTTTACGGTAACCGAACAAATTCGGGACTTAAAAGCGCGGGTAACGGTAACTTCGATTTACATGACGCTGTAAGAACTATCGGAAACGAAACTAAAACGGAATTAAACGATATTAAAAGTGCGGATGAAACTAAAATTGTTTCTAGTGGTATAACAGACTCTAAAACGAACTCAGCCAAGGGTAATAGTGAAAAATTAAAGTCTACAGAAGAAAAAACTGCCAAGATACCTCCAAACAATACTATCTCCGTTCCTACATCAAACAATACAACCGGAATTAACTCTAAACCAACTTCAATTCAAACCATTCACGTTAAAAATAATCATTCAAACAACCACGTTACTACTATCGGTTTAAATAATCCCACGATTTTGGATTCGGACGTCGAAAAAACGATGAACAGACTTTTGGGATCAAGAGAGAATTCGCTTAGTAGTATGAAAGAAAATTTGGGCAATAAAATGTCTGTGAACGATCGAATCAGGGAACAAAGAACGGTTATAGCTGCCGACGTCAAACCTATAAGGATAACGGTGAGAGAAAAACCTTCGGACGTAGATGTGCAGAGTGGCAACATTGGAATACATGGTGGCATATCGAATGGGTTGAACGAGAGACCAAGGTAAGTGGTGAATTTTACACTCTAATTTAAACGGCAAGAAGTAACGGAATAAATCAGAAAAAATGTTTCCTTAACGGGATTTGAATCCGAGACTAGTAGGCCGCGGGTTTTGCGACTTTCCGCCGATTTATTTTTTAGTAGTGGGAAGATTTTTAAAGCCTTCCGCGCATTGTCTATCAACCAACGATACGATTAAGAAATGTACTTTGTTAAAGTTTATATAATACTCTTAAGCTTATTGGGTTTTTCGATTAATATGCTTTAATAATAAAGATAAAACTATCAATAGTCTAAAAATTTTTAGCGCAAAATTGTTCCCATAGTATCGTCCCTAAAATAGGGGTAGCATGGAATAAGGCATTTTGAAAAACCTGCTTTAAGTTTAAAGTATATTAATTAGAATTCTTTACATATCCACTATGAATAAGATTATTAATGGATTCTTATAAGGCTTTTATAAATTTTGATAAGTTTTTCACGGAATTCGAATCATAAAACGCTTAATAAAACGCAATTTTGCATTTTCTAACCTTTCTGATTGATAAAAATCTATTAAGTTTTTAACAATTGGTTCCATGAAGTCTTAAAGTACATGAGTATACTTTCTCTATATCGAACCAAGTATAGATTTAAAACAAACTATTTTTTGTCCTAATTCTTTGCTAGTCAATTTTTTTTATTAGCGATTATTTTATTGGGAGGTAAGTAGCTAGGTCTACTTACTACCGAGCAAAATAACTTTATTTAAACAGAGAAAATTTTTGACTTTACATATAACGTGTCAGCGTCAAAAAGAGCAAAAAATGAAAAATAAAACGAGTGCGTGTCAAGCTAGGTTTACTGGTGGTGCAGTTGTAAGGTTTTATTAAATAATTTTATTTTCACGAGTCTTCCATGGCCAAAATGAAAACAAGTACTCTTCCCGCCAAAATTTCTGTCGGAAAAAACCCATAACCTAAAAGCTTCAAATGTGATAACGACCCTAATAGCACAAAAATATTCCCCGAACATTCGCTGAATATTCAGCTAGGATATTGGGAACATTCCCTGAATGTTCCCTCAAATCCTCTAAGCGTACCAGAGATGTTCAGGGAATACTCTGTGTCCGCAGTTTTGATATTCCTAGAACATCCTGGTAGAACATTCATAGAATATTTTCGCAGGATTTTAATAGCACATTTATAATATTATAGGTCTTGTCATAGAACCTTGAACCCTTTGCCCTCTAAGCCACAAATCTTTTCTGGAAAAAAACATATTTTTGAGGTTGAAAAAATATGTTCTATCACAAAACACCCTGAAAAAATTGAAAAAAAAGTTATTTAAACAGCGATGGGATACGAACCCTCAACCTTCTCGTATCCATATAAACCCTTTTCCAAGGACCTAACCTTTTGCACTACGGAGGATTATGATTGATGATGAAGTTATATATTAGCAAGATATAACCTTTTGGACATTGTTTTCTGTTAGAAGGAGCACCGTGAATTGTTTTTTTTTACATATTGGATAAAAATATTAGCCTACCCCAACAAGCTTTTTGAACAAAATAAAATTTTAAATTTTGCTGCGTAAGCATGAAAAATATTATTTCCTTCCATGGCATGACTTGATGATAATTTTTTAGGCCAAGAAAATGTTTTTTTTATAACTAAAAATAGAGTATTTTTTTTAATAAAAAGAAATCTGGCAGCGACATATAAAAATATCCCGAAAAAAATTTTACCACAGCTGTTAGAATAAAAAACGTTAGAATACTGTGTGATATTTTTAGAACTTTGGTAGAACATTGGTAGATTTGTAGATATTCCCAAAATATCTTCTAAATGTGCTATCAATGTGCAAATGTAAGGACATTTTTAGGACCTTACTAGAACATTCGTGGAATATCCTGATTAGAATATTCTCTGAATGTAGGATTTAGGATATTCTGAGAATGTCTTTTAAACGGTCTTTAGTAGAACATTCGTGAAATATCCTGCTTGTAATATTTGCTAAATGTACTACCCAGGATATTCTGAGAATATTTTTTAAATGTGCTATTTATGTACATTCTGGGAATATCCTGTGAATGTGCCAGAACATTTAGATATTCATAGCACATCGACGGAATATTCCTGAAATATCGTGTGCTATTAGGGGATAACAATCTAGGGCATTTGTATTTCTGTAACCTGGTTTTGTTCAGTGGGGTTAGGTTTTGTCTAAATAAAAATGGAACGGACTGGATCCTCCGCTCAAAGAAGAAATAGAGTATACCCCAAGGAAAGTATATTTGTATACCTATACCTCGTGTGATTTAAGTCAGTCTCTGCAAAATTGTATTGCACCTTGTGGCACTCTAGCTGATTAAGTTACTATTTTTAATTTATATTATTGACTAAAAAAAATCAAAACACAAGTTTTTTTACGATTTTTCCTTGATGCGTTTGTTTACTTTTCGCCAATAAACGGTACCCTATTAAGAAAACCGCCTTTTTTCATGTTCACCCTGATAACAAAAATGTTGGGGAATAAACTGCTGACCTTCGCACGCTCTTTTTGTTTTGTAAATCGCTTTATAACACGCGTTCGAACCCTATTTTTTAATAGAGCGGAACCGTTATAATATTTGAATGGAATGGATTTTTACGGTGGACCACTGACCCCCTTTTTTCGAGTTTTGGGCTATTTTTGTCGGAGGTTAAATAAACAACGATAAGCCTACTTCATACATGAGTTCTTTTTCAAACTAAATTAGGTTTGTTGTTTGTCATGTGGACCCGAATCGGTAAGCGGTAAGGCAACAAATGGGCTGTTTCAACGAATGTTTCCTTAAAGTTGTAAAACTCCAAGAGGAGTACGATTTTAGAAAAATCACTGCAGTAATTGCATCTTGTCGTTGTAGAAAACGACAATTTTTAGCCAGGAGTATTTTTTTCGATCGATTACATCGAAAACAATGCATAAAGCTTTTATTATACAGGGTGTTTCACAACTATGTCAGAAACTTTTATAGCGTATGAAGTAGCCTGCACGTGATACAAAAATATATAAAAAAAAAATCGATTACGTCGTTTTCAAAAGCCTCTTCAGAAACGTTTCAATTAGGGATCATTTTTCCAAGACATGATTTTACCATTAAAAAACCAAAAGACCTCTATATATTAGGCTTAAGAAACATCCTACGAATACAGCTCAGTCAAGCTACACCACCCCCCCCCCCCCTCAACGAAACTTAATTTGGATAATATTCTAAAAATTATGTACCCTTTTAAAAAAATTTGTACTTAATGAATACCGGAGTTATTCGCACTTAAAACGGGGGGGGGGTGTGGCTTGGCGCTAAGCTGCACCCCCTCCCCATGCTTAGGAGATAGATTTAATGAAAGTTGATATGTCATAATTTTGTATTAATTAAGAAGGATACTTTTAGTTTACAAAAACCATCGGTTCCTAAGATTTTTGTTTGTTTGTTATGGGGTGTGTAGCTTGATGTCAAGGTATACCCTCTTTTGCTTAGGAAAGAGATTCGACGAAAAGTGTCTATGCCAGAACTTGGTACTTATCATGTATTAATTTCGTTCCTTTCTAAAAACTTGCCTACTCTCAAGATAACTCTTTTTTATTTTGTGTGGCGTTCCTTGATATCAAGCTACACACAGTAGATAATTTTTGAGAAGGGGACGAAATTAGTATTTTCAAATCTCTTTGCTAGGCAGAGGGGGGTGTACACACCCCATAAAAAAAAGTTAGTACATAATTAGCACCAAATTGTGGTATAGTCACTTTTGGTCGAAATTCTTTCCTAAGCTTGATATCAAGCTACACACCCCATAACAAATAAACAAAAATCTTAGGAACCAATGGTTTTTATAAACTAAAAGTACCCTTCTTTAAGAGAACATAATTAGTACAAAATTATGAAATTTCGTTAAATCTATCTCCTAAGCACGGAGGGGGGGGGGGTACAGCTTTGCACCAAGCCACACCCTCCTTCTTTTAAGTGCGAATAACTCCGTTATTCATTAAGCACAAAGAATTTTAAAAGTGGACTAAATTAGTACATAAATTAGTACATGATTTTTACAATATCGAAATTGAGTTTCGTTGAAGAGGGTGTAGCTTAATTAAGTTGACGAATACCCAAACAGGTGAAACAACGAAATTAGGATTCGCCGAACATGCATGGTTTTGCACAAGGAGTCACACTGGAAGAAACGAAAATTCCTTGAAGCTGCCTTTATTGGGCAGAATCAGGATATTTTCGGTAAACCAAGTGTTGAAATTCCAAATATTTCGAAGCCCCTCCTTGGGCGGAGCCAACTTCTTAAACTTCACGGTTGAGTGATTTCCCATGGTATATAAATACGTAGCCTTAGGAATAGATTGCAGTGTGCACCTGAAGACGATCAGAGATTGTACTGATCGAAACGTCGTGTATAAATAAAATATAGACAATGAAAGTTAATTTCAAACACATCATTGGTTCAAATCTTCAAACAAAGGTATCGCTTTTCCTATTTAAATTCTGGTGGTAAAACTCACCCCGCGAATAAGGTGTGTCAACGAAAATGTCAATATTGCCAAAAACGCCTCTGTTTCGTTTTCGTTGAAAAACTTGTATATAAACGACCCGTATGTTTCCTTTTTTTCTAAGTTAGATGTTTTTATTTAAAAAGGACCATTTCCAAATTATAAAAATACATACATTAGTCCTTAATAAGGGCGAAACACGTGCTCAACTCGGACCAGGTATGTAGGTATCCTTATGGAACTACGGCGTATGTTTAAAATTTGTTTTTTGCTATCTAAAGGCGCATTTACACAGACAAACTTTCCTTTGATGTTGAAATGCCGACAAACATTTACACGACCCTCTTGAGCAAAATATTCAAAAAAAAGTTCGAGAAAAATCTCGTACAAAAAGACTCACGGAAATTTTGGAGAGAATGTTAAGCAAAATTTGTTTGAAGAAATGTTGGTATAGAAATTTCTTACAAATTTAAATTTTATAGTTTTATGGGAATTCATTGAACTTAACTGAAAATAGAAAGACTAAATTTTAAAAGGTATTTTTAATTAAGTGCGTTCTGACGGAAAAACAATTTGATGTCGAAGTTGACATTTTACCTCATAAGCAAATTCGATTGACCTGATTTTTATAGGGGATATGCTAGTATACTTCTAACTTTTTTGGGGTTGTAAAAAAACGATAATAAAAAAATATTAATTGGCACTTATTTATTGCTGTTGCCTGTAAAATGTAAAGGCGCATTTACACAGACAAACTTTCCTTTGATGTTGAAATGCCGACAACCATTTACACGAGCCTCTTGAGCAAAATGTTCAAAAAAAGTTCGAGCAAAATCTCGTACAAAAAGACTCACGGAAATTTTAGAGAGAATGTTAAGCAAAATTTGTTTGAAGAAATGTTGGTATAGAAATTTCTTACAAATTTCAATTTTATAGCTTTATGGGAATTCATTGAACTTAACTGAAAATAGAAAGACTAAGTTTTAAAACAAGGTATTTTTAATTAAGTGCTTTCCGACGGAAAAACGATTTGATGTCGAAATTCACATTTTACCTCATAAGCAACTTCGATTGACCTGATTTTTATAGGGGATATGCTAGTATACTTGTAACTTTTTTGGGGTTGTAAAAAAACGAGAATAAAATATAGTAATTGGCACTTATTTATTGCTGTTGCCTGTAAAATGTAATGATAAAAATTTACGTTTAAAAGAATAACTCTTTATTTTACTTCCTAGTTTAAAACACAATACAGTAATAATGAAATCAAATTAAAAAACCTATATACATTTTAAAATCTCAAATATATGAACACCTAAATAATACCCGTTTATTACCCACTTTTACAACCCTACGATCCCAGACCCTTGTCTAAAAAAATATAATTTAGTAGTAATAGACTAGATTTCTGAATCGGAATGTTGCTCCTTTGCATATTGTTTGTTCAGTGTCAGTAATCGACCTTGATTATTACATTAAATTGACAGTAAATATCTATCTTCAGCATTTTCATGAACCTTTTGCTTTTTTAAGCAACCGTTGGGGCCTTAAACTAACTAGGTAAATCTGGTGTGAGGAATGAAAAAAAAACAATCAAAGCTAAAGGTAAAGTAAAGTTACAAAAATATGTTTAAAAAAAAAAATCCCCTCCCCACCACTCCTCATAGTCGTGAGGCGCGGATTACCGCTTAAAAGTGCAACTTTTGAGTTTTTTGCCGATATTTGAAAAACTCAAAATTTTTTTGGAAAAGAAAAATTTTCCTGGGTTATTTTTTGAATTCAGGAAAAAAACCCTTGGACATAAAAAAGAACTCGCAAGAAAATCCCAAAAAAACCCCCGGGCAAAAAAATCCGGAAAAAACCCCAAGAAAAAAATATTATAAGTAACCCTAATCCATGTGACAAAACTGATAGCCAAGAATAATGTTTCGCTTGCCGTCGGCTTTTTTTCACAAAAATTTAAAATAAAACTTGGTGTTCCATACTTTTAAAGAATTGAGATCACTGATCACTGATGTGAAATTTTATTTATTCTCACCTTTAAAAATATGTTTCCAAAACAGATAGCTAAAATTTGCTCAAAAATTTACCCGAACAAAATGTTCAAAGAAAAGCTCACAAAAATGTTCACGCAAAAAATTTTAGATCTTTTGCACGACCTTTTGTTTGAGCATGTTCGTCTGTGTAATTGCGCCTTAAGACGCGCTCCCAGGCAGGATGACAACGTATTTGTCGTAGTGAAAAGCCCGGGGTCTGGTTGCTGGACTTGCTTGGAAATAGTGGTAAAACTAGTGAACTAGGCCAAAAATCCAAAAATGTTCTCTTTTACTTTAACAGACTATGAAACGAACATATGATGTACTCAACAGCATGTATTTTGCATTTTAGATCGATAACGAAGCCTTTTTAGCAATGCAAATTTTTCCCTACCAAAAACAAATATATTTTAAGCTTTGCCAGAACGAAAAGTATTTATGTTTAAAAATAAATGCTGAAAAATGTCCCTATTTTAAATTTGTCGGAGCTTGCAACACTGATAAAAAGAAATAGAAATGCAGGTGGTTTTATTGATTTAATAGAAAAATGTTTAAAATAAAAGTGATCAGATTCTCTCTTAACATTTGGTAACCTGACAGAACTTAAATAAACACCAAATTTATATCTAATTATTATATAGCGTATTATCTGTGGAACTACTTAGCCTATCTTTATTAAACATAGCTAAGAACACCCTGAGAAAGATAGGCTCCAAACGGATGAAAAAGTGATAAATTTTCTCTTAAAAATGGACTTTTTAGATGAGCTACCTATCGTCTGAGGAATTTTCGACACTCTATAGTGAAATATTTTGGTTAAAATAAATCACGGATACAGGGTGATTCACCATATACTCCCTTTAATTCCCTTATTTTTAGAGCTGGAAAAATTTTATGTACAAAAGTTGCATAATTTTTTTGTAAACTTTTAAATAACGTCTTTAAAAATTAGCAGCAGTTATCGCAACTGTCATATTTTTAACATTAACTTCTTTATTTTAAATAGAACACTCTGTATATTTTTCAAAATTTAATATGGTAAAAGGAATATACTTTCGCACAAGACTAATGTGTTGAAGGAAGAACCACCCAAACTATGTTTACTTGTTTGACACAAGTATCTTTCTTTTTACTCAGTAACCGTCCAAAATAAATCCAACCTATTATATATTTTTAGATTCAGGAAAAAATTCAAATTCGGCACTTTCGGGGGTTTTAAGGTTAAAGGTATCCTGGGGAGATAGAAAAAAATTGACCCACACTTGCGAGGCTTAATTTAAAGGTGAAAATGATATCCTGCTATAACTTTTTTATTTATGAGCATTTTTGTTTGGTCTAAATTGCTTTTTTGTGGATTTTCTCTGTCACTTTTAGTTTTTGATTACCCTTGTTTTATTTTTTTTATAAAATCAACTTAAAATCCTCCTTAAAATGATGTATGATACTTTGTGTTTTATTTTTTGTATTTTTTTATGTAATATATTGTTTCTCTTTTACCTACACTTTTAATATCTAATTTTTTTTTTAAATTTTTATGTTCTAATATTGGAAAAAATTAGTGAATGAAAATAAAAAAAATGAATGAGTATTTAAAAAAACAAAAATATATAAAAAAATACAAAAAATAAAACACAAAGCGTGATAGATCATTTTAAAGGGCATTTTAAACAGATTTTAAAAATCATATAAATAAAGGGTTGTTCCGTAAGAATAATATGAACTAATTATACTCAAAAACTAAAAATGACAGATAAAATCGAGTTAAGCAGTCGAATTTTACTTTAAAAAATCTAAAAGAAAGCCATTTATACCAAACAGAAATTTCCACAAATAAAAAGTTGTAGATTCCATCGCAAAATGCAGACTTTGCAAAAGGCAACCTTAAATTTCTAAAGTTAAGACTTGCATGTGTGAGTAAGTTTCTTTCTATCTCTCCTGGAGGTACCTTAAACCTTTCAAAAGTGGCCAATTTGGAACACGCTGTACATAAAACTTCTTTCCATCTTCAATATAAGGGAGGCAAGGGGAGTGGAAAATATGGCGAATCACCCTGTACCAAAATTAATAAATTAGTTGATTAATTTATAGTGCGTAAAATACCTTGACCAAATGAAATATTACCAAAGTAATTAACAAATAAAATTAATGTTACGTTTACCTTGTCGAAAAATGAAGAAAAAGTAGTTTACCTAACAAGTGCGGAAAGTGCAAATTTTCTGCACGCAACTGCACATGGCCGAACGACACGTTAGCAGAGGTCCCGGGTTCGAATCCCGGCTAGGTGCATGAATATTTGTGTTTGTTCCAAAAAAACTTTACACTCGGCTCTCACTTTGGCATCACTGGGCATTTAATCCTAGAATGGATGGAAAAGTTCCACAATATAAAAAAAATGGTACTTGCAACTTGACGTCACATAAATAACGTACTCTTTATGTAATTACTATATAATTTTATAACATATATGTTATATAAATATTACGTATTGGAATGTATTATTTATGTAAAATTAAAGCCATATTGTGTATATAATATTAATATACTTCTAATGTCACAACAAGGTAAATATAATGAAATTAAAGAAACATAAGTTCTGTTATGTAAATATTACGTGAATTTTATAAAAACTTTTTTATGTAAATTTTTTGACTTTAGATTTATGTAAATACTATGTTAACGTAACAAAGGTGTTTGCTGAGTATTCGTACTTATTTTTGAAAAGCGGAACACACAACAAAGCATTTTAAAGTTTTGTCTGTAAAAAAAAAATTGAAAGAACCAAATAACAACAGAAAAAAAGTGCGAATCCATGCAAATGGTTTTTTAGGGACCTACTCCTATTATTTTTAAAAAATTATTGATGCATGGTTCGTATAGTTTGTTTTTTTTTTGAAAAAGTGTTCCTTTCATTATGGCGAATGTCTGCATATAGTTATAGTGTCTTAAATATTGTATGCGCCAAAAATCACAAGTAGCGGTAGAGGCAACAATAAAACTATAACAATAAAAATAATACCCAAAGTATAAAGTTAAGAATTTCAGGGTGACAATAGATCTCCATAGTCTAGTGTAGCAAATGGGCTTCATGCAAAAAACCTACGTTGTACTTTGTTTTGCTTTTATAGTTGTTTTTTTTTTACTCTAGCCTAGTTCTTATTCGCCTTCAATCCGTGTATTTTCGTTTTTTCTTTAATCTAAAAAGGGCAAATTTTATACCTATTTCAAAAACCTGAAATTTTTTACCGTTCAATGCAAATTCTCCGGACCAATTTCAAAATGCTGCGCTCTCATTGATCCATATTCAATCGGACAGCCGCCATATGAAATTGGTCCGAAGAATTTGGAATGAACAGTACACCACAAATTGTGATGTCAGAAGTTCAAAAAGTGACGTCAGAGGTTGATTATTCAAAAAAAAAGTAAAAAAAAACAGGTAGAACGAAGGTTTTATTAATCACGTGATGGCCCTTTAAAAATGGTGTTCACAGAATGAAAAAAAAATTCCCAATGTCCATAGTGGAGTTAAATAGAAATAAAAAGAGAGTTTGACCAACAGAAAACTGTCGGATTTTTCGCCTTCTCCACCAGTTCTACCACTGACTGGTTTCAGATATAGTCCATCCACCAGTCGGGCTTTCTACTATGACGAATCGATAGCAAAAAAACGAACTTTATAAAATACACCGGAGTACCACAAGAATACATACCAGGTGCGACTTGGATACTAGACGCAGACACGTGTTTCACTCTTGTTTGAGATCATCAGTGCGACATAAGTTTTTATGGTCGAATAATATGAACGATCTAATCAACAAGTCATGGTGGGTACTTGGGTAGAATCTTGCAACTGAATTTTGACCAACTTCCCGACATCCGATCGGCTTCAAATTTAGCATGCTTATACAGTTGCGGTGACAACACAAGGATATATTTTGATGAAATTGACAGCTCCCCCTACTCGAAGGGGGTGGAGGGGGGCAGGCCCTGAGGGGGGTACAGTTGAAGTACGCCGGATTTCGTTGAAATTAGGTGTGCCGGGGCACTTGGGGATGGAACGAATTTCTAATCAGATTTTGAAAATTCAATATGCCGGATTCAAGACGGACGATTTTTGGTCATTTTTAACTGACTTATCCGATTGTGTTCAAATTTGGTATACATTTATACTTCCGGTGAACGAGGGAAGTGGAGGGGGAAAAAGATTTAGTTTGTTCGATTTCAATGAAAATTGGCATACAGGGGTTTTTAAGGAGGGAGATTATGAATTTTTGATCAGATGGTATCATAAGTCAAAAAATATTTTTTTGTAGAAGTAAGTATGTATACTAAGTATAGCTTTTTTTAATTAGTTTTCAGGTGGTCGAAAAAACTGATAAAAATCAGGTGGGTTTCTAATGAGATTTAATGAGGTTTTTTTGGCAGGGTGGACACATAAAAATCTATAAATTGTTTTTATCAACTCCTAGAAAATTATAAATTTTTATAGAAATCTGTCAAATTCTATGAGTTGGTGTGATCATAAAATATCCCAAACTCTCATGAAAAACATTTTTTTACAAACTCTTAAAACATTATATAAAACAAGACATAAAAATATGGTATATCCGGCACGTTCGTTCGGAATAAAAACTACGTAAGTTTACGACGGTGCAGACATGTCCTGGGTGAAAAAGTTTGCGCAAGTTTTTCTTTTTTTTTTAGAAAAAAATAACGAACCCTTTTTGAAGTTTCTCTTTATACTCTACCTTTTGCTAAATTATTAGAGAACCCCGACGCCTTGTGATTTTTTTCTTGATAACGATCTTGAGTGAGGTCACGCTAACACCGCCACTTTAATGAGCCTTGGACAAACCGTTCTTCTTGGCCAACTAAGACTAATACTTAGGGCAGAGAGGAGCAATTATGAAATTCAAGAAGTTCGCGCAAAAATCAAACAGGCCAAAACATCTTTCATCAAAATAAAATCACATTTCTTACTTGCGATCTTAATAAAACTCTCCGAATTCGTGTGACGCCGCTAAGTGGTGCCAAGGGAAAAAAGTAGGAAGCATTCGAGATAATCTTAAAACGTAACTCACAGATGTTTTGATCAACGTGTAGAGGGTGCAAAATATAAAGTTTAAAAAAGTGGTAAAATGGTTTTGAATTAAAATTAAGCAAAAACAACTCTAGACGTCTTACTTAACTCTTTGTCCAGGATTTGGACTATGGCGATTTCATATATTTCCCAGCAAACACGGTTTCCTCGGGCCTTCGTCGGTCCGATGTCGATTGCCGAATTTGTCGTCATCGGCACGACGTCGATTTACGACATCGGACCAGCAGTATTTTTTGTCCGCTTTGCGATGTAGGCCCAATGGTAAATTTTACTTTTTGCTGACATCGGCATATCGTCGCCGTACGATTAAGGTCCGATATGGTTTAACCGCATGGTACTGCTTAATTTGGTCGGTCTAACGTAGGCAAGCTGGTCTCGGCCCGACATCGGTAAACTATTCAAGTCCGACATTGGTTTCCTAAAGCGGTCTAACGTCGGCGATTGACGGAGGTCTGTCGGTGGTAGCTTAAAGCGGCCCGACATTGGCAAACTACAAAGTTTCGATAATGCGGGTGCTTAACCAGTCAGGCTGGTTTAAGTGGCAGAAGAGGCGATTCTTGTAGAGAAGTACCAACATCTTTTCATTGTCAAGTCCGCATTCTAGTTTTGAAATATCTTTGCTCATTATATATATAATATTATCTTCCACTGTACAGAGAATATAGTGACATTAGCGCCATCTCTACATACTAGGAAGAAACTATTAAGCAGTTTAAAAATTTTAAGCCGACGTAATCGGACCATCGTCGGTTGCCGATTCTTGACCAATCAAACAAAGTTCCAATCAGACCGACGTCGGCCCTAAAGCAGATAAAGTAGGCGTCGGCATAAAGTCGACTATAGTAAATCGGGCCATCATCAGTTGCCGATTCTCCACTGATTAAAGAAAGTTCCTATCGACTATAGTAAATTGGGCAACAAAGTTCCAATCGGACCGTCGTCGGCCCTAATGCTAGGAACACACGATGCATCTTTTTCATGCATCAAATTTTCTAATAACAGAGTAAAAGGAGACACAATCTACATACTAGGAAGAAACTATTAAGCAGTTTAAACATTTTAAGCCGACGTAATCGGGCCATCGTCAGTTACCGATTCTCGTCCGATTAAACAAAGTTCCAATCGGACCGTCGTCGGCCCTAAAGCAGATAAAGTAGGCGTCGGTATAAAGTCGACTATAGTAAATTGGGCAACAAAGTTCCAATCGGACCGTCGTCGGCCCTAAAGCTAGGAACACACGATGCATCTTTTTCATGCATCAAATTTTCTAATAACAGAGTAAAAGGAGACACAATCTACATACTAGGAAGAAACTATTAAGCAGTTTAAACATTTTAAGCCGACGTAATCGGGCCATCGTCAGTTGCCGATTCTCGTCCGATTAAACAAAGTTCCAATCGGACCGTCGTCGGCCCTAAAGCAGATAAAGTAGGCGTCGGTATAAAGTCGACTATAGTAAATTGGGCCATCGTCAGTTGCCGATTCTCGACCGATTAAAAAAGTTCCTATCGGACCATCATCGGCCCTAACGCAGGTAAGGTTTGCGTTGGCATAATGTCGAATATAGTAAATTGGGCAACAAAGTTCCAATCGGACCGTCGTCGGCCCTAAAGCTAGGAACACACGATGCATCTTTTTCATGCATCAAATTTTCTAAAAACAGGGTAAAAGGAGACACAATCTGCTTGCGTCTTTTTTTATCTTGTGAAAACTAAATTTGATGCATGGAAAAGTTGCATCGTGTGTTCCTAGCTTAAAGCAACTAAAGTGGGCTTCGATTATAGTAAATCGGTCCATCATCAGTTGCCGATTTTCGACCGATTAAACAAAGTTTTAATCGGACCATCGTCGATCCTAAAGTGGTGTTGGCATAAAGTCGACTCTAGTAATGTGGACCTCTGTCGGTTGCCGATTATTGACCGAAAACTGAAAATCGCAATCTGACCAACGGGCCAGAGTGTAGTCGCCGACGCCGACACACTGCCGACGTTGTCGACATTGGCCCTATTCAATGCCGACGATTTGTGTTTGCTGGGTTACAGAAACTTATTGGTAGTTACCGAACACTGAAATATTCTGGTCTAGACTACATAATCAAATTCAATGAAATAAAGAAATTTTTAAAAAGCAATAATCGATGCTTAATTTGCTTTGCCGGAAAAAAACTTATTTTTTTTTGCTAAAGTTGTGGAATAGAAAAAGAAATAATGTTATCCAATTGTGCAAAATTTCAGCTCACTAATTCTAATGCCACCCTATCAGAGATATAAAAAATGATGAAAAAGACTTTTACAGTTGTATTTTTTTTTTATTAACGGCCTAACACTATATGGTGATACAAAGACATAAAAAGCAACTACCAAAAACTTAAAAAATAATCAGAAAAGATTTGTGGCGTAGAGGGCAAAGGGTGAGGGAATAAATCGCAAAATAGTTTTTCCTCGACCAGGATTTGAACCCGGGACCTCTAGAATACCAGTCTAATGCTCTACCAACTGAGCTACCGAGGAACCGGGGTTTTAACTGGCTATTCGGAAATCCTTTCGTCCGATACATGTGTTAGTAGTGGGGAGATCTTTGAAGCCTACTATGGCTTTAAAAACCTAGACATGTTATAAAGACAAGGAGGTACACATTCACATTAATTAGTTGTACCAAATTTCTATTTATCTATTAACCAACAATACACGACATTTACAAAATGAATGAAAAATTTAGCGCCCCAATAAATTTACAGAAAAGATTTGTGGCGTAGAGTTTGTAAATATGTTTGGCTGAAATGATTAGTTGGAAATTCGCCATCTGACACCTCCAATAAAACGCTATATGGCATGTATCGTTGGTTAATAGATAAATAGAAATTTCGTCAAACTAATAATCGTGAATGTGTACCTCCTTGTCTTTATAACTTGTCTAGGTTTTTAAAGCCGCATTAGGCTTCAAAGATCTCCCCACTACTAACAAATGAATCGAACGAAAGGATTTCCGAATAGCCAGTTAAAACCCCGGTTCCTCGGTAGCTCAGCTGGTAGAGCATTAGACTGGTATTCTGGAGGTCCCGGGTTCAAATCCTGGTCGAGGAAAAACTTTTTCCGATTTCATCCCTCACCCTTTGCCCTCTATGCTACAAATCTTTTCTGTAAATTTATTAGGGCGCAAAATTTTCCCTTCATTTAAAAAACTAATAATTGACGCCACTCTAGCCCAATAGACAGTATTCAGACTGTACTTATTATTACCCACCTCTGTTGGAATTTCTGAGGGTGGGTAATTTTTGTGTAGTCGCTAATTATTTCCTTTTTTCGGAGAACTCTGACCTCATTTTTTATTTCGCTCACCAAGAGAATTTTTTTGTTATTTAGGTCGCGATTCTTCAAAACCCGTCACAAAATCTCCACGTTAAATTTAATTTAACGATTTAAAAAAATAAGTTTCCGCTAACTGCTTTTTCGTCAGGACTTATTTGCTAATATTCCTTAAAATTTAGTTTCTTAATCCTCCAGTAAATAAAAAATATTTCAATAGGGAGATTTTGGTCAGGTTTTTTTGTCAGTCTGTTACCCTTACCTTTATTCTGCGCAGGCGCAGGAGCGCTCTGTCAGGCTGTTACCTTTATTAAAGGTAACCAACCAAACTTGATGTGATTGTGTGGTGGAAGATTTTTAGGTTATAAAAGTTTGTTTGGTTTTACAAAAAATTTGTGTATTTGGATTTTATTTTTTGTTAACCTTGTTTATAGTAGTAGTATGGTGCCTATTTTACGTTTTTCTTTTTGGTAAACAGGTGAGTAAGTAACATACAAATAAGTTTGCAGAGTCGATTTCCTCTATTAGGTACTCCAACAAAGATTTGTGGTGCCAACGTCACAACATCGCCCTATGCCCATCCTTTTCTGCCTAATGTGCTTTTCCGTTTGTCTGCGTCTCATACACGGCTGCTTGGCTCCCTAAGGATTTGCTTAGGAACCCTGTATAATTCCGTACGCTCTGAATTCAGATTCTGAAGTTCGTCTCTGAATTCAGAGGGACATTCCGGCTGTGTAAGGCCGGCCTAAGGCCAGCCTAAGACTTATATTTAGGCTAATGGGTGTATGACATAAACACATAAATTTAGGAGTTTCTTAAAGTAAAAGTCCTGCAGCTCTAATCAGCTCGGTGCAAATGGCCATTATTTAAGATCCAGTCTTGGTGACATTGGACGTCGTTCGCGTTATAGATGTCATCCAATGTCATCTGTGACCGCAAATTACTTTAGGCGCATGAAATAAATAAAATGCACTATTTTCTGTTAATATGCGCACTTTTGCAGCTGTGTGCAAGAGGCAACTGTGTCATAAAGAATGGATACAATTGCAGTACCAAAGATTACCCGTTTGTAGTCCAAATGCTCGCCTTTAATCTGTCATATTCAAGATACCAATATATTTCCAATGGAGTTTTGATAAGAGACAACATGATTGTAACTGCGGCACATTCCCTATGGCCCTGGTTGGGTTCGAATATGTTGGTTATTGCTAAAACCGACGAGCAGTTTGTTTCAACAGGCAAAGAGCAATGCCCACCTAAAAAAAACCTGGCGGTGGTAGATACGTGTCAGATACATAGGAGATATAACAAAACAATTAAATACGGGCAATATAACATAGCCATGTGCTTGCTGAAGAAAAAGATGAACGTTGTGCCTATAGGTGTGCCGCACACTCGCTGCCAGGGGAACTTCACGGAGTGGTGCCAAGATCCAATTACAATGAGCTGGGGATATCTGCCTTGGCGTAATTACACCGATCGTCATTTGATGTGCGCTCCCCTTCGTTTTTACGGAGAGCGACCAGGTAATAGTAGTTTACATAACAAGCATGTTATGATGGTCATAAACCGCGAAGATGAAGTTTTAAATTATCTGAGCGTGTAATGACCATAACATACGAGTGATGCCCGTATCCACCCACGCATTTTTTCTCCAATTAACTTTTAATTGCGGCTAGCGAGTAAATTCGGTATCCACCAACAAAATTTTTGCGTTAATCGAGCCGTTTAGCAACCCGGCCGATGTTGGGCGATTAAAGCTTAATCGAGCAATTAAGTCGCTGTCATCTGCATTTTGTCGGTTATGTTTTCTGTTTATTTTGATTTTCAGTTTGATTTGTTGAATTGTTTTTTTTTAAATATGGAAGATATATTGTATCATGACGATTTGGATGTGTTGGACATAATCAATGATGGACTTCTAAAGCGATGGAACGAGAGAACAAATTATTTTGAAACTATGGATAACATGGGGTTCTTTAGAAGGTTTCGACTCACAAAGCTTTCAGACTTCAGACTTATTTCACTTTCATAAGCCTCTTTTAAGTTTTTTTATTTGTATGACCTTTATTTAAGTGTGGATTAACGTTTGTAGTTAATAATTTTCATAAAATAAAAATAAATACAATTAAAACTGAAGTACATGTTTCATTTATCTAAAAATCAAATAAATACACTAATAAAACAAAGAACAAATGCTTGTACATAGACATGCCTAAATTAGTCACATTGGTCAGTTAAGGTGCAGTTAGACTCTAGTAGTAAAGTCGTCGTTGCGTTGCAGCTGTAGTAATTTTTTTTTTCATAGATAATGCAGAACAGGATATTTTACAGATAAATAGTTAACAATATTTTTTGGTACACACTTTTTAATATAATTTACCTTGTTTAATGTTTTAAACAAATACAAATTGCAATTGCAACATTTTTGAACATGTTAAAAGATCCACCTTACATATTTGTTTTGTATTAACCGAGAGTTCCGTTTTTTTCTTAATATAAGTTCAAAAATGCTTTAGTTTTAAAATTAGGGTTGATTGGGTACCAAAGATGGACAAAATAAAACTTGGGGAAGAAAAGAATGTGGTAATTTTGTATTTGCATATATACATACAGTCAATAGTGTGTTCAGTGGTATTAGCGATAAATTAACAAGGTACTATACTAGTTATATCTGATCCGCTGATTAATCATTCTGGTTTATTATAATTGCGAAGAAATTAGAGCCTTTTTTCTAAGTGACAAAAACCGCTTACTTTTAGCATGTACAAATTATTTCAAATATAATTTACCTTCTTAATCTTATATATTGCTTTAGTAATAACCTTTAGAAAAGTTATAGTACCGTATTATCAGCGGCGCACGGTGGTTGTAGTGAAAAAAACTCACACAGAGATAGGTAGATATTTTCTGGCGCGTATGAAAGAGATGGCATGAATACACCAACGTTAAGCATGGGAGTGATTTCGTGGAAAAGCATACAGTCGATCTTTGCAATAAAATAAAATGAAGAAGTTATTATATTTACCTATGTCCCCATCCCCTGAACAACCGATGTTAATAATATTAATGTTACCTACCTACAATACGCAGTGGCGATACAGTAACACCCACTCCCCCATTTTTTTACATTAAACTATCAATTTTCTAAAATTTATTGGTACGTTTACTGGTAAATCTCTAATTTCTGTACATTGAATATTTTTTAAACCAAGAATATAATATATAGCCTTATATGTACAGACCGCTTCAA
Source organism: Oxystoma pomonae (assembly GCA_963921995.1). NCBI lineage: Eukaryota > Metazoa > Arthropoda > Insecta > Coleoptera > Brentidae > Oxystoma > Oxystoma pomonae. Next base: position 85,278,992 of record OY998169.1, on the reverse strand, counting down.
GCTACTGCGAACATAGGGCGAAAGAAGTCTAATTTGCCAGTGTACGTACATGCAGAGACACCGCACGCCTATCAGTGAAGCAACCAACACTCAGGCTTCCGATCGCCATTCGCTGCCGTTCGCCGCCGTTCGCCTTGTATTTAGTACGCCTCTAACTACGGTGCTGTGTGGAGCGTAGTCAATGAAACCGGAATTTGGTCAATAAATACGCAAATTTTTATAACGTAATTTTCTTATTTTTTGTCACTGATAAATAAGAGCGTTTTATTGTCAACTGCTCAGATTTATCAGTGACGACGTGTTACAATGAAAATAATAAGGAGAAACAAAATAAAAGCAAGTTCTCAAAATAAAATAATACATTCTAAAAACCAAAAAGATTCTCCCAGTGAAAAAAATATTAAAGCAAATGTTCGAAAAGTCCTCCTTGCTCGGCTAGACAATATCCGAGCCTACTATAAAAACCCCTTCCAACGTTTCCAAGCATGTTAGGGGTGATAATTTGAAAAGCTTCTTCAAAAACAGATAGAAGTCATTAGGAGCAAGATCGGGAGATCGAGCTGGCCATAAAATAGTTCCCCGTGTACTTATAACCCGATTAGGAAATACATTATCAAGATATTCCCTAACAAGGCCAACATTGTGAGCGGAACAACCATCTTGTTGAAACCATGTTTCACCAAATCTTACACCTAACAACTGCCTAGCAGTTGGAATAATGTGCTGCTGCAGTAGATCCAAGTATCTAGGAACATTCAAATTGCAATTGCCGTTAATAAAAAATGGCCCAATTACGTGTTCCCCTACAATACCCAACCCCCCCCCCAAACATTTAGTTTTTGGGGATACTGTGTTCTTACGTCAAAATACAAATGCGAATTTTCCCTCGACCAATATCGAACGTGTGTTGGGTTATGACGATTTGACCATTTGACCATCTGCACTTTTTCGGCAACTTCGTAGACATCCATTTTTAGTTTTAAAAATGTATTATTTCAATTAAGAACTTACCCATCTGTTTCTCGAGCAAGGCAGAAATAAAACAAAATAATGAAAACAAAATGAATTTCCAAAAGATAACACTGCAGCGTGCTTCGAATCCACCTCGGTCGTACGGCACGGAGAATAAATTGGACTTGATTCCCCCTATGTTCGCAGTAGCTTGAAGCGGTCTGTATAAGATAGAGTGTAGGTTAATTTAGTTTATTGTTTATCGTCTCCTGATGATGCTAACGTTGTTAGCGAAACGCGCGTCGAGTGCAAAAAAAAGTGTAGTTTTGTTTTGTGGAAAACAATCATAACTTTATTATAGTGCAACCGAAGGTTCCAAACTCCCAACATAGTAAGGACTATAAAGGTCATACGTCAATGTAACCATTTTTTTTCAATTCCTCTCTATCGAATTATATGAATTCGATTATAATCTTGTTTTGATGGCCAACCTACAATTTTTTTTTTAAAATACCGACGACCAAAGTTTTAAAGAATTATCTAAAGAATAAGTGTGCCAAATATCATGCTTTCTGCACAAAATGAACAATTGGGGACCTAAAGGCGCATTTACACAGACAAACTTTCCTTTGATGTTGAAATGCCGACAAACATTTACACAAGCCTCTTGAGCAAAATGTTCAAAGAAATGTTCGAGCAAAATCTCGTACAAAAAAACACACGTGAATTTTGGAGAGAATGTTGAGCAAAATTTGTTTGAAGAATTGGGGGTATAAAAATTTCTTTACAAATTTAAATTTTATAGTTTTATGGGAATTCATTGAACTTAACTGAAAATAGAAAGACTAAGTTTTAAAACAAGGTATTTTAATTAAGTGGTTTCCGACGGAAAAACGATATGATGTCGAAATTCACGTTTTACCTCATAAGCAACTTCGATTGATCTGATTTTTATAGGGGATATCCCAGTATACTTGTAACTTTTTTGGGGTTGTAAAAAAAACGACAATAAAAAAAATATTATTTGGCAATTATTTATTGCTGTTGTCTGTAAAATGTAATGATAAAAATTTACGTTCAAAAGAATATCTCTTTATTTTACTTCCTAGTTTAAAACACAATACAATAATAATTAAGTCAAATTCAAAAACCTATATACATTTTATTAAATCTCAAATATATGAACAAAAGCACGTTCGGTCTAAATAATACCCGTTTATTACCCACTTTTACAACCCTACGATCCCGACCCTTGTCTAAAAAAATATAATTTAGCAGTAATAGACTAGATTTCTGAATCAGAATGTTGCTCCTTTGCATATTGTTTGTTCAGTGTCAGTAATCGACCTTGATTATTACATTAAATTGACAGTAAATATCTATCTTCAGCATTTTCATGAACCTTTTGCTTTTTTAAGCAACCGTTGGGGCCTTAAACTAACTAGGTAAATCTGGTGTGAGGAATGAAAAAAAAACAATCGAAGCTAAGGGTAAAGTAAAGTTACAAAAATATGTTTAAAAAAAAATCCCATCCCCACCACTCTTCATAGTCGTGAGGCGCGGATTACCGCTTAAAAGTGCAATTTTTGAGTTTTTTGGAAAAGAAAAATTTTCCTGGGTTTTTTTTTGAATTTAGGAAAAAACCCTTGGAAATAAAAAAAACTCGCAAGAATATCCCAAAAAAACCCCCGGGCAAAAAAATCCGGGAAAAACCCTAAGAAAAAAAATATTATAAGTAACCCTAATCCCGTCGGCTTTTTTTCACAAAAATTTAAAATAAATGTTGGTGTTCCATTTTTTTAAAGAATTGAGATCACTGATCACTGATGTAAAATTTTATTTATTCTCATCTTTAAAAATATGTTTCCAAAACGGATAGCAATAATTTGCTCAAAAATTTACCCGAACAAAATGTTCAAAGAAAAGCTCACAAAAATGTTCACGCAAAAAATTAAAGATCTTTTGCACGAGCTTTTGTTTGAGCATGTTCGTCTGTGTAATTGCGCCTTAAGCCAGACGACTATTATTTGTTGTAGGTTGTAACGACGGATCGATCTTGATGGTACACGCTACCAACACACAATATACGCAGTATTATGATCACGGCGCACCGTTGGTGTGCGACTCATGCTGGTCATATCCGTTGATGGCAATCGAGGGCGGAGAATGTAATGGAACAGGTGGCTATAAGCAATTTATAATATATTCTCGACTGGATAGATACAAGACTTGGATCAAAAGAATCACAAATAAATTTGAGAGTCATTTCTACGACGAGCGATCCTGTGACAAAAGTGCAGGAGGTCCGTTACGACCTTCATTTTTAGGTCTATTTACTTCTTCACTTTTTTTGTATATATTGTTACAATTAAAACTATAGTAATTTACATACCAAAGGAAAAAATGCATTTTACTCTAGAGGCCTGTATTTAATTTTTTCTACTGCCTTTTGCAATAATTTCAAAAATTAGAAGAATATTTTTTATTCTGTTGAAAAACATTCATTTGCCAAACTGTTGAAATAACCCCTGTATTTTATAACAATTCACTGACACCTGCCAAAATGTGATATGAAGCTGTCTGAAGATAGAATAAAGTCAAAGTGCCTGGCGTCGCTATGGTAGCAGCCCAGCAAACACAAATCATCGGAATTGAATCGGGCTAAACGCTGTCCCGATATTAGATTGCGATTTTCAGTTTTCGGTCAATAATCGACACCTGACGGAGGTCCACATTACTACAGTCGACTTTATGCCGACACCACTTTAGGACCGACGATGGTCCGATTGGAACTTTGTTTAATCGGTCGGAAATCGGCAACTGACGATGGCCCGATTTACTATAAACGACATTATGCCAACGCAAACCATATCTTCTTTAGGGCCGATGATGGTCCGATTAGAACTTTGTTTAATCGGTCGAAAATGGGCAACTGACGATGGCCCGATTTACTATAAACGACATTATGCCAACGCAAACCATATCTACTTTAGGGCCGATGATGGTCCGATTAGAACTTTGTTTAATCGGTCGAAAATGGGCAACTGACGATGGCCCGATTTACTATAGTCGACTTTATGCCGACGCCCACTTTATCTGCTTTAGGGCCGACGACGGTCCGATTAGAACTTTGTTTAATCGGACGAGAATCGGCAACTGACGATGGCCCGATTTACTATAGTCGACATTATGCCAACGCAAACCTTATCTACTTTAGGGCCGATGATGGTCCGATTGGAACTTTGTTTAATCGGTCGAAAATTGGCAACTGACGATGGCCCGATTTACTATAGTCGACATTATGCCAACGCAAACCTTATCTACTTTAGGGCCGATGATGGTCCGATTGGAACTTTGTTTAATCGGTCGAAAATTGGCAACTGACGATGGCCCGATTTACTATAGTCGACTTTATGCCGACGCCCACTTTATCTGCTTTAGGGCCGACGACGGTCCGATTAGAACTTTGTTTAATCGGACGAGAATCGGCAACTGACGATGGCCCGATTTACTATAATCGACATTATGCCAACGCAAACCTTATCTACTTTAGGGCCGATGATGGTCCGATTGGACCTTTGTTTGATTGGTCGAGAATCGGCAACTGACGATGGTCCGATTTACTCAGTCGACTTTATGCCGAAATGCACTCTATCTTCTTTAAGACCGACGATGGCCTAATCAGATTTTTGTTCGATTGGTCGATAACCGGCAACAGACGATGGTACGTCACATTAAAATTTTTAAACTGCTTAATAGTTTGTTCCTAGTATGTCTACATGGCCCTAATGTCACTATGTTCCCTGTACAGTGGAAGATAATATTATTTATATAATGAGCAAAGATATTTCAAAACTAGAATGCGGACTACTTCTCTACCAGAATCACCTCTTCCGCCACTTAAACCACCCCGACTGGTTAAGCACTCGCATTATCGAAACTTTGTAGCTAATGTCGGATCGTGTCAAGCAACCATCGACCGACCTTCGTCAATCAGCGACGTCGGCCCGCTTTGAGAGGCCGATGTGGGGCCTTATTATCCACCCATTATCGGACCTTTGTGGTTTGCCATTGTCGGGCCGCTTTAAGCTACCACCGGCGGACCTTCGTCAATCGCCGACATTGGACCGCTTTAGGAAACCAATGCCGGACTTGAATAGTTAACCGATGTCGGGTCGAGACCAGCTTGCCTACGTTAGACCGACCAAATTAAGCAGCTATATGGGCGGATGGTCGGTACCATGTGTAGTACAGCGGGGTACAGTCTAAGGTTGCGTCGGCAAACATGCATTGAGCCTACATCGCAAAGCGGACAAAAAATACCGCTGGTCCGATGTCGTAAATCGACGTCATGCCGATGACGGCAAATTCGGCAATCGACATCGGGCCGACGAAGACCCGAGGGAACCGTGTTTGCTGGGAGGAATCTCTGTTCTCTTTACAAACATCAGTATCCACGGAGGTAACGAGCCGCTTCTTTCTGAGAGAAAAATGGATTTTGCGAATTCGGAAGATGACGATGGTATTCCATCAAAGATTATTCAGTCAGCAAAGATGGTATCACTGAAAGTAATATCAAATAAATCTCGAGAGAGATACCAACAAGTATATCATTTGTTTAAAATTTGGATGGAGAAAGAACACATCCAGATAATTACATAAGTTGTTATTCTGGCATACCCAAGCAGCACAGTATGTACTTTTTAGATTTCACAGCTATTCTATAGCTGCTACAACGTTGCGGCAACTACGTTTCTGCTGTAAAGTAGCTAGCTTTATTTAAGATGCCTTTTTAGCTGTCAAATGGTTATGGAAACTTACTTTAATAACCAAGTTGTTACTAATGCAAAGTTGTCTATTAAACTAGCTATTAAAGCTATATTTTGTGTCAGGATAAAAGTTTATCCTCAGCTGCACCAAATGGTCATAATTTTTACTTTTTTTGAACATTTATAGCCGAAATCAAATGCTTCGAACAGCTGCGAATGCCGCGACTTCTACCGGTGTATAGAAAAATTATCTTGTATTATCATTTGCGTCTAGGCCACATTCCACCTGCTTGCAACTGATATCTACCTCTATATTTGCAGAAAAAAAGTGAGAGGGATTAGAAAATATATTGCCCTCTTGCTCAATATGACAAAGAAGGACATAATGAGTAGCGGAAAGAATGTAAAATGTGAACTACGCATTATTTCCAGTTCTGCTCTTCTTCTTTTTTAATTCCACTGTGCCCAAAAAGTATTTTGCTAGTAACTGGCTTCAAATTCTCTTCTTTCCACAAAAAAAAGCAAAATCTTATCGACGTCTTTTTTCTTTGGCCGGCCATGATTTATTTCATGAAAACAGAAAATTATTTATTGAAAAATACATTAATTTACCAGATAGCGCAATACAAATTATGCATAATCCATAACTTAGGCATTTTTAATACATTTGAACGAAATTCCTTGAAAAAAGGTAATCATAGTCTATAAAAAAATTAATAAACAAAAACAGAAATATGCTGATTTTTTGAGGCGCCTATGTTTTAGTGAGTTATTATGATGGGTTTTGGGCACCCAAATAAGTAAGTTAATATATGATTATGACTTAAAACTTTGTGATCCATATTTCCTTTTTCTAATTTTTATTTAGTTATAAAAATATGTTCTCGAATACCATGGCAGCCTGTATAAAAATGCTGAATTTTAGTTGTATGTTAAGCTTAAAATACACAACCAAATTGCTGCTCATAACATTGTGACAACCAAAAAATGAGGGGTAAAATCAGCTGTTACGACCTTTCTATAATACTGTAGAAGCGTTGCCACAGACAACAGCTAAAGCCATATTGCTACAGATTTGGCTGTGGCCACACTTCTAAAACTGATTTTCATTTTTCCTCCCTGCTGGCCGGAAGGAAAAAAAAATTTCCTTCCTGTCTCCGGCAAAGCGCCATTTTCTTCCCTATTTTTCGGGTCGAAAGTGTCGTTTTCGAAGGAGGTTGTAGAAAAAAAAAATTAACCCTCCGTCACCTTTTATTTTTTAAATATTTTGTTATCTAAGGTTACTTCAAATTTAAATAGGGGTTATAAGCCACGGCATGGCGTAAACGCAACGTACGTTACGCATAGAGATTACGTCGCCTAGTTACGACGAGCTGAAAAAGCCTTAAAGCAACGCTTCTTCCGTATCTTGTAAATTCGTTAAGTAGTTGAGCAGAGGGCGCTCTCATTTGCCTTGTTTTTTTATAAGATAACCTAAAAATTGTCGTGTTTTTTATTTTTTTTATATTTCAAAAATAAAAGACATTATTAATGTTCTTATTTATGATGATGACGATGAAGAAAATGATGACATCGATGATGCCATCGAAATTCTCCGTGGTGAGGCTGCTCTCGAGAATAGAGAAGCCCGTTATGAAAGATTCAACATTGACGAGGTGGCGAAACCTGAGTGTCTGACACTATTTAGGTTTGAAAAACACCACGTACATCAGCGCCTCGCTATATAGATGTCTGAAAATACCTGACATGATTACAGTAAACAACTTTTGATCAGGGGTTACGCGTATCGTACGTTTGGAGTTTACTGCACATGCGCACTTGATCAAAACTTACGCTACGTCGAGTTACGTGCTGTGGCTTATAACCCCGAATAATAGAGACCTTTTGCACCTCTTACAAAAAATCCGCGTTAGGTGACTTTATCGCTCAATAACGCGTTGTGACGTAGCTAACGTCACGTTATTTTTAAGACAACATTTTTAGTTTTTGCACGCCGCCTTTGATGTGTTTATGACCGACTTTATACGGTATTTATTATTATAAAGATTTACAAAAAGAATTTGTCCAATAATATTTTTCATTTAGAGTATCTTATTATTGTGTTTTTTACGGTGAATTTTAATCATTATAATAATCTTTAAAAATTCAAAAACACTACAGAGAAAAGGGAGGTTATGATAAACAGATCGGAATCACTTGCCATAGTTGCCAGTACCAATCAATGTTTTACGTATCTTATAAAATTCTAGCCAAAAAAATTATTAAACAAAAATTGACACTTATCTTTACAATTAAAAATAATACGGAACATAATCTGCATTCAAAAACCAATTTAAATTTTTTGTTTTTCTACTTAACTTTTTACTGGCGGCAACCATGTCAATTATAAGGGATACGGTATTCTCCCGCTTTAAATAAATTAAATAAATAAATAAATAGTGCCTTTATTTACAAAAAATGTTACAGATAGTTGGTTAAGCGAGAACAGAAGTGGCGACGTTCAACCAGGTTGCTCTTCCACGTAACCACTTCAGTGTTATATATAAGCAAAAAATAAATATTGCAATCTTAAAAAATTAAATACATACATAAAATAGTACTTAAGTATTTTACCCAAAGTATTAAGCAACTAAGTTAAATTTATAAGTATACAAAATATTACCGGTAGAGCTAGACTAAGTTTACTATAGTAATAATTGTTGATTTTGCATACAAGCTAATTCAAAACGGGATTTGACTTGTTTCTTAAATGTATAGACAGATTGTAGTTCCTTAATTGTAGTGGGTAATTGATTGTAAAGCTTGGCCGCCTTGTAAGAAAAAGAACACTGAAATTTAGTAGTTTTATGCTTGGGTATGACAAAACTTAAGCTATTACGCATTCGGGGACTACATCGCTTCAGTCTAGATAGTAAGTACTTGGGCTGCCTATGCTTTAAGACTTTATATACCAATGTTAGAAACTGAGTTTGATAGCGGTCTTCTAAGTTTAGCCATTTACTTTGTGCAAAGGCCTCACTTATATGATCAAATTTTTTTAGATTGTAACTGAGTCGAATACAAGAATTCTGGATTTTTTGTAGACTACGTTGATCTGCCTTTAAAAGTGATGGCCAATATATAGAACTGCAGTAGCTTAGTCGACTAAGTATTAATGAATCACAGAGCCGCAGTGCAATATCTGTAGAAAAAATATCCTTATTAAGATATAAAAATCTTAATTTGTAGTAGCTTCTTTGAATAAGAAATTTAACATGAGTTGTGAATTTGGTGTTGCTATCCATATGGAGACCTAGATTTTTGACCGACTGCTTCAAGGGAAGGATTTTATTATTTAACTTTATTTTAAAGTATGTACTAAATGACTCATCAACTTTACCGAATACTATGACATTAGTCTTTTCTTCATTAAGGATTAAATTATGTGCTGTTGAAATAATGCAATGTCCTCTAAATCCTTATTTATTTTTTGTGACGCGACTACGGACTCAAATACCTTGTTCAAAAAAGGAAGATAGAGTTGTTTATCATCCGCAAACTCATGACTCGCACAGTGTTTATGAGACAAATAGAAATCGGCTGTATAAATAGAAAAAAATATCGGACCGAGAATACTTCCCTGGGCACTCCCTTATCAATATCTCGAAAACTAGAAAGCTCATTATTGAAGAAAGTTCTCTGTTTCCGAAAACTCAGGTACTCCCTGACCAAGCGGACAGCGTCCTCACTAAAACCAAAATAAGCAAGTTTTTTAAGAAAAATTTTATGATTTAGCGTGTCGAAAGCTTTGCTGTAATCAAGAAGTACCAGACAAGTAAGTTTGCGTTCATCCTGAGCTTTAAGAATGTCATCATTAACATTAAGGAGTGCTGTTGTGGTGCTGTGATTAGTAAGGGATTTCGTTATTACGTCGTAACTTCGCATGCCCAAAATAAGCGATAAAGTAAAAAGGCATCCAATTTATAGGTGCAAAAGGTCTCTAATGCCGTCATTTCCGAATGTTAGAAAAATACATGATTAGGAGATCATAATGGGTGAGAAGGTATGTGAAAACTGATGGTCTCATATATGATAAATTTCCTTGGATATTCCTTCAATGGTTGTGCTCTCCTAATCCAAAAGAGGCGGTTGTGACGTAACCATGTCAATTTCCCTCATGGGGAGTCTTCTCCAAAATTTTTTTTTATGATTTTTTTAAAAATTTTACCGCCGAAGACCAAACCTTGTAAAAGAGTAATTGTAGGTGCGTTCGGGTAATGCACTCCATTCACTCTTTTTGACTCCTCTTACGCCAAACCGTTCAGGTATTCAAATCGGAGTGAAAAGTGCAGCGCCTTTTAGCGTTCGGGTATTAGGAGTAGAGCAAAAAGAACTCACTCTGTAAGTCCCACCTCGTGAAGATAGAGTGCCGGTGCGGGCATGCGCAGTTAGTCATTCGGCCATATTTTTATATTATTTTGTACAATCAGTTTTAATTAAATGAATCAGCAACCTTTTCTAAAACCACGGGTCCTTTATTCGACAAATCATCATACAAAATTTACTTTTGGAAATTAATTGGATCCTCAATATGAGGAAAATTTTCGAAAAATTCTCTTTAGAATAAGCAAAGATTTGTTTTTGTTACTAGTGAAGGGGCATGTGTAAGTCCGTGGGATTTTATATGAAGGAGTTTTGTGACTATATGGGATTGATAGCTCCTTAGTCACACAATCAAGTGTAACCGGGTGTTTTGTTCGCATTCGTGTAGAAGGGGTTGATATGACGACAACTTTCAAGCTGGCGGCCAAAAATACAACTTTCGCAACTTATCCAAGTAACCTGATACGGATTCGTCCTGGCGTGTTAATATTTCCAATAGGATTATGCTCCTCAGTTAAAAACAAAAAAGAAGTTAAAAAATACATCGACCGATGTATGGGGAGGGTGACCAGTGGAACCACTGACGAGCCTACGCTGGTTGTCCAAGGCAAAAATCGTTTAATCATTTCTCTTTTCGCTTTGGTCCTTTGTATGTTCCTTGTGGGATGATCGTTCAGGTTTGAATTTTCGTTATTTGGATTTGGAGGTTTTTTAACTTCTTTTTTGTTTTTAATTGCCTTATATTTTATATATTTATTTCATTTTTATATATTTATATATATTTTTTTTTATTTTACTTAATATTAACACGCCAGGACGAATCCGTATCACGTAAATTGAATAAGTACCAGTGCGGAACGATGCCTATTTGTGAGTGATTCAACGTTGGAAATCAAAGTGTATGATGGTGTTTAATTATGGAGAGGGTGTTCAGTGGAACCACTCACGAGCCTACGCTTTGGTCCTTTTTGTGTTCCTTGTGGGATGCTCATCGAGGTTTGAATTTTCGTTATTTCCACCCTGGATCTTTTGATCTTTTATTTTTAGGTTCTTTTCGGTTGCAGTAACTGATCTGGAGGTTTTTTAACTTCTTTTTTGTTTTTAAATCTAACGTTCCTGCAAATAGGAGGCGTTTATATCTCTTCCACAAAGGGACTTATCTATTCTCCACTCACCTATATGGTTAGTATAGAGAGTAGGGATAAAGGGCGATTTTCTGATGGGGGAGGGGGTGTGTTGCAAATGAGGGGTTATGGGCTCGGTTGCGTGTCAGCAAGTTCAAGTGGCCGCTTGCGAAGGGAAAATGGCGTGCTAAGACATTACCAGAGGCGTAGAACTTAAATAGGTAGTTTAAAATTGCTGATAGAACGTACTAGAAAATAAAAGACTGCCACCTAGATACGGGCAACATCATGTATTACCTTGAACGTTCAGACAACATTTTACGTTAAATAACGTTTGCTAACGTCTGCTCCATGTTGCTGACGCATGCAGCGAGTTTTGCCGAAAAGGGTTCATAACTAAGGAAGTTTTGAAGAAAACTTATAAGTAACCTGGGATTAAGATAAAGTTGGTCCTATTTAGAACCATTATTTCTTCTACAGTATGGGATATTTTCTTCTAAAATGTTATTTCTAACATAAGGGAGGTGCACTACATAAGGCTCGTGAGCCCAATAAGGCCCACAAGTCAATCCGGCAAGACTGTAAGCATTTATAGCGGTTTCCATAAAAAAGTTATAGGCGATTTTCAGCGTGGAATGATTCTAAATTGGTATTTACCAATGCATTTCCGCGATTTTGGTTTTAACCAAAGTAGGGGAAATTGTGACGTAACGGATCAGCTGATTTACTTTTGGTATTTACCATTTATAACCACACTCTGGACTTGGGTTAATCTTTTGGTTATTGTTAAGGGTATGTGTTTTCCGAGAAGTTTTTTTGGGTTTAGCAAATTAAAGAAAAGTAAGTGGTAAATGTTGATCAAGGTCAACGACCTCGAAACAGCAAGTCTTCTGCTTAATGGTATGTATTTGTAATACGAGCCTATAAATTGACCTTTTTAGCAGTCTTATGGGCAAAAAACTTTAGAATAAGCACTATTCCATGTTTTAATATTTATTGCTAGTCTGAAAGAACAAAAACATAACTCTACATTCCTTTACTTTTTAACCAATGCATTTCAGCGAGCCATTTAACTCATTTATGATTATTGAGTGGTGGGGGGATATGTCGTCACAGTTAATGTCAAAGTTGTCAACCGAAATAATAATCGCGGCATAAAGATAAATCATTCCAAGCTGAAAATCGCCTTAAATTTCTCTCTTCTTCTTGTTCCACGCTCTCTTTGACGTTGACAGTATATTCCATTTTTATTCAGACAAAACTAGAGGCCCTGTATTCAATTTTTGACAGTTATTGTTTTACCTTTCTAGTTTTTGCATGTAAAAGCGATTTTATGAAAGGAACTGATGTTTTGTTGTCTCTTTTTATAATTTCCCCAGACAGTTTTTGAAAGATTGATTTTTTTTGGTTAGTAAAATATGTCATGTTTTGACAAAAAAAAAACAAAAACAAACAGTGAATATACACGGTAGGAATTAAAAATGTAAATAATAGGTAAAATATAATGACCCCTCTATATATATATCTATATTTTTGTTACCCTTTTTCTTACAATAAAACACTGAAATATAATGAGTTATTTATTAACAAACTCGCATTATTAACTCGCAAATTCGGCTATTTTTATTAATTTTTCAGCTTGGTAAATGCATGTTTTCTTTTCAATTTTCCTCTCTCTCCGTTGGACAACGAAACAATACAAATTCGTCGAGGCACGTGTTTTTATAGTTTTTGATACAGCATTCCGTTTTTAAACCGGAATTTCTTAATCAAAAATGTGACAGTGACAAAATTATTTATTTTCAGGGGTTACCAACTATCATTCACCTGGCAACACCGTTCTCAACTAAAAAGCCAGTTAACTCTTATCTCTTCAGTGCCCTTGAGCCAAAGATTGCCGCCATTTTTATAACCAAATTGACAGGTAGAACATGGATTTTCTGTCAGTTGGGTGTCAATATGACCACTATAGCAGGCTGAAGGATACTAAATCGAAAAAGAGTTAACTGGCTTTTTAGTTAAGCAGATGTTGCCTCTGGTAAAACAATAACTGTCAAAAATCGTATACAGGGCCTCTAACCAGAGGTAAGCAACTTGCAAAGTTTTTAGGGAAATGTTAATATTTTTTTGTTTGTTGGCAACCATTGGAAATAAATAATTTTATCAATGTCACATTTTTGATTAATAAACGTAGGTATATCAAATCTTAAGTTTTATTATTTATATGACTACGACCTTGTATTGTCTTATTTTTCAATGGAAAACGAAAAGCAAGCAAAAAATAGTCGAATTTGCGAGTTAAGTAACATTAGTTAAATTTAAATAATATATAGTTATTTTAAGAAAAAGAGGAATAAAAAGATAGATCAATAATATTTTTTTTTATTTTACCTAATATTTTATTACTATTATTTTAACATTTTTAAATGTCTCGTGAACCTTAATTCCTGTTTTTTTTTGTCCAAGCTTGACATAATGTTACTAACCAAAAAAGTCACCATCATTCAAAAACTGTCTTGGGAAATTATAAAAAGAGAAAACAAAACATCAATCCATTTCATAAAATCGATTTTACATGCAAATATGAAAAAAACTAAAAACTAACTATGAGTGCCCACCTCTGGTAAAACAAAAACTATCAAATGTATAGAGGGCCACTAGTTGACAGAAATCCAGACGTCCTAGATTGCTGTTGTTGTCAAATATGCAGTTTCCAGGTTAGGTTTTGTTCTGAAAGAAATTTTGGAGGAATAATCTTTCCTCTGTTTACATTTTTGCCATTCAAGACTTTTGGTATTTACCATTTATAACCACACTCTGGACTTGGGTTAATCTTTTGGTTATTGTTAAGGGTATGTGTTTTCCGAGAAGTTTTTTTGGGTTTAGCAAATTAAAGAAAAGTAAGTGGTAAATGTTGATCAAGGTCAACGACCTCGAAACAGCAAGTCTTCTGCTTAATGGTATGTATTTGTAATACGAGCCTATAAATTGACCTTTTTAGCAGTCTTATGGGCAAAAAACTTTAGAATAAGCACTATTCCATGTTTTAATATTTATTGCTAGTCTGAAAGAACAAAAACATAACTCTACATTCCTTTACTTTTTAACCAATGCATTTCAGCGAACCATTTAACTCATTTATGATTATTGAGTGGTGGGGGGATATGCCGTCACAGTTAATGTCAAAGCTGTCAACCGAAATAATAACCGCGGCATAAAGATAAATCATTCCAGGCTGAAAATCGCCTTAAATTTGTCTCTTCTTCTTGTTCCACGCTCTCTTTGACGTTGACAGTATATTCCATTTTTATTCAGACAAAACTAGAGGCCCTGTATTCAATTTTTGACAGTTATTGTTTTACCTTTCTAGTTTTTGCATGTAAAAGCGATTTTATGAAAGGAACTGATGTTTTGTTGTCTCTTTTTATAATTTCCCCAGACAGTTTTTGAAAGATTGATTTTTTTTGGTTAGAAAAATATGTCATGTTTTGACAAAAAAAAACAAAAACCATTTCCAGTTCCATTTCATAAAATCGATTTTACAAGCAAATATGGAAAAAAACTAAAAACTAATTAACTATGAGTGCCCACCTCTGGTAAAACAAAAACTATCAAATGTATAGAGGGCCCCTAGTTGACAGAAATCCAGATGTCCTAGATTGCTGTTGTTGTCAAATATACAGTTTCCAGGTTAGGTTTTGTTCTGTCAGAAATTTTGGAGGAATAATCTTTCCTCTGTTTACATTTTTGCCATGCAAGACTCACAAAAATAAAATTATTTCAAAATACCCTAAAAACGCCGTAGACCATTTTGTGTTTAAAAAAATAAAAGCAAAAAAATCTAGTCTTTCCAGTAAAACGGCCGCCCTGGGCGGCTATCGAGTTGTCCTCCCCCTGGAGTCGGCCCTGAAGAGAAAAAGAGACAGAGTGTATAATTCCAGCTTATTCTGATTCTGATTCTAACAGGCGATAAACCATAAAAATAATAAAAGTAAAAACCTAAAAGTAAAGCATATAGCATAGCATATAGGTTATGTGTGAGTTAAAACCTTAACGGCGCAAGAACAATCCAGAGATAATATAAATTTGTCAATCGATTTCAATACGTCATCTACCACTCATTATCTATCTCTGGTTTCTTTACTGTATTCTCCTGTTCACAGATTGCGCCGCGAATCATTGGGGATTAGGGTCACTGGATCCTAAAACCTGCGGCTGGGACCGCAGGTCTCAGGATCCAGTGACCCTATGGGGGATTGTTTATTTATCACCTAGGTGATCGAATTGAGAGCAGTGACAACTAGTCAAATGGCCATACACACAGATCACTTAAGGGTTCTAAAAAGTAGCTTTTCACCAAAGGAAAAATTATTAAATAAAACACAAAAACCAGGCCGACGAACTCCAAAACAAAACGACAAAACTCAGGTTATGAAGAATGTCAGGCAGACACACTGACATTGGTTAGTTGCAAATACAGTGAGTCGACCAATTTCGATGTTTGCATGGCATAATTTTTTTTTCCTGGTAAGGGGTGTTACCTAGGTATATATGCTAGATCTCTCTCGCCGAATACATTTAGGAAAGGAGAACACTAGAAACTATGCCTAGGGTAAGCTCACAAAAAAAAGACGTGGGTGGTTAATTTTGATGGTGGCGGTATCTATAATATAACCATTTAAGTACTTTTTGATGCTAGGCATATAACTAATATTGATAGGTAACCAGTATAGTCCATGTTTTTACATTTCCGCATGTTTTAGCTTTAGAGGAAAATAATACTCAATTTGTTTTTTATTAGAGGAAGAGGATTACAAAGCTTATTAATACAATCTAGAGAGTTTTTGAAATTAGGTGTCCATTATTTGGAAAATTACAAATATTTCCAATTTAGTTTTACAGGTCTCTATAAAGGGTATTTCTGACTGTTTCTGACGTAATATGGGCGCGCCAATTTTGAAACACCACAAAAGCTAAAACAGTTTTTTTCAAAAAATAAACAAAATTTTAAAAAAGTACCAAGATTTGATGGAAAAACATAGTCCAATAAACAATTTAGGCAAAATTTCAGGCCATTTGGAAGTCCCGTTTCCGAGAAACATGCGGAAAAAGAATTGCCTAATAAACGGACCCAACAGCGTTGCCGGTTTAACGATGTAATTGGGCCGTTAAGAAAAAAATTAGTTAAAGAAGTAGGTAGTTCAACTAATTCCATTCTCACTTATCTTCTCTTTCTAAATCTTCTCTCCCGTCTTAATACGAACAGATATCAAAAAATTCAAGAAAATGTAGCGCACTGCAAGACAATGCGAAACAAGGCAAGATAATGCAAGATAATGCAAAACTATGCCAGACAATCCGAGACAACGTGACAAAATGCGAAACAATGCGAGACAATTTGTTTGAAATGCAAGACAATTCACATTGCAAAAAATCAAACGTATTGCGGGAAGTGGAAGACCCTTCGCCATGTATACACCATTTTAATATTTATTTAAATGGGACGCCATTGGTTGTTAATGTTATAGTATTGGACAGCGTCCAGAACGTTTTCAAGTCTCCTTCCAAGACCGCAGTAATTTAGTTAGGGGTCGCGTTGAGTCAAACTTTTAACCCTTCTGAAAGCCTTTAAATTTTTTTGATGGCTCGCTCAGAAAAATATTGTTTATAATTTCAAAAAATAGTGTGTAAATATACGAAAATTTTAAAACGCGAACCTAGAAGCTAAAAAGTAATTTTTAAAAATTTATATAAAACGTTAGAAAAAAACAATGTGTTGTGTTTGTCAAGCTAAAGATGTGTAAAGCATCAAAAAAGCTATTTGATTTATTAAATGAGAAAAGGAAATAAGAACTCTTTGAGTATGACCCTGATCAAAATAAGTGTCATAGACAAATATAAATGGTACATTGTTTGTGATTTTTGAGTTTGTTTTTTTTTGTGTATTATTTTGTTACGTGCATTTTTGTTTTGAAGTGTTGTTACATTTACTTTGTTAGTGTTCATCGAATTTCATCAATTTTTGCATCTCTGATTTTGTTTTTCGACCTGTAAATAATTCTGTGTTTTTTCTTAAATCGTTTATTTTAAATTTTATTTCATTTTCTTGCTCAAAAATCACATTTTTCTTGGTATCCCCTTTATGATGATGGACATGTTGAAAATGGCTATCATTATTTTGATGGGTAATTTTTCCCCAAATTAATTTTTTTTTAATTTGCCTAAAAATTTAATATTGCCTTTTTCTGAAAGATTGACAATGTCCAATGATGGATACTTTAAAATCCATACATTTCTTGGTTTATTAGTTAGGAATAATATATGATTTAATGAATTTTTTTTCTCGCTTGCAAAAATATTGTTTTTAAGAAAAAGTGTGTGAAATTTTTAAAACGCGAAAAAATTAGATAAGTTAAAATATATTTTAAAAATATTTCCTTGCAACGTTACAAAAAAATACTGTGTGTTGGGTTTGCCAAGCTAAAAATGCCTGAAGCATTAAAAAAGGTATTGATTTTATTGAATGAGAAAAGGAAATAAGAACTACTTAACCCTGATCAAAACAAGTGTCATAGACAAATATAAATGGTACATTTTTTGTGATTTTTCGAGTTTGTTTTTATTTGTGTATTATTTATATAAAACGTTAGGAAAAAACAATGTGTTGTGTTTGTCAACCTAAAGATGCGTAAAGCATCAAAAAAGCTATTTGATTTATTAAATGAGAAAAGGAAATTAGAACTCTTTGAGTATGACCCTGATCAAAATAAGTGTCATAGACAAATATAAATGGTACATTGTTTGTGATTTTTGAGTTTGTTTTTTTTTGTGTATTATTTTGTTAGGTGCATTTTTGTTTTGAAGTGTTGTTACATTTACTTTGTTAGTGTTCATCGAATTTCATCAATTTTTGCACCTCTGATTTTTTTTTTTCGACCTATGTAAATAATTCTGTGTTTTTTCTTAAATCGTTTATTTTAAATTTTATTTCATTTTCTTGCTCAAAAATCACATTTTTCTTGGTATCCCCTTTATGATGATAGACATGTTGAAAATGGCTATCATTATTTTGATGGGTAATTTTTCCAAATTAATTTTTTTTTAATTTGCCTAAAAATTTAATATTGCCTTTTTCTGAAAGATTGACAATGTCCAATGATTGATACTTTAAAATCCATATATTTCTTGGTTTTTTAGTTAGGAATCATATATCATTTAATGAATTTTTTTTCTCGCTTGCAAAAATATTGTTTTTAAGAAAAATTGTGGGAAATTTTTAAAACGCGAAAAAATTAGATAATTTAAAATATATTTTTAAAATTTCCTTGCAACGTTACAAAAAAATACTGTGTGTTGGGTTTGCCAAGCTAAAAATGCCTGAAGCATTAAAAAAGGTATTGATTTTATTGAATGAGAAAAGGAAATAAGAACTACTTAACCCTGATCAAAACAAGTGTCATAGGCAAATATAAATGGTACATTTTTTGTGATTTTTCGAGTTTGTTTTTATTTGTGTATTATTTATATAAAACGTTAGGAAAAAACAATGTGTTTTGTTTGTCAACCTAAAGATGCGTAAAGCATCAAAAAAGCTATTTGATTTATTAAATAAGAAAAGGAAATTAGAACTCTTTGAGTATGACCCTGATCAAAATAAGTGTCATAGACAAATATAAATGGTACATTGTTTGTGATTTTTGAGTTTGTTTTTTTTGTGTATTATTTTGTTAGGTGCATTTTTGTTTTGAAGTGTTGTTACATTTACTTTGTTAGTGTTCATCGAATTTCATCAATTTTTGCACCTCTGATTTTTTTTTTCGACCTATGTAAATAATTCTGTGTTTTTTCTTAAATCGTTTATTTTAAATTTTATTTCATTTTCTTGCTCAAAAATCACATTTTTCTTGGTATCCCCTTTATGATGATGGACATGTTGAAAATGGCTATCATTATTTTGATGGGTAATTTTTCCAAATTATTTTTTTTTTAATTTGCATAAAAATTTAATATTGCCTTTTTCTGAAAGATTGACAATGTCCAATGATGGATACTTTAAAATCCATATATTTCTTGGTTTTTTAGTTAGGAATCATATATCATTTAATGAATTTTTTTTCTCGCTTGCAAAAATATTGTTTTTAAGAAAAATAGTGGGAAATTTTTAAAACGCGAAAAAATTAGATAATTTAAAATATATTTTTTAAATATTTCCTTGCAACGTTACAAAAAAATACTGTGTGTTGGGTTTGCCAAGCTAAAAATGCCTGAAGCATTAAAAGAGGTATTGATTTTATTGAATGAGGAAAGGAAATAGGAACTACTTAACCCTGATCAAAACAAGTGTCATAGACAAATATAAATGGTACATTTTTTGTGATTTTTTGAGTTTGTTTTTATTTGTGTATTATTTATATAAAACGTCAGAAAAAAACAATGTGTTGTGTTTGTCAAGCTAAAGATGTGTAAAGCATCAAAAAAGCTATTTGATTTATTAAATGAGAAAAGGAAATAAGAACTCTTTGAGTATGACCCTGATCAAAATAAGTGTCATAGACAAATATAAATGGTACATTGTTTGTGATTTTTGAGTTTGTTTTTTTTTGTGTATTATTTTGTTAGGTACATTTTTGTTTTGAAGTGTTGTCACATTTAGTTTGTTAGTGTTCGTCGAATTTCGTCAACTTTTGCACTCTTGAATTTGTTTTTTGACTTATATAAATAATTTTGTAGTTTTTCTTAAATCACTAATATTTATTTACTTTTTTTTCAACGATGACATTTATCTTGGTAACTCCTTTGCATGAACAGTGTGATAATGGACATAGCAATGTCGAAAATGGCTATCATTATTTCGATGGGTAATTTTTCCAAATTTATCCTCTTTTAAAATTATTTAAATATTTAATATTGTTTTTGTCTGAAAGATTGATAATTTTTTTAAATAATGGTGACCTTAAAATCCATAAATTTCTTCATATTAGATGCTTTTTTCCTGCATGTTTTGTTTTACTTAAAATGTCACGAGTCACAACTTTTTGCACTTGATAGATTCAAGGAAAATTTCCGTAGCGTGTTTAGAATGTGTAAAAAAATCAATAATTACTAAGCGTTCCCTTCGTGCACATTTTTTTTAATTTTAGCATATCCACACGTAATTTTACTTGAAGTTAGAGATATTTTAATTTTACAGAAAAGATTTGTGCCCGTCTTTATAACATGTCTAGGTTTTTAAAGCCGCAGTAGGATTCAAAGATCTCCCCACTACTAACAAATGAATCGGGCGAAAGGATTTCCGAATAGCCAGTTGGTAGATCATTAGACTACTATTCTAGAGGTCCCGGAATCAAATCCTGGTCGAGGAAAAACTTTTTTCCGATTTATTCCCTCACCCTTTGCCCTCTACGCGACAAATCTTTTCTGTAAATTTATTATACGCTAAATTTTCCCCTAATTTTAATTTTAGTTCACTGTTCTGCATAGAAATCGTCCCCGCCAAACTAATGGTAAAATCGTGTTGATTTTCACCTGATTAATAAACTATCATAAGTATGATTTTCATCCCCCAAACACTGATATAATTCACCACGTTAAAACTGAATATTTCCCTTTTGTGTTAAAACTTACAGCGGAAATTTCCCTTGTGCAAATTTATCTGGAAATTTTAAAGGGAAATTTCCGAAAATTGATGAGTGGAAATTGCATCCATTTTGGAAATTGCTTTTGGGAATATCCCGGGCGTATTTTCAGATGCAATTTCCCGGGAATAGTTTGATTTGTATTACAGGAAATATTTCTTACTTTTGATTTAATAAAATTTCCTTTGACTTCATAAATTAGGGAAATTTCATACCAAAATTTAACACGTGCATAAAATATTTCCTTATGGAAATTTTTTTTAAATTAAGTATCCACCCAATTTTTTTAAAGAAAAGCAGTCGTGAAATATTCAGTAGTAATTTATCACATATAATATGATATAATCAGGTCAGTAAAGCCACCCCCCCCCCCCGAAAGATATTTGAATTTTGATATGCAATTTTAGAGGGGGTAGGGTAACCCCCACCATTTTCACATATATGATGTAGTAGTACCACCAAACCAAAAATAACTTGGTGTGTCAGACCTCATTCATGGATAAGGGTTCGGCACACTACTCTAAAAGTGGGGATTTTGAGGCAATTTTGAGGTACAGGATTGTCCATTTCGTATTCAGGACGAGAAAATGCACATCTTATCAAAAAAGGGCGAGGGTTACCTATCCATCATAATTTTTACCTCGGACGATTGTACTATAAGCATATCAAAACTCGAATATCTTTCGGGTAGGGGTGTGGCTTGACTGACGTGAAAAATCTAAGAATGATTTTCTGATTATTTCACCATCCCAAACTAAATTTTGAAGATTATTTACCAAATTAAATACGATCGATAATAAAAACCTGTTGGTACAGACGTGTGATTTTGAGTTTTAAAAAGGTTTTCACATGAGAGGTTTTCACCTGAGCGGGAAATTTTCGATGAATAATCAAGTGAAAATCGACCTGCTTTTTTAATGTATGAGCAAAGATGTATAAAATGTACACTTGATTTTAAAAAAAAAACGCATACATGCAGTCACAAAATTGACCTTTCTAAAAGTGTATAATATATACGGACTACCAGCTAAAATGCCTAAAAACTAAAAAGTACCACAATTTGTCATATTGTTTAAAAAAGGTCTCTAAAACTGAAAATATATTTTTACTTAAAATTAAAGGCAACCTTATTTATATATTAAATTTAAATAATGCTTTAGTAAAGTCTTTATTGAACCATATCAAATTATCACTTGAGTAACGGACAAAGGCTGTTCTATAAAGAGGGCGGTAACCCATTTTGGAGTTGATAAAATAACAATAATACGATGGAAACAGCGCTGGATTAAAAACAATTCGACAAATAAGAAACTTGAATTAGGACAAAAACGATAGTAAACTTAATACTAATTATTTTAACTTAAAAAATAACTAAAATAAATAATTTAGTATTTAATAGGATCACCATTTTTCTCTATTACAATCTGCAAACGTCTGTGCATTGAAAAGGTTAAATTTTGAAAATGCTGATGGTGAGAGCTGATCCAATGCGCGATAAATACCATTGCTTAACTCTTCAGCATTTTGTGGTCTCCAATTCCTTTGGTATATACCCAATATATTTTCCATTGGGTTAAGGTCAAGGCTGTTGGCTGGCCAAGGAAGTGTTTCTATATTATTATTCTGAAAACATTGGCGAACAACATTAGCCTTGTGTACTGGACAGTTGTCCTGCTGATAAACGAAGTCAGTATTTTCATGTAAAGCCTGTATAGATGGCAGCATAACGTTTTCAAGGATTTCAATATATCGTTCACCATTGAATCTGAAACTAAAATTCTCCTGCTGCTTGAAGATGATTGAAAATTTTTTTCGTCTCTGGCCTGTTTTTGTTCTTCTGTTAGAAAAGGCTTCTTTGCAGCAACTTGACAAGAGACTTCTGATTTTCTTACTCTTCTATTTACTGTTGCTAAAGAACCCGGAAATAATGTTACATTAGATGCTTCAACCGACGTTGAAAAAAGATCTTTTACTTCAGAACTTACTTTTGGTCGTCCTGATCCATCTTTCCTATCCGTAGAATTATTTTCAATCCAGCGCTTTTTCCATCGCATTATCGTCATTTTATCAACTCTTCTTATAGACCAGTCTTCTATAACTCGAGTGATAATTTGAACTTTTGTAAATGTTGATATCTGTGGCATTTTTAAAGATGTCACACTGAATTTTAAGTTGTAATGCATACCAAGCTATTGGTGCCTTATAATAGTATGCACTAGTGGAAAGCTAAATTTTGTGGCATAGGAAAAATGCATGTATGAGTTTTTTTTGAAATCAAGTGTACATGGGGTAAATAATCATATAAACTATACACATTCGTCGACATTTGTGCATGAAAATGGACCAGATATTTTTTGTATTCGACGAGTTTTATTACGATTTGTATTATAAAAAAAGGCGTTTAATGCTAAAATTATCTAATAACAATCGGTATGCCATTGTCATTCTATATTTTTTTTAATAGTGTATTCCATTATTGGTAAATATAGTTCGCCAGTCGTTGTGCACTGACACCGGTTAAGAGCTGTCAAAAAATTGCCCCAGTGCAGTTTTAATGAAATACAATTTTCAATAGATTTATTTTAAAAATTGGTTCTAGAAAACCCGGATAGTCCACCATACCATCAATTATTTTATGTTGAAAGGAAATGAAAATATCTCGAAAACTGTTGCTTTGAAAGATTTGAACCTTATAACAAAATTTTTGGGTAATATTAACGGAAATCAAAATCTGAAAACCGCATATCAATAGCTACTTTACTTCTAAAGTTATGATTTTTTTTATATATTTTAACGTTTTTTCAAATAACTCGGAAACTAAAGCTCCCACGAATTTGGACTTTATAACAAAATTTATAATCCATATTCATGGAAACTTAAATCTGAAAACCGTATATCGCTACTTGCTTTTGTTCAAAAGTTACATTTTTTTAAAAAAATTTATCTTCTTTTTCCCCCTTTCAACCCTCCACCACCATACCGAAAAGTTAATCAGTTCATGGCCAGCCGATAGAGAATTTTTGTACCAAATTTTGTTAAAATCGATTAAGGCGCTCTTGAGTTATCGTGTATACAGGCAGAAAACAGACCGACAGAACTTTAATTCATTTTTGATAAAATTAAGAAAAGTCAAAATTTCACGATTTTAATAGTCCCCCTACCATATTGGTAAGGTGGACTAAAAAATGTTTATATTCAAGAGCAACGATCGCGAAAAATAGTAGTTTTAACAACTGGTGGCTAAATTAGTGCTTTTTTTACAAGTTTTGGTTTAAATAACGAGCGAGGTATTTAAAAACGCGAGTAAAAAATAGGACAGTTTAGGCGCGAGTTGTTAACACTAATTTTTTAATACCTTTATCAAGAAATCCAAGCAAAACAGAATGATACTTTTAAAAATCTCGAACGAAGAGCACTTCTCGTAACACACCATCTTTACACTATAAATCAAGGCGGCTGGTAAATGAAATAACAATCGTTTCCATAGTGATGTGCTATTTTACTCGGTGACGTTCATTGTTGCGACATTTTAATCTTTGACATTTTGATATTTTGACGATGTTTTTAAATTATTTTTTCGTAAATACTTGGTGAAAACTGTCGGAAATGGCTTAATTTTTAGGCAAGAATAATTAGATTTTTTCAGTATTACTATTTTCCGCTATTTCTCTTTAATTTTGGGTAAAAAAAGGACATAAATCTTTTTTTGCACCCGTGATCATAAAAAGTTTTTTTGCATCGGTAACCCAAAAAGCCATGCTTTAGTTATTTGTAGACAGTTACTAAAATCATGTTTCTGATGAAGGTATCTATGAGAAACAATAAAAAGAAAAACTTTCCTGACACTAAATTCAAAAGAAATCTTGTTTTGAGTATCCGTGAAAACAATCCTTTTTATTATAGATTAATAGGAAAATTTAGTTTTTTTGCATTATTTTTAGTAGTATTTTAAGTTTAAATTTTATTTTAAAATATTATTAATACGGAGGGTATCTTGGTCAAATTGAATTTTTACACTCATTATTAATAATATTTTAATGTGTTTGTTTACGTCTTTTTTAAAGGTTTTTAATCAAAATTATGTTACTTTGTGTAAAAATAATGCCTTTTTACCATACGATGACATCTTTTGGCAATAGAATTGACATATGGAACGACCGTCTTGAATAGCCCTGAAGAAGCAAATAAATTTTGCGAAACGTTGGCATTTTTAAAAAAAGGACATTTAATTAACAAAATCCCTCAACTCAGAAACCTACATCCTTTAAGAAAAATAAGGTGTGGGTGAATGTTTATCTTTTGGTAATTAAGCAATTTTTATCGATACTTAAATCTGAAAAGTCTATCTGATGTGCAAGAAAATTTCATTTCAGAAAAAGTTGGTGTACCAAAGGGTTTTCATTCGTTTTGAAGTAGAAAAATCCAAATGAAACCTTTAGGTATTGGTATCTCCCCTATTTCTTTAAGCCGGTAGGTTTGGACTGCCGTCAATTGAAAAATATTATAAAAAAACTGTAAAACGTAAAAAAATTCAAAAAATAAATTTCTTCAAACTTGTCAAAATAACATATGGACGACACAAACGTATTTAGAATGCCTTCACGTCAGGTATGCTGACAATTACAGGGTTCTTCATTTAAAAATCAAAATTTAACTCTGTTTTCATGGAAACTGTAACAGTGTGACAAGTGTCAATAGGTCACAGTATTGAGCTTTTATTAGTTTTGCAAAATTCCAAATTTTCGAATTTTATCTTTAAAAATAAAGGCGCTAAATCGCCGTATCTTGTTACACCCAGTATACACTAATACTAGACACCCAGTATACAAACCGCTTCAAGCTACTGCGAACATAGGGCGAAAGAAGTCTAACTTGCCAGTGTACGTACATGCAGAGACACCGTACGCCTATCAGTGAAGTAACCAACACTCAGGCATCCGATCGCCATTCGCTGCGGTTCGCCGCCGTTCGCCTTGTATTTAGTACGCCTCTAACCACGGTGCTGTGTGGAGCGTAGTCAATGAAACCGGAATTTGGTCAATAAATACGCAAATTTTTATAACGTATTTTTTTTATTTTTTGTCACTGATAAATAAGAGCGTTTTATTGTCAACTGCTCAGATTTATCAGTGACGACGTGTTACAATGAAAATAATAAGGAGAAACAAAATAAAAGCAAGTTCTCAAAATAAAATAATACATTCTAAAAACCAAAAAGATTCTCCCAGTCAAAAAAAAATTAAAGCAAATGTTCAAAAAGTCCTCCTTGCTCGGCTAGACAATATCCGAGCCTACTATAAAAACCCCTTCCAACGTTTCCAAGCATGTTAGGGGTGATAATTTGAAAAGCTTCTTCAAAAACAGATAGAAGTCATTAGGAGCAAGATCGGGAGATCGAGCTGGCCATAAAATAGTTCCCCGTGTACTTATCACCCGATTAGGAAATACATTATCAAGATATTCCCTAACAAGGCCAACATTGTGAGCGGAACAGCTTGTTGAAACCATGTTTCACCAAATCTTACACCTAACAACTGCCTAGCAGTTGGAATAATGTGCTGCTGCAGTAGATCCAAGTATCTAGGACCATTCAAATTGCAATTGCCGTTAAGAAAAAATGGCCCAATTACGTGTTCCCCTACAATACCCCCCCCCCAAACATTTAGTTTTTGGGGATACTGTGTTCT
This sequence comes from Oxystoma pomonae, assembly GCA_963921995.1. NCBI lineage: Eukaryota > Metazoa > Arthropoda > Insecta > Coleoptera > Brentidae > Oxystoma > Oxystoma pomonae. The sequence continues at coordinate 85,252,464 of OY998169.1, read as the reverse complement.
TACGTCAAAATACAAATGCATATTTTCCCTCGACCAATATCGAACGTGTGTTGGGTTATGACGATTTGACCATTTGACCATCTGCACTTTTTCGGCAACTTCGTAGACATCCATTTTTAGTATTAAAAATGTATTATTTCAATTAAGAACTTACCCATCTGTTTCTCGAGCAAGGCAGAAATAAAACAAAATAATAAAAACAAAATGAATTTCCAAAAGATAACACTGCAGCGTGCTTCGAATCCACCTCGGTCGTACGGCACGGAGAGTAAAGTGGACTTGATTCCCTCTATGTTCGCAGTAGCTTGAAGCGGTCTGTATACGAATACAAGCTAGGAAACTAAATACCAACCATTTGCTCTCACCTACCTTAGAGGAACATTTATATCCCCGCACTCCTATTGAATATTTTTTATCAACGACCACTTAGTAACAGTTAGTATGGCGATAACGCGACTACAGGTATCTGAACAATTGTAGGACCTCCTCTAACACGAAATGTAATAGAACATTACACGCTCAGATGAATTAATTCTTACATGCTTGTTGTATATAATATACTATTTATACGTGACCTATAAACCTACAAAAAATAACATTAAATTTGGTGTATATTTTTTTTCAGCTTACCTCCAGCTCAAAACCAATCTCCCCCACCGAATGAACAAACCTCCAAAGATGAACCTCCTCAAAACGCCTGCCGGAGGTTTTTTTCATCCTGCACTCAAAAATTGTCCTGCAAACGATGCATGGCTTGCAGGAAAAGCAATAAAACTGGAAAAACTGACAGTCAAGAGGAACTTCACGAGAAGGAAAGTCAACAGGAGGTTAAGTCAGGTAGGTTTGCTTGAATTGAATGAAAATGGCTTAATTTTTAGGAACTAGAATAAAATTTTTCAAATTTGGGTAGAAAATAGACAGGAGATTTTTTTTACCAGTTTAAAAAAAATAGTTATTTACCTAACGAGTGCGAAAAGTGATACTTTACGATAGTTCGTTTGATTAGGCCGGCAAGGGTGGTAAAATAGATATTTAAATTTTATTTTAAATAATTTAAAAAAAATGTGTGTAGTAGAAAAATAACTATTATATTACCTAACAAGTGCTGGAAGTGATACTTTACCGCACACGACGGTATTTGACCGAACCACCCGCGCAAGTTTGGAAAATACACTTTTCGCACGCGTTAGATACATAATTTTTCTTACAAGCATGAGGGATATTATAGAGATCTTGATGTACGGGTGGTCCAAATTCGAGGGGCCTCTATAGGTTTGGACTTTTGTAGCATAGTTAGCCCAAAACTAATATACATGTTACGGGCTCGATTTTCAAGAGAAGTCGAAAACTAAAAACCGCATTTCGATATGTCAAAGCGTTTCTGAGCTACAGCGTGATTCTCAAAAATGTGCGATTTTAAAGGCCCTCTACAGTTTTTTTGTTTGTAAAGATAGAGATTTTCATTAAAAACATTTTTTGAAGATTTTTTTAAAGACAAATCTACCTGTTTTACCGATTTTCTCTTAAAGCCTTTAGTTCCCGAGATATCACACAAAGTTATATTTCTTTAAATGGGATACCCCCAATTTTTCTAAAAAATCAGTTTTCTAATAAAATTTCCTGTCGAACGATGCGCCATACAACTATTTTTATTAAATAGTTTAAAATATATTTGCATATTTTGATATTTACCATAGTAGGCGCTGTGCGCGCCCTAAATGTGTAAATAAAATTTTATTGTTTTTTTTTTCATACAAAATCAAGTTGGCTACGACACGAGGGGACACAGCAACCTCGAACTTTAACTTCTAGTTTACTATAATTACCAACCCTAAAATAATAAACAAAAATAAAATTATTAAAAGTTTTTATTTAAAATTTTTATTAATTAAACTATGTAACACCTAAAATCTACATCTAACAATTTTCTTTAATTCTAAAACAAATGCTCAAATTGACGGCCGTTTTCTTGTAAACATATCGTACATCTTCTCTTGACGCTATTTTCTGCATTAAGAAGTTCTTCCGCACGAAGCTGCCTGAATCCAGTACGGACGAAGTACCTCTTCCAATTCCCTTCTAGTAGTTGGGCGATTTCGAAATACAACTTTGACCCTCCCTCACAAAAAGAAGTCGCAAGGGGTCAGGTCTGGAGACCTGGGGGGCCAATATATAGGACCTTAATTTCCGATCCAGTTTTCGTCAAACACAATATTTAGCAAATTAGTAATGTCTAGTGCATTGTGAGGAGGTGCACCGTCATGTTGAAAGTATAGCTCATTATTTTGCTGAAGTGGCAAATTGTCGATAAACGGAATCACCTGCTCTTCTAAAATTTGTTGGTATTTTTCGGCATTTAAATTTCCATCAAAAATATATGGCCCAATAATTTGTCCTCTGTAGATGCCTACCCATACCTTAAAACTGAACCTTCCCTGATTCGCTTGTTTCACCATAATATTGGGATTTTGCTGTTTCCAGTAATACCAGTTATATCTGGTGAATATTCCATCACTAGAAATTCGGGGTCTTCTTGGCTTTTATTTAGGTACCACCTGCAAAATACACGTCTTGGAGCAAAATCTTGTTGCCGCCCGTCGGGGTCGATAGGGCCTAAACTTGTGTTTTTTAGGCAACCGAACGGCATTGCTGCGTGGAATTCCAGTGTTTCTCTCCATAGTCCTGGTGGAAGTATTCGGGTTAATTTCTATTTCTCCTAGATCCATTGGTTCCTCCAACTCTCTATCTCTGGCTAGGCTTCTAAACGTCCTAGGCCGCGGTTTTGTAAAGGATCCGTATTCTTGTAGATGACGTTTTAACTTAAATATTTTTGAGCTAGGTTGCCTTCTTTCCGGATATCTCTGGAAATATAGATTTAACGCCGTCTGTCGATTTTCGTTACTTTCAATAATATTTTATCATGTCGTACTTTTCAAAGTTTTCAAACATTTTTATATCTTGACGAAGACTGTTGACACTTGGGCTCGTTTATCATCGAATTTGTTTTTATTTGATCATAGCTACCTAGATAGATACCCTAAAACTGCATAGGTCAGAGTTAAACACAGCCTACTATGGTAATTATTAAAAATTGCATTGCTGTTTAACTACTTAAAAAAATAGGTGTATGACACATCGTTTAACAGGAAATTTTATTACAAAACTATTTTTTTTTTAATTGGGGTATTCCATTTTAACAAATGTAACTTTGTGTTATATGTCGTGAACTAAAGGCTTTAAGACAAAATCGGTGAAACAGGTAGATTTGTCCTTAAAAAATCTTCAAAAAATGTTTCTAATGAAAATCTCTATCTTTACCAATAAAAAAGTTGTAGAGGGTTTTTAGAAACGCACATTTTTGAGAATCACCCTGTTGTTCAGAAACGCTTTGACATATCGCAATACGGTTTTTAGTTTTCGACTTCTCTTGAAAATCGAGCCCGTAACATGTATATTAGTTTTGGGCTATGCTGCAAAAGCCCAAAGCTATAGAGGCCCCTCGAATTTGGACCACCCTATACATGATTCTGCAAACAAAAAAATGTTTATTGTTTTGCGTGAAAAAATTTTTAAGTGCGTAAAAATACTTTTATATACTTACTCGCGTGCGGTAACGTTATGGCACTTTACCGTACTAGTGCGGTAAAGTGACTACATTAAAAAATTCTTCTTTACTGTCCTTGCCGGCTTGACCCTGCCGTCGCGTGCGGTAAAGTACCTATCACTTCCCACACTTGTTAGGATAATAACTTTTTTGCACGGCGTGTGAAAAAGTGCCACTTACCACACGCAAATGAGTGCAGAAGCGTTGGCTTAAATAACGAGCGCAGTGCATGATTTAAAAACGCGAGTAAAGAAAGCATATAGTTTTTTTTTATTAGCTGCGAGTTGTAAACATACAAACATTAAAATGGTTTAAATTTTAGGTAAAAATAATTGGAATGTCTTGATATTACTATTTTACGCTATTTTTCTTTCTATTTTGGGTAAAAAGTGGATGTGATTTTTGTTTGCACCCGTGATGAAAAAAAGTTTTTTCCTACGACCACATGCGTATGAAAATGATGGATTTCACACGATTCTGCATCCTTAGAAAACGTTAAATTTCACACGTGTGCAGAAATTTTTCCGCACATGTGTGGAAACGTATACGAAGACGTTAACTGTCACCATACTTTTAGCACATGTGCGGCAAAGTACTTTTCGACACATGTGCGGAAAAGCAGTTTCATTTGATTTGTGCAAAATCAAACACCAAGTAACTTTCTTACACTCGCGTGTTGTTTCACTCGCCTAGCGCCTTGTTCACAACATTCACGCTCGTGTGAAATTTGTCACTTTCTTCTCTTGTTATGTTATGTACTATTTTTGCATTGGTAACCAAAAAGCTATGGTTTGGTTATTTGTAGGTTGTCTCAACAATCTCACAAAAAAATTCTCCAAGACCGAAAAACGATCCGAAGTCCGAATCAACATTGAGCCGGATCAAGATGAGCCGAAAAAGACGTTTTGGCAAAAGCTGCAGAGCTGCAAAAATTGCAAAAGAAATAAGAACAAAATTGGAGATTCCACGTCGGGCTGTTGTCCAATTGGAAAAAGGAAGACCAGCTGGTTGGAAAGGCCGGAAAGTGTCATGGAAAGCGTAGAACCCATAAGGTATTTTTATATGTACAGGGTAATTCGTTATATTTTAGAAGCTCTTCTTAGGGCGCCCAGAGAAATAATAAGGACTTTTTGAAATGCTTTTTTCTTTTTTAAATGCTTATAATTGCTTGAAAGGACCTCGCCCCTGTGTCTGAACCCAAAAACAATTTTTTGTTAGTTAAACGATTTGCTGTAAATTATTTTAACCCAATATAACTAAATAAATTACTATTGTTATTCACAAAATGGTTTTTTACGGGTACAATCAAATGTAGTCGATTTTATTTGGCAGAAAAATTGACCTATAAAGGAAAAGTCATTATCTAAGAAAGAAGAAGCTAGTAAAAAAACAAACTTATTTTTTTCTTTAAAAATGGGTTAACACTATTATTTTCTGCTCAAATACAACATGTTTGTATTCAAAATTTGGTAGTAGTAGAAGTATAAAAAATATCAGTTTTTGACTAGCCCCTGTATATTACCTAATGAACTGTCATAAATGGCATCATCATGGGGTTTGTGCTTCTACCATTTTAATTTTATGATAACTTACTGTTTTTTAGATAAGTGTTACGAGTTTTTATTGATAGAATATAGCCGAAAACAGCCTTTTTTCCAACTTTGACCGTTTATATCTCAGGACTAGACATAGAAAAAACTTTTATAATTTCACATTTTTTTAGTTATATCTCCCTCTACAACATATCATAATTATAGCGAATTCCACCAAAAAAAAACTTCCCATATAATCCTGTATAATATGTATAACCCTGTATATTAAAATTATGTAATATCAATTTTATTATTCGCTGTTAAGGACAAAATGTTGCTCAAAAGAAGGATGCAAGAACTTTTTCGCCAACCTCTTTTGTTGCCGATGCTGCCGAAAGAAAAAGGTGGAAGAAATTCCGGTCTCCGAGCGAAAGTCATCCATGGCCAGCAACAAAAAGAAAAGTTTAACTCCGGGAACCACGCTGCCTCCACCAGTAGTAAGCATTTTGTCCTGCTACTCTGTCAGAAAATGACATTTTCCTACTAGCGTGCGTAAAGTGCACTTTTAAGTACGCATTTGCGTACGGGAAGTTACATTTCCCACACGCCGTGCGGGAATGAATTTACTCTGCGTCTCTCAGTGAATTGCGCAAGGCGTGCGAAAAAAATACTTTTACGCACGCTTTTTTTAACCGATTTTTTAGGTCCAATTCGACTTTTTAGTTATATTCTTCAATTCTAATGTAAGAAAATAAAAAAAATGTTTTTGCTATTCTAATACCTAAAACTAGAAATATAATGTTGTCCAGACGGTTTTTACGCAAGCAGGAAAAATTTTGTGTCTGACGCGTGCGAAAAATGTCTTTTCCGCTCCGCTTCATTCGTGCAACTGCCGTCGCGTGCGGAAAAGTATCACTTTCTGCACTTGTTAGGTAAATAACTATTTGGACCTGCTAACGAGAGAGGAAAATAGCACTTTACATTCCTAGGGAGCTTTACTTACCTTCCACTCTTCTACCGCGCAGATCTAGTGATTTTTTTAAAAGATACACTGCTCATCAATTTATCAGATTTGATTTGTTAAAAAAAAATTAACAAGGTTTTTATTAAAAAAGTCAAAATTTATTTCAACTTTGGTAGTAGAAAATATCAGATACATATTCCATCGCATCGCGTGTGTAGGCACGTAAACCGTAGTTTGTTTGAATTTGGGTCACCCTGTTCATAACCCCGTTTTTTGGTACCTTCTGGAAATTTGGAACACGGCATTTTACAATATTTGTACAATTTGTGCTGCAATGCTAAACAGCACAAAAAAAGCGTAAATATTGCACTGGCATAAAGTACTTTAACTAGAGTACTAAAATATTGCTTTATTTGTAATGGCACCGCAAACATCAAATGTCATCATCATCATAGGCAATCACTCGATACCGAGTATGATTTTCCTCTATATCGTCGCTATCTGTTGTGCGTTTTTTGATGGCTATGTAAGCCAATTCTCGGCCCTCACACCCTTCCACAGTCCTGGCACACCCAGTCTCCGGCAGCAGCCGGGTGTTGTTGGTCATCCATTCTTCCATTTTGTCGCTCCTTTCTACGTTCTTTCTTTTCCGTCTCTAGTCTACGTCGTTGCTCTTCAAAAGTTTGTGCTCTCTCATGGACTGTTCGGCGCCATGAAGCCCTATCGTTTGCATTGGTCTCGAAGTTGTTTATATCGATGTGACCCTTCATCATACTGCCTTTGAGAACGTCTTTGTACCTTTTTTATTGACCTCCTTGATTTCTCTTTCCCTCCTTCAGTTGTCCATAAAATATCTGCTTTGGGAGACGTGTTTCGGGCATGCGGATAATGTGACCAGTCCAACGAAGCTGGTGCTTGAAGATAAGTACTAGTTGTTCTGGCTTCTTCTAAAACACTTATGTTAGTTCGTCGGTCTTGCCATTTGATTCTCAGTATTCGTCTTAAACAACTTTGGTGACATTTTCCTAGTCGTTTGGTATGCCTTCTGTAGGTGGTCCACGTTTCGCATCCGTATGTTAGAGTTGGTATTATAATTGTGTTGTAGACACGAAGCTTGGTCTCCGCATTGATGTCGTGATTGTTGAAGACTTTCTCCGAAAGCCGTCCGAACGTTGCGCTAGCACATTTTAGGCGATGCTGTGTTTCTGCGTCAATAGTTGCATTTGACGATAGGTGGCTCCCAAGGTATGGATAATGTTCCACGTTCTGCAGAGGATGGCCATTTATGGAAATGTTTGGAGCTTGGGCATTCGTACCTAGTTCTGGTTGGTGAAGAATTTGCGTTTTGGCAAGATTGACCTCTAGGCCAATGCTTTTGTAGGCTTGGTTAAATGCGTTGATTACCAGCTGTAAACCTTTTTTCCACTGCCGGCGGTAGATGGTCCTCAACAAGGTGAAGCATGGCACCTAAAAATATAGAGAATAGGGTGGGCGCAATAACACACCCTTGTTTAACGCCTGCCGTAATCTGGAATGACTCTCTTTGTCCATCGTTGCTCAGGACTGTTGCATTCATATTGTCGTGTAGTAGTCTAAGAATCTGAATATATTTTTGAGGGCATCCAGCTTGTTCCAGTATTTGCCGTTGACCGAGTCAAATGCTTTTACTAGGTCTATGAAGGCCATGAAGAGAGGGCGATTTTATTCTCTAGATTTCTCTTGCATTTGTCTGGCACTGAAGATCATGTCAGCTGTACCTCGATTGGGCCTAAATCCACACTGTGTCTCTGGCAGATTTTGTTCAGCAATCGGAATTAATCGGTTTGATAGTATTCTTACAAGTATCTTTCCAGCAACAGAAAGCAGAGATATACGTCTGTAGTTTCCACATTGGGCCTTGTCGCCTTTTTTGAAAATGTTAACTATAGAGGCGTCTCTGAGTTCGGCAGGAATGGTCTCGGTGGTCCATATTTTATTTATTAGAATGTGTATTTGCATATTTAAAGTGCAGCATCAAATGTACAAAAATAGTAAAATGCCATGTTCCAAATTTGTACTTCTTTTGTGCAGTGAATATTTTACATTTTTAGTAATCCGATGTTTACTGGGTGCATTTTGTGACTGAAACAATTTATATTATTAGGAGCCGAAACCAAAAATCGCCGAATCTCTGGTAGAACACACGTCTCATATGAAAGCTGCGATTCCGGTGTTGCCAGTATGGTTGGCTTGGTTCTGTTGTGTGATGAACTGTATCGCACCAGGAACTGGTAAGAAGCTTACCAACTAATTTAAAAATAGCTACCCCAATGTAGTAGTAGTAGTAGAGAAGGGGTGGCTTATTTAAGCCTGATAAGTAGGCCTTCTTAAAACCCTTTTTACTAAACCCCCGTGCACCTCGACTAACTTAGGGTGCCAGTTTTCTTTCTCTAAAAGGGTTTAATTTTGCCTGACACCTCATCTTTGTCGAGAGCATCAGGAATCTTTAGAGTATACACAGTGGGCCGCCGGCTTTACACCCCTTCCAAAGGGTAATACTGCTACATGTTAGACCTGCAATCTATCTGACATTGCTACCGTCCCAGCAGAACTTGGTTAAGACGTCCGACTATTTCTCCCCAGCAGCCCGCATATGTGTTGACCGAAAATTGAAGGATATTCCCGGTTCCACTGATCGGGGTCTTGTCCAAATTGTCGTCACCTGGTCCCTTTAGAATGACACATCCAACACCGACACCTCATGGTACATACCATGGTACATACCCTCCTGGTGTTGTTCCAAGCAGCTTGTTATTCCCAGAAGAGGTTCCGGTCCAATTTTCTTTGGACAACACCAAGAGAACGTGCATCTATTGGCAGTCTTGGTGTTGTTCGAAGTAAATTGGACCGGAACCTCTTCTGGGAATAACAAGAAAACAGGTACAGAGTGAGCTCAATAAATGAACGAACAAAGACGTCCTGGAGGCAAAAGTCAGAGTGCAGACAGTCCAAGTTATTCGAGGATGGTCCGAATGTAGCCAGAACTAAATGGCTCTTAGGAAAGACCCGAAAGGACATTGGACTGCTGACAGGGATGCTGACTGGGCACAATCGGCTGAGCAAACATCTGTCGCAAATGAGAGTACAGGAGATCTGGTGTGTCCCGCTTGCGGGTTCGAAGAGAAATCGGCGCAGCACTTAATAGCAGAGTGCGATGCATATGCCATTTTCCCACAATAGAGGAAGAAGAGCTGCACTTAAATGGGCCGACATACTGAAATTCGTAAGTATTAAGACAGAGACGCCCGGAGTTGCAGCGGAAGTAGGGGCATAGGGGTAAGGACCTGGGTATGGCAGAAAGGGCCCATGAAGAGGCCTAATTACCAGACCCACGGGCAGCCCCTATACTACTACTACTGTTCGAAGAAAACTAATCTCGCTGGGATGCGATCCTGCGACCCCAAATTAGTTCAACACCGTTCCCAACTAAAAAGCCAGTTAACTCATTTTCGTTTTAGTATCCTTTGGCCTATGATCGGTGCCATATTGACACCAAACTGACAGAAAATCTATGTTTTACTTGTCAATTTGGTTATAAAAATGTCAGCCAGGGGCACTGAGGCGGTAGGAGTTAACAGGCTGTGTTGATTAGTTACAAACATATAACTATGGTTACAAAAGAATCCCATAATGACTTTTACATTTGACAGCTGATCGCTATGTTCTGCCACCATGTTGGCCACCTGCCAAATGAAAAAGTCATGTTGAGGTTTTTGGATCGCTGATTTAAAATTTTAAATTCGTTCTAAGCTATTTTTAATCGTCTTCAAAATTTAAACACTTTTTTCCAGGTACTATTCTAAGCGGACTTTTCTGCTTGTGCATCGGCAAACCGAGGTTTTCACAGAAAGACGGTCCAAGGCCAAGGATAGGTGCCTTCATTATCGATTTAATCATTGGGATCAGTCAGTTTTTCACTATTTTGTTTTGCTTGGTCGGATGGGGGTGGTCTATATGGTGGGGAGTCATCATGGTTAAAATTGCAAGTAAGTATCTAAACGGAGTGTCCATTTAAAAGGATGTACACTTGATTTCAAAAAAAACGCATACATGCAGTCACAAAATTGGCCTTTCTAAAAGTGTATAATATATACGGACTACCAGCTAAAATGCCTAAAAATTTCAAAAGTACGAAAATTTGTCATATTGTTTAAAAAAGGTCTCTAAAACTGAAAATATTTGTTTACTTAAATTATTGAACAATATCAAATTATCACTCGAGTAACGGACGAAGGCTGTTCTATAAAGATGGCGGTAACCCATTTTAGAGTTGATAACAATAATACGATGGAAACAGCGCTGGATTGAAAACAATTCGACTAATAGGAAACTTGGATTAGGACAAAAACGATGGTAAACTTAATACTAATTATTTTAACTTAAAAAAGAACTAAAATAAATAATTTAGTATTTAATAGGATCACCATTTTTCTCTATTACAAGTTGCAAACGTCTGGACATTGAAAAAGTTAAATTTTGAAAATACTGATGGTCTTCTGAGAGCTGATCCAATGCGCGATAAATAGCATCGCTTAACTCTTCAGCATTTCGTGGTCTCCAATTCCTTTGGTATACTATTTTAACGATTCAACCCCATATATTTTCCATTGGGTTAAGGTCAGCGCTGTTGGCTGGCCAAGGAAGTGTTTCTATATTATTATTCTGAAACCATTGACTGTGTACTGGACAGTTGTCCTGCTGATAAACGAATTCATTATTTTCATGTAAAGCCTGTACAGATGGCAGCATAACGTTTTCAAGGATTTCAATATATCGTTCACTATTGAATCTTCCTTCGATTCCCCAAAAAAAACCCAAACCTCTAGCGCTAAACCAGCCCCGCATGTTTACAGAAAAATGTCTAGCTTTTTTAATTTGGTTTGTATATTCGTTCGTCAGTAAAAACCACCCTCTCCCAGAAGTCATTATCACGAAGAACGTTGTTCAGTGAAAAAATCACTCTGGCCTGTTTTTGTTCTTCTGTTAGAAAAGGCTTCTTTGCAGCAACTCAACAAGAGACTTCTGATTTCGTTACTCTTCTATTTACTGTTGCTAAAGAACCCGGAAATATTGTTACATTAGCTGCTTCAACCGACGTTGAAAAAGGATTTTGTCTGAGATGGTCAATAAATCTCTCATCTTGCACTTCAGAACTTACTTTTGGTCGTCCTGATCCATCTTTCCTATCCGTAGAATTATTTTCAATCCAGCGCTTTTTCCATCGCATTATCGTCATTTTATCAACTCCAAAATGGGTGGCCGCTCTTCTTATAAACCACCCGTCTTCTATAACTCGTGTGATAATTTGAACTTTTGTAAATGTTGATATCTGTGGCATTTTTAAAGATGTCACACTGAATTTTAAGCTGTCAGGCATACTAAGCTGGTGGTGCTTTATAATAGTATACACTAATGGAAAGCTAAATTTTGTGGTATAGGAACAAATGCATGTATGAGTTTTTTTTAAAATCAAGTGTACTCTTGTTTAAAAAAAACCGCATACATTCATTTTTCCCTATATCTCAAACTTTGACATTTTATTAGTGTATACTCAAATCAACGATGTACTAAACACACCGCTATCGCCAGTTATTTTCTATTGGGTTGATATCAGGGCTGTTGTATGGCCAAAGAAGAGTTTTAATATTATTGTTTTCAAACCACTGGCGAACAACATTAGCCGTGTGCACGGGACAGTTGTCTTGCTGGTAAATGAAGTCGTTGTCATAACATTGACTATTGAATCTTCCTTCAATTTGCCAAAACATACCCAAACTTCTAGCGCTAAACCAGCCCCACATATTCGATGCACTAAAATTGTCCTGCTGCTCGAAGAAATATCTTAAGTTTCATCTGTGAAGACCACGCTCTCCCAGAAGTCATCATTAATATTATGTCATGCAAAAATAACCCGGGCCTGTTTTTGTTCTTCCGTTAAGCAAGTTTTTTTTGCAGCAACTCGATAGGAAGTTTCAGATTTTTTTATCCTTCTGCTAATAGTTAATAAGGAACCTGGGAACATGGTTATATTGGATGCTTCAAAAGATGTGGCAAAAGGATTTTGTCTAAGGTGGTCGATAAGCAGTTCATCTTGTATCTCAGAACTTACAGGCTTTCGTCGTGATCCATGTATTCTACTCATCGAAGTATTTTGTATCCCAGCGCTTTTTCCATCGTACTATATCATCATTTTATCATCGTCATTTTATCAACCCTAAAATGAGTGATAATTTGTCCTTTCATAAATGCTGTTGGCATTTTCGGCTTTGAAAATTACTGTCAAAATCAGTTAGACGCATACCATCAGGCTATTTTAAACTGGTGAATACATACACTAATGGAAATGTAAAATTTGCGAGATAGGACAAAAGTATGTATGCGTTTTTTTATTGAAAACAAGAATACAAGGATTTTGAAAAAATTCAGGTTTTTTAATTTAAAATACAGTTTCACAAAAACAGATTTAAAAAATTTAAACTTTTAAGCAATGGATAAGGGTGGACCAAGCCACAAGAATGACAAAGGGTTTCTTTGGGTAAAAAATCGACGTATTTTTGTCCTAATGATAAACTTTCATGCGATGCTTTTTTTATAGAACGGCATAAAAAACTGAAGCATATGGAAGATCTGGAAGAAATGGCTGCAAAACCGATAGCTATTGGACAGAGGAGACAACACCAAGAAACCAAGACTTAAAAACTGGGAGATATTTTAAACAACACTGTTGAAAGTTATAAGTTGGGTAGCTCCGAAACTTCAAAAATGTTTAGTCGCGGTTTGTGTATTGCATCCTGGGACAAAAAGGTTATTATTATTTTTAAAAGTAAATTTTTGTTTTAAAGCTGGTTTTGGCAAACCATAAAGGCATGTATGTCCAAGACTTTTTTATTACTTTTTTTCATTAATTTAGAAGCAAACATATGAAAAAAATGTATTTTTATCCCACCCATATGACCACCGGAGCTCACGCGGCGATAAAAACGTCAAAGCGAGTTTAGTGGTAGAGGTTCTTTTTTCTGTCAGTGACCCTAGCTCAGGAAATGGCGAAGTGACGTTCAAAATAAGTATATATACATACTTTTTGGAGTTAAATCAACACTGTCTCAACTAAAAAGCCAGTTAACTTGTAGCGTCTCAGTGCGCTTTAGCCTATTGTGCCATTTTTATCACCAAATTGACAGGTAAAACATGGACTTTCTGTCAGTTAGGTGTCAATATGGCAAATTTTGAACGAGCGGATGGAGCAATCTTACAGGCATAACGATTAGGTAAATTTATATTCCCTGGGTAAATTTGATCTCTGCTCCGACTTGCCGTATAAACCTAGTTTTTTCTTTACTTTTTAAAGATAGAATTTCTTGGCCTTTTTTGAATCTTTTCTTTAAAATATTTAATAAAATGCTTTTAGAGTTGTCCTGCTTTGCGGATTGTATAACAATTATACAAAAAGTAAGTATTTTCTGTAAAGAACAGATGAGGTATCAATATTGTCTTTGTTTGAAAGTTAGAGCATTGATGTATTTGAAATTAACTCTGTGTTTCGGACTTCCATTGTCTATATTTCATTTATACACGACGTTTCGATCAGTACAATTCCTGATCGTCTTCAGGTGCAAACCACAATCTATTCCTAAGGCTACGTACTTATATACTATGGGAAATCACTCAAGCGTGAAGTTTAAGAAGTTAGCTACGCCCAAGCACACTGATTCTGCCCAATAAAGGCAGCTTCAAGGAATTTTCGATTCTTCCAGTGTGACTCCTTGTGCAAAACCTTTGCTTCTGTCTACTTCCTTCGGTGTTGTTTTGACCATGGTGTTTCACCTCTTTGGGTAGTCGTCTGATGTTCTTTAAGCCTAACAGATCGTGGTCTTTTTGTTTCACCTAAGATATGATATATGGCTAAGATATGTTGATGATACTTTTATTGTCTGGACCGGGAATGACCAACAACTTTCAGAATTTTTTCACCACCTAAATAACATAAGACCCACCATTAAATTCACAATGGAGTTGGAGCAAAATTGTCAAATTCCTTTTCTTGATGTACTTGTCAAACGAGTAGAATGCGACATCAGAACAACAGTCTATCGTAAACCCACTCACACAGGACAATATTTACATCAAGGTTCAAATCATTCTGCTACAACCAAACGAGTCATAATAAAAACTTTGTATAACAGAGCCGTTCAAATTTGTAACAATTCTGATGACTTGGAAATCTAAATAAGAAACATTAAGAAGGACTGCAGCAGAACGGTTACAGCCTTAAACTTATAACAGATACTATTTTTAAATTTCAGCAAACAGGACAGAGATTACAAGACCAAAACCAGGCAAATGCATCATTTAACAAGCACAAAAGTTTAATTAACATTCTAAAACACAAAAAAGTGAGGTTACTGGGAAAGAAATATCAGTACCCAAGTAGCACAGGACGTCCCATTTAGGTCCGAATGTCCTATGGACGTCCAATTAAGGATCAGTTGAGGATCAAAATTTTAAGACATCTTCAGGACGTCTTTAAGACTTATTTTTTTGTAATTATGCACTATATAGGGGGTTTTCCGTCAATTTTTATTTTTAAGGTCACAACATTTATACTCTTTTTCTAATACTAAAATAGGAATACGTTCAGATTATACGCCGGATGTCGTTGGGTTACATTTCTGTCTCGCTCTCTATGAATTGCGAAAAAAACGGTATTTAATTTAAATGCCATTTATAAGGTTTTTTCTTCATTTGTGCTTAGTGGGGAGCTAGTTTTAATATTTTGTATAATGAGTTTTAATATCTCAAATGTATCCTGGTACTAAATACGACTTAAATCGTTTAAAATGTCTTCAAAACAATACCAAAAATGTCCCGGAAATGTCCCGGAAATGTCTCAGATTTGTGCCTATAGGGACGTCTTAAAACGACATCCTTAAGACGTACTGGAACATACGATCGTCTTATGAATATCTGTTTTGTAACAAAAGATGTCTTACAGATGTTTTTAAGACGTCAACAGTCCTAAAATTCCCAAGGACGTCCGAATGTCGTAAGCGGACATACTATGGACGTCTTTGTTACATCTTTGTGCTACTTGGGCAACGTCACTATTTTGAAGTATGAATTTTCTCGCGTTTTGAGCTAATGACGTCGTGGTTGAAGTTGTTTTTAAAAATATTTCAAAACAATTTCAACGCGAGAATACGCCTCTTGTGTCAAAGCATAGAAAAAGTGACGTTTCCCCAACCGTTATGCCTTTTTAGCTATGAAATTTTCAGTAGCATCGTTACCCATAATTTTTTAGGTTGGTCGGTTGGGATACCCATTCCCTGTATGTTCTATTTTTCCTGTTTGAATGGAAGGCAGATTTTGTAAAAACTAAGACACGGATCGGAGCACTTTTTTGATTTTTTGCCGAATAAGTTAAAATGTTTTTCTAAACAAACATTTGATTCATTTGAATCGGTGGCCTTAGAAAGAAATTTTAGCTTATTCGGCATAAAATAAAAAAAGTGCTTCGAGCCGTGTCTTAGAGTGCTTACAAAATGTGCCTTCCATTCAAAGTTTAGCCAATTCTGTTTATTTGACTCCAAAAAGTATGGATATCCCAAGCAGCATTTTTCTGACTTCCGACCAATTACAACCTAACATGACGTCGGTTTTGGCCCAAATTTAGGTCGGCAGTTGGTTTGTCCATCAAACAACGTATTTTTTACTAAGTCCTGACGTCGCCAACAACTAGAGTGCATCAGTTATGACGTCGATACTTACGATACGATACTGACGTAACAAATTTTGTTTTAGTGCAACCAAAGGTTCCAAATTCCCAACATAGTCAAAACTGACGTAGCCAAATGTTGGTGATACTCGCTACTTATCAGCGACGTAAATTAACGTTAATTACGGCGACGTAATTTTTACAATAAAATTCAAGGACGGGCCAAAGCAAAAACGGACGTCAATAAATTTAGGATGTATGTTGGACGTCATACTGGGTGTTCCAAGGTGGGTGCCTATTAAATTATTTTAGAAACTATACAATAGAAACTTTTCAAGCTTTCTATTCTAACATAAGTCCATGTAAAGTATATTTATAAAATAGTTTCGTATTTGCAGTGTTGCAATTTACAGGAAATCTTGTCAAAAACTTTGTTATTTTAAATAAAAACACATTCTACAAAAAATTCTAGGTACATTTTATGCATAATGTCCTATACCTATTTTCAACTGTTTTTAAAATATTGCCAGGTGAAAATAGACATATTATAACTTTGACAGCCCGTAACATCATAACGGTTAAATATAGGACAAAACGGTTTCCACATTCCTATCAGGCTATCGTTTTATTTTTAATCCAGGGTTAAATTTACCTTGTAATATTTTAACCCTGAGTTAAATTTAAAAATAGTCTAAAACGATAACTTGTGAAAAACCAAAATACGACGTGAAAACTTGTCAATCAATCCAATCCAAAAATGCAAATATATACAGGGTGTTTAATTTAAAATAACAAAGTTGTTGCTACGATTTCCTGTAAATGGCAACACTGCAAATACGAAAGTATTTCATAAATATACTTTAGATGGACTTATGTTAGAATAGAAAGTTTAAAAGTTTCTAATGTATAGTTTCCAAAATAATCTTATAGGCCACTCACCTTGGACACCGGGTATTACGTCCAATTCATGAGACGTTATATTTAGTATGAGTTGAGTAGAATAGTAATAAAATTGACGTTGCCAAACTTTTGTTTATTAAATGTGACTATTCCGAGGTCCACCGACGTGGGTGCGTGACCTACAATTATACTACAATATTCTAGGTCGGGTCGTTCTACAAGGCGACGCCGCAGGGGGTGTTCTTGTCCGAATAGGTAAATAATCATTACAGATTTGGTCGGCGCCCGAAACGCTATTTTAAACGTTTAGCATCGATGCGCCATTACAACAATACATTTTATTTTTTCATTTTAAAGGCTTAATATGTAAATTAACTCATTTGTTGGCAACTAAAATGCATTTTTTAAATGCCTATAATGTTTTACTATAAGAAACGGGCTTCCTTATAAATATTTTATTTTTAGAGTATTTTTTTTTAATTAATTTTTTAATATTTTTGAATTATTTTTGTGGGTTTCTGTTTTTTTAATGTCTAATTTAATTATATTTATCAGTAAACTAACCTTCGTTGGAAGATTTGGATTCATAGAATGTGTAAAACTAACTTTTTTCAGTTACCTAATAACTATTGTCATCCACATTTCATTGGGATGTGTTTGTTTAGACATATAAAAGTTTTTACCTAATAAGTTTTAACTTGGTGTGCACAGTAAAACTTTGGGTCGTGGTTCCACGTAATTTGACGTAATATTTGACCAAATCGACTCGAATTTTGATTCCCCACTTAGGTGCTAAATCGAGTCCTCAGGAAGACTGATGGACGTCGAAGCCGACGTCAGGTATTTCTTGCCCTACGTGACCATAACGTAATATAACGTCCAAATGCTTGTTGGGATCACATGACCCGTGTTGAACGTCACTTCGACTTTTCCTGAGCTAAGGTTACTGACAGAAAAAAAAATCTCCACCCTTAAGAGAGGATTTGAGCCGTCAAGACCAATAACTTTGGTCAATAAAGTTATTAAAAAAACCGCGGTAGTGGTACTAAAATTTTGCACAGTGAAAGTTTAAATTTAAAACCGATATTGGGGCCGGTATGACACTTTTGAAACGCTTTAGCGCATCGCGCATATAATTATGAGATACTATAACGACCCAAAAGTGTCGCAAAATGTGTAACGAAAATAACAAAAGAAGAAAATTCAAAATCGCGGTTGGCTTTGAAATTGAATGGGCAGCCAGGCCATAGGCGAAAAATCTACTGCACATGCACTATCAAAGCCATGCCAGTGTCGTAGTGACCTTACGATCTGCCCGAAAACTTTGATTTTATTTAATTGGATTTATTTGTTATTATGGTTAAAACATCTCCAACCGCAAGTTAAATTTAACCTTACTCGAGGGTTTTAGGTTTACGTTTTTGACGAGGTGTGGAACATTCGGAATGTCCAGAACACATCCTGTGAATATCCAGTGGTCCCCTCCGTGTTTTTTTTTATACCGGGACTTTCCAGTGTTAGCGAAGTTTTTTTTGCAAAGTTAACACAAAATATCCATGCACCTAGCCGGGATTCGAACCCGGAACCTTCCGTGCGTCAGGCAGATACGCTGCCCAATGCGCTACGGCGGCTGGCCGGTCCACTTTTTTATTATTCACTGAATATTCAGAATGGACTTAATCTGAATACATATAGCAATGCAAAACAGTAATGTTCAGTGAATAATAAAAAGGTGGACCGTTGGACATTCACAGGATGTGTTTTGGACATTCCGAATGATTCAAGAATATTCACACAATATACCAATATTCTTTTGCTATGTGGGTTGTGGTGTTTTCGTGTTTTAAAATTTGCTGGCGTTATTTATTATTTTTTGTGTGATTAGTAGTCTGTGTGCAATATCTTGTTTTGTCCATGTTTAAATCTAGAGAAGTCCAATTTTCTATGCCACTCTTTTAATAAATTTTCCAAAAGCAAACCAAAATTTTATAAACATAAACCTAAATTTTCACTGACAAATGGTTATCAGTTGTTTCCACTAGACTTCTTGTTTCTGGGTTATTTCCATGCCAACTTTTGATTGGGAGAGTTATTTCGTCGTTATATCATCTCATAGTTATTGGGTTATTTTATTTGCGTTTTTATTGAAATTATAATAAAAAGTTTTTTACTTTGTTGAGTTGACAATACTTCGATCAGCTGCTAGAAAACGATCATAGCAAAACTAGTAATTCAAACAGACCGAACCCAGGTTCATATGTTGAAAGCGTTTTTATTTAAAACCCGCCTTATATAAAACCGGTTTTAAGCGCGTATAAACCTATAGTGCATGAATGGTGAGCGGTTTTTAGGCGGAGTATTAAAAGCCTTTGCTGTGCCAAATTTTGTGATTTCCCATGAACTGTTTTTTAACATTCAAATTATTCCCTCAAAGAGTGCGGAGAAAGTATACGCGCACGAATTTTTACAAAATCGCACAAATAAACAAACATTTCGCTGGCTGAAAAAAATGTACTTAGGTAAAAAAAACCATGTGTAAAGTTTTATGGAAATAATTTAGAGAAGTTGTTAACTTATTCATAGACCTATATATTGCGTTGTCATATACGGGGTGACCCGAAATTTGCGACTCCTACACTAATGTATCTACCATCCTATATACTATATATATATACTATATTTTTCTAAAATTCACTAAAACCTGAGGTTTTTGAAAAAGTTTGCACAAAAAATTGTATATTTGCGTAACGTTTCTTATATATTAAAATTTTATTATTTTTCCAAAAATTTAAAAAGTGTCGAAAATTTTATAAAGCCGGGATCAGCTAAGATCAGAAGAAGCTAGGTACAATTGTGCAGTGTACAAAACGTGCAAAACGCATTTATTTTCAATTTTTAAAAATTAACTGGATTGCAACTAATTGCCGGAGGCACAATTAAAAATAAAAAAGGCTAAGAGCAACAATTTACTACAATACTCTGGTATTTGTAACTTGTTTTTATTATTTTTGATTTAACTTACAGCATTACTTTAACTCTTTTGAAAGTTTTGTTGCTAGTATTTATTCATTTTCTTTTTAGCTATTTCTTAAGTACCTCCGTATACCTTTCTCTAGAGGCTCTCTATACATTTGACACTTGTATAAATGTCAAAAATTGTATACGGGGCGTCTACTTATATCTAACGCGTTCAAAACAAAGCCAGAGGCGATGACAGCTGTTCTACTTCGCATTCACCATAAAATCAAGCCTCGTTCGAAACATTGCATAAATAAGTCAAAAATGTACCTCCTTTTGGCTTTATTTTGAACGCGTTAATAAATAATTGATGAGCAGTATAGCCAAAGTTGGGAAATTTTTTATTACCTACTCAGAATATTTCAATTTTTTTTTTTTGGGGAACGCAAATTTAGGGACAGCCTGTGTTATCTAATAAGTACTTGTTTGTTTTTATAATATAGGGATTTATAAAAATAAGATATCACAGTGAAACCAATTAGAGTATGGTAGCTTGACCCGCGACAGGATGTGCTGGTGCCGTGAGACGAAAGTGAAGCAAACTTTCGGTCGGCCGCCATTCGGTTGGTGCCCATTTTGGCCATAAATTTAATTTTTGTTTGTGCCATTTCTGAATGGAAATAAGTACCGAAAAGATTTGTGGCGTAGAGGGCCAAGGGTGAGAGAATAAATCGGCAAAGTTTTTCCTCGACGTGGATTTGAACCCGGGACCTCTAGAATACCATTAGACTCTACCAACTGAGCTAGCGAGGAACTGGGATTTTGACTGGCTATTCGGAAATCCTTTCGTCCGATTCATTTGTTAGTAGTGGGGAGATTTTGAAGCCTACTGCGGCTTTAAAAACCTAGAGATGTTATAAAGACAAGGAGGTACACATTCACGATTATTAGTTGTACGAAATTTCTATTAATCTATCAACCAACCAAGCTAATATTTTTTTAAATCGGGACAATGGTGAAATGTGCGGCTTTTGGGTGCAGAGGGACTGACGAAAAAATGAAGAGGTCTTACGTTTCACAATAAAATAGTATTTTATACATGGGTATACTTTTACAGAAATAGGTAAAAAAGGTATAATTTGCAGCACACAAATTTTTTTGAAGTAATAGTTTAAAACATTTTCACATTTTGTTTTAAATGTATAAATAATAAATAAATAAAAATCTCTAGGGGACTGAAAGCCAGGGCACTGAGAAAATTTTAAATATCTTTTTGATATTATTGTGTTTTCCAAAAATTTTATTAGTATACAAAGTGTTAAGACAATTTTTTTTTTTTGAAAAAACAAAATGCAGAATATCTTAAACTTTACCTTAAAAATACACTTATCATTTCAAATTTATGCGGACCAGGTTTTTGACACTGACAATGCCAGTTCCATTTAGTTTCTGTGCGATGTCAGCCGCCATAATGAAATTGGAGTGGAGAATTTGAAACGAAAGTACTTGTGGGTCCCAGGTCATGAGGGAATACCAGGGAAAGAGAAAGCGGACGAACTTGCCAGACTAGGAGCCGAAATCCAATACATTGGACCGGAACCTCTTCTGGGCCTAACAAGGAAATAGGTACAGAGTGAGCTCAACAAATGGGCGAACAATGAACAGAAGACGTCCTGGAGAAGAGTCAAAGTGCAGAGAGTCCATGGCTCTTAGGCAAGACCCGAAACGACATTGGACTGCTGACAGGGATGCTGACTGGGCACAATCGGCTGAACAAATATTTGACGCAAATAAGAGTGTTAGGAGATCCCGTGTGTCTCGCTTGCGGCTAGAATAGAGGAATCGGTGCAGCAATTGATAGAAGAGTGCCAGATCAAGGCACCTGAAGTGGGGATTTCCGACAATAGAGGAAGAAGAGCTGCACTCGCTCAAATGGGCCGACATACTGAACTGAAAGGGAGGCCCGGAGAGACAGTTGCAGCGGAAGTGGGGCATAGGGGTAAGAAACGGGGTATGGCAGAAAGGGCCTATGAAGAGTCCTAATTGCCAGACCCACGAGCCAACCCTGTACTAATACTACTTCTTCTAAAGATTCAATGTAGAACGGCGCACAGCTAAAGAATAACAAGTCACCAGAACAAAATTCCAAGTCTCTCTGAATCAAAAGCTGGGTACTTTAGAATACCCGGAGAATATTGACGCTCACTGGATAATGTTGAAGACAGCAATAACATCTGTCTCCGAAGAAACGGTCGGCTACACACAAAGAAAACATCAAGACTGGTTTGATGAGCACGACAAAGAAATTCAAAACCTTATTGAGAGGAAGAGAAAAACCCATAATGCTTGGAAAAGCCACCCTAACTCTAAGGAAAAGAAAAGGCAATATCAAGAAGCTAAAGCAGAAGTACAAAGGCAAACACGTAGACTAAAAAAACAATGGTGACATGAAATGCAACATCTAGCTGAGTCCAACAACACCAGAGCCTTCTGTCAAGCTACTAAGATGATATATGGTCCCACTACACAAGGTATCAATCCCCTACGATCCAAAGATGGAACAAGGCTGCTTAAAGACAGATCCTCTATCAATTCACGATGGAAAGAACACTTCCAAGAACTACTCAACAGAGACTCTCAGGTCGATAATGACATCTTCGACAAAATTTCGGAGAAAACTACACAACAACATCTAAGGGAGATTCCGAGATAAGAGGAGGTCGAAAAGGCAATCACACAGCTAAAGAATAACAAATCAGCAGGTACAGATGGTATCGCTGCTGAACTCTACAAACAAGGGGGTCCCGCACTTAATTCCCAAATGCACACTCGAATAAGTAAAATATGGACTACTGAGACCATTCCTGCCGAACTCAGAGACGCCTCTATAGTTACCATTTTCAAAAAAGGCGAGAAGGCCCAACGTGGAAACTACAGAGGTATATCTCTGCTTTCTGTTGCTGGAAAGATACTGGCACGGATACTATCAAACCGATTAATTCCTATTGCTGAACAAAATCTGCCAGAGACACAGTGTGGATTTAGGCCCAATCGAGGCGCAGCTGACATGATTTTCAGTGCCAGACAAATGCAAGGGAAATCTAGAGAACAAAATCGCCCCCTCTTCATGGCCTTCATAGACCTAGTCAAAGCATTTGACTCGGTCAACAGAGACGCTCTTTGGCAAATACTGGCAAAAGCTGGATGCCCTCAAAAATATATTCAGATTCTTAGACTACTACACGACAATATGAATGCAACAGACCTGAGCAACGATGGACCAGGAGAGTCATTCCAGATTACGACAGGCGTTAAACAAGGGTGTGTTATTGCGCCCACCCTATTCTCTATATTTTTAGGTGCCATGCTTCACTTTGTTGAGGAACATCTACTGCCGGGAGTGGAAATTCTATATAGATTCGACGGTGGCCTACTTAACCTAGGCATACTGCGAGCAAAAACTAAGGTCTTGACGACCTCGGTAATCGAACTGCAGTACGCCGATGACAACGTCGTTAT
This sequence comes from Oxystoma pomonae, assembly GCA_963921995.1. Classification (NCBI taxonomy): domain Eukaryota; kingdom Metazoa; phylum Arthropoda; class Insecta; order Coleoptera; family Brentidae; genus Oxystoma; species Oxystoma pomonae. Next base: position 85,229,236 of record OY998169.1, on the reverse strand, counting down.
GGCCGATACAGAGGAAGGTCTACACCTGGTAATCAATGCATTTAACCAAGCGTACAAAAGCATTGGCCTAGAGGTCAATCTTGCCAAAACGCAAATTCTTTACCAACCAGAACCAGGTACGAATCCCCAAGCTCCAAATATTTCCATAAATGGCCACCCTATGCAGAACGTGGAACAATACCCATACCTTGGGAGCCACCTATCATCAAATGCAACTATTGACGCAGAAATACAGCATCGCCTAAAATGTGCTAGCGCAGCGTTCGGGCGCCTTTCGGAGAGAGTCTTCAACAATCACGACGTCAATGCGGAGACCAAGCTTCGTCTCTACAACTCAGTTATAATACCAACTCTAACATACGGATGCGAAACGTGGACCACCTACAGAAGGCATATCAAACGACTAGAAAAATATCACCAAAGTTGTTTAGGACAAATCCTGAGAATCAAATGGCAAGACCGACGAACAAACATAAGTCTTTTAGAAGAAGCCAGAACAACTAGTATAGAAGCCCTTATCTTCAAGCAGCAGCTTCGTTGGACTGGTCACGTAATTCGCATGCCCGAAACACGTCTCCCACAGCAGATATTTTATGGACAACTAAAGGAGGGAAAGAGAAATCAAGGAGGTCAACAAAAAAGGTACAAGGACGTTCTCAAAGGCAATATGATGGAGGGTCAAATCGATATAAACAACTTCGAGATCACGGCAAATGATAGGGCTTTATGGCGCCGAACAGTCCATGAGGGAGCACAAAATTTTGAAGAGCAACGACGTAGACTAGAGACGAAAAAGAGAAACTTAAAAAGAAGCGACAAAATGGAAGAATGGATGACCAACAACATACGGCTGCTGCCAGAGACTGGGTGTGCCAGGACTGTGGAAGTGTGTGTGGCTCGAGAATCATACTCGGTATCGAGTGATTGCCTATGATGATGATGAATACTACTTAACCAATGTTCGCAATTCACAAAAGAACTGTATTTATATATTTGCTTTCCAAATACTTGACCACAAAGAATATACCTACGGACAGGTACATATTTTGTGATACTTGGCGCACAGGGATCTTCATAGGTCAATGCTTTTTTTGCGTTGTCTTGCAAAGCGTAAAAAGAAAACATGGTTTTAATTTTAAAAAGCTGCATATTTCTTTTCAGACAAGGGACTGATATTTGGGGTACCTAAAAGCATGAAAAGAAAATATAAAAAAAGCAAAACTAAATATTTTTTAAAGGGAAGATGTGAACAAAAATAACTCCTATAGTTTAGAGAGAACCCGAAGTTAAACAATTTTTGTAGAACTACCCACATCTAAGATAAACAGTTTAAAAGAAAAATAGCATATTTATTATGTCATATTGTAAATTGTGAAAATTTGAAAATCGTGTACAAAAGCAGCATTGGGCATCCCGAAATAGGACCAACTAGATCCTAAGCCCAGTTTACGTACCAGATTTCTTCAAAAGTTCTTTATGTTATGAGCGCGTCATTCGACAATTAGTATTATTGTGTTTTTCATTTTAAGTTCTTTAAAGCTTTATCTATATTTCGGTCGAACGTCATACGTTTTCCAAACCGGTTGCGATGTCTTCTACAGCAAGACGTCCTGCTCTAAGGGTTTCTCGGTGATAACTCTTAAAATTTTTAAAACATGTACAAAATTCTGTAAATAGGAAAATTAGGAAAATTGTACAAACTCGAAATTTTAACACCAAAAAGGAAAATTCTAAAATATTTTTAAAAATTGGTTACTTCCAAAAAATTATTTGAAATATTTTATTTTTAATTTCTTAAGATTTTATTAGTCTAGTTAATATTTTATAAGATTCTTAGTAAAATTTTATTATCACTTGTTAGGAAAATTTGTGTTTTTAATGTAACCAGAAGTGGATATGCCGAACGATACGGCACAGGTATAAAACAGCGCAGGAGAAAATCGCGTGTGCCATAAAACCGCGCGGTTGAAACAGCGCATGGGTCATAACACAGCACGACTCTACCTCTAAATGTAATTTCATTAAAATTAAATTAAAAGGCCAATCTCCGTCAACGCGGGTCCGTGATCATAAAAATGGTTTTTCCACTTAAAAAGAGAAAACGATAAACATGCGCTATTCTATTATGACATCTTGCGCTGTTTTGACCATACTTTGACCTATGCTATTTTGTACACTGCGTCTATTCTTGAATCGAGAGGAAATTTGCACCCAGGGAGTCAAACTACCCAAGTAGCATAAGACGTCCTCAGGATGTCCGATTTAGGTCCGAATCGTACGTCCTATGGACGTCCAATTAAGAACTAGTTGAGGATCAAAATTTTAGGACATCTTTAGGACTTTTACTTTTTGGCAATTATGCATTATAGGGGTTTTCCGTCAATTTTTAGTTTTAAAGTTAGATAATTTTCAGTTAGATTATAGGCCTCGGGTTAGGCCGACTTCCGCAGTTCCTTGAAATAAACTTCGAAAAACTCAAAACAGGCAGACAACCGAAGTCTGTATAAATACCCTTTTTTAATGAAAAAATAGAGTTTGATCGAGAATTTAGCGAGTAATCAGGATTAGTTCATCAGGACTACGTTCGGATGTCGTCGGGTGATATTTCTGTCTCTTTCTTCTAAATATCTTTACTCTCGTACTCCTGGAAACGTCCGATTACAAATTTACTAAATACGTCTTGAATCGTTTAAAATGTCTTCAAAACAATTCCAAAAATGTCCTGGAACTGTCCCAGAAATGTCTCAGATTTGCGCCTAGAGAATGTCTTAAACCGACGGCCTTAAGACGTACTGGAACGTATGTCTTATGAACATCTGGTTTTGTAACAAAATATGTCCTAAAGACGTCCTTATGACATCGAAATTCTTAAAATGGACGTCCTAGGGACGTCCGAATCGCCTGAGCGGACATACTATGGACGTCTTTGTGCTACTTGGGTACGCATCTCATTGGTCCAAATCTTGGTTTTGATCGGTTTCTGCTCTCACTTTTGCCCGATATTGATCGAAAGTAATTCTATCGGACTTGACTAAGAGAATTACTTTCGATCAATATCGGGCAAAAGTGAGGGAAACCGATTTAAACCGAAGATTTCGACCAATGAGATGTATAGTAGAGACAGAATTTGACTCCCTGGGAGTAATTAATTAATTAGATAAAAATATATATTTTTAAATGAAAAGATAGATATCTAAATTTATGGCATATTAATGTTTTGCCCCACTTCTGCATTAAAAAAATGAATGTTATAGTTTTATTCGATTAAAATGTTGTTACGTTACGTGATGAATTTTTTAATTCGTTTAAATAAAAAAATTCCAAATTCAAAAAAAATAGATTTACTATGGGCCGGTTTCTCAATAGCAAGTTAACTCGAGTAACATAACCTTGTAAAAATCTTTAAAAAGCGGCTTAAAATTAACTCCTGGATAACCAGTGCTTCAAGGTATGAGGGTGAGTTACCTTACTCAGGGTTAACGTAAAAAAATATTGGCTTAAAACAGCAAAAAACTGGGATTTATAGCCCTGATGGTAACCTGCTATTGAGAAACCAGCCCTCCCTATGTGTTAGATTAGGCAGTGGCGGACCCAAGAATTGACTTCGGGGGGGGGGGGGGGGTTAAGAATAAATAATAAAAAATTTTTAATTTGAAGTAAAAATGTGACCATAAACAGGCTAAATTTTATACCAGTAGCTTCTTTAGTATGGCTTACCTGCCAACCCAAGTCTAAACTCAGGTCAAAGGTAAAAATGATGCAAGAACTTAACTTGATTGGCTGCCGAATTTTTGGAGGAGAATCCTGAAATTTTCCACTCAAATCTCATTCAGACCGGAGAAGTTTTTATCATGTTTTTATAAGTTCTATAAGATTCAATGAGTAGGCCAATATTTTTTTCTATAATCTTCTAGAAGTAGAGAAGATTATATAGGAAATATATAATATTTTATCACCTTGTAGTTTTAGAATAATTTATAAGATTGGATAAGACTTGTTACTTTTATGAGAATCACGGATGTTTTATAAGACAGAAGTCTAGTAGTATAAGGGTGTGGGGTTGGAGGAGATTTTATGAACGCACAAATGCACACTTTTGAAGGAGATTTCGTGGGAATGTGGTAGTGAGCATCGTGATTATAGAAGATCCTATGAGGAATGATTTTGGAGAAGTTTCTATGGGTTCTTGTGGGATCGGTTTCTAGGATATTTGATGAGATTCTATCAGTATCGCGATTCTAGGAGTTCCTATAAGCAATGATTTTGGAGAAGTTTCTATGGGTTCTTGTGGGGTCGGATTCTAGAATATTTTATCAGGTCCTATCAGTATGGTGATTTTAGAAGATCCTATGAGTAATGATTTTGGATGGATGGATGATTTTGATAATTATGTCAGTATCGTATTTCTAAAAGATCCTGTGACGAATGATTTTGGAGAAGTTTGTATAGGTTCTTTTGGGATCGGTTTCTGGGATATTAGATAAGATTCTATCAGTATCGTGATTTTAGAAGATGCTATGAAGAATGATTTTGGAGAAAATTTTATGGGTTCTTTCGGGATCAGTTTCTAGGATATTTGATGAGATTCTATTAATATCGTCTCATCTAATCTCATCTCTCCAGAATTCTCCAAAATCATAGACCCATAGAACTAGGATCTCATCGAAATCTGTTCCAAAAAGAACCCAAAACCCGCTAAAATCTCCTAGCTCATAGGATCTTCTAAAATTATCATAACGATAAAAGCTCCTCAAATCTTCTAGAAACCAATCCCATAACAACTCATAAAATCTCCTCCAAAATCATAGACCGAATAAAATATCCTCGGGTCTCCTCGAAATATGTTCCAAAACCGACCCAAAACCCGATAAAATCTTCTCCCCCAAATCTTCGAGAAACCAATTCCATATAAACTTCTCCAAAATCATAGACCCATAGACCTGATAAAATCTTCCAGGATCTCATCGAAATCTGTTCCAAAACCGATCCACATCCCGATAAAAAATCATACGTCAATTTGAGCGACCACTAAACCTATTTTAACAATGGTGGTAGATCAAAGCATCCACCATCATAAAAATCAAACCGCAGAAAATCTCAAAAACTATTAAAGCAAATTTTGATTGCAGATATGCCCTTATTTGGGTGGTGGCCACGGAAGCGAACTACGACTACTTAGAGACCCTAAAGTCTTTTTTATACTCCAGTGTGGAGATTTTTTAAATTCAACAATAATTTGAGAGACCACACGCCTGTAAAGTGTCTTTTTCGCACTTGATTGCTAGCCGAACTCCGCTATCGCTTCGGTCGGCCATTTGCAAAAGCGTGCGGAAAAGTGACACTTTGCACACTTGTTAGGTAATAGTTATTTACCTAACGAGTGCGGAAAGTGATACTTTTCCGCACGCGATGGCAGGCAAGCCGTCAAGTGCCCTTTTCGCACGGGTCAAGTGCAAAATTTTTCTTACTTGCGTAAAAAATAAATAATAAAATAGTTATTTTAAATAAGTAAAAAAAAATGCTTGCGGAAGACACAGGGTAAATCAATTTCCGCACGGCGTGCGGGAAATGCAACTTTCCGCAGAGAAATACGTGCATAAAAGTGAACTTTTACGCACGCTAGTAGGTAAACTATTTCATACCTACGATAAAATATTTATACTCGAGTTGCTGCAAAAAATTTCCTTAGATCCGAAAGAAATACTAAAATATTTAAAAGCAGGTATAAATAACTTAGAGGACATTCTTACAAGTTCAAAAACACACATTTTGGATATTTTTAAAGATTTTTTTTTACTTGTTATAGCCATATTGTACGTTGATAAATATATACATTATTATTTAAAAATTTAAAATAAATAAATTAAATTAAAATGATATCGAGACTATAAACTGTTAGCAGAGTTCAGATTTTTGTCCTTTTTGTAAAAAATAACTGAGTCACGTTCCTCTGAGTAAAAGAATAAACTAAAACAAAAAAAAGTAAATGTCTTTAAGAACGTCATCTTTACAAAAAAGACAAACTGAACAATATTTAAATTAAATTTTTATTATACAAAAGGCGATCACTAAAACTTTTGTTGATAAGGTTAAAAAAAACTTTTTTGCTAAAAAAGTATGTAGTAAAAATAGTTGTCACTAATAAATTCTGCCTCCCGTAAATGTCAGATAAGTCAAACTATCAGAATTTATTAGCGACAACTTCACATAAAAAATAGTAGCTTTTCGGAGTAATGGGTATAGTAGTGGGATTAAAAAACGAGCGCAAAGAGCAATTTTAAAACGCGTGTAAAAAGTTCAGTTTAGTCACGAGTTGTAAACACTGATTTTTTTTTTGTATACCTAATAATAATTTAAATTTCGGTTACTGCGAAAAAGATTTCCTCTGAGGTTCAACAAACTTTTTTTATTTAGAAACCGATTGATTTCCAATAAATTTTGACGTTTGCATATCAAGAAATATTTATTTTTGTGAGAGTATTTTTTTATTTATAGTCAAGCCATGATGAAACTTAAAATAATTTTCTTATGGTCAAGCCTAATTTAAGGTTTAAAATATTTTAGCATATATTATTTAAGGGGTAACGTTTTTGATAAAGCAAGTTTTTCACATTTTTATGCCATGATATTGCTCACATTTTAAAGCTTTCTTTCCAAAGTTTCGATTTCTAGTTTGCACAAGTTTGCACTGTTTTTTAGGCGTTCAAAAAAAGTACTGCCAAAAAACATTTTCTCTTTGTTAAAATGAAAAATATTTAGAGAGAGGGCAGAATTTTAGAGGTAGATGGAGAGATAATTTAGTGACGTGCAAAAATGTTTAAGGTTGTTGAAGAGAGACAGCAGGCTATAAAAAAGTATTATAGAGAAAGACATAATTTAAGGCAAATGTTTACGTAAAATTTCTGTTATGTCATCTGTCTGTCATCTTGAGTGTTGTCGTGCATATGATTTTTATTTTGCAATTTTTATCCAAAAAACAGCAAAAATTTTAATTTTTCAAAGTGTAAAGGGTGTAAAACATAAGGTGGTATTAATTTCTTTCAATCAAAGTTCTTTACAGTTTTTAAATTTACCAAAAAACGTGTCGTACCAAAGTGCAGTTTAGCACATCTAAAAATAATTTAAGATATTTAAGAAAATTATTTTAAGGGTCATCATGGCTTGACCATATAATAAAATTATTTTTAGATGTGGTAAAATACACTTTAGTAGGACAAGTTTTTTGGTAAATTTGAAGACTGTAAAGAACTTTGATTGAAAGAAATTAATACCACCTTATGCTTTAAACACTACACTTTGAAAAATTACAATTTTTGCTGTTTTTTGGATAAAAATTGTAAAATAAAAATCATATGCACAATACCACTCAAGATGACAGACAGATGACATAACAGAAATTTTTAGTAAACATTTGCCTTACATTATGTCTATCTTTCTGTAAAATACTTCTCTCTTCAACAACCTTCAAAATTTTTAAAAAATTTTGCCATATTATTTCTAAATACTTTTTATTTTAACAGAGAAAAAATGTTTTTTGGTGGTACTTTTTTTGAACGCCTAAAAAACAGTGAAAACTTTAAAAATTTTAGTGTTTTATTCTATAGAAATCGAAACTTTGAAAAGAAAGCTTTAAAATGTGAGCAACATCATGGCATAAAAATATGAAAAACTTGCTTCATCAAAAACGTTACCCCTTAAATTATGCTAAGATATTTTAATACCATCATGGCGCGACAAGTATTTCCACAAAACTGTAAAGTTTAAAAAAAAACTTTTCAATATTTAAAGAATGCGCACTTTCGAAGCGTTTTCGAAAAGTGTAGGTACTCTAGTTGTACTGGAGAATGAAGAAAATACAGTTTCGTGAAAAAGTCTAAAAAACATGTTAAAAATGTACTGGTTTCACAAAATGTTGTTTGTTTGATACACAAACGTTAAAAATTAAAAGTATTAATGATAATCCTAAAAGACCGTTATCTTAAAAATATATCAAAATTCGTTTAAGGAAAACGGTTCATAAATAAGAAAGTTATGATTCTTTGTCGGCCATCTTTAATCCAAGATGACGAAGGAAGCAAGCATCCCCAAAGAAAATACTTTGGAAAAGACTACCATTATGGGGGTAAACTAATATTTGACAACATTCCACCTTTATATAAAACTTTCTGTAATAAACGAGAAAAAAATTATTTCTGTTCATGCCTTTTCAACAACTGTTTTTGTTAGCGCCTTAGTATTTTTTGTTATTTGTAAAGACATTCAATATACCTTTATGGTTATTTAGCATTTTATAATAACATACATTATTATATATTCTATATATATATAAGTACGCGATAAATAGATATCTCCTTTTTATTATAATAATACTTTTTTTCAATAATATAATATATATAATTTTCTTTTTTATTTTTATACACAGCTTGTTTTGAAAATACAACATTTACTAGATTACTTAAAATTTACTAGTTTTCATTTAGTAAAAAGTTTTTCGCCGACTTTTTTGGAGTTTTCAATTATTTTTACAAATTTATTGTTCCAGATAAGATAATAATAATGTCGAGGTTAAATATTCTTTAAAAAAAAACATTGACTAGAATAATAAAAATAAGCAAAAACTCCAAAAAATCCACGTTAAACACGGTGTGGTATATTTTTTAATGTATATTTTTATCTGAATTTAGTATCATTTTGTGTATGTGTTTTTTGAACGTGTAAGAATTTTTTCTGTAAAATTGTAATTTTTTGCGATATCTCGTGATGGGCTTGTGTTCATGTATTAGTCGCATTGTCTCCTTCTCTGTGGTGTTCTTTTTCTATTTCTCTAAAATTAATTATTTATAAAGTAAAAACAAGTAAAATTCACTTATTTATATACAAAAGCCTGTAACAACATTATAAAATCTTGTATACAGGAATTGAGTTTCTTTTTCAAAATAGGCGGCCTATTAAATTTAAGGGCCTTGGTAGATTTAGTAAGGCGCCAGATTTGTGTTTCGTCATACGCCGGTCTTAAAAAAGAATGTATAAAAAAAGATAAAATTTTGCCTTTTTTGAAATTTATAACAACTTTACTAAGAGGTTTTGGAAAGTTTTGCTAGGTCTTAAAAAAATGTTTTACGAAGAAAACTATTTATCTATACAACCTTCCTGAATCAGGCCGGTTAGTTGACTGGATCTATTAAAATTATGAAGAAATCTATAGCACCTTTCTAGTCGGAGAACTCACGAAAAAAAGGTCAGGAGGTTTGAAAAGGTTGATATTTTTGGCATGGACTAGACTTCGACCAGTTTATATGATATCACGCTACACACCCCATAAAAACAAAATAAGTTATCTTAAGAGTAGGCAATTTTCTGAAAATTGACGAAATTAGTACATAATTAGTAGCAAATTATGGTATAATTACTTTTTTAAAATCTCTTTCCTAGGCAGAGGTGGGTGTGCCTTGATATCAAGCTTCACACCCCATATAAAAAAAAAATCAAGTTATCTTGAGGGTACGCAATTTTTTAGAAGGGGACGAAATTACTACATAATTAGTAGCAAATTATGGCATAATTGCTTTTTTTCAAATCTATTTTCTAAGCAGAGGGGGGGGGGTGTGCCTTGATATCAAGCTACACACCCCATAAAAACAAAAAAAAGGAAGTTATCTTGAGAGTAGGCAACTTTTTAGGCGAAATTAGTACATAATTAGTACCAAATTCTGGCAGTCACTTTTGGTTGAATCTCTTTCTTAAGCAGAGGAGGGGGGGTGTACCTTGATATCAAGCTGCACACCCCATAACAAACAAACAAATATCTTAGGAACCGATGATTTTTTGTCAACTTTCATTAAATTTATCTCCTAAGCATGAGCGGGGTGCAGCTTAGTGCCAAGCCACCCCCCCCCCTTTTAATTGCGACTACAAAATTTTTTAAAAGGGGACTAAATTAGTACACAATTTTTACAATATCCAAATTGAGTTTCGTTGAGGGAGGGGGGGTGTAGCTTGACTGAGCTTCTTTTATATCATCTAAGTATAGTCCATCCTAAAAATATCAGCTTTCCCCAAACTCTTGCCCTTTTTTTCGCGAGCTTTCAGGCTATAAATTAAGTAATACATTTTGACAACCCTTACACGGTCAGGACAGCGTACCTATTTTGAAAAAAAAAGAAATTTGGGTCCACTTTGATAAATATTTAAAATTATTTTACAATATCATCTTCGCTTAAAATTATTTTGTGCAAAACTAGAGAATTTTCGCACCACCTAAATCGAATTGGCATAGGCTTTGATGTTAGAATTTGCAGCACTGATCAAAATGCGAAACATAGTAGACACCTAGGGCCGGTTTCTCAATAGCGAGTTAGCGTTAACTTGAGCGCCATAACCTTGTAAAACGCGGCTTAAAATTAACTCCAGAGTAACCAGGGCTTCAAGACGAGGGTATAAGTTACCTTACCTCAGGGTTAATCTAAAAAAATATTGGCATAAAACAGCAAAAAACCGGGATTTATAGCCCGAGTTAATTTAACTCTCTGGTAACCCGCAATTGAGAAACCGGCCCTTAAAGTTGGCACGATATTTTTGATTCCTTGTTGTCAGCGTATCTTAGATGTTTTTGTGAAAGCATCCTTAAAAAAAAAGAGTTAAAGTTGTGCTTACAACGAAACCAAACCAATTCTTGTTCAGTGCTTGATGCACAGTTTTAGTTCATGTCGCTCACTTCTAATACTTCCATCCTTGTCGAAAAAAGTGAGAAGGCAATAGAACAGAAAATAGAAAGAGTGAAACAACTGTGGATCAGGCATTCATGAAAACCTAAGATAACAAAATGGTTAGGATACGCGATAGCTGCGTACGATTACTGCAAGGGTGGTCGTAGAGATAGGTGAGCATGCGCACTAAGATACGATTATCAAACACTCTCTATTTGTGCAACTTTAAGTGTCTAATGCTTCGACTTCGTTTCCTTACGTTGTGTTTTTAGAAATTGGGCGCAGAGTACTCATTAATACAACTTTATTTTTGCACATACTGCTCATGAGCACTCATATGTCATTACTTTCAAAATCTACCTGGCTGTTTTTACCCGTTATTAGTGTCAAAAATAGCGTCCGCTTAGCCTATGTCAAATCTACTTAAGCGTTCTCTCCTAACAAAAGCGATATTTTTATTAAAAAAGTCTATCAAAAGACGGCGGTTGGCCATCAAGCTAAAAAAGCCGTAGTTTTGTGTTTAAGGCTATAATAAGTATAATTTTGGTGTCGTTTTTTTTTTGATTCTAGAGTGTTTTGTGGAAAACGTGTGGGAAAATAGAGAATATTACCCCGTGCACCAACCCACTGAAAAAGTTATATAATGGCCAGTTGCACCGCATATTTTATAGGACCTTAAGCAAAATGGTACTTAGAATAGACTCTTTTATGATGCCACTATATGCATTACGGCAAGTTCGAATACGTCGGTCCAACAAGCCATAATGACGTAATCTTACACTTAATTGTCACTTAAATTAGTTGGTGCAAGTATTGGGGTTAAAATGTTTGCTCAGTCTCAGAAATGCTTGATACAAAGTTTTAAGAAGCAGGTAAAGGTTTGCATATTTGGCACCGGATATTTTTGTGAAAAATACACTTAATAATAGTTTTTTTTTTGTAAATATATGTCGTTCTTTTAGTGTCAAGTTTTGAATTATTTAAGCTTAATAGGAAACAGTCTTTGAAAATATTGACTACAAACTTTGGAAATGTATACCGGATTTCTTTTTAAATACAGAGGCATATACTTAAGAACCTATATATTTATACTGATAATAATCTTAAAAATTTAGGTTTCAGAAGACTCCACACATCGGTTCATGAATTAACGCTTACTATATAGAAGTGTCAAAAGATGACAACATTGTAAGAAGTTCAGGGCCCGCAGCGACCTATCACGCAAGTATAATGAAAACGCATTCGAAATTTTTCTTTTTTATGAAGAAAATATGCAACTTCCACCAAGCGCGATTTTTTTTTAATATTAATAAAAAATCTTTGTAATTTTTCCAGAGGTGTTACTATAAAACTGTTTTTCTTGGATGGTGAAGAAGATAATAATTTTACTTAAATTAGGAAAGTACCGTATCAATAAAACATAAACACATAAACACCCCGGAAGTCTGGATACACCCCGGAAAAGTCTGGATACACCCTACCCAGAAAGTCTTAATACACTCTGAAAAAGCCAGGATACACCCCTGAAGTCCGGATATACACTCAGCAAAGCTCTGGATACACCCTGAAAAAGCCTGAATACACCCTGAATATCTAGATGTACCTCGGAAAACTCTGGATACAATCAGGAAGTCTAGATGCACTCTGAAAAATCCTGAATACACCCTGGAAAAGTCTGAATACAACCAGAAATGTCTGAATACACACTGGAAATGTCTGGATACACCCTGGAAAAGTCCTGATATACCCTGGAAAAAACTGGATACGTCCTGGAAGTCTGCATACATGATAGAAAAGTATGGATACAACCTGAAAGTCCGGATACACCCCAGAAGCCAGATTTTTTTGGATAGACAATAACAACAAATTTTTGGATTTAATTTTATACATATGTCAAAAAGTTTTGGGTTTTGACGGATTATAGTATAGAAGCTAAAGTAAAACAGTCAAGAAGTATATATATAAAAAATAGTCGAGGCCACAGGCTAGAATCCCAAAATTCGGCCGACTTAAAAATTTGAATACCATAAAGGAGTGAACCCTACTTTATGAATAAAATATTAATTTTCTTCAATTTTTGACAAAAATATGAAAAAATGGAAATATGCGTCGAATACAGGCCCTGGAAGTTGAAACTCAAGTTATTTGGGATCAGACTGTTGAATACTTTTATATAAAGCAAAATAAATGTTGATTTTATAAGCTAAGTTATTTTTTTTTAACGAACTCTGTAGAATTTTTTTGGATCAAGCAAAAAAGCTTGGTTATCAGACTGATTTATCATTAGTTAGGTTGTTAAGTATATGATAGAGAGATAAAAACGAGCACAGGGTGATTAAGAAGTTTCTATGAATGAACATGTTATATTGGGCCCACGGTGAGTATTTTCTATCTGTCTCATATTACGTCACGTGTTAGAGGAGAGGGGAGGGATTAAACCACATTACGGAAAACTGAATAACGTAACGTAAATAAAACGAATAAAGTCACACAATGCGGGGGCCAAAAGTTTGGTTTTGAAGATACAGGTGTCAAAACGGTCGTCAACATTTTTAAAAGTAAACTAGTTTATTTGGAACACATTTATAAATTAAAAGGGCGAAAATTTTTTAAACTTTTTCTAAAAATTAAATTCGTACATTTTTTTTAATGGCATGCAAAGGATTCTTCGACATCCTGTATCTCCCTAACCTGCCATTTTTCCAAAAACTTAACATGATATTTTTGTATCACAATAAAATAAAAAACAAGTGACGCTACCAAATTTTCAATTAAAAAATATATCTGCCCTTCCTCGAAGTTTTCACATTTATATTATAAACTTTTTCCTTATTTTTTTTTAATTTCCTACCACCCGTTTCAAAAAAAATTAAAATATGAAACAATGATGAGAATACCATTGCGCAATTATGAAAGGTGGATCTAACAACAACGTTTTTTTTTGTGTTACGTAATTTTCGGACGGCCTCTACTTCTTATTACAGTAATATTACATTTTATCGCGAAGCACAAATTAGAACACCCTATATAATAGAAGAAAGTACCCCGCAAAATGTGATCCTAGGCTTGGCGTCATTATATAGCCAAATATTGTAGAAACTTTAAAAAAATTGTAACCATGAAACTATACAGATAATTTCAAAAAGATTACACAAGGATGTAGTAGGGCCTTTGCACAGGGTTATTCATTGTAAATATTTTTTAAAACTTCCATAGATCTTTTCTTCCTGATTCCAAAAATAGGGAGGTTAAAGGTACTCACTGGCGCTAATTAGCGTCGAAGAGCGACTACCTGCACCGTTAAAAAGACAACCAACCAAAGTCGATGTGATTCTGTGGTGGAAGATTTTTAGGTTATAAAAGTTTGTTTCGTTTTACAAAAAGTTTGTGTATTTGGATTATATTTTTTGTTAACCGTGTTTATAGTAGTAGTGGGGTGCCTTTCTTACCGGTTTTTTTTTTTTTGGTAAACAGGTGAGTAAGTACAAATAAGTTTGCAGAGGCTCGTTTTCTTCTGTTACTTCACCAAAGATATCTTGCAAAATCATTTGTCTAAATAAATTTATGTTGAGGTGTCCGTCTCCCAGTCCTATCACTAAATTAATATTTTCCTTCATGATATGGCTAGAAAAGCAAATAAAAAAGACTTGAGAAAAAAAACAAAGGTCAATAAAAAAGTTACCTTTACTTACGTTAACGGTAACCATAAGAGTAACGAAATTTGCAATTAAACTGCCTGAATAAAAATCTCCCTAATTACCACATGTGGGGTTTATCTTTAGCCATTCTCAAATGAAATAAAAAATAATTTTCCATAAAGGCAATGTGGTTCTTTGTTCAACACATGGCTCTTATGGAAACGTTTTTCAAAATTTGTTCAATGACCCCCCATTAAGAAAGGGTTTATGGAAGTTTAAAAAAATTTACAGTGTGCTAAATTTAAAATAAGAAAGTTGGTGTCTAAATTTGACAATGCGATGACATTGGACACAGTTTACTTAAAGATATTCAACTTTTGTTTAAGGATAACCCTGTACAATCTCCATCCTTTTCGGGCAGTCACCCCATTTTACGAGAAAGAGAGAGGATAGCAGATGATAAAAAGAGAGAGAGAGACGGTCACGGTGGTAGGGAGTAAAGTTTTTAAAGTGTTTCGATAGATAAACCCTAAAAAATATTTGCTATAGGCACAAGTAATTGACTCAAAAACTAACGTGTTTTATATTCGTTTTTTTCTTCTTTCGACTCTTTTCAAACACATGTGTTTTATGCAGGATGCAAGTATATATATTTTTTTTGTTTCACATTTCCCTTAAATAGACAACATCGTTTACTTACTAGCCTAAGCCTAAAATAGGTTATATCTCTAAAACTACTTTAACAAAATTAAATCAGTGACACACCGTTGTTAAATTATTATTTTTTTCGATATCTAACTAATTTTTTCTTTTTAATTTAGATTTTTTTTGTACATAGGCCAAAGTAGAGGAGTGATTCCCAAAATTAATATAACCACAAATTACGATAGAGTTCTTAAAGGCCATTTTGAATATTAGGAATGTCTGCAATATTGTATCAAATTTCGTTTAAAAAATTTCTTAAATATCGAAAAAATTTTAGAATGTATTTCTAAAACGACACTGACTACAGCCTATTTTAAAAAGTATGCTAGAACGTGAAAAAGTAGTCTGATTTTTGTATTCTTGTGTCACGAAAAAAAATGATTTTTGTGTGACTAAACATAAGAACTATAACCAAAAATGTCTGATAAATTTTAATTCTACGGTTATCATTATTATTACAGCAACTAACTATTTGTCTTTTATATTATCAAAAATTTCAAAACCAAAAACCCGAAATCTTTCGGATTTTTGGAGAAATATCATTTGGATATACATGCAAAAATACATGCACGTACTAGGTACTTTATGTTTTTTAGATATGCTAAGTTACACAGACATTTAATAATTTATTGAAATGTATGTCCCAGTTTTAAATGAAAAGTTTTTCCGTAATCATAGTAACTTTTTTGAAAAACACAACAAAATGTGTGTGTTTTTATAGCCTAAATATTGATTGTTTAATCGTGAAAAAAAAAACGCGCGTTTTTTGGTAACTAAACTTGATAGTAACGTTCAATTATATGTAGATCCTTAAAGTTCTCCGATCTCTAAAAAAAATGGAAAAATCTGAGACATACGTTTATAGGAAGACATTCAAAACTAAACATTATTAGCCCATTGAAATGACGATATTTAATACGTACTATTTTTTAAATACTATTATTATTACTATTAAATATAGGACGAAACTTTTTACCTACGATACGCGTCTCATTAAGCATCCCTTTTAAAAAATGTTGATTAACAAACGAATGATATTTTTGTTTCGAAATCGAGCCACGTGATATGTACGAAAAAATATGTACGTGTTATTTAATGCAAAAATAAGGAGATAAAGCAAAAGTAGGGCGATAGAGAACACGTTCAACTTTAAGGCGAATAGATGACATCTCCAGCTAATCAGAATGACAGAATTTTGCCTGTCGTAGAATACGATGCGCAAGAACCACGTTCAACACTGCCGTAAAATGGGGCTACTTGACGTAGTTTATTTACATTATTTTTACCGGTTTCTTCAGAATATATTAGCTTAGTTTTATCATGTGTCATTTTTTTAAAGTTTATTTTCTCCTGCCTTGTTTAACACTGTTTATTTCTCTGTTTTAATACACGTTCTGTAACAAAAATATAAGATGATATCCTACAAGCATATGCGTCATATTTCGGGATAGCATATGAACCCTCAGTACTTTTAACTTTTAGTTCTAGCGATATAAATATGTGTTTGTGTTCAAGTCAAGTCGGTACGATGCATACCATCTCAAGAATTTATGGAAATCATGTTCAAGTAACCCCATTTTACGGTACCTACGTCAGATTATCTTTAGATATTAGTCTGAGGTACCTACGTATTTTTTACGTACGGTAACGCACGGTGAACGAAAAAAATGGGTACCCTACCTTCCTATTATTGCATTATATCTCTACTATTTGCCATGTAAAAATTATTCAATTATAATAGATAAGATATTTTTTTGTTGCAATATTGACTTTGGTTTTTTTAAAAACGTAACATAAGCGAAAAACAAAACTTAACGATAACTTTCTAAGTCGCCCCCGAAAACTTTTAAACATCTCACTAAAACACTACTCAGGAGTTATTGTTTAATATTTTTTAACGAAAATCTACAAAAAAAAACAGACTTTTTAAAAGCAAGTCTCAAAAAAAAATCTAAAACATATACTAGCTTATAGTCAGCCAAATAAAACGAACTACTACCCTTCTAAGTCGTTGCAATAGAATTGAGAATATTTTGCACTAATTTTAAAAATCGCAATTATCATATCTTAACGAGCCCCGTATAACTTATCGGAAAGCGCCGAATCAGAAGTGAGATTTCACCATCCGCATCGAGTCATATTTCGAACGGATGCCTTCGTTTTTTTTTACGCAAAGAATAACGACTTACGGTTCGATCAGATCGCATTTAGATATTCGAATCTGGACCCAGAATCGTTAAGTGACAATTCGCTTAATGGACGGAACAGCACTTTATATATGGTGTTTTCCATTGAGACAGTTGGTGCAACACGGATATCTCTCTGACTGAGAAATAACCGAGTGCTGCACCGACAATGGAATATGCTATTAGAAAACGAAATTTGCCTAAACCTAGCTCATCATAACTTTTTTACTGCTTGTCTTAGAAACAGGAAAAAACAAAAACTGAACTACGTACGAGATCATTGCCCTTCCTTTTTGTTTAACAAATTTTTGACAGCAATTACTTAGGTACGACAAAAACCTAGTTATCGTGAAGGATAAACAAACATTTTTTTGCCGCTATTTCCACTTTTGGAGGAACCAAATACTGCACAAAAATTTTCAAAAATAATAAGTTTAAAATAATTGTTGTTCCGAGTTTCATGAAAATTTTGGAGACCGCAAAAGCTGGACAATATCGAAGATAGAATATTTTCTTCATCTAGAAGCCCCTATCGCTGCACGAAACCCTCACATTTTTTCAAAAACTTAAATAAAAAAAAACCATACTTCTCTTGCAATGCAATGAGCCTAAAATGAGCAATTTCGTTTTCTATAAAGCACTGTTGCCGGCTCTGATTTTTCACCTTCTGATAAATTGTTCGGCGACATTTTAGCTACAATATATTATACAAATTATTTATACTAAATTTTCAAGGTCCCTTCTTGTCAACTTTGATTTTTCCTTATGTTTCCGAAAATTCGATCACTTTGGCAACGATGCGTTGCGTAAAACTTTAAAAGTTAATTTGGCAACATTCGTTTTCTAAAAATTCACTCTTTCAAAAATTTATTTCACACTCGAAAAAGTGCTTAATTTTATTACAAACGTCAAAAATTTGACGTTTTGAAGCGTGTCATCAAGACACTGTTGTCGGTCGTATAAAATTCCCTAAAATGTCAGGAAAATGATATTTTGCGTGTCAAATTATTGTAAAGAGTTTTGAAACAGGTACAGAGTTTAGAAAAAATATGTGTAGGTATTGGTGCAGAATTAATATGTCGAGTCGAATAACATAGTACCGTAAAAATAACCTCAAAACGGGCAGTACTCCCAACGAAAGTTGCCCTTTCACGAAGACCAAAGTTCGCTGAGGGTCTGCGAAATAAAGCAAAATATACAGGTTTAAAAAAAATGGGACACAAAGGTTTTTATAGTTTTCGGCTGTTTGCAAGCAGGGAGATCAAAAATAATAGTTTGCCGTGTCACTCTGTAGATTTTGCTTTAAGAAAATAGTCCCGAAAATAACTTTTTTGCCACGAACAATCATTAAGCCGGGTTCGCTCAATATCCCAACCTTTTTTACAAAAAAAAAAATGGCAAAAAACCGATTTTCAGACTCAAAATATTATGATGAAAAAAGATATGCTTTGGATATCCGAAGCAAACAAAGTCAATTTAGGGTAAACAACAAAAAAAATTAACAAACAGTCGGGAAAATTAATGTTCTTGCTCCCTGTTCGGCGCAGGCTCGTTGTTTTGGTCGCCATTTTTGATAGTCATGCTGCGCGTCGACGAGAAACACAGTTTCATGATGAAAGGAAATTTGGTACCTGTTTCGACACCAAATAAAACGAAAATTAGCATTTTAACACGTACAAATCTCCTGAAATGAAATAGCGACTACCTTTACCGTTAAAAAGCCAACCAACCAAAATTGGTGTGATCCTGTGGTAGGATATTTGAAGGTTAGAAAGTTTGCTTTGTTTGATGCATTTTATTTTTATATGATAATAGTAGAGGGATAAAACTCATAAAAACACGCCGTTAGAGCACCATAGGATAACTTTTGAGATGCATAATTTTTTTTCTTTAAATGCATTTTTTTTGTTATATCTCGAAAAACCGGGACTATTGATGACGGCAGAGTTGCATGCCATTAATACCGCCACGGCTTTAGAGAAAAAAATATTCGTGTTACAGAAACGAATAGAACTCATTAAACCACGACGTTAACCACCTACAAGATAACTTTAGCAGTTCTAGTTTCTGAGGTATATATACACACATGACCCCTAATAGCACACGATATTCCTGGATTATTCTCCCAATGTGTTATGAATATTTCGCAATTGTCCCTTGAATAACTTTAGTAGTAGTAGTAAGGGGCGGCCCGCAGGCCTGGCAATTAGGCCTCTTCATGGGCCCTTTCTGCCATACCCCGTCTCGCACCCCTATCCTCTCACTCCCTCTACATATCCTGCCTCTCTCCGGGCCTTCCTGCCTTCCTTACGAAGGTCAGCCCATCTTAGAGAGTGTAGCTCCTCCTCTTCTATTGTGGGCGCACCCCACGTCTGCTGCCTCAATTTGGCGTACCCGTCACACTCTCCTATCAGGTGCACCGCTAATTCCTCTGCCCACCCACACGCTGGGCAGGCGGAGTCGTCCAACACTCTGATGCATGTCAAGTGCTTGCGCAGCCGATTATGCCCTGTCAGCTTCCTACTAACAATCCAATGTCCTTGCTAGTTTTTCCCAGGAGCCATTTCGTTCTGGCTGCGTCTGGTCCACTCACGAACAGTTTGGACTGTCTGCACTCTCGCTCTTCCCTCCAGGACGACTTCAGTTGATCGCTCACCCATTTATTGAGTTCGCCCTGCACCTGTTTTCTTGTGATTCTCAAGAGCGGTTCCGGTCCAATATATTGGGTTTCGGCACCAGCTCTGGCAAGTTCGTCCGCCTTCTCATTCCCTAGGTAGGGTAGCTTTCTTGAACCTCTAGGTCTTCCGCATACACTCCTGCGCCTGTTGTCTGCCTGGCTGACAGTTTTAATCGTTCAGTGTAGCAGACCGTCGGAATTCTTCTCTCTGCCACCAATCCCGTTCGGGTATTGTGACTTTGTACTTTTTGTTAAACCTCCATGGTTTCGAAGGAGTCCCTACTGGTATCTTTAGAAGAGGCAACTCTTTTGTTACCAGTTCCTCGATTACCAGATGACCCACTTTTTCCCCTCTGCCCTTCCATAGGCCCTTGTCTCTCAGTCGTAGGTGCGTCGCCATCGCTTCCTTCTTGATCCAAGTTGGAAGCGAGGGGAGATCTAAGATGGTTTCTAGGGCTCATTGCGACTGTTATTCCCCTTCTCGGTCTTATGATGGCCTTGTATAACCAGTATAGGTGCCTGGGGGTGATCCCCTAGGTTCGACCGACCACTCGGCGCAACTGCCACATTTTTGCCTGGTCTTTTTCAGTCATTTTGGCAACATGCTGCCTCCACGTGAGTCTCTTGTCCAGTATGACCCCCAGATACTTAGGCTCTGATACTAAAGTTATGGGTCTGCCATACAGACCCATTGAATAACTTTAAGTTTAGCCAATTAATAGCACATTCAAAAGATGTCCTCAGAATAGCCCACATAGTATATTCAGCGAATATCCTAAAAAGAATATGTTAAAAATGCTCAAGTCTTAAAATGTTCTTACATTTCGCACATTGTAGGACACAGCGTATGTTCTAGGTAGTATATTCTGCGAATATCCCGAACAGTATGTTCTGCAAATATTCTAAGACGGGTGTTTTACTAGAACATAAATGTGCTATAAATATTCTGTAAAAATCTGAAATTATAAAATTTTACAATGTATAGTATATCCACGATATTATCGGAATATCTAAAGTGCAGACACAAGTTATTCTACGAATATGCCTGGTATTTTGAGAGGATTTGGCTGGACATTCTAGGATTTTGTGCTATTAAGGACACCATGTCTGCCTTTCATACTTTCCGAGATATTCAAGATTACTCACCGGGACTATCGATGGCGGCGTGGTTGCACGCCATCACGGCCGCCACCGCTTCGGAGATCGTGTCGAACTCGAGCAGACCCGAGCTACTTCTTTCGGACTTCATCGGGAACAGTTTGACGTTCTTTGGCGATATTACGTCGTAATCGTTGAAAACTTGGACTAGTTCTTTTTCGGTGACCGCCGGCGGGGTGTTGAAAAAGTGCAAAATCTACAAAAAATGTTTTTATTAATTTTGACTGCACAAAGGCGTGTTAGGAAGCAGACAGACACACCGTGTCTCTAATAATATTAGTAAGTGCGTAGCAAAATTGGCCTAATTTTGACGCGAGTTTGTCTATGTGGGATTCCCAGCATAGTTTTTTGTCCAACAGAACACCCAAAAACATGACGCTGACCTGAGCCTCTAGCTCCGCCCCTCAGTTCACTTTTTGATTAATTTGAAGAAAAAAATATACTCTTTTCGAAAGGTTTATTTTTGTGTAGATGACGTCCCTAAATAGTTATTCTGATAAAAATTAAAATCTTCCATATACGTCCTACTGTCAGAACCTGTCAAAAATATTCGTCATTTTATCATCCCCAAAGAGTGGTCGCTCCCCTTACAGACCAGCCGTCTTCTGTAACTCGAGTGATAGTTACTCTTTTGCAATTACTAAAGATTGTTTGAAACTAAACTCAAAACCCTCCTTTAAGTTGCGTAGTCGGGTAATAAGGGTATTTGCTTTAAATTAAGGCCCTATTTTTACTTTTGATTTTATCGATATGACACAACGTCATCGTAATACCGAATTTAATGCTGTCAGACATTACATTCATATCAACCGATAACCGATATAACATACTCACTTTGCTGGGCGCCTGGATTCTGTTCTTGCTAGCCATCGAGGGGTTCATAAACCTATTGTTCTTGTTATTGATGTATTCCTTGTAAGATGGCGACTTGTCGGGAAGGGGATACGGATTGGTCACCTCGCTTAAATATGGCTGTTTGCTAAAAGCTAGCTGGAGTTTGTGTTCCTTGCACTAAAAAAAAATAAATAACATCTTGCAGAACGAATACAGCTCTGGTCAAAATATCATTTGGAATAATTATTAATATCCATAAACAAAATGAATTATACAATTATCCTAATTTATTTTGAATATCTCAACAGTTACGGACCTAATAGACTTCAAAAATAGTATAGTTTTCGTTCAAAATGTAATTATCCATATAAATGTGAACACCGCCTCTCGCTAGCTGTTGAGATTTGTAAGTTAAGATTTTTTTTAAAGTTCAACTTCCCTTCCTACCCTCCTTCTAAGCACTATCCCAAAAACTAATCAACTTATCGCCTGGTGCCAAAGAAATCAATTTAGCGTATTTTAAGTTGCGTTTTTTAATTATCGTATCCCGAACAGACAGAGATATTTTTAGTCGTATAACAAAAATCATAAAAAAATCTCACTATGCGTACCGATAATAACTCTCCCAAACAAGTTGGCCTGGAAATAATCCAGAGGCGGTCACCTGACAGCGAAAATGCTTTTGGAAAATTTATTAATGTAAACAAAACAAGAATAGAAAACAAAAAGCAGGATCTTTGAGGGAAAATTGGTGAGTATAATTATAGTTTAAGGCAATGATGTGTTTGAAATTAATTCTGTGTTTCAGACTTCCATTGTCTATATTTTATTTAAACACCAGGTATCGATCAGTAAAATCTCTGATCGTCTTCAGGTGTACTTATATATCACTCAACCATGAAGTTTAAGAAGTTGGCTCCGCCCAAGGAGGGGCTTCCAAATATTTGGAAATTCAACACTTGCTTTACTGAAAACATCCTGATTCTGTCCAACAAAGGCAGCTTCAAGGAATTTTCGTTTCTTCCAGTGTTACTCCTTGCGCAAAATCTTTGCTTTTGTCCACTTCATTCGGTGTTGTTTTGACCATGCATGTTCGGCGATTCCTGATCTCGTTGTTTAACCTCTTTGGGTATTCGTCTGATGTTCCTTAAGCCTAACAGATAGTGGTCTTTTGGTTTCGCCTATATATGATTCACCACACTCACAAGGAACTTGGTAAATGCATTCCTTATTTTGTTTGTTCTCCGGTTTTATTTTGCTAAGAAGGCTTCGAATTCTATTATTAGATTTAAAAGCTGTTTTAATATTAAAGTTGTTCGCTACTCTTCGAATTTTCTCTGATACTCTTTTAATGTATGGAATTGAAAGAAAGGCATTTGCCTGGTTTTGGTCTTGTAATCTCTGTCCTGTATGCTGAAATTTAGAAATAGTATCGGTTATAAGTTTAAGGCTGTAACCATTCTCCTGCAGATCCTTTTTAATGTTTCTTATTTCGATTTCCAAGTCATGGGCATTGTTACAAATTTGAACGGCTCTGTTATACAAAGTTCTTATTATGCCTCGTTTGGTTGTAGCAGAATGATTTGAACCTTGATTTAAATATTGTCCTGTGTGAGTGGGTTTACGATAGAATGTTGTTCTGATGTCGCTTTCTACTCGTTTGAGAAATAAATCAAGAAAAGGAATTTGACAATTTTGATCCAACTCCATTGTGAATTTAATGGTGGGTCTTATGTTATTTAGGTGGTACAGAAATTCTGAAAGTTGTTGGTCATTCCCGGTCCAGATAATAAAAGTATCATCAACATATCTTAGCGAGAGCTTAGGTTTATATATTGCGGTATCAACCGCGTGTGATTCCACCCCATGTAAATATTGGCCACCACTGGCGAAAGCGATGAACCCATTGGCAGACCGTCATCCTGAGCATAAAACCTATCTTTCAACTGAAAGTAAGAGTTATGTAAACTAACTTGCAGAAAAAATGCGTACAAGAGATATTTTGAGTTTTGTGATTTTTGTCAATATTAATTGAAGTTTCATTTAAAAAAATTCATCTCATCTGACCAATGAATTGCTATGTACGCAAATTCTGTGCAACTGAGTATACACAGCACTCCAACAACTCCATCACTTCCTCCAACGGCAGGCTGGTACGTTCAAGGGATTCGTCATCAACCAGTCTCTGTCAAATATTTGGAAGCTTGGGCGGAATCAACTTCTTAAACATCACGGTAGAGTGATTTCCCATAGTTTATAAATGTAGCCTTAGGAATAGATTGTAGTTTGCACCTGAAGACGATCAGAGATTGTACTGATCGAAACGTCGTGTATAAATAAAATATAGACAACGGAAGTCCGACACACAGAGTTAATTGCATAATTATAGAGTTTAGGACAATCTATGGCTTTTTCCAAAGAAAACCTACTTGCTAGGTGTTATTGGTAGTTTCCGAGATAATAGGAATTTTTTAAACACACCCACCTCTTCATCATTGGAATTATTGTGGTGGTTAGTGAGTGGGGCTGCCCCCGTTAGTCCGACGACGATGTTGTTCAAATTTTGCACACATCGTTCCACTGCGACGCTGTCGCCCATTTGTACCATTGCTGTGCCCTCTTTGGATTTCAGAAATTTAATCTGCGAAAAAAATAAAAAAAATATTAATGTTTTCCAATAAAAACAAACCGACTGCTAGTTCTAAATCGCGAATAGAGAAATACTTTGCAGTCGCATGCCTTCAATAGAATTCGTTAGTGTGACTAGGCATGAGGCTGCAAAACATTTCTCTATCCTCTATACTAAAGCCGATTTGGAAGTAGCAGTCGAGCAGTTATTTTATTTAAAAAACATATTTTTGTGGGTCACATGATATAAAGCTTTAACCCCACCCCGTACTACGGGGGGAGGAGGGAGATTACATGGATCGGAAGGTCACTGTAAATAAAGCTATGCCTCTAAAAGCATATCAAAATTGGCGCCTAATATCGGCCATATCTTAGATGATATTTTAATCTAAGGGCCATAGATTTTTTTAAACAAAATATAGCTTGTAGCACTCTCGGGGCTCTTAGCTTTCCACCGCTAGTGATACCACTGTTATCAAAACCGGTTCAGCCGTTTTTTTGTAAATTATTTATTTATGACTCTTAAACAGTAACAGTTTTACTGGTACTAAAGCCTAAGTTTATTTAATTTTGTAGGAAAAAGGAAACAACTAAAAAAATTAATGTTCTTTCTAGTCCCATTAATATAATTATCCATAAAATTCTTGGTTTTACTTCTTTAACTATTCACCTCCCACATATAAGAGTTTTTGAGGTATTGGCAAATTTTTTAAAAATTTGGTTGATTTATAATATCTCTAGAGGTTTTATTATAAGTCTTATGCTACTTTTGTTCTGGAAAATCTATTTATAATGTTGTTTTTAGTTCTTTTATTGTAAATGTTTTGTGCACTGTTTTGTTTCTGTTTTATATTTATTTTTATCATTTTATTTTATAAGTTTCATATGTTCAGCTTTAGTTAATTTGTCTATGTTAAGGATTTTTGTTTTCTTTTAAACTTCACCAGTTGGTGTAAGATAATTTATTTGGAAGATGGTTTTAAGAGATTTATTTTTTAACCTTTACATTTTTTCCAGTTGTATTTTTGGTGCGTTTTCTTAAGATCTTTGGTCTATATGGTCGCATAAATATACATACATACAAACTCCTACAAGTGGTACTTTTTCTACACAATATTTATATGTCTTACAAGTGACATCAAGGTAAACTTGACACCACTACTCTTTATGTTACTACTATATAAATTTATAAAATAAATGTTATATAAATATTACTTATTGGAATGTAACATTTGTATAAAATTGTGTATATAATATTTATATATTTCTAATGTCACAACAAGGTAAAAAGTTCCCTTCTTATTACGTAAATATAATGTAATTAAAGAAACATAAGTTATGTTATGTAAATATTACGTAAATTTTATGAAATCTTTTTCTATGTAAATTTTTTGACTTTGAGATTTACGTAAATACTATGTTAATGTAACAGATGTGTTTGCTAGGCAGCGAAGCGTTGTATGATCAGGTTTAAATTTTAATCTTTCTCTAAAGAATATCGCTCTATTGAATGTCGCTTAAATGATAGGGCTTTCCAATATAAAACGCTTTTCAAAATAAAATTTAAAGTTATCATTTTTTATTACATAGATGTCTTTTCTTTTAAACCGCGAAGTTGGAAAACGCTGCCCATTTTCGTCGGTTCAGAAATCACATAAAATCATCGTAATCCTTGCTCTCGCATATGCTAGTGAGACGGAGGACCCTTCTTTTTATTTTCATTTAAAACTGGCCTAACATTCGGCCTCAAAGACCGAATCCTGGAAAAACAGGAAATATACTGAATGCCGATTCAATAAAGGTGATCAAAAATGCATGAATACGTGTCTGACCCTAAAGGGCGTATAATAAACCCTTGGAGAAAGAGGTTTTATATAAAACCTTCCTGATATAAAACCGGTTTTAGGCGCGTATAAACCTACTAAATGTAAAAATTGCGAGAATTTCTTATTTTTGTTGTTAATACACAAAAAAGATGTTAGGTCTGAAAAATAGTAGTTTTTTTATACCTTCATTAAAAACATGATTTAAGTTAACTTAAAAATTAGGCCATTTCCACCACTTTTCACCAAGTGTTTACGAAAAAATCATTTAAAAACATCGTCAAAATATCAAACTATCAAAGAATAAAATGTCGCAACATTGAACGTCACCGAGTAAAAAGACACATCGCCATGGAAACCACTGTTATTTCATTTACCAGCCGTCTTGATTTATAGTGTAAAGATGGTGTGTTGTGTGCTCTTCGTTCGAGATTTTTAAAAGTATTTTTCTGTTTTTCTTGGAGTTTTGATAAAGGTATTAAAAAAATTAGTGTTAACAACTCGCAGCTAAACTGTTTTTTTTTTAATCGCGTTTTTAAATACCTCGCTGCGCTGGTTATTTAAAACAACGCTTGTAAACCACTATTTTAGTCACTAGTTGTTAAACCTACTAATTCAATGCAAAAATTTGAAAATTGCTATTTTTTGTTAAATAAAATTTTTAAATTCCTGTTAAGTTCAGCCCAGTTTACGTATCAGAATATAAGTCAAGTAATTAAAAAAGACAAAATATTATTTATGGGGATCATATTCAGGTAAATGTCGATTTTATTCTATTTTTGGGACCCTTAAATTATCGAAAAGTTTTCTTTCTGCTTCTTCTTTTTTTTTTTGTTTCTTCATCGTATAATTTCACTTCAAACTTGGGACCCTTTAAAAAAAACCTCTGTAAGTTCGCGTGACGTCACTGATGCTTAACGTTGCAAACCTCAGAGCAAAAGCAAACTCTTGCTGACCCCTCCGTTGTTTAATGTTTCTATATAAAACCCAACTCACCAAAATGTCGTCGCTGTTCAGAATTTCGCTCTTTTGATATGTCGCTATTTTGAAATCGCTGTTTTTACGATTTACTTTGATGTGGCTATTTTGAATATCGCTTTCTTGAACCGAATCCAAAATAAGTTACTAGCAGAGAGCATATAAATCTAAATAGAAAGGACACGTAATGATTATATCCGACCAGCAGGGCAATGCGATTCACAGCGAGTTTTTGATTATTAGCTGAATGCGCCAGGATGAACCAGGGTAATATGTAATTAAAATTAAAACGGCAATAATCCCGCGCGTTGACTGAACTATAGATTTATCACTGGCGTATATACTTATATTTAATGCAATTTTAAATGGAACCTGTTGCTAAGGGAGCTGGCAGAAAGTTTTTATTGTATATGTTTTTCAAGCCTTTATTACTCCGGTAAAAAATAGATGTTATTTATTTATTTTGAAATATTTTGCTATCTAAGGTTACTTCAATTTTGCTATGAAAAAACAAACATTTGCTGCAAACCACCCAAACTAGGGTTCTGTACCAAATTTTAATAACCCCGCCATTTTCGAATGTTTGAAAAATGCATGATTAGGAGATCAGAATGGGTGAGAAGGTATGTGAAAACTGATGGTCTCATATGAGAAACTTTCTTGGATATTCCTTTAGTGGTTCTGTTCTCCTAATCCAAAAGAGGCGGTTGTGACGGAACCGTGTCAATTCCCATCATGGGAAGTCTTCTCCAAAAGGGAGAGACACAGAAATTTTTTTCAGAAACTTAACACCTGAATATGATTTTTTTTTAAAATTTGACCGCCAAAGGCGAAACCTTGCAAAAGACTAATGTTTAATTTCAAAAAAAAATAAACAAAAACTGTGTGCAGCGCAACGCCCAAAAGAATACGATTTTCCTGTGCACCGTCACTGCTTTGGATCGATAAAAATAAGATCGAAAGCGAAAGTGGGACCCCAAGAACTAAAAAAAACAATAGCTGCGCGACTCGGTTTTCAAGTCAGTTGAGCGTAGTCGCAAATTTACCATTAGGTGTCCTCTCTATTTAGATTTATATGCTCTCTGTTACTACTTACCCTAACGACGTTGCCGTACAAGCACATCAAGTTGAACACTTTGTCGGCGTTGGTACGCATCGGGTCCAGGCCGTACAGCATGAGTACGGCTCCCGGCTGCTGGAACGGTCCGCGGGGCGGTTCGCTCGCCGTTCTAGTTTGAGAAAAAAGCCTATCGATCAGTAAAGCAAAGAACTTGCGTCAGTTGAAATGGCGTGGTGTTGTACGGGGTGACTCACCATATTTTCCACCCTCGCTTAACTCTCCTACTATTGCAGTTATTCACATTGTGTCCAAAAACTAGTCATACATTTTTAAATTGAGGAATATTTTTAAAATATACAGGGCGTTCGATTAAAACAAAATATGTCAAAATTTGCCATTTATGATGACAACTGCAACTTAGCTCAGGAAATGCGAAGCGACGTTCAAAACGGGTCATGCGAGTCAAATAAAAATCAGAAGTATCTAAACCTTAAATGAAAGGCGTATTTTGGAAAAACTAAGACACAGCTCGGAGCACGTTTTTAATTTTCTGCCGAATAATCTAAAATTTTCTAAGGTCACCAATTCGAAATATTCAAACATTTCAATCGGTGGTCTTAAAAGAAATTTAAGCTTATTCGGCAAAAAGCGGTATCTTAGTTTTTGCAAAGTTCAGCCAATTCTGATGTTTATTTGACTTCAAAAAGCATTAATATCACATAAGCTAGCTAAGGTCACTGACAAAAAAAAACTCTACTCTTAAGGACATAATATTTAGTAACAAGGGAAGTAAGTAAGGACATTAATCCTAGAGCAAGCTCTACTAATCCTACAGCAAGCTCTAAAGGAAGCGAAGCCTGACATTTATTTTGACACTTGCGTTGTCATTTTAGATTTGTTTGCCTCGCTTTTGTCATCGGCGCGGCGGCTCGTTATTATTGTAAATAGTTTTTTGCCAGGCTGCAAAAAATAGTCCTGCGACGTAGTTCAGCTCTTTCAAGTACCTATCAAAGGTAAAGCTGGGTTCATACAGAAATAAAATAACATAAGATAAGATAAGTTAAAAATAACATAAAATAAGAGATCAGTTCCAGCCAATCAAAACGAAAATCTTTTTATTCTTCTTCTCTTTGTTAGTGGACTCGCGTACGGCGTTTTCAAATGGCGGTCCAAAAGCTTTTCCTTTTTTTTTCAAAAATTTACAAAAAAAATATACAAAGAATCCATAGATTTGAGGTTAGGTTCAGAAAACAATTTTTGTGAAAATTCGTTCGTCGCGATGACGTCACGGTCATGCGCGGAACGCGATTTCAGATAAAATAAAATAAGAAAAGTTTGCCATCTTTCTGTTATGTTATGTTATTTTATCTTATTTTTCTGTCTGTATGAACGCCATCAAGCAGTCCCATAAGGTGAACTATTTTATTTTTTATTTTCTCTTATCTTATGTTATTAGGGACTTATCGGTACATAAAGTCGGCATAGCCTGTTTTTAATAAAGACGGCACTATTTTTGACAATTCCGCACGAAGTTTAAAGGGATTCTGACATTGGTGTTGTCTAAATATGTCATCTTTGCTATCAAAATAATGTCGACTTTCATAATGTTTGTGCCTTCCTTTAATAAAGGACGGCATTAACTTTAATTTATTAACTTTAAGAATGGCACAATATGAGCATCACAAAATGTACCTACGGGCATAGAAGGCGATCTGACGACTTAGGGCCCTGTTATAAGTTTTTTGCTACCGTTGCGCCTCTAGTGACTCGGTATCGAAGCCTGAATTAGGGTAGCGGTGCTGGTGCCGGGAAATTTTGAATTCGGATATTTTTTAAACTATTTCAGTCCATTAGAAAGACTATTATTTTGGAAAACCTAATTCATCAATAATTAATTTTATTTTCCAAAATATTGTTGATTCTAATGACTATAAATTTAAGAAATAAACCAAATGCGTCGTATTAATATATATATTATTATTTTAAGAAGATATATATATAAGTTATATGACCACCTTATACTGACAAACTAGTGAAGACGTTACAAAGCTGCTGAGTCTGCAATCCTATGGAATATTTCTTCGAATCTTTATATTTTATTAACATGTGTTTTACCATTTTTAAGTTACTTTTAGTTTTAGTCTAGAATTAGATTTGATAGAAATCACTTGTATAATTTTG
This sequence comes from Oxystoma pomonae, assembly GCA_963921995.1. Classification (NCBI taxonomy): domain Eukaryota; kingdom Metazoa; phylum Arthropoda; class Insecta; order Coleoptera; family Brentidae; genus Oxystoma; species Oxystoma pomonae. Next base: position 85,198,662 of record OY998169.1, on the reverse strand, counting down.
AACAAGAAAATTATAATTTTTTAAAAACGGTTTTACGGAGACTCGTCTTTTAAGTGGCGCAGTCGGTAGGATTCCCAATCGCGATAAATGAATATTATTGACGGTTCGTCTTAACGATTTATTGGGATTCTACGAACAAATAAATAACAAAAAGGTGCCGGGCGGTTCGCGAATTCGAATTGTTTGGATCAAGAGGAAGTTCCAGTTGAGTGAACTGAGTAGCTCAACGAGAAGATTTACCGAAGGATTATTGAACGTACATCAATACCGGAAGTATTTGCATCAGTGCCCTTTGAATGGATATCAGAGGACAAATGCTTGGACAGATCTTGATAGTTTCACTGTAAGTAATACTTTTAATGTCATTTAGAGGTTCCGTTTTCGAAAATTCTGATATTTCAAATTCTGATTCTGACTCAATAAAAGACGAAGAACAAACTTGTGTAAGTCAAAGTTCAGACCCGAAAATTGATATATTTTTATCGGAATTGATAGGAAAAGTTAACTTAGGGCTAGATTTAGGACCAAATTATAATATCTCTACAAATCTGCAAGCAAATTTAACAAAAATGGCTACACCACAACTAAAATCTGAGTATTTAAACATGATCCCCGAATTTCATGGGGAACCAGAACTATTAGCCAGATTTATAGAAATATGTGAAAAATTAATCACCAAATTTTACAACACCGCTGATACTAGCGATTTTCAAAATGAATATTTGATGTCGAGTATTTTGGGTAAAATTAAAGGTGAAGCGGCAATAAATATTGCCTCAAACACCATTTCTAGTTTTGTGGATTTAAAAGAAGCTCTTCTTAATACGTATGGGGATAAACGCGATCTTTTTACGCTTGTTATCGAAACTACAGAAATGAAACAAGGAAATGAATCGCCGTTCGATTTTTACAACAGATTACAACACCAGTTAAATCACCAAACTTCTTATCTTTCCACTCACGGCTCGGCTGATGAAAGAAAAATCATGGGTGTGTTTTGTAGAGGGTTATCTTTAAGAGTTTTATTACGCGGTTTAAAAGAGCCTGTTGGGTCCTTAATGCGAACTAAAAATCCAATAGATATGAATGATGCGCTTAAAATGCTTACAAACGATTTTCAAATCGAAAGTGCCCAAAAATTTCAAAATTCGAAACCATTACATAATAACACCAATCACACTTTAAACAGACCACGACCCAACCAACCTTTACAGTTAACAAATTATCCTCATAACCAGCTTGCTTCCACTTCGAATTACAGACAACCACAATTAATATACAAACCCGAACAAAATAAAAATTATTTTGCAAGAAATCCAAACCAAACAAACGTATTTAGGCCTAATCAAGTACCCATGTCAAAATTATCGAAACCAACGCCCATGAGCGGCATATCAAACCAAACCTTTAGACCCCAACAAAACAAAAACTTTCCTTATCGACCAATGCAAAATTACGCTCAAAATAATCAATCAAAACCCCGGTCAAACTTCGTAATCGAAGAAATAAATAATATCGATGACCAATCGGCGGACGACCCTACAATCGAATATCCGGAGGAAGAAAATCAGTATCTTTACACGGATTACACCGAATATTCTCAAAACGATCACGAGTTAAACGAGTTTTTTCAGGAACCAGCCTCGGAACCCCCGAATACGAATTAATGAACCTCACTAATAGCGAAAATAAACTACCTTATATTATTTTTCCAGAGAATAATCTAAAAATTCTGATAGACACGGGTAGTACTAGATCTTTTGTAAAACCAGAAATCGCACAAAAATATTTCCAAAAATCGATAAAAAATGACCCATTTCAAATCTCAACTGCTCACGGTACCTCCATAGAACATTTTAGCACGCTTATTCCCTGTTCAAAAATATTTAATGTGGATACAAAACAATTAAAATTTTATATTTTTGATTTTCACAACTATTTTGACTGTTTGTTGGGGATAGACAATCTGTCCTTATTAAAAGCAAATATTGACCTTGAGAAAAACAACTTAATTACTCCCAATTCTCAAATAAAATTAAAATTTCATAATTCGTCAAAAAACACCAATATTTTATTCTTGCAACCAAGGTCAGAACAAGTAATTAAAATGAACATAAAAAATATCGAAAATGGTGACGTAATAATCCCATACACAAAAATTTCAAATTTAGAAATCCCGCAATGCCTTACGACGGTAAAAAACTATGAGGCCATTTGCACGATCTTAAACCCAACCGAAAAAAATTTAAAAGTTGAACTTTTTGACTCTTTAGAAGTCATTGATTTTAACGAGTATGAAATTCAAGAAAAACCTACACCAAACCTTAATAACGTTAACGTAAATAAATTTAAATTTGATGTTTCGAAAATTAGAACCGAGCACATGAACAGCGAAGAATGCAAATTGACAATCGAATTATTAAAAGAGTATTCGGATATTTTTCATATCGACGGAAATCAGTTAACTTTTACCAGCCAAATAAAACATTCAATAAAAACATCGGACGAAGTGCCAATTTACACTAAATCGTATAGGTACCCCGAAATTCACAGAAATGAGGTTAAAAGGCAGGTCCAAGAAATGCTCGAACAAAATATTATAAGACCCAGCTATTCTCCCTGGTCGTCACCAATCTGGGTGGTACCCAAAAAGTTGGACGCTTCCGGGAAACGTAAGTGGAGGATAGTTATCGATTTTCGTAAATTAAATCTTAAATCAATAGGCGACAAATATCCAATTCCAAATATATCAGATCTTCTTGATAAGCTTGGGCGCTGCCAATATTTCTCTACTCTTGACCTCGCATCAGGTTTTCACCAAATTGAGTTGGCAGAGGAAGACATTCCTAAAACGGCATTTAATACCGAAAATGGGCATTACGAGTTTTTAAGAATGCCTTTTGGCCTAAAAAATGCGCCTGCCACCTTTCAAAGGGTGATGGATAACATCCTTAGAGGTATCCAAAACGAACGCTGTCTGGTTTACTTAGACGACATAATAGTGTTTAGCACAAGTTTGCAAGAACACATAAATCGTTTAAGAGAAGTATTTGATCGATTACGACAAGCAAATTTTAAAGTGCAATTAGATAAGTCGGAATTTCTCAGAAAAGAAGTGGCCTACTTAGGACACATTGTTACACCTCACGGCGTGAAACCCAACCCTGAAAAAATTAAAGCGATATCTTGTTACCCGATACCTACTACACAAAAACAGATAAAACAATTCTTGGGTCTCGTGGGTTACTACCGTAAATTTATCGCGGATTTTGCGAAAATAACAAAACCTATGACTGTTTATCTAAAAAAAGATGCCATACTTGACCCGAAAAATCCCACGTATATAAAAGCCTTCGAGACGTGCAAAAATATATTAATTAACGAACCCATACTACAATACCCAAATTTTGAGGAACCGTTTAACCTTACTACGGACGCTAGTAATTTCGCAATTGGCTGCGTACTTTCGCAAGGAAAAATTGGGTCAGATCTTCCAATCGCGTACGGTTCAAGGACACTTAATCAGTCGGAAATAAATTACTCCACAACTGAAAAAGAATTATTAGCTATAGTGTGGGCGGTTAAATACTTTAGACCCTATTTGTTTGGCCGAAAATTTAACATTATAACTGACCATAAACCACTCGAATGGCTAATGTCATTAAAAGAACCGAATTCTAGGTTAGTACGATGGAGCTTAAAGCTTGCGGAATATGATTTTGAAACCAAATACAAAAAAGGTTGCTTAAATCAAAATGCAGACGCTCTTTCGCGCGTGGAAATAAACACTAACGAGACAAAAAACGTAGACCCCCAAAATCCACAGGCTTGCTTAGATCGGTTGCGCGAATACGTCGAAAAAATAAACGAAAATTTGACAAATAAAAACGATCAAGAAAATCAATCGATCGTCGTTGAAACAGGAGACTTGGACGATCATAATAACGCGGTCGAAGACAACGTTAGCGACCAAACGGTACACTCCAGTCACGAAAACCCAATAATCGGAATACCAATAGTTGATTGCCCTGTAAATTTTGGAAAAAATCAAATATTTATTTCGGAAGTAAATTTTGCCCCTGCCAAAACTTCCATCACCAGATTATTCCTAACAAAACAAAGATTTCACGTTCAACTCTCTCAAAATAATTTCGAAAAAGATGTAGTCCAGTTTATTAAAGAGTACGTGGTTCCAAAAATAAAGTACTATGTTTATTTCGAAGACCCAATTTACGAAAAATTCAGTACTGTCTTACAAACTTATTTTAAAAACTCAGAAATTCAAATGATCAAATGCTCTAAAAAATTAATCGATGTTTTATCTGAAAACGAAATACAGGAAATGATACAAAATAATCATGAAGGGAAAACTAATCACAGGGGAATCGAAGAAACTGAAAAACGCATAAAAGCGCATTATTACTGGCCGAATCAATCTAGAACAATCCAAAATTATATAAACGAGTGTGAAGTCTGTCAACTTACAAAATACGATCGAAAGCCAATACGCGTAGAATACAATGTTACACCCACCTCGATCAAACCTTTTCAGATTTTGCACGCAGATACTATCAGTTTGGAAAACAGCAAGTTTTTAACCATTGTCGATCCTTTCTCAAAATACGCGCAGGCCTATAAAATCGATTCTGCGCAAGGCATCGAAATAGCAAATAAATTATTAATTTATTTCTCTCATCATTGCATCCCAGAACAAATAATTTTTGATAATGGCGGCGAATTTAAGAACTCTGTTATACGTGAACTACTTGAACTACATAAAATAAAAATTCATTTTATTTGTTCCCAGCACCCAGACTCCAATGGGATAGTGGAACGGTTTCATTCGACATTAATAGAACATATTAGACTTTTTAATAATCAAGAACAGTTTAAAAATGACCCTGTAGAAAATAAAGTAACCTATAGTATTTTAGCTTATAACAACACAATTCATTCGGTCACAAATTTAAAACCGTACGAGATAATTACTGGCCATTTTGGCAACGAGTCACCGTTTAATCTGGACATAAATAAACAACTTATCAATAACTATATTGAAAACCACCGCGAGAAAATTAAAACACTTTACGAAAAAATCAATCAAGATATACAAAATAAAAAACAAGGAGTCATTGACAAGGCAAACGAATCGCGCGAAAAACTACCAGAAATCCCCGAAAACGTGTATGTTAAAAATAAACAAAAACAGCAAAAGACAAAAAATAAATACAAAAAAGAAAAAATATCTAGTTTGGATCCTAATCTAAAAACAGCCAGAATACAAACTACACATCCCAACACATCAGACAAAATACACATTTCTAATATAAAAAGACCCAAAAAGAAAATTAAAATTAAACCTATTTCAGATTCCTCGCCACCCACGCAAGAGGGTCAGGAATAACGAACATTACGCAAAACCTAGGAGTCCTGCCAATCAATCTAGGCCATGCCAGACTCCAAAGGACAGAACACACATTTGTACATTACTATGACTTAGGACCCCTACTAAAAGAATACGAAAACATAAAATCGCAGCACCTATTACTGAGACGGACTTATGCGAATCTCACCGTGTTAGAAAGAGAAACATATAATTTTAACAAAATAGCCCATTTCTATAACCAATCAATTTTCGAAAAACTCGAAAACATAAATATTCACCAATCAAAACGAATTAAACGAGGCCTTATAGATAGTTTAGGTTCGGTTATTAAGGGAGTAACAGGAAATCTAGACTCAAACGACGGGAATAAAATTTACAGCATAATAGATCACATGCAGCGTAATGAGAAGAGCATTCAAAATCAATTATCATTGGAATATTCAATAAATCAAAATATAATTAACCAATTTAACAAAACTGTCCAAAATATTCAGCATAATGAACTTATGTTAAGGTCAAAAATTTTGCAAATGCATTCTATAATCAAAAACGGTGCTACCTCAGATGATGCAATTTTTATCAAAACATTGTACAATGAACTAATCTTGCTTTATAGTAGCGTGTTAGGCATTTTCCGAGAAGTAGAAAACTCACTGACCTTTTGTAAATTAAATGTGATGCATCCGAGTATTATAAGCTCGAAAAATTTAATTTTAGAATTAAAAAGAATATCCGAATTTTATAAAAATCAATTTCCTTTCGAAATTAAAACAGAGGATATTTTCTATATTGAGTCTATGATAAAAATCAATTGTCATATAGATAATAATAAAATTATGTACTTCCTATCAATTCCAATCGATACCGAAGAACAATTTGATTTGTTTCACTTAATATCAATTCCCTCAAAAATCAGATCGGATTTTGTAACAGTTTTACCAAATAATCAATACCTCTTAAAATCGCGAATAAATAATCAAATTAAACCTCTAAACGGCAAATGTATTACCCAAGGTAAATCATTTCACTGTCCTAGCTATTTATTAAGCAACAGTCAAGCACTCTGCGAAAGGAGTATTATTATGCAGGGAACCGCCGACACCTGCACACTGACCAAACTGAAAATTGAAGAAAATCATATGGAAATCATTTCGGAACTAAATAAATATTTGGCAGTTTTTCCTTTTGCGGAAAATCTTCAAATTACTTGCCAAAAGCAAACTGAAGTCAAGGAGCTAAGAGGCATTTTTCTGATCACCGGAAACACATGCAAACTGTTATTTAAAGGAAAACAACTGCATTTTCAAGAAAAAACAATTGGCAGTCCCTTAATAATCAATTCACCCATATTGGAAATCAGTCATCAAGAATTACCTAAATTCAGTATTGATTTGAAAAAATTGGAATTTGATAAACCAATCGTCAACCCTTTGGTTCCCTTATACAAAGAAAATACACTATCCGACTTGTACGTGCCTAGTGGTTGGACAATCTGTCTTTATGTCATATTGGTTACAGCCTTTACGTACTTTTGCTACTACAAAAAACGAGGAAAAAATAAGCAAACTTCGACTTTGGAATCTTCCGAAAGGGAACATGTTAGAGTTATCCTCCCAGGGGAGGCTTCCTTCTAAGGGTGGAGGAGTTATATGACCACCTTATACTGACAAACTAGTGAAGACGTTACAAAGCTGCTGAGTCTGCAATCCTATGGAATATTTCTTCGAATCTTTATATTTTATTAACATGTGTTTTACCATTTTTAAGTTACTTTTAGTTTTAGTCTAGAATTAGATTTGATAGAAATCACTTGTATAATTTTGAACAAGAAAATTATAATTTTTTAAAAACGGTTTTACGGAGACTCGTCTTTTAAGTTATATATATATATATATATATATACATATCGAAATTATTGTATTTATTATTAAACTATACTATATTTATTATGCTTTAAGACTTCCGAGTTTTTTCATTTTCAAAAAATTCGGTGTAACTGGTCCCATACCCCCAATCAGTTATTTTTCCCCCGTATCCAAAAATAACCGAATCGAAATACGTTAGTTACGGAGGCTTAACGGGGCCCGCTCGGTTATTTTTTTGCAACCAACCAGATTTATTTCTGAGCAAAAGCTGTAGCTGGTAGGTGATAATTCGTTTTTTTGTTTAGTCAGGTTTTTAATTTTTTTGTGAAAGTTAATTTGCAAAATCAGGAATTGTTGTTTTCTTTTCTATTCTATTTACATTGTCAGTTTGTATGTGGGCAAAAGAATACGGTAATACGTTAAGCAAATAAGGTGACGATAAAGTAGTGGTCTATTAACTCTCTATTGAATAGGCTGTTTTTCCTCTGGGTGCCGATTTTTGAATTTCGAGAGAATGGTCGCCTGGGAACGTTCACATCCTTCGTTTCGGCCAATAAGAAGGCTTAGAAGCTGCCAAGCTTCTACGGTGCGCGCGCAAAGGTAACCCGATTATCGTTTTTTAAAAGCACCCGTTCTGCTGCTCAGAGGCAGGTGTATGAAAGTGTAGGAAAATTCCTTCGATACACTTCGATAGGTTTCGGATAACTCATGATAGCTTTAAAGCCCGTTATTGGTTGATATCAAGGAGATTACCGTTCCCGTAGATGTAGAAACCTTGCCCGGTACTTACCCTTAAAGTCTGTTTCAGACCCTGGCGGTAAATGCAAGGATGGAATTACATGCCGCATTAGAAGGCTTCGTCCACAGTTTTTTGAATAGTTTTCTGGTTTAAAATGTCGGGTACATACTCTAAACTTATAAAGCGTTTCTGTCTTTGGCGAGCTTGATCTCTAGGGCGTGGAAAGCGGTACACAATACTTGGGCATAGTTTTCCAATTGTACTTATTACCAAAATCCAATAAATTACTTTAACAGTCCAAAAAAGGCCAAAAACACACAAAACTAAAAAACATCAACGAAAAGACCTCATGAAAAGAACGAATAACGATGACATTAATGGACATTGATTAAGGTAGATGTCATCGGCGCAATTTGTCGCGTAAGCTTCGAGACCGAGTCCCCAGAGGCGCTGTAACTTGATTTTTGCGATGCCCTTAGTAAGAGTTTGCTCTAAGTCCGTAGGTATATGCTTTGTGATGAGCATGTTTACATAACATGTTTACATAACAAAAATGTCAGAAACCTTTCAACCTTCGTGCGGAACTGTCAGAAATAGTGCCCAGTCAGGCTATGCCGACTTTATGTACCGATAAGTTTCTATTTTTATTTCTGTATGAACTCAGCTTAAGTTATAATGAGTAAAGAAGTATTTTTATTAGGAAAATCAAACAGCAATAGAAGGAGAGCTTGGCTGGAAGCCTTCGAACAAGACTTTAAACAGCACGAAAATTTAAGGATTTGTGCGGCAAGTTTTATAACAGTACCTATTTTGGCCCCGACAATAGTGCTTATTAAAGTGGAAGTATGAATTCGATTTCTTGCGTATTTGCGCGCCTGGTATGTGAACTTGTGTGTCCCAATTTATATGCGAAATTAGTAAAAAAATTATTACGGCGTTGTGAAAGTTGATCTTTAGTCGAGTTTAGCTATTCTTGGTAAAAAAAAAATATTTTTTAAAGATATGGGTATATAGTGATTTAGTTTATGGTAAGAATTTAACCGTAAAACCCCGATTTCAGTTACAACCTGGTTTTCCTAGGAAAAACTAGTTTAGATTATGTTAGTTGGATTAAAGTAGTAGTAGTAGTAGAGAAGGGGCGGCGCGAAGCCTGGCAATTAGGCCTCCCTGGGCCCTTTTTGCCCTACCTCGAGCCTGCCTCTAATCCACCGCCTGCACCAATAGTCTGGCAGTCTGCTCATTTGGTTTCACTTTTCTTTTTGCAAAGTCCAGTATTTTGTCCCATTTGAGCATGTGCAGGTCCTCCTCATCCAGGGTCGGGAAACCGAATACCTGATATCTCGTCCTCTGGTATGCCTCGCAGTTCGCTATAACGTGTCGAGATGTCTCTTCTGCCCGCCCGCAGGCCCGGCAGGTCGAGTCATTCTCCACCGCGATCCGGGTCATGTGCTTCCTTAGTCGGTTGTGACCTGTTATGATACCTGTCAGCAGACCAGCGTCCCTTCGCGATCTGCCCAAAAGCCATTTTTGTCTGGCTACATCCGGGCCCTTCACGAAGTCCTTGGTCATTTATTGAGTCGACTTTGCAATTGCATCTTGGTTGTTCCTAGGATTGGTTCCGGCCCTACATACTGGGTGCTTGCCCCGATCCTGGCGAGCTCGTCGGCCATCTCGTTACCCGGCACACCCATATGTCCCGTTACCCACATAAGTGTCACTTGTTTGCCCTCTCCCAATCAGTTGGATTAGTTCCGATTAAAATCTAATCTAAATTTATATACTATGTTGGGAATTTGGAACCTTTGGTTGCACTAAAACAAAGTTATGATTGTTTTCCACAAACCAAAACTACACTTTTTTGCACTCGACGCGCGTTTTGCTAACAACGTTAGCATCATCATCGTTAACGTTGTTAGCGAAACGCGCGTCGAGTGCAAAAAAGTGTAGTTTTGGTTTGTGGAAAACAATCATAACTTTGTTTTAAATTTATATAATTTAGTCTAATCTAATATAGAGTTAACAGTTATAACTAATTTTTACTAGGAAAAACCGTAAGGTACGGTAGTTCATCAAAAATTTAGTTGCTATTTGGGTCCTAAAACACCTACATCTACAAAAAAAAGGATTTTCTGTCGGTCTGCACACATGATAGAGAAGGCATTATGTATTATGATTTTAACCAAAATTTGGTACCAAAGCGTTTTTTTGGCCACCCACCAAGTAAATGTTGGATAGAATGATGGGGGTTTAGGAACAGAAAAGTGTGAAAAAATTGTAATTTTGAAATAAACATTTTTCTGCAGTTTTGTTCAAATTACTAAGAGCTTTAGTTTTTGAAATATTTAAAAGAGGTGTTAAAATATTTTTTTTAAAAACATGACGCAAAGAAGCAGATATGAATATACGTTTCCAGATTTTAGTTCCTGTGAATAGTACTTACCTGAAAATTTTATAGTCCGGTTTTACAGAGGGTTTACCCAACTTTTCGTATTCATAATTTATTCATAACTTTAGTAATTCTGAATGCCTGTCGTTTTACTTCTTTATCAAAATACAGAGAACCCGGACTAAGAGAAAAATCTGTTAGATTTATAATTTTTGCGTATATTTTTTACTTTAGTAACTCGCGACTGTATGATAATGGACTAGTCGTGCTTTCGAGAAATACTTTCTTATCATATTTATCATTCATTAAAATATTTAAAATAAGAACGAGCCGCCCATGACAAAAGCGAGGCAAACAAATCAAAAATGACAACTTAAACTTTCAAAGTAATGTCACGCTTCGCTTCCTTTAGAGCTTGCTCTAGGATTAGTGTCCTTAGAAGTAAGGGGTATGGAAAATATGGTGAATGGGGAACGGGAATACCAACCCAAAAGTGCTATAACTTTTTTTTTTATTAATTTTTTTTAGCGGATTCGCCCATAAAGCATAATGGTGACAATTGATTTAACAGAATTTGTTTTGGCAGACAACGGTTTTGCAAATTCCGGGTTTGATTAAAAACGGGTTTAACAATTTCCAAGTTTGATATTGAATGTGTTTGAACAATAAATTGCAGCTTTCATAGTTAGTCATTCCTACAATGATAACTTTTGTCAAAAACGCTTTGGTAAATTCCGGTTTGATAAATTCCCGCTTTGATAAAATAAAGGTATAGCGAGGTTCGTTTATAAAAAATCCCTTGCACATTGGTAGATTTGTGGGTTTATGGATCTCTAAAGAAATGTCTCATTCGAGGTCTCGTTCTATTTGTACAGGGTGCGCCAACGAAAAGGTAACACGTGCTATTTAAGGGAAGACATTTTATTAACACAAGAAAATGCAGAAATCAACTTAAAAAAGAATACATAAAATTCGATTTTTCCCTCGATTGTTCCTTGATCACATGCCAATCTTATACGCGAATATCTCAATGAATAGTAAGTTTTGCCCCCAGAAGGGGTTGCAACCTACAAATAAAACACAAAAGCCTCCACTTGCCAAAAACAAATTACGTGTCAAACATTTTTGTCCAAAAATTTCCCACGAAATAACACAAAAAGTATGCTATTGGGACACCCTATATGTAGAAGGAAAATGCCTACCTGAAGTCGGCAGTGGGGGGAGGCGCCCCACCTTTTCTGAAAGCTTCTGCGGCGGCACCAAAGTGTGGTTCGGCGCCTGCGCCATACGCACTAATTTCCTCGAAACGGTCTGTCGGTGGATATGGCTCTGTAACAAAAAAAAATCGTGCATTTCTTTCCTTTTTAGCCCTCCACGCGAGTATGGTATATTTTTAGAATCAGTAGTGCCCGGTCACGCTCAATATGAAATGTTATGACAGTCATGTGACGCGTGCGCGGGCACGCACGAAAAAGTCGTAGGTGGGAACCGGGTGTAAAACAAAAAAGTTCCAATTTTGTCATAGATTTTTTCTCAATTTTAAACTAGCTTTAGTCATTGGAACCCTTAAGTCAAGTTAGCAAAATACAAGAAAATAAAAAATTCTCAGTCGTCTGGTACATCCCACATAAATAAACAAAGAGGAAGCATGGATTAGCTAAATATTTTTATGCACTTCAGGGATTAAATAGGTACTTTTAATTCCTCTTTTAGGGACTAAAGTGACACTTTTGATCCCTAAGCTATTCAAAGAAAATTTAATCCCTGAGGGATTAAAAATAAATTTAATCCCTCAGCTTAGGGATTAGAAGTAAATTTAACCCCTCCGGGATTAAAAGAAAAACTAATCCCTGGAAAATTATAATTCAATGTATAGCAAATCAAGCCAAACCGCACTTGCTCTTGGCCAAGATTTTATTCTTAGCACCCTTTCTTGTAGTTGACGAACCATTTGGCGTAGAAATAACGTAATTTTAACAGACATCTTTTCCTAAATTGCATAAAATAGTATATAAACCTCGGGACTAAAGTGTCGTTTAATCCCTTAATGTACTATTACGGCGACAATAACTGTATACAGCAAGAAGTCATATCGTTAATAGACACTTAAAGTAAATATTTCAACGCATCGGTATCGCTATACGTAACGCATTCGAAACAAAGTCAAAATACACTACATTTTTTACTTTTTTATGCGATGTTTCGAACGATGCCCGCTTTCTGGAAAACCGTTGCGTATGTTCGTGGCTCCGTAACTATACGTACATCCTTCCGTAAGCAGGCATCGTTCGAAACATGGCATGAACAAGTCAAAAATGTAGTGTATTTTGACTTTGTTTCGAACGCGTTACGTATACCGATACCGATGCGTTGAAATATTTACTTTAAGTGTCTATTTTTTTTAAACTTCTACTTTAAAATATCCATCACATTGTTGTCAAAATTTTGAAGTTGTCATTTTTACAATATAAACATTGCTAAGAAGAAGGAACAAAGCAATTTCGCGACCACAAACAATAAAAAATGGTAGGTTTATTTGCGTTCTTTAAGTTTGAAAAAGACAACTGGCTGCGTGGATTCTCCTGGATATCGGAAATGTGGTAGAGAGCAATTTTGTGCAAAATATGTAGTCTTTTTTTTAAATAATCTGTTTTAGTTTTATTCTTGTAAGTTAAAGGATATTGATAAAGAATGGTTAATTTAATAAAAACCTATTGTTTTAAACTTTATGGTTTCCTTGTAAATAAAAATATTTCCATTAGTGTTAAAATTTTAAACAAGAACAAGAAAATTATTTAAAAAAATTACTTTTCTACTACCAACTTCGAAAATGTCATTTTTGACCCGAAAAATAGGGAAGAAAATGGCGCTTTGCCGGAGACAGAGAGGAAAAAAATTTCCTCCCGGCGAGCAGGAAGGAAAAGTTTTCCTCCCCGTACCGCATTTGAACTTATATATTAAATTATGAATATTTTTCATTTCTTTTTTTTTTCTCCCTCTACCGCACCCAAGTTTCTTTGGATAAATTCAAGTTCAGGTGATAGATTACTTTTAAATAACATTTGATTCATACAGCTTCAGATAACCATTTTGGCAGGTATCAGTGGATTGTCATAAAATACGGGGGTTGTTTCGACAGTTCGGCAAATGAATGTTTTTCGACAGAATAAAAAATTATGTTCTAATTTTTTAAATTATTACAAAATGCAGAAAAAATTAAATACATGCCTCTAGAGTAAAATGCATTTCCTCCCTTGGATTTTAATGCCCTCGCTACGCGTCGGGCATCAAATCATCCGCGGGAGGAAATGCTGCATTTTTTTTTCTTTGGTATACTAGAACAGAATACCTTTTCAAATCCGTAGGTTATCTATGATAATACTAGTATAAAAGAATAATAAAAGCTACTGACAAAAAATTTTCCAATATACAATTAAATTATATTTTCCTGGAAAAAAAACGCGGGTTTTCACCATTTCCATTATTCTCTTGCCAATCCACTTTTTTCATAGAATTTATCTCCTTTGTAAAGCACCTTTTCTAACCGTAATACCTTGAGTTATTACCTTCTTGCACCTTCCTCTTAGATTTACTAGTATATTTCTATGCCTTTCAAACTGACTGGATTTCAATTGGCTAAACCCCCCATTTTGAATAAATATAAAAAAATCACAGAAATTAGGGTGGTTAAAATTTTTTTAATGTTGTACAAAATTAGTTCAAACATATAAGCATATCCAAGTTCGAAATTTTTTTGAGGGGGGTGTGGCTTGACCTGCAGCCCCCACCATATATAAAAAAAAACAGAGTTACTAGTGGATTTTTCGAAATTCTTTTTGCTGATATTAGGAAATGACTTCTTAATTTTGGAATAGTTGCTTTTCATTTTTCTCTACGCTTTAAATGAGGAGGGTGTAGCTGGACGTCCGGCTGCTGCTGAATATCTTTCGGGGGGGGGGGGCTTGACTGGCCTGAAATAGGAAAGCTTAGAGAACAACAATTATTAATCCTTGATTTTCTCTGACAGGATTCCCACGCTTTTAGAAAAAAGAAAACGTTAAATCCAAAGGATACTATTAGTAATAGTAATAAGTATTTAAAGTATTTATTCAAAACTAACTTAAGTAGTTCATTACAGGGAAAAAAAAACATTATAAACATTTGGGTACGACATGCATTAAGTAAATATTTATAGATATTATTAAATTTAAATTATATTTATTGTAAAAATGGTAATAAATAAATTAATTAATTAAAATAAATTATTAATAATAAAATTAATAAATAAATTGCCATTTAAAAAAAATATACAATAGAAAAGTACTAATAATAATAATACTACCATTGAAAAGAATTACATCATTTTCAAAGATTTTTTTTTAAGTCTTTTTTAAATTAAATTTTTATATTCTTATTTTTTTATTTCTTCTGGGATTCTATTATATATATTAATTCCGTCACAAATAATTGATTTTTTACCAAAATTACTTATTGATGCGTTGCAAATAAGTTTTCTGTTATTTCTTGTTTCATATGAGTGGTTAACATTACTTGTAATTAACTTAATCATAGATTTTGTATTTTTGCAGTAAATTGAATTTCCCCCCAAAACGTAACGAAAAATTTCCCACACTGGCAAGCCCCTCGAGAATTTTAGTACGAGTTTAATGTAGTGTGTGCGTTAATAAGTGGATAAGAGAAAATTTACCCCTTTTTTTGTCAATTTTTTGCTAAAATGTGGTCCATAGAGACCACTTCAAGCTACTGCGAACATAGGGGGAATCAAGTCCAATTTACTCTCCGTGCCGTACGACCGAGGTGGATTCGAAGCACGCTGCAGTGTTATCTTTTGGAAATTCATTTTGTTTTTATTATTTTGTTTTATTTCTGCCTTGCTCGAGAAACAGATGGGTAAGTTCTTAATTGAAATAATACATTTTTAAAACCAAAAATGGATGTCTACGAAGTTGCCGAAAAAGTGCAGATGGTCAAATGGTCAAATCGTCATAACCCAACACACGTTCGATATTGGTCGAGGGAAAATTTGCATTTGTATTTTGACGTAAGAACACAGTATCCCCAAAAACTAAATGTTTGGGGGGGGGTATTATAGGGGAACACGTAATTGAGCCATTTTTTATTAACGGCAATTGCAATTTGAATGGTCCTAGATACTTGGATCTACTGCAGCAGCACATTATTCCAACTGCTAGGCAGTTGTTAGGTGTAAGATTTGGTGAAACATGGTTTCAACAAGATGGTTGTTCCGCTCACAATGTTGGCCTTGTTAGGGAATATCTTGATAATGTATTTCCTAATCGGGTTATAAGTACACGGGGAACTATTTTATGGCCAGCTCGATCTCCCGATCTTGCTCCTAATGACTTCTATCTGTTTTTGAAGAAGCTTTTCAAATTATCACCCCTAACATGCTTGGAAACGTTAGAAGGGGTTTTTATAGTAGGCTCGGATATTGTCTAGCCGAGCAAGGAGGACTTTTCGAACATTTGCTTTAATTTTTTTTTGACTGGGAGAATCTTTTTGGTTTTTAGAATGTATTGTTTTATTTTAAGAACTTGCTTTTATTTTGTTTCTCCTTATTATTTTCATTGTAACACGTCGTCACTGATAAATCTGAGCAGTTGACAATAAAACGCTCTTATTTATCAGTGACAAAAAATAAGAAAATTACGTTATAAAAATTTGCGTATTTATTGACCAAATTCCGGTTTCATTGACTACGCTCCACACAGCACCGTGGTTAGAGGCGTACTAAATACCAAAGGAAAGTCATGCAAGTGGTGATCGCAAGCCTGAGTATTGGTTGCTTCACTGATAGGCGTGCGGTGTCTCTGCATGTACGTACACTGGCAAATTAGACTTCTTCCGCCCTATGTTCGCAGTAGCTTGAAGCGGTCTGTATACGACTGAAACTCGAGTGATTCAAGAATTGGGCCCCAGTGCTTTTTTTTAAACGAAATAAAAATTTAAAAAATCCTTTATAAAGTTTAGGTAATTATGATATTTAGTTGTTACTAGGCGCCCTGGCAATAATAATAATAATAATAAAGGTCTTTTATTAATCACAACAATTTTACATGATTAAATCGGGCGAGGTTCAGTTCATCTCTTTGAAAACAAAAAAATGACCTGTTCTTCAATGATCTACGAAATTATGGAACAAGGCGTTGCCACTTGTAGTTTTCTTATCTCTTTAATATCTGTGGAAGAAACTACGGGCATAACATCTTCAAAAATATCTAAAACATAACGAACAGTACGAATACTATGCAACATCAACTAAATTGAATAACGCTCCGAAACACTGTGAATGTTGAAAACTAAAATAATTAAAACTAATTAGAGATGCATTTTCATTTCGGCGTGGAGGCGAGTGCACACAGGTGGCGATTTTTAATTAATTTAAAGGATATTTCATTAAAGTTTGTGCAGTGACAAATTTATGAACGGCTAAATGAACATCGGCAAAGGGAATATTCACGTAATATGGATGATGATAACGTATAGGATATTTCAAAAACTAAATAACAAACGAAGTTTACAGACGCACCATATGCACTCATATAGGTTCCTTGAACCATACCCCAATCAGGTCCAATTTTTTACGGATGCATCTATTGTAAATAATCCTAGATCTTGTGGTATAGGAATATATACTTTGCAATATAATATTAGTAGTAATAGAGAAGGGGCGGCGCGAAGCCCGGCATGTAGGCCTCCCTGGGCCCTTTCTGCCCTACCCCGAGTCTGCCCCTAATCCACCGCCTGCACCACTGGTCTGGCAGTTTGCTCATTTGGTCTAACTGTTCTTTTTGCAAAGTCCAGTATTTTGTCCCATTTGAGCGTGTGCAGGTCCTCCTCATCCAGGGTCGGGAAACCGAATACCTGGTATCTCGTCCTCTGGTATGCCTCGCAGTTCGCTATGACGTGTCGAGATGTCTCCTCTGCCCGCCCGCAGTCCCGGCAGGTCGAGTCATTCTCCACCGCGATCCGGGACATGTGCTTCCTTAGTCGGTTGTGACCTGCTCTGATACCTGTCAGCAGACCAGCATCCCTTCGCGATCTCCCCAGGAATATAATATTAGGTTACAACCCCCTTTTATTTTACTATGACTGGGAATCCATGAGAGGAGTATCTCTTTCCCTCTGTTTTTTTAGTTCAAACAAATGTTAGTCTGATATAGATGCTGACATAATATGCTTGGAAATTAAAAAAAAACTTGATTGAACTAAAAAACCGAGGGAAAGAGATACTCCTCTCATGGATTCCCAGTCATAGTAAAATAAAAGGCAAATTTGGGTATAAATTCTAATCGGATGGTAAAGAATAAAATTCAATATTTGGACTTTAGTGAACACTATAAAAATAAGCTATTTAATCTTTGGAATGTAGAATATGAAAATATACCACTGACCAAGGGAAGATTTATTGTTTACAATTGTGTAAAATTTTAAAAATATTATCAACAAAAATGTAGTTTTTTCAAACAATTTGTTGATTATATCTTCACAAAATTGTTCTTGATGCAAATTTTTTTCCGTGTGCAGGTGAAAGTTGCTAGTGAATTAAAAAAAATGCCTGGTTCAAAAACACTAAATATACGAAGAGAAAAAACATCACTGTAATAAACAGGATGAGAATGGGGCATTGTTCTATCCCCCAACATCTGCATAAAATTAATGTCATACCCTCTCCATTATGTGACTGTGGGGAAACAGGAGATTTAAACCATGTTATGCTATGATGTCACTACAATCCAAGAACTAGACTATTATATGAAATATTTTCAAAGATGTCTTATAATCCAATTAATATGGAAAACCTACTGAGTGATTCAATTCATTAATGCATGTAATATTCAAATATAATAGCCTGCATGAAATGCTTACTATGCAAATCAATTATATATATTGCTTACTAATCATATAAGAAATAATGGCCAATTATACATATTAAAGGAATTAAATCAATCTCTTCCTACCTCAACAAAAAAATTTCCATCCCTAGGAGATCCTTCCTTCTAATGTCTTATGAAAAAAATCAATGGCAAATAACATTCATAATATAATTATATTAACATTAAGTTAAAAATAAAAAATTAATAGGCATATATGTATATACAAAAGGATCACCAGAATTTATAAAATAAAGTAAAATAAAGTGTAAATAGTTAAATAAATGTAAATAATAGTTAAAGCTTGAAGATATAGGCTAGTCCTAGACGCAAACTTAGGTGGGTGCCTACAAGTAGCTATAAAATATTGGATGCTGAAGCTGTGAGGCCCGAAGTCCATGTAGTAAACAAGAAGAAGAATAGAGTCTCTCTTTTCAAAGCGAGACTGCGTTCTTCTTACGGTATTAGATTATTATTAGAGCGTTAATCGACCATCAAAATTGGTGATACCCTAGGCAAAATCGGCTATTTTTCTCCCGTATCCGAACGGAAATACGTTACTTACGGAGGCTTAACGGGATCCGCTCGATTATTTTTTCTAACCAACCAGATTTATTTCTGTGCGAAAGCAGCTGGTAGGTGATAATTCATTTTTGTTGTTTAGTTAGGTTTTTAATTTTTTTATGAAAGTGAATTTGCCAAAACAAGAATTGTTGTTTTCTTTTATATTATATTTACATTGACAGTTTGTATGTGGGCACAAAAATAAGTGTTTGTGTTTTAAAAACTCTTTTTAGCATCTCAATCACGGTATTATTAGAGTCCTTTTGCACATATAATTTTGATGCCTTTTTACTTTATAGCCTATTTTGGGCATGCGCAGTTACGAGGTAATAACGGAATCCCTTACTAACCAATAAAGTTTGACGTTACCTGTGGGTGAATACCGTATCCCTTATAATTGACATGTGTTAATATTTCCAATAGGTTTGCGCTCCTAAGGCGATTAAAACCTCAACCGAAATGAAACTAAAAAACAAAAGATCAAAATCTCGGGTGGAAAACAACGAAAATTCAAACCTGGATGAGCATCCCACAAGGAACACACAAAGGACCAAATTGAAAAGCGAAAACACGTCAGGACGAACCCGTATTAGGTGACTTAGATAAGTTCCAGTGCGGAACGATGCCTATTTGTGAGTGATTCAAATTTGGAAATCAAAGTGTATGATGATGTTTAATGATCTCTGGGGCGGGTGACCACTAAAACCACTGACGAGCCCACGCTGGTTACCCAGGGCGAAACATCGTTTGATCATGTCTCTTTTCGCTATGGTCCTTTGTGTGTTCCTTGTGGGATGCTCATCCAAGTTTGAATTTTCGTTGATTTCCACCCGAGATGTTTTGATCTTTTAGCTTGTTTTCGGTTGAGGTAACGGATATGGAGGTTTTTTTTAAACTTCCTTTTTTTGTTTTCTCCCTTTTCTCTGTTGTGTTTTTCAGTTTTTAAAGATTATTAATAATTAAAATTCACCGTAAAAAAAGCAAGAATAAGGGGTGTTTAGAAGATATTTTTAAAGTTAAAATCCCTTTTGAATTTACTGAATTTTAGAGGACTGTCTAAGGACTAAATTTATAGTGGTCTTGCAAGGCACCCTTGTTCCTTCAAGGAGGCCTTCAGGCCAATTTGGTTTTTATAGTGGTTAATGGCACCCTTGAAGGAATCCTTGTATCAAGGTAGCTAAAGAGCGACCTTCGGCCTTCCTTGGCAAATAACAGTGGCGGTCCCAGCCATTTGAAAGGGGGGGGGCGGTTTCAATAAGAAAAAAATAGAATAAAAGCATAGCTTTTATGAGGAATATATCAATATATGCAAACAAAACTTAGTAACTAAAAGCGAGGATTTGGTCTTAAATCTAGGGAGGGGGTACTCAGATTTGAAGTCGTTTATTTTATGCATTTTTTATTTTAAAAAATGTTTAAGAAAATTTTTGAGAGAATTACTTTAAAGCTGTAATTTTTGAGCCAAAGTAAACTAAAATCGTAAATATCAACTGTATTAAAGCGCCGCAGGAAAATTTTTTTAAAAAAATTGCTCTAAAAAATGCGTTTTTTGATTTGAAATTAAACTAAAATTGTAAATATATCAATGGTTTCAAAGCGCAGCAATGCCATTTTTAACACAAAATTAAACTATACCGTAAATATCAAAGGTGTTTAGCGCCGCAGTTTATGCCCTACTTTCGAATTTCTAAATGTTTTCATAATAAATTTAAAGCCAGGGTAGGGGGGGGTGAACTACCCCCCTATCCTCCTGAAATCCGCGCTTGAGTAACTACGTATAATTTTTTCAGTTATAAAAAACATAGATAACAAACAAACCACAAACAAAACCTAATAGCTAAATACTTTTTTTTGAGGTCTAAAAAGCTTTTTGTTGAAACATTACCTTTTATATCGCATATCTCAAACACAAGATGCCCATCTCAAAAAAAAATAATTTCCAGTTTTTTGGGCAAACCGGTCAATGACTCGCTCAATGTCAATTTCAATATGTGTTGATATGCAGCAACGCTAAGCCCATCAGACGAATTTCGGTCATAGTGTTTCTGAAGCATGAGAAGCTTCTTTCTGACGAGGCATTACTACTGGCAAACATCCAAGAATGTTCTAATCAACGGAAAAATATTGCCACACTTGGTCATTGCCTCGAAAACGTTATCAGGTATGTTTTGATTTAAGCTTTTGCCTACTTCTGACCAATATTGTTTCCAAATACTGAGGTCTCCCAATAAAAGTTCAAGAATTTGTGTTTTGGATTAATAAAACAGTTTATAGTATTTAGAAACGACTTTAGTTAATTTTGTCTTGATTTTGGCCTCTGTTAAACTTGGTATGAATATCTTCAGGTCAAAAATACTTTTTTATGTCCGAACTGATTTTGTCTAAAACTTGTTTATAAATAGAAACTCTATAATACTGTTCTGTATTTTCAATGGTTTTCGCGGTAAGTTCGTCATGCGTTTGTATATTCTTGGTCTGACGGATTGAAGGTCAAACTACCCCAAAATATTGTGAAGGGATTCTAGAATGTATTTAAAGGAACTTTCTGCAATTTCTCGTTTTTTCTTTTTGTTATTACCACCAGCATCTTTGTTGTTGTTGTCTACTTTTTGAGGTCCCTTTGAGTTATTTGGAGAAAAGGAGTTTTTGGCCAGATAGAGATTTTCAAAAAACACCACACTACACATTATACCCATGATGGAAGTATTTAAGTACGTCGCTAGGTAATGTAAGTACCTTTTATAAAGTTGGATTCACAGTTCTGAAAATTATGAAGTAGGCAGTAAGACGCAAATAAAATAAACTATCTTACATACATGTTTTTGTTCAAACGTGAAGGTAAGAAGTAACTATGAATTCAGCTTAATTACCATATTAATTTCTCATAATATAAGCACAAGATTCAGTGTATTCATTTGGGCAGTGCATTAATCAATTATTTTTTATTTTGTTTTAGACTGTTCTTTGAATCATAGTTGGGGGGCATATGGACTTCCTAAACCTGTTTTAAACGGTTAGTAATAGGCCACTTAACATCACCCTGCCTGTGAACAGCCTCAAAAGTGCTGCAGTCAAAAAGTGAGGTTAGGACGACAAAATATTTTTTTAAATCTTAACGGTTTGACCTATGGTAATGAACTTTGGTACTCATATTGGCCTTCTGGCCAGATTATATTATAAAATTTTAAAAATAACATTTAGTGCATCTAGGGGCCGGTAGAGGGCGAAATGTGTTTTTAGATTTTTCCCTGTATCTCCCGAACGACTTATTCTGTACACTTGAAAATATGTGGTTTTGTAGTACAACCTATTAACAATCAGCCTGATATCACAAAAACATTTTTTAGCCTGTGAGCGGAGGGCCCTGAACAGACGCCGTTTTTTTGACAATTTCGAAAATAAAAATCTATTTATGCAAACTTAATTTAAGGGCATCAAAAATTTATATAAATCGGTTACATATAGACCACTCAATATTTCTCCACCTATGAATAGCCTCAAAAATGTTGCAGTCCAAAAGTGAGGTTAGGGTGACAAAATATTTTTTTAAATCTTATCGGTTTGACCTACGATGATGAAATTTGGTAATCATATTGGCCTTCGGGCCAGATTGTATTATAAAAATAAAAAAATAACATTTAGTGCCTCTAGCAGCCGGTAGGGGGCGAAATGTGGTTTTAAATTGTTTCCTGTATCTTCCGAACGACTTATCCTGCAAAAAAAAATTTTATATTTTTATAATACAATCTGGCCAGAAGGCCAATATGATTACCAAATTTCATCATCGTAGGTCAAACCGTTAAGATTAAAAAAAATATTTTGTCGCCCTAACCTCACTTCTTAACTGCAGCACTTTTGAGGCTGTTCACAGGCAAGGTGATGTTAAATGGTCTATTAGTAACCGATTAAAACAGGTTTCGTAAAATCATCATCAAAAGGCCCACGGAGGTCGAATTTCGACTTTATGTCCCTCGACTATCAGTTCAGCGAGAAAAACCTTTTCCTGGCTATCGTAGGGTCTTTAAAATAGTCTTAAATTTAAAGATTTTAAATATAACAAAACCATAACCTCAAAAATAATAACACTGAAGTTATCAGTAGTTTATTTGCACTATCCCACCATCATTTTTGCGACGTTGCCGATGCAACCCTGCCTTGAAATATTCCTTCCCGAAGGAAGAGACTATAAATAAGAAATGAAACGACGACGCCTTGATGGACACCTTTGTAAAGGAGGCCTTAAGGCTTCCTTCGACGTCGGAATATAAATTTGGCCCTAAAACCCCTCACCTCTGACCAATAGTAGACGGATTCAGCTTTCTTTCGCCAAAATCAGAATCCGACTAAAAGGTAAACAATTTTTTTTCCAAACAATTTATTAACGACTGGATCAGTCTACGTTAAGCTGAATACCAATGGATTAAAGCCGAAAAAAAGGGAGTCTAAAAAATAATCTTTTTCGGATTTTCACTGAAACGTGACGCGTGTTTTCGCAACTTTTTATCCGTTATCCTGCATATGCCATTTTTTGTTTGTTCTGCGTTTTGTGGACTTTCAAACATGTTTGTGTTTGCATCGTGTGTATATAGTTGATAAAACTCGTTTTCGATTCAGATTTAATGAATGATCTTCGACTGACGATTATCGAGGAAAAAACAGATGTAACTTTTTATCGAATGAAAATATTTTGGGAGGCTGTGTGTAACTAGAGAGTGCTCATCCAAATTTTAATAGTAGTTTACATAACAAGCATGAGACGCAAGCCGCAGGCGAGTGTCCTAATTTATCTGAGCGTGTAATGACCATAACATGCGGGTTAGTGTACTATATTTTACCTACGACCAATGAATCACATCATAAATATCAGAAATTATTAAAAATATCATACGCGAACAGTCTTAAGTCAACAACCTTCATAACTTGAAGTTTTAATGACGTTCTAATTAAAACGTCAAAACAAATAAGGTTACTAAGGCACTTTTCATATACAGGGTTCCTAAGATTTTCCTTAGGGATAGGATTTCAATAAATCAAACAGAAATGGCATAGAAAGTTCTGCGCGCACAAGAGAAACAGGTATATTGAGCAATGGTGCCAGTTTGTTATTATCTCCGAACTGCTTTCATAAGAAAAAATTGTCGTCACTCTTTCATTGTGAGCATAAATCATAGTTGCAATAATAACCGTTGACAAGATGTCTGCAAATTCCGCTAGATGGCGGCCACACCATGAGATGATCGAGGGAAGCTTTTTCTTGCTTAAAGGAGGCGGCAGGGTCCATTATTTACGATACTGAGCGATAAACTCGTGAGGTTGTTAACATTAGAAAGAAATATCTTCGCTTTTAATTAAATTTCTTTCCATTCTGTTCTACTAGTGCCATCTATCCGGAAACGGCCAAACCATGCAGCTAGCACTAGCAGCCAAAGAAATCAATAAACGGCGCTGTTTTTCTTGCAGAGCTTTTGCTTGCGATATTATTGATTTTAAATAAAGCTGGCCCTACACTACATTTGATATTTTCGAGGTGTTTTATGACATGATCTCGAAACATGTAGCGAACCGATTCTTCAAAACTAGCGGAAGGGTAAAAGCGAAAAATAAGGGGCTGCCAATATTTGTAACACCCAAAAATGGGTGAAAAGATTTATTTTGCTCTGTTTCTTTGCAAAAAACGATTTTTTTACGAAAAACTTGAGCTCTGCCACTTTTTTTATTTTTTTCTTTAACTTTCTCGAAATTTTCGTCATACCGTAGAAAAAAATTATTTCCCCCATGGTCATACTCTACTTTTATTCAAAAAAATTTAGAAACAGAGACGGGATCAGTTTTCCTAAAACGGGGGATCTTGGTTTCGAGTGAGAAGATAAAGGGCGCCGCAGGCAAAAATTTTTCAATAAAATTAGCCGAACGCAAAAATGTTAGAAAAACAAAGAACGAAATAAAAATGGCGCCGCTTACAATTTTTTTTCAAAAATTACGTAATTTCGGGAACGCAAAGAAATAGGTCTAAAGAGTATAATTTTTAAGAAAAAAATATCAATTTTCTCGCCCTCCTCCACTGGGACTACAGGGGCCGTGCACAAATTACGTAATGGTAATAGAGAGGAGGGGGGTTACAAAACGTTACGTAGGGGGGAGGGGGGTTTTCGACAGCGTTTGCATTTGTGTGAAACTAAGAAAATTTGGAATGAAAATAAGTGAAAAGTTTTTTTTTTTTGGGGGGGGGGTAGTGGTCTTAAAATTGTTACGTAATATTAGTGGAGTGGCGTGCCAAACCTTTACAAAACATTACATAGGGAGGGGGTCAAAAATTGGTAAAATCACCGTTACGTAATTTGTGCACGGCCCCACATCTGACTGTTCCTCCTTTTTGATTTCGAATCAAAGTGCAAAACCCGGGTTGGACGTTCGAAGGCGTCAACCCGTCCTATTTGCTTGATAAAGTTTCTACGGAAATATCTCAGTCGATTTCTCCGGCCGTGTATGAACGCTTTAGGTAAGGCATTTGCATGTATCTCAGTCCCCAGCCTTTAAACAGTGCGTAAGGACAATGGTTACAAAATGAAAAGCCGAAAAATATTTTTTTTTACGATATCTTTTATCAGTTTGGTATTAAAGTCGAGCAAAAACATTTTTTATTCCAGTCCTAAAGGTAACATTAGAAAACAACAACCTGGAATGGATTTACTACGTGTAAGATGTAGTGACAACACGCCCCATGCCCATCCTTTTCTGCCTAATGTGCTTTTTCGTTTGTCTGCGTCTTATACACGGTTGCTTGGCCCCCTAAGGATTTGCTTAGGAACTCTGTATATATTTAAAAACAAGGCTTTTTTTTCTTAAAAATGCGTAATATACCGGAGATCAAAAAAAATGCAACACCAGAAAGGACAAATATTTTTAAAGTAATTTATTTATATATTAATACATTAGGATGCTCTTAGTAATTGATTAAATTTCCAAAAAGATTCCTCCATGATAACCATCAAAAAATTAATAATGAGTGGCTCCTCCATGGTTATTTATGCACTCGTTTGTTCTGTTGAGTATTGACAAAATAAGATGGTATATATCAAATTGAGGAACACTCATCCAAATCCTCTTTACGGCATGCCATGAGTTCATCTGAGTTTCCAGGGGAACGTGGTAATCGACTAAGATTGCGCCCTATCATTTCCCATACGTGTTCGATAGGCGACAAGTCATGCGATCTTGCTGGCCATTCCAAGTTCTCTCTATGCCAAGTTCATGTAAGAATTCCATTGTTTCACGAGAAATATGCGGTCTGACATTTGCTACGTTTTCATGGGAATTGAGTTCGTTCTGAAAACGATTTCAATCCGATACCGTCCATGAAAACGGCTGTTTTTCTAGTATTCAAATCGATTTCAATCTAGATCCGACACTGAAAATTTTTAGGGTTGGATCAAGATCGTATTGAGAGCGAAATACCGATTTTCCATGAAAACGGGGATTGAGTTTACACATGCGTATTGCGTCGGATTACCATACAGCCGCCAAATTATATTTTATTGCTCGCACTCTTTTTGAGAGAGAGAGAGAGAGAGAGAGAGAGAGAGAGAGAGAGAGAGAAATAGAAGTGAAACTGTGGAACCGGCATTCTAAAATTTGGTGGAGTGTATAGAAAAAAGAAGATTAATAACATAACCTTACTTAAATAACTAAAGATTTGTTTTTTTAAAGACTTTAAAAAAAATAATTATGAAAAAATAAAAGAAATATTTGGCTCGAAAGTGTATGTGCTATGCACATATGCCAGTCCAGCATTTCTTTCTTCACTTCCACTTGCAAACAGAGTAGTAATTGAAATTTAAAAAAAAACGTGTGGCAAGGCCCAACATCATCTTTTGAATAAAATACATTTAAAAAAAAGTACCAAAACTCAAAAATGAATATTTGACAACTATGGCATATGTCAGCTGCCAAATATCAAAATTTAAAAACCTGTCATGAAAACTAATGAAAAAAAAAGTTTTCAAAACATATTGAAAACGAATTCAATATCCATGAAAACATAGCACATATCTTGGTGAAAGATCGTATTTGGGATAGTTTATAGGTAGAGCAGTCAGATTGCCGTTGATGAGCACTAGAGGTGATCTGCTTCCCAAACATATAGCACCCCATACTATGATACTTTGCTGTATTGCTGTATCACGTTCAACAGCAAAGCCGCCTAAACCAAAACCTGGATTCGTCGCTGGAGCTTATGGCCTTCCATTCGTCATTCTAGTTTTGCCGAGCTCTGCACCACTCCAAGCGGCGAGCCTTATGGTATGGGGTCAAAGGTAGCACCAAAAGCGGACGGTAAGCACTCAGCCCCATATCAAGCAATCTTCGATTAACTGTCATCCTTGAAAACACTCGTCCTGTAGCTGCAACTAGAACATCTCTTACTTGGCGTATACTGTCCCGTCGATTTCTGAGAGCAAGAAGTCTGAGATGCCGTAAATCACGACCTTGTAATAATCTAGGGCGTCCAGAACCCGCACAACGTCTATAAGTCTCATCATTGGACCACCTTCTCCAAACTCTTAACACTGTTGATGGATTGGCATTAACCCATCTTGCAATTTCCCATAAACCAAAACCAGCCTCTTTTATGCCCACGATGCGTCCTTTCTCGAAGTCGTTTAAATGATGAAATTGTTGGCGACCGTGAACTCTTGGCATTTTTATTTTTTAAGTAAACTGTAAGTAATCCAAAAAAACCAAAAACTACGAGAAAAATGATTTGAAATTTTCAGAAAAGGTCTTTTATGTGTTGGTTGTTTGTGAAAAAAGGAAAGATTAGAAGACAAAAAATTTATCAAATATTTCTTTTGAGATAAGGTTGGATAGCTCAGTATAGACGAGAGCTGATTAAATAATCAACAACTAAATTTTTCGTTTTTAAAATGATTTTTATTTGGTTCTTCTACATAGACGTGAAACTTGTATGGTATAATATTAAAATAACAAACGGTCCATTCACGCTGAAAGGTCTAAGTAGTCATTATTAATTTTTGTCCATTTAAAACACTTGGGTACAGTTTCACATAAAAAATGCAGAGCACGTATAAAGTCACTTGGTAGAGTTGTAACATACCGGCGGCCTTGAAAGCATCGCCTTTCAAAAAACCAAACATGTATTTAAACTTCATCCCTCACTGGTAAAACACATATTTTTTGAATTGCACGAGAAGTGGTACCGGTGGACGTCAGGATCTTCGCAACTCGTGACACACTGTCTGGACCATAGTGAAGTTCCAAAACTCGGCCCAAACGCCAGCGCATGGGAGGCAGGTTATCATCGATCAGGAGAACAAGTGAACCAACTTTAACTGGCGTGTCAGAATTGGTCCTCCATTTATTTCTTTCTTGTAGGTATAAGATAGTCCTTTGACCATCGCTGCCAGAATATTTGAAATGTTCGCTCTAATTTCTGGTATTGATCTAGGCGGTTTTTAGGTAGATCAGTTAAGTCATGTTGTGGTAGGGATAACAAGGGTTCACCGATCAAGAAATGATCGGGGGTTAGTGCATTAAAATCAGATGGATCTTCGGAAATTGGACAAATGGGAGCGGAGTTTATTGCTGCTTCTACCTGAGCAAACAGTGTGGATAGCTCTTCATATGTCAATACATTTTTTCCGATTATGCGATAAATGTGGTATTTTGCACGCTTAACCGCATTTTCCCACAATCCACCATGATGAGGGGAGCGTGGAGGAATAAAATTCCACTTAATATTACTTTTAAGTAAAAGGTCACGTTTCGCGTTCCTTAACAAATTTACGGATCCCCTCACAAATCTTTTTGTTTCCAAAAAAGTTAGTGCCGTTGTCACTATAAATCGATTTTAAACACTTGGGTACAGTTTCACATAAAAAATGCAGAGCAAGTATAAAGTCACTTGGTAGAGTTGTAACAAAGGTATACACACAAATGATTTTCATTCAACTAATTATCCAGATATTATACCAACAAAAAATATATAAACTTTGAACTATATATTTTTGAGATAGACATAAACCTAGCTTTAATTGCATATAAAACTAAAAATCTTTGATGTAACTATATTTTGGTGGGGGGGGGCATTTTTGGGGCCAATCATAATTTTGTTTGTGCGATCTCCTGTTTTTAATACTGATATCTCATATCATATAGTTTTCGTATCTAGACTCGAGATATCTGCAATCAAAATCTTAAAATTTCAATTTTTGAAAACGATTATCTCACAAACTAAATAAGATACCCTATGATGTTGGGTGTCATTTTAAACAGTTTTTTTGAGAGAATCTAGAAATAGTAATAGAATTTAAGCATTGGTATCAACACTTTTTAATGACGTCAAAATCACCAAAAATTAATAAATTGCATATGTAAATGCGTAATCGCCCAAAGGCTTCCATTTCTAAATTCTCCCTAAAAAATCCTTTCAAATGACACCCAACACCCGGGAGTACCCTATTTAGTTTGTGAGATTTTAAGAGTTTGATTGCAGGTATCTCGAAAACTAGATATTCGAACTCTATGATATGGGGCATCTTTAAACAGCAAATTTTATAAGGATTTCAAATTTTCTATCATTTTTTTTTAATTAGAAACAGGAGATCAAACAAATAAAAATAGTTATGCACATTTTCTTTTTTCAATTCATTACGACCAGGTATCCAAGATCTAATGAATAATCCAGAAACCTACAGGCCTGTTTCATTTTTGTTAGGAATCATCAGGGTAACAAAGGAGGTTGGAAAAAAAGTATCATTTGCAATTTGAAAAATTATCAAATTTAGGGAAAAATTATCAGTTTTTATTTTTGCATGACATGCGCTTAAAATGTATTATTATTGTTGAGTGGCCAAACATACTGGATTAATAATTTCAATTTCGCAAGATGTACACTGATTTAAAAAAAAAAAAAACGCATACATGCAGTCACAAAATTGACCTTTCTAAAAGTGTATAATATATACGGACTACCAGCTAAAATGCCTAAAAACTTCAAAAGTATGTCATATTGTTTAAAAAAGGTCTCTAAAACTGAAAATATTGTTTTACTTAAATTAAAGGCCACCTTATTTTTATATTAAATTTTGCATAATACTAAAAAATCAGCAAAAATAATGTTTTAGTAAAGTCTTTATTGAACAATATCAAATTATCACTCGAGTAACGGACGAAGGCTGTTCTATAAAGAGGGCGGTAACCCATTTTGGAGTTGATAAAATAACAATAATACGATGGAAACAGCGCTGAATTGAAAACAATTCGACGAATAGGAAACTTGGATTAGGACAAAAACGATGGTAAACTTAATACTAATTATTTTAACTTAAAAAAGAACTAAAATAAATAATTTAGTAAAATCAATGAATAGCGAGCTTTCCCTCAAAAAGGTAATGGTAACCGTAGATCCGGATTCCGCACTTGTGGTGCTCATCAGTACGGTGCTAGGAATTAGGAGATGAAAAATGATGATGAAAAAATATGACACAGGATTCATGTAAAAGACAACCATCTGTCAAATTGCAGAATCGGCAGATGTACCTTCAATTTGAAGGAAAATTACGCTTAATTTTCCTCTACGGAGACAGATATAATTATCTTTGCAGATATCCTAAGTTCTGGAGTTGATAATTTTAAAAAAGGAATTTAGTGAGAGTGCATAAATAACAAAATCAATGAATAGCAAGCTTTCCCTCAAAAAGGTGCGAAATCCGGATCTACGATTACCATTACCTTTTTGAGGGAAAGCTCGCTATTCATTGATTTTGTTATTTATTCACCCTCACTAAATTCCTTTTTTAAAATAATTTAGTATTTAATAGGATCATCATTTTTCTCTATTACAAGCTGCAAATGTCTGGGCATTGAAAAGGTTAAATTTTGAAAATACTGATGGTCTTCTGAGAGATGATCAAATGCGCGATAAATAGCATCGCTTAACTCTTAAACATTTCGTGGTCTCCAATTCCTTTGGTATATTATTTTAACGATTCGACCCCATATATTTTCCATTGGGTTAAGGTCAGGGCTGTTGGCTGGCCAAGGAAGTGTTTCTATATTATTATTCTGAAACCATTGGCGAACAACATTAGCCGTGTGTACTGGATAGTTGTTCTGCTGATAAACGAAGTCATTATTTTCATGTAAAGCCTGTACAGATGGCAGCATAACGTTTTCAAGGATTTCAATATATCGTTCACTATTGAATCTTCCTTCGATTCTCAAAAAAAACCCAAACCTCTAGCACTAAACCAGCCTTACATGTTTACAGCAAATGTCCAGCTTTTTTAATTTGGTTTGTATATTCGAGTGTAAATCTATAATTTGGTGGACGATAAACTAAAATTCTCCTGCTGCTTGAAGATGATTGAAAAATTTTTTCGTCTCTCCCGTCATTATCACAAAGAACGTTGTTCAGTGCAAAAATCACTCTGGTCTGTTTTTGTTCTTCTGTTAGAAAAAGCTTCTTTGCAGCAACTCGACAAGAGACTTCTGATTTCGTTACTCTTCTATTTACTGTTGCTAAAGAACCCGGAAATAATGTTACATTAGCTGCTTTAACCGACGTTGAAAAAGGATTTTATCTGAGATGGTCAATAAGTCTCTCATCTTGCACTTCAGGACTTAATTTTGGTCGTCCTGATCCATCTTTCCTATCCGTAAAACTATTTTCAATCCAGCGCTTTTTCCATCCAAAATGGGTGGACGCTCTTCTTATAGACTAGCCGTCTTCTATAACTCAAGTGATAATTTGAACTTTTGTAAATGTTAATATCTGTGGCATTTTTAAGGATGTCACACTGAATTTTAAGCTGTCAGGCATACTAAGCTGGTGCAACACCGTACTTAACTAAAAAGCCTGTTAACTCCTACCGCTTCAGTGCCCTTTAGCCTATTGTGGCTGCCATTTTTATAACCAAATTGACAAGTAAAACATGGATTTTCTGTCAGTTTGGTGTCAATATGGCGCCGATGATAGGCCAAAGGATACTAAAACGAAAATGAGTTAACTGGCTTTTTAGTTGAGAACGGTGTTGGCTGGTGGTGCCTTATAATAGTATACACTAATGGAAAGCTAAATTTTGTGGCATAGAAAAAAATGCATGTATGAGTTTTTTTTGAAATCAAGTGTACACACAGTTGATAAAAATGACGATAATGCGATGGAAAAAGCGCTGGATTGAAAATAATTCTACGGATAGGAAAGACGGAACTTTTGCATAAAAAAAACTAAAAATTGCAAAAAACAAAAATACAGGGCCTCAATGAAAATTAATCGCATCTAAAAAATGCTGCTAAATTATGATTGACGTTATTCACAAAAAACGCTCTACTGAAAAGTTTACTTTTTTCAGATACGATAGTTCTGCTCTAAGGAGACGAAATTATGTTTTAAGCATATCATGATGTACGTTCAAGACATTTATTGTGTCAATTTTTGGCACAATCACACAGTAGCGATATACTTTTAGTTTATGTAGACGTTTTTCATATTTTATGGGATTTAATTGTGTGGGCACCAGTTCAAAAAGCTGTCCACTTTACAAATTTGCATTATAATTTTTACTTTATTGTAAATTTGTTGCATTAATAGTTTCCATTGCAAGTTTAACGTATTTAATTTCCAGCATTAAACGGGTGCTAACTTTTAATAGAATGAAACTATTTTTTTTTTCGAGTAAACCCCACATAACAGATCAAAGCATATTTTTATGCGACATTAAAAAAAATAACTTTTAAGATTTAAGGAATATTATAGTATGGTTAATAATATGTTTCTATGTTATAATATTGGAACTTGTTATAATCGCCAAAATTTGGCACAAACATCAGTTTATTCAATTTGAAACAGGTAACTGCATATTTATTTTTATAAGTAAAGTTGCTAGCAAAATAATATCAATTTACATTACTAGACTAAAAAAATTCTATTTCATACTGTATTGTAATATAATCCGTTACGTTATCGGTTTCAGTCCGAGAAATGATACATTACTACATTACTAGTTCGATAAAGTAACTTTACCGGGCTCTTTACCGGACCGAAACTAAAATTTAGTGTTTTAACTAACATGGGATTATTTCTGAACAATTTTTATCAATGCGAGTTACACCAATCCCTCCAGGATGTAGCAGGGGATCCCTCCAGGATCTAGCACGGGAAAAAGAGGTTGAACTTGTCTGGGTTCCAGGACACATGGGGATCCCAGGTAACGAGATGGCGGACGCGCTTGCAAGGAAAGGGTCAGCTCAAGCATACGTTGGACCGGAACCGCGCCTGGGATTTACTAGAGGTCAGATGAAATCTGCCACCAAGGAATGGACGCACAAAAGACTAAATCAGGAGTGACAACACACTGGAAACGCCAAGCAAGCCAAGGAGCTCATCCAGAGCTTCAGCAAAACAAGAAGGGATTGGTTACCGCGCAGGAAATGAACAGAGATAGGACTCCTAATAAGAGTCCTCACTGGACACTGCGCGCTCCAAAAGCACTTGGCAAGGATGAAGGTAGTGCGGGACTCAACTTGCGGAGAGTGCTGGGAAGAGAATGAATCCTCACACCACTATCTTGCAAGGTGTCAGGCAAACAGAGGAATCAGAGAGGGAATTTTAGGAGAGGAAGTGTTCGAGCCGAAACACCTTCCGACGCTGAAATGGTCGGATATCCTGACCTTTATCCAAAGGACGAGAAGGTTCGACCGTGGTGGAGTGGGAGCGTGAGGGGGAAGCTCTGGGGGATGGCGAAAAGGGCTTACGTAGAGCAACTTAAAAATTATTGTACCTATTTTTTATTAATAAATCAGTGACCAATATCAAAGACACATGAACTGTACGCCATATTCAAATAAGTTAATGGTAGAGCCATGATGAACCTTAAAATAATTTATTTAAATACCTGTTAAATTATTTTTAGACGTGCTAAAATACACTTATAGTAGGACACGTTTTTTGGTAAAATTAAAGACCGTAAAGAACTTTGATTGCTGTTTTTTGGATAAAAATGGCAAAATAAAAATCATATACACGACACCACTCAAGATGACAGACAGATGACAAAACAGAAATTTTTATTAAACAATTGCCTTAAATTCCAATCTTTCTCTAAAATACTTTTTTATAGCCTGCTGTCTCTCTTCAACAACCTTAAATATTTTTCATTTTAACAGAGAAAAAATGTTTTTTGACGGTACTTTTTTTGAACGCTTAAAAAACAATGAAAACTTGACAAATGTGTTTTATTCTAGAAATCGAAAATTCGGAAAGAAAGCTTTAAAATTTAAGCAAAATCATGGCTTAAATTACCATTACAGTAAAAATTTTGTTTTATTCCTTAATTTATTTATTTAATTATATATTTATTGACGGACAAATTGTCCAATTTTTTACAAAAAATTTAACAAGGAAATAATTTTTTAAAAATACCCAATACTAAGGTTCGCAACTTAAAAATTTTAAGGTACAAGAAAACTAGTTATTTAAATTATAATTTAAGATAGCTTACTGAGGAACTGTTTTTCTGTGCAAGAGAAATCTATATCAGGAAATTTGTTGGCTCATGACATGGTTCTAGGGAAAAATGAGTTTTTACCATAGTTAGTGCGATAAGGTAATGAAATGCCACTCAAATATCACTCTGCACATCCTACATCTCACCCTCATTAAATCAACGAGCTACAAAGCGGGCTATTTCACACGCAACTTTGAACGTAAATATCTCGGAAACTACAAAAGATATCATTATAGTTTTAGGTATTTTTGTAAAGCCTATTTTTTAAGGGATTTAAAAATGCAAAAATATACAGGGTGTTCTGTTAGAAAAAATGAATCTTATTGTCAAACCCTGGGCACTGCAGTGCCTGCCGCACGAATGATCCCGTGCATGGATATTTTGTGTTTGTCCTTTACTTACTTTAGCATTGATCCTAAAATGGATGAAAAGTCCCAGTAAAAATAAGATGCCGTAATTTATTTTAACTCCCACTGTACAACTTTTGACGACCTGACCAGGTGTTTTCGATTTTCCGCACAATAAAATCAGGAAATTTAAGGAGAACCCTGACTCATATGACGTTTGGTCAAATGGTCGAGATTAGTGGCCTCCTGGTAAAGTAGGTAATTTTTTCGAAAACGAAAATGTAACGCGACCTTGAATGCAGTTTTTGCGGTGACTCACTCCCTCGATAATTGGCTCACGGTGCATGTTCTCATTTCAAAATTTGTTTGACAGTTTTTAGTCCACCATACCAATATTGTATGGGGAACTATTAAGGCGCATTTACACAGACCAACTTTCCTTTGATGTTGAAATGCCGACAAACATTTACACGAGCCTTTTGAGCAAAATGTTCATAGAAATGTTCGAGCAAAATCTCGTACAAAAAAAACACACGTAAATTTTGGAGAGAATGTTGAGAAAAATTTGTTTGAAGAATTGGGGGTATAAAAATTTCTTTACAAATTCAAAATATATATTGTTATCGGAATTCATTGAACTTAACTGAAAATAGAAAAACAAAGTTTTGAAATAAGGTATTTTTAATCAAGTGCTTTCCGACGGAAAAACGATTTGATGCCGAAATTTACATTTTACCTCATAAGTAACTTCGATTGATCTGTTTTTTATAGGGGATATGCCAGTATACTTGGAACTTTTTTGGGGTTGTAAGAAAAACGAGAGTAAAAAAAATAATAATTGGCACTTATTTATTGTTGTTGCCTGTAAAATAGAATGATAAAAATTTACGTTTAAAATAATTTCCCTTTATTTTACTTCGTAGTTTAGTCTTTTACAATAATAATTAGGGCAAATTAAACAACCTATATACATTTTATTAAATCTCAAATATATGAACAAAAGCACGTTCGGTGTAAATAATACTAGTTTATTACCCACTTTTACAACCCTACGAACCCGACCCCTGTCTAAAAAATATAATTTAGCAGTAACTTAGTAGACTGTGTCGCTGATCTATCATCCCGCGTTTTGGATTTCGCAGGTAGTAGGCCGGCCACCCTTTTGAATCGCAATTTTTCCCTTTGCATATTGTTGGTTCAGTGTCAGTAATCGACCTTGATTATTACATTAAATTGACAGTAAATATCTATATCTTCACCATTTTCATAAACCTTTTGCTTTTTTAAGCAACCCTTGGGAGCTTAAACTAACTAGGTAAATCTGGTGTGAAGAATTAAAAAACAACAATAAAAGCTAAAGATAGAGTAAAGTTACAAAAATATGTTTTAAAAAAATCCCCCCCCCCATAGTCGTAAGGCCCGGATTACCGCTTAAAAGTGCAATTTTTGAGTTTTTTGCCGATATTTGAAAAACTCAAAATTTTTTTGGAAAAGAAAAATTTTCCGGGTTTTTTTTTTGTCTTTAGGAAAAAACCCTTGGAAATAAAAAAAAAACTCGCAAGAAAATCCCAAAAAAAACCCCGGGCAAAAAAATTCGGGAAATACCCTAAGAAAAAATATTATAAGTAACCCTAATCCATGTGACAAAACTGATAGTAAAGCCAATAATCGCTTGCCGTCGGCTTTTTTTCACAAAAATTTTAAATAAAAGTTGGTGTTCCATTTTTTTAAAGAATTGAGATCACTGATCACTGATGTGAAATTTTATTTATTCTCATCTTTAAAAATATGTTTCCAAAATAGATAGCAATAATTTGCTCAAAAATTTACCCGAACAAAATGTTCAAAGAAAAGCTCAAAAAAATGTTCACGCAAAAAATTTTACATCTTTTGCACGAGCTTTTATTTGAGCATGTTCGTCTGTGTAATTGCGCCTTTAAAATCGTAAAATTTTGACTTTTGTTAATTTTATCAAAAATGAGTTACTAAGGTAGCACCTTATTCGACGCAAAAAAAGTTGTCTGTCGGTCTGTTGCTTAGATTAAAAAGAGACAAGATACCTGACACTTACGGAGACTTTGGTTATATTATTATATGGAACAATGTTTACCTTTCTGTTGTTTACAGTTAACATAACAGTGGCGTACCTACCTACTTAAATATAAATTTACATATGAATTATATTATTAAAATTTTACTATAATATGAAATCCGCAAAATAATTTAAATAACATGCAAAAAATAATTCTGCCAATTTGAGCTTTGGAAGCCTCCTATTAATTTGTCAAACATTAAAATAAACACACTTCATATCACCTGGAACATCAAGAAAAAAAATAATATAATATTACCTACTAGCTAATAATTAGGTTATTGTGTTTGTGAAATATTCCTCTTTCAAGCAAATGCCATTTTAAAATCTCATGTATAGCACAGAGTACCTAGGTAATTGCGGTTAAAGGGGCCTTTTTTACATGGGAAACATATAGGTAAAACTATATGATCCATGACTTAATAACCTACAATAATATAAGTAAGTAATACATCTAACACCTTGTTCTAAAAAGCCAAGTTTTAACTAAAGTTTACTGCTATTGAGAAAACAAACCCAACACATATCAAGAGGGAGTAAACTGGTACATCTTATGCTAATGTGCAAGTTTAAGAATTATATTAAGGTATAATATAATGTAGGTATGTATCTATATTATATACTGTCTAGAGGCAAAAAATTTGTAACCTGAGTAAAGCGAGGAACCAACTTTGATTTTAATTCAAAATTTTTACTATCATTAAAATTATTTCAAAAAGTTTTAGAATTACTGAACATAAAGAAAAATTTTAAAAAATATTCAAGGCATTTTTGTTTTATAGTACCTTATAATAATATACTATATTATCAACGGCTATAAAATGTGGCCTAAATTTCAGTTGAATCAGATTCTTATTATGCCAGCCATAGTGCAATTTCCCCAACAATTTCATACTAAAAGTTAAAATATTAACAAAATAGAGAACATCTTAAACTAAATACATGTACTTATTATCTCCCTTAATATGATTTGATATAAATTGAACAATATACCAGAGGCAAACACTCATCTTTGTATCACAAAGACTTATGCTGTCGCCGTCTAAGTTCGCTGTTGGAGATGACTTAAATTTTGTTATTTTTTTCGGGTAATTAGCAGAAATTTACTTAAACTGACTTCTTCAGTACACAATAAAGCAAATAATGCTTAGGGTATATGGAGACATCTAGGACAGACAAAAAGATTCAAATATCAATTTGAAGGGCGAGCGCAGATGGTAACGGCGGCAGTATAAATCAATCTTAATATTCTGATAAGAGATAGGAATTCAATATTCTTACAAACTTTATTTTATAGTCTTTGAAAATATCTCATTTGCGCATTAACTACTTACTTCATCAAGAGTATGCTTTATTTTATCTTCTTTATAAAAAAAAACATGCATTGAAAATTAAAAAAAAAAACGTATTGGTTGATTTTTTAATCTAAGGATCTACCAATTTAAGTATATTTCATAAACTTTTTTTTATTTATTTGCTTGCTCTCCCTTTCTTTTCAAAACATTCGACGATTTGTTCCAAAATATCACTTTAAATGCACTGAAATACTCTCCTACTAGTAAAAAAAACACTATGAACGTTTTTTGACAAAATGTGGTTTTAAAAAGAATTCCAAACTGCTTAAAAAATCCTGAAATTTTAAAATAAATAACAAGAAATAGCTTATGTCAATAAAAATATCATCCGACCGTCTGCGCTCTGCCGACTGTCCCCGCCCACAAGCCAATCACGACCCAAAGTGGTTGACACAGAATTCTCTGTCCCTATCGTTCTAACGTAGTTTAAAAGGATAGAAAAATAATCGATATTTCTCAACTTTGTTTTGTTTTGATTTTATTTGTAAATAAACAGTGGTTATTATTTCCAAGGAGTTTTCGTTGGACCAGATATCTTGTATCTTTTGAATCTAAGGTCTCTTGTCTGTCTGTATACACGATAACTCAAGAACGCCTTAATCGATTTTAACGAAATTTGGTACAAAAATCCTCTATCGGCTGACTATGAACTGATTAACTTTTGGGTAGGATGCTGGGGGGTTGAAGGGGGGAAAAAAGGGATAAAATATTTAAAAAAAATGTAACTTTTGAACAAAAGCAAGTAGCGATATACGGTTATAAAGTCCAAATTCGTGGGAGCTTTAGTTTCCGAGTTATTTAAAAAAACGTTAAAATATATTTAAAAAAATCATAACTTGAGAAGTAAAGCAGCTATTGATATGCGGTTTTCAGATTTTGGTTTTCGTGAATATTACCCAAAAATTTTGTTATAAGGTTCAAATCTTTCAAAGCTACATTTTTCTAAATATTTTCATTTCCTTTCAACATAAAATAATTGATTGTATGGTGGACTATCCGTGCTTGCTAGCACCAATTTTTTAAATTAAATCCATTCTTCATCTCTGTTGAAAAATAACGAAGAGAGAGCACGGTAAAACCCACTTGCGTCCCACGTTTTCATCCGAAAAGTTGAAAATGTCACGTTAAAAAAATCTAATTTTTATTTTGAATCATTTAGAAACGAATTATTATATAGAAACGACCCCTTTTTTGCTATGTACATTTAATTGTATTTTAAAATAGCACGTTCTGATGACTACTTTGCGGTGGTTTTTTGTTGAACTCATTGAGCTTAGAGATAGAAACTTTATTGTAATCCTACTCAAAACCTGTTAAAGATATTTATAAAGGACCTATGTTTGGTAATTTTTAAAACCAGTGGAGCTCAAATGCTAAATAAAAATACAACAAAATAGGACGACTCATTTATTTAAGAAATCAACAATGTTTCTCAAAGTCGTACCTAACAACTTATTTTTTACTAGCAGCTTTGCCTGCGGTTTTCCCAATTTTTTGTCTGTTTTTATCGCTTTAAATGTCATAAAGCTGCTGTCGTCGCCATACCAGAAAAAGTTTAAAAAAAAAACTTCTTCTCTTCCGTGGATTTGCGGCAGAAAAAACGACTTCGAAAAGACAGACAAAAACAGAAAAGCCCTAACCTCCCAAACATGTAACCTTGAGTCGACCAATAAAAACGTGGAAAGCAAAGTGAGTTTTAGTCTCTATGGGGATAAGTCGGCAGTGTCGGCACTATAGATACGCAAGCGCAGTACATACGGCCGGGTTATCGCTCAAACGTCAATCTGGCCTGCTAGCCAGGGGGCTGATTCTTGAATTGTCGTAATTTTAGGTAAAAACTACGAACTCCAGAAGTTAAAACTTCTGGCACCGCGCTGATGTTCAGAATCCTTTCTTAAAGATTTCCCACCTCCACCCTCCTTCGGTAGTGCAATGAAGGAGCCATGGCTGCCCGTGAGTGCAATGGATAGCACCTTCCAGTAAAAACGGCCTGCCAACAGTTCCGGCTTACTCAGTTCGGCGTTCCCTGCTGGCAGCAAAACTCTTCCTCCAAAGCTTCTTCGGATGAGGGACCCGCTGGTCTGGTCCCTGAGGCTTGGCTGCGCCCGTTTTTGTTACCTCGGTCGCGCTGTCATTGGCCGAACAGCTAAATCCAAATCTGACCAATAGGGGCGACCGGATAACCTGGATTCTACAACACGGCCCCCTGGAAGAACGGGTCAAGCGAAGCACCGCGTAGTGGCCCGTTCTAGAAACCATGAGTAGAATCCATCTTTGGTCCCTCGTATGGCTCGTCACTCCCATTCTCATCCCAAAACCAAATCTGCAAAATCCTGCTCGTAGTAGAGACATCCCAACAACTGAGTAACACTCCAATCCCTTCGGCGTGCATTGCTGAATGCCATTTCACCCGATCCAGAACCATAACGAAGCACCATCTCGGTTTCGGTGGAAAACCCCGCGCGGTGTAGGGATCCGGGAGGAATGTACCCTCCCCCTCGAAAAATCATCGAAAGATCCCCACCAGGGATGCCATGTCGTAATTTTGATAAAAACTACGAACTCCAGAAGTTAAAACTTCTGGCACCGCGCTGATGTTCAGAATCCTTTCTTAAAGATTTCCCACCTCCACCCTCCTTCGGTAGTGCAATGAAGGAGCCATGGCTGCCCGTGAGTGCAATGGACAGCACCTTCCAGTAAAAACGGCCTGCCAACAGTTCCGGCTTACTCAGTTCGGCGTTCCCTGCTGGCAGCAAAACTCTTCTTCCAAAGCTTCGTCGGATGAGGGACCCGATGGTCTGGTCCCTGAGGCTTGGCTGCGCCCGTTTTTGTTACCTCGGTCGCGCTGTCATTGGCCGAACAGCTAAATCCAAATCTGACCAATAGGGGCGACCGGATAACCTGGATTCTACAACAGAATTTTGGGACATGGTCGTCTGGGAACGTTCACATCCTTCATTTCGACCAATAAGAAGGCTCAGAAGTTGCCAAGCTTGTACGGTGCACGCGCAAAGCTGACTTGATTATCGTTTTTCAAGAGCGCCCGTTCTCCTGCTCCTGTGTAGGAACGTTCCTTCGATACAAGGCAATCTTATGAGATTCGGTCGTGGTCGGATAGGTTTCGGATAACTCGTGATTTTAAAGCCGGTTATTGGTGCATATCAAGGAGGGGGATCGTTCCCGTGCGATTTTTCCTACGAAATTCAAGAATCAGCCCCCAGGTGGTATTGACTGATGAAATGGGCGCAAATCCGCAATGTTCGCAAAAATAAAGTTGAAATAAAAAAAATTGACTACCCCGGCAAAATTAACGCATAATTTGCTATACCTGCCTCAAATTATTCCTCAAAGTCTTAATATTTTTTCTTGGTATAAAGTTGTTTTTAAAGTCTGATGACAATATATGAATAGTTTTTTCAAACAGATGATGATGATAATTCATCTGTGCGTCTGCCAGTCTAGCCACTATTCACCGCGACCACTAGCGGATCTATTGTGGCTCACTTTTGAGATTGTTTGTTGCTACTAGAGATGGGTAAATCGATCATTTTGTACTGAGCAAATCGATCAGTGATTCGTTTCTAGAATGATCGAATTTTTTCAATCGATCAACAATCCTACAATCCTATGACTCCCTTATGATTCCTAATAAGGATGAAACAGGTCTGTAAAAAATGCTTTGTCCGTTATGACACACTTTTAATGAAAAGAATGCCAAACAAAAAAAACAACTTTCATGTGAAATATGCCTAAAAAACAAATAAGTAACCTAATTTTCACGAAGGTTTTTTTGTTTTGTTTAATTCATTCATTCGCGTTTTGAAACGACTGCACGCTAGGCAGCTAACCTACACGATTTTTTTTTCGGGAGATCTTTCCACATTTTTGATTTATCGTTCTTGCGCTAGAAAGCAATTTCCAAAAATTCTCATAAATTTTTCATAGAAAATTCTGCTTTTTCGACGCTATTTTCGCTTTTCCTTCCTCCCCTATCATTTTTCTTTCGAAAATTTTTTGATTGATTCTTCATACTTACATCTT
Organism: Oxystoma pomonae; assembly: GCA_963921995.1. Classification (NCBI taxonomy): domain Eukaryota; kingdom Metazoa; phylum Arthropoda; class Insecta; order Coleoptera; family Brentidae; genus Oxystoma; species Oxystoma pomonae. The sequence continues at coordinate 85,156,447 of OY998169.1, read as the reverse complement.
TAATTCTGAAGAAAATTGAAAAATTCCGGAAACAAACCCTCATGTCATCTTATTCAAAAATATTGTTTGTAATATCCTGTTCAGCAATGGGAAAAAAATAACAGGGTATAGGGAAACATGCTGTCAGAATGCCTTGTAGCAATGGGTAAAAAAATACATTATTCTTTAGGAAAAAAAAACCTTATAATGTTCTTGTTATGTACCTAATAACCTTTTTTAAACAGCAGAAAACAAAGGTAAAAGTAAAATGAAAAAAAAATTGTATAGTTTTTAATGTAACATTTGGTCAACAAAAATTGTTTAAATTTTTTAATATGCCCAATCATTTCCCTTGCATGTAGGCGTTTTTTGTTTTTAAAAACGTGGATTTTCTAGTTTTAACCATTCCTATACCCTGCGCAAACAAAATGACATCGGGATTTTCCACCCACCTGACCCTGATTCAATTAGGTACTGGAAATCAGCGATATCGTATTCCAGCAAAGTGTTTGTATTTCTCCATTTATCAATCCACTTTATTCCATATTAAATAATCATTTCCAGTTAGAATCGGACAGATCAATGAATAAAACGCCATTCGAGAGCACACGAGTGAAAAATCGGATAGTTGGCTTGTATTGGCATGTCATAGTTTACGAATATAGCAGTAGTAGTAGTAATAGTATAGGGGAGGCCCGTTGGCCTGGCCCTACTTCCGCTACAACTCTCTCTCCGCGCCTCCCTGTCTTCTTTACGAAGTGCAGCTCTTCTTCCTCTATCGTGGGAAATCCCCACTTCAGCTGGCTTGATCTGGCATATGCATCGCACTCTGCTATTAAATGCTGCGCCGATTCCTCTTCGAGTCCGCAATCGGGACACACGGGATCTCATGCTACCCTCATTTGCGTCAGATATTTTTTCAGCCAATTGTGCCCAGTCAGTATCCCTGTCAGCAGTCCAACGTCCTTTCTATTCCTTCCTACACTCAGACTCTTGCCTCCAGGACGTCTTAAGTTCATTGTTCGCCCATTTGTGGAGCTTACTCTGTACCTGTTCCTTGTTAGTCCCAGAAGAGGTTCCAGTCCAATGCATTGGGTTTCGGCCCCTAGTCTGGCAAGTTCGTCCGCTTTCTCATTCCCTGGTATTCCCTCATGACCTAGGACCCACATCAGTCCGTTACCCTCTTGTCTTGAGTCAGTGTTTGCAGGTCTTCGTTTACGCATATAACTATAAGATACTATAAGGGCCATGCCTTTGCATTTTCTGAAAAAAAAACTTATCTGGGCGCGAGTACACTGTGTCATAATCCCGGCCAATACGACCTACATAGAAGGCGTGGGATCAACCCGAAATAAAAACAATATGGCGCCGTCTTACGTTTCTGTTTGACATTAGTCTATTTGTTTACATCGCGAAATCGCGTCTTCGAGATACTTTTTTAACGAGTTTTTATTGATTATTTTTATATTTTAATATTCCGAATGGTTTAAAAATGTTTGTTGTATGAGTATTTACAGGTAATTTAGAGTTTCTTAATCGTATAAAGTATGCGTTGTTAAGAGTTTGTCCCGAAATCCACTAATTTTTGCAGGATTTACAGTGCATTTATAAATCTTGTGATGGTATAATAAAATTGTTTGTATATCTTTTAGCAATGTCCACTACGTGCTGTGTGCCAATTTTTCAAAGCAATTACAAGAGCCAAGGTTCATCAAGTGTTTCTGTTTTCCAAATTCCAAGAAATGAAGAACTTACAAAGAAATGGAAGAATGCCATAAAACGAGAAACCTTTGTTCCTAGCAAGCGTACATGTGTAAGATACAGGTGAAAAAATACACTGAAATTAGGGTACTGAAAGTGTTTTTTGTTAGGTGTGTGAAGTGCATTTTAAAACTGATAAAGTTGAACGTTCAACCAAATAACAGTGGCGATCTGTTGGAAGTTCCTTTATTAAAGCCTCGTTTAAAGACCGGTAAGTTATTTTTGAGCTACATGTTTCTTATTCTTAAGTTTTTTTTGTGTACTAATGTACTAAAATTAATGGTGCAAAAGCGAGCAATATTTTTGGCATTTTTTTAAAAACTGCTGTGTACTTTTTAGAGGGTAGTGTATGTGTAGAGAGATGATACATCGAGAAAAAATAAAGTCAATTGTAAACGAAACTAGGAAAATAATATACGTACTGCAGTAAAAAAAAATTGGTTAGTATCAACTTTAAAAATATTTTAAAGCTATTTTTAAAAAGGATTTTTTTTTGGGAAATTAAAAAACTGAAATTTTACAGGATGATATTGTACGTTTCATACAAAGTTATAATAAAAACTCAAAATTTTAAATTTTTTCCACTAGGTACCCGGTTTTATTTATTTTTATTTATTATTTAGTTTTTTTTAATGTGGATGCTTTGCTATACTATGAGTGCCTACATAGTTCGAAATTTAAGGATAAAAGATTATTATTGATGTGTTCATGATTAAAAAGATAAAGCTACGTTATAGTTTAATTTTTATTAACTTTTTTGTGAGCCAATATAAAATATTCTTTTTGATTCTTTTACAAAAATACATAATTGTCCTTTTGGAATTTTTCCAAGGATTAAAAATACATATAAATGTTTGTTATATTTTTGATAAAATAAAGGCAATCTGACAAATCATAAGAAGGGTTTTTAAAAGACACTTAAAACAAGGTTTCCCTCACCTTTCTAAGTAGATTTTCTGATCCCTATCAATAGCGCCAAAAATCATGAATGTAATCTCTAAAAATTCGTCTAGCTCAAAAAGAACTGACCCTATAATTTAAAAGAATTAAAGTTTAATGTTAAAACTTTAATTCTTCACTTCACACCATAAAGCAAAAATTTAAAATTTCCGCTATTTGCCCATTTAAGGCAGTGTTGTGTGCAAACGTAAGTGGCGGCCATTTTGAATCCGATTCTTGGCCTTTTGTGGAGGTGGTATTGTCTCGGCAAATTGTAATTTTTCCGGGATCTAAAAGCGAGCAAGCTGAGATTTTGCATAAATGTAGGTTACCACTGGGAAGCTACAGATTTGCACCATTCTCACCCCCTTAACTTCGGCGCCATCTTGAATCAAAGGGTTAAATCGGTTTTTCGCTTCGTTAATTTTGCACTAGAAAAAAAATCAAAAAAACATTTTGTACGATACGGAAAGACAATACCTACAAAACAACGCCTTTCAAAATTATCGTAACTTTTTTGTCCATAGATTTCCAATATTTCAACAAAATGAGCATAAAGATATAATTTTTTTCGCTATTTCTAACTTCCTGTCACTCTAATTGAAAAAAAATTCAACAAAAATTGTAGAGCAGCAAATTCTCTACATTTTATGTTCGAACATTTTTTTCTTAAACTAATTGTCTTTGTTGTACACCGCGCCTGTAGTCGCTCTGCGCACGATTTAAAAATCGCTGGAGGACGAGGATCCGTTATACCTTTTTATGGCCGTTTTTCGTCATTTGTTTACATCAGTCATGTGATAATGTTGACATATGTATTTTAAAAAATATATCAAAATGTGTTTATTTATTTATTACTTCCCTTGCTTGCGTCGCTCTGTCTGTCGGTCTGTCTGTCGCCTACTTTGTAGCTACTCTAACTCAAAAACTCCTTCACTAATCATAACAAAATTTTACATATTGATTACTTTTGTTGACGCGCAGACCCCTATTGTTTTTGAACATTCTCCTAGTAGACCCTTCGGAGCTACCTCTCTCTCTACATCCCTAAAAAGAAATATTTATTTTTTACCGTGTGATACCTCCTTGGAAAAGTCCGTGCACCCTAGAAAAGTCTAGATACATCCTGGAGAAGTCTGAAAAGACTCTGGAAAAGTTTGGAAAGACCCTGGAAAAGTCCGGAAAGACCCTGGAAAAGTCTGGATATACTCTGGAAAGGTCTGAGCAGACCTTGGAAAAGTCTGGAAAGACCCTGAAAGTCTGAATATGATCTGGAAAACTCTGGAAAAATATTGGAAAAGTCTGAATACACCCTAAAAAAGTCTGGAAAGACCCTGGAAAAGTCTGGATTCAATCTGAAAAAGTCTGAAAAGACCCTTGAAAAGTCTGGATACACTCTGGAAAGTCTGGAAAGACCCTGGAAAAGTCTGGATATACCCTGGAACACTCTGGAAAGACACTGGAAAAGTCTGGATACACTCTGAAAAAACCTGGATACACTGTGAAAATCTCCGAGTACACCATAGAAAAGTATAAATACAACCCTGAACAGTGTAGATACATCCAACAAAAGTCTGGATATACTCTGGAAAAGTCTGACCAACCCAATCCAACCCATGTATATATGAGCTCGTATATGAGTAGCGGTTTTTTATATAATATCTGTTCTTCTGAGCGAGGGAAGTTTTGGAGTAAACCTTTACTCGATTTATTTTTTCTTATGATTCTAGCGAGTTTTGACAAATATTAAGTGAACTACGTCATGCATTCCACTTATTGAACACTACCAAAGTATTGAACACTACCTGTGAATAATTTTAGCCAAGTGTGCGCACATAGAATGACAAATGCATCGAAACGCCACGCCATCTGTGTGTACGCCTCCGGTTCATGTATTATTGGCGAATGCGCAATCAATCTAGCAGAAATTACCTAATATGGGTATAACAAAAAAATTAAAAGTAAGAATAATAGAAAATTTACAATAAAAAATATTTAGGTTGCTAATTTTTTTGGTAAAATATTTGAGGAATCTGTCATTTCTTCTGCAGTTAGCGTATATATGTCCTACCAGTGGAAGTATTTGGGTTGACCCGTCTTAAAAGAGAATTTTGATCTATGACCAATATATCAGCTTTTGGCTTTGGAAAGTAAAAAGACGGAGAGGGACCATGAGGATGTAAAAAACTAACTTTTAATTCCCTGCTTTCTATATTTTTGCCAATGATACATCCCATCCACCAAAGACAGTCATAGTTTATGGTTACAAAACCGGAGTCGATGTTTTCAATTTCTGTGTTTCATTACTGAGGGGGATAATCGAGTGCAATTTTTGAGTCCCAGGTATCGATTGTGCTTCCAGGTATCTTTTTTCCAAAAACTTTTCATGTTGCTGGTAGTCATTTAATGAACAATATTTAAATGTTATACCAGGAATGTTTTCTGTTGCAAATTTAAAAAGATCTTCGGGGGTCATAATCTGTTCATTATATGGTCTCTGCAGACTTGCTTTAGCAGCCAACCTTTTTACGGTGCCTCCCAGTCCATCGCATGCACTCTTCCCGTGGGAGGTGGCAAAAAAATTCCATTCTGCTTTAATTTTAAATTCCTCGAGATGGTACGCAATATTAACAAAAATTTTTTTATTTTTATACTGTGCGGCACAGCCGTCTGAAAAATAGATAATTTTGTCTAAATTATCAATTTGCCTCTTTAGTTCAGGCATAAGGTGGCTTAAAAAAAGATGAAATGCCACAGTGTTGTGTACCAAACAGTCTGAAATAAATATATAATTTAAATGACCCAGTTTTCCCTCATGAGTTTTGTAATATATTACAAAAGGATGTAGGGTTGCCTGGCTATTTGTCCAGTGATAGGACTGCACTTCATCCTGCAAAATAAATGAATAATTTTCAGCGAAGTCGTATGTGATTAGTGCTTCCCCCTTTTTTAAATTCTCAGTTCCTGGGCATATCTCACATTTGTCCAAAAAGCAGTGATCTTGGGTGGAGGGGAGGACAATTGAAGAAATACTCAAAATTTTGCAGGAATAAACAAGTTTGGAAAAACCTTTTATGTATCTTATTTACAAGACTGGGAGCAATTGACAAGTTTTTAGATATAAAGAGTAAATATCAAAAAATGTATGGTTTTTTCCTGCAAGGTTTTTTATATTATTTAAAAAAAAATAGAACCAATAACTTCTCCATCCTGAAATTTTCCAAAAATATTTAAAAAATACTGAAAAAAAAATAGTATTTTTTTGAAAAAAATTCAAAATGTTGTTTTCAAGATTTTTCAAAAAAAAAAATATTAAAAAATATTAAAAAAAATTAAAAAAAAATAAAAACAAAAAAGTACATGGTGATACACATCGTTAAAAAGGTCTTTAAAAAACCTTCAGAATAAGCTATAACTCGCTTCTCTCGCTCGCTCGCAAGTTTTTGGATGAGAAGAATAAGTGTACCAAAAATCATCAAAATCGGAGATGGTCAAAACGAAAAGTGCGTTTTTTTTGGTTGATTTGATATGGTGGAAATTTTCCAAAAATATTAAAAAAATACTGAAAAAAAATAGTATTTTTTTGAAAAAAATTCAAAATAGTGTTTTCAAGATTTTTCAAAAAAAAAAATTAAAAAAATAAAAAAAAAATTAAAACAAAAAATTACATGGTGATACACATCGTTAAAAAGGACTTTAAAAAACCTTCAAAATAAGCTATAACTCGCTTCTATAGAACCAATAGTTTTTGAGATATTGCTATTTTTGTAAGTGCCTGTCAAGGGCATATTGGTCAATTTCTTTATTTTCAATTCAATTGGATTTTTAAGTTTTTGGATGAGAAGAATAAGTGTACCAAAAATCATCAAAATCGGAGATGGTCAAAACGAAAAGTGCCTTTTTTTTGGTTGATTTGATATGGTTTGACCCAAAAGCTTTAAGTTTTTTTTAATAAAAATTTTTATAATTTCTATGAAATAAGTGCCAAGGTTTTTACGTGACCACCCAATATTACCATTAATATTATCCGACTAAACCAAACAAGCGCGCTGACATATTTACGGCAAAAATTTAAACTACGCATATGTGTTTGAAATTTATCTCGCAGTTTTTTGGCGCTTTTCCGTGATTTTCGTTAGCCGTCCATTAATCAAGCGAAAAATTCCTGTCGGCTTATTCACAAAATGCATCCGCGGCTTGGCAATATTTACGGAAAACTGACAAAACTATGATGATTTTACACCGATTATAACGGCAACCCATCAATTCTAGTTTATAACAGTATAGAGAGATAATTCTAACACTGAAAATATTTATATTTTCACAATAGGGCATCAAATTCGGCGGTTAAATTTTTTGGTAACATGCTGGTAAGGTGCGGAATGGCTCCAGAAAAATGCCACCGGGCAAAGAAAGCGCTTTATGCCTTCTTGTGTTGTAGTAATCTTTAATATAAGTATCGTTAAAGAAGAGGTTAAAAAACCTCCAAATCAGTTACTTCAACCGAAAAGAAACAAAAGATCAAAAGATCTTGGGTGGAAATAACGAAAATTCAAACTTGGATGAGCATCCCACAAGGAACACACAAAAGATCAAAGCGAAAAGAGAAATGATTAAACGATGTTTCGCCCTGGGTAACCAGCGTGGGCTCATCAGTAGTTTCACTGGTCACCCTCCACTATACATCATTAAACACCATCATACACTTTGATTTCCAACCTTGAACCACTCACAAATAGGCATCGTTCCGCACTGGTACTTACTTATCCAAGTTACCTGATACGAATTCGTCCTGGCGTGTTAATATTTCCAGTAGGATTATGCTCCTAAGGCAATTAAAACAAAGAAGAGGTTAAAAATACCTCCAAATCAGTTACTTCAACCGAAAAGAAACTAAAAAACAAAAGATCAAAAGATCTTGGGTGGAAATAACGAAAATTCAAACTGGGTAACCAGCGTGGGCTCATCAGTAGTTTCACTGGTCACCCTCCACTATACATCATTAAACACCATCATACACTTTGATTTCCAACCTTGAACCACTCACAAATAGGCATCGTTCCGACGAATTCGTATCAGGTAACTTGGATAAGTAAGTACCAGTGCGGAACGATGCCTATTTGTGAGTGGTTCAAGGTTGGAAATCAAAGTGTATGATGGTGTTTAATGATGTATAGTGGAGGGTAACCAGTGAAACTACTGATGAGCCCACGCTGGTTACCCAGGGCGAAACATCGTTTAATCATTTCTCTTTTTCGATTTGATCTTTTGTGTGTTCCTTGTGGGATGCTCATCCAAGTTTGAATTTTCGTTATTTCCACCCAAGATCTTTTGATCTTTTGTTTTTTATAAGTATCGTTCATACAAGGCATAGTCTTAGTCTTTGGTTTAATTTTTGTTACAGTCTTAATCATAAAAAAGTTAAAACCACTGTTTCTTATGTTTAAAGTTAAAACCACTATTTCTTATGCTTTGTCAAAGGCTTAGTCACAGTCCTAAGAAAAAGTTGGCAACTTTCAACTTTTATAACTAAAATTACGACTATTACTATAACAAATATAAGTGCGCGTGCGCGAGTTCCAAATTGCAAGTATGGCGCCCATCTATGTTGACAGGAATGAAATCAATATTTTCAAAAATTTTATACAGGCAAATTAAAAGGCAAAAACAAGTTGCTAATTGTTTTGTAGGTTCCAAAAAAAAACTGTTTCTATTAAACCTTATTTTCTTTGAAAACAAACTACAAAAAATAAAAGTAAACAAAACAAAACATCAAAAAAGTGAGGTTAGATGCACTTGCTTAGTGATTGTTATGACTATAACAAAGACAAGTATGAACAGTGAGGAATTTTTAAGACTAAAACTATAACTAACACTATAACAAAACCAAATACTAATCAAGTGACTAAGCCTATGCCTTGTATGAACGATCCTATACACTCGAGGGGTCATCAGCTGCAGACAGTACGTGTACAAATTGTTGACAATACTTTAACAATACTTGACAGTACTGGACAATACTGGAGACAATACTGAACAATACTTAACAATCCTCGACAATACTTAATCATACCTGACAGTAGTCGCGACAATACTTTCAAACAAACGAAAATATGAAAAAAAATTCGGAAACCAATGTAACCGAAGAAAATTAATAGCATATTCTATAAAGACAGGTACTACGACACTGAGATATTTCTCTTGTTTTTACCTCGGTTTTTATTACTGACTGACGCTATAAAGCCAGACGCTCTATCTTTGTTTACAATGGCCTTGCATTAGGCGCGTTTCTGCGAGCTTAACATAGTTACTGTTATTTTCTCTTTCTAAATGTATTCGTCTAAGAGAGATCCAACATACTACACCATCACAAAAAATACCCGCCTTTACACCCTTCGACCCCGCATATCTGTCAGGGGATAACCATCTCAAAAAGGTAGTTAGACAGCGGGGTCGAAGGGTGTACAGGCGGTATGCTCCCGGTATGCTGGGTCTCTCTCAGACGAATGTATTTAGAAAAAGAGAATATTAGTAACTATGTTAAGCTCGCAGAAACGCGCCTATTGTAAACAGAGGGAGAGGGAGAAAGCGCTTGGAATGTCAACTCAAAAACACCCTTTATTTTCCATGCATAGCGCGCGCAACCAAATCGCCGCCGAATATAGTCGAGTTTCTCGCCAATATTTTGTTATTATGGTCGATTTTTGTTTACCTAGTTGACCGAGCAGCTAATGTGATGTATATGTGTTGTAAGATATTTTTAGATTATTTTTTTTTTGATAATAGAGGTTGAGTTTAAACAAACATAATTAGCCCATTTATCTCTAGTAGATACAAAGACTGTTAAACAATTACTCCTTTGCTTCAACAGGTAGATATTTAAATATAAGCAGCGGAAATTCAAAAATGTCGAGGCATTAGCCAGAGGAGTAGTTGTGTTTACTAGAGAGAAATGGACGAATTGTGGTTTGTTAATCTTACCGCTTTTTATCTTTAACGATGGTATGATAGATAGATCAAGGAGCAGATAACCTTCTGTCTTTCTTTTATTGATGGTAATTTTTTAAAAATTATAAAAAATATTCATGACAATACCTTAAAAAGCTTACCAATACTTGATAATACCTGACAATACTGGACAATACAGGACAGTACTGGACAATAATAGAGGCAATACTGGACAATACTAGACAATACTGGACAATACCGACAATACTTGACAATACTAGACAATATTTAACAATACTGGCCAATACTTAACAATCCCGGACAATAATTGACAATATTTCAGCTCTCGACAGTAGGCGTACAAATTTTTAATCAGCTGTTGACCCCTCGTATACACTCGATTCCAAATTCAACAGGTACAATTTTTTGACACTGTCAATGACATTTATTTTTATAGGTCTGTCATTAATCACGTGATGGTCCTTTAAAAATGGTGGGTCAACACCGTTCTCAACTAAAAAGCCAGTTAACTCATTTTCGTTTTAGTATCCTTTAGCCTATGATCGGCGCCATATTGACACCAAACTGACAGAAAATCCATGTTTTACTTGTCAATTTGGTTATAAAAATTGCAGCCACATTAGGCTAAAGGACACTGAGGAGGTAGGACTTAACAGGCTTTATAGTTTAAAACGGTGTTGGGTGGGTGTAGGGTAAACAAAGCGATTTTCCACAAGACGTAATGCTAATAAAAATAAAATTTTTGGGAAAGTGTAAAAAGAAGCAGATCAAACAAAGTAACTATTTTATAGAGTGATCCTTTCTGAATCGGGGAAAAACTTTCTGGGAAAGTGGAAAAAGAAGCAGATCAAACAAAGTAACTATTTTATAGAGTAATCCTTTCTGAATCGGGGAAAAACAAGCATTTTGGCGAAATGTTAGAAATAAACTCAAAATTCGCAGTTTAAAGAGACAATGTTTATCTGTGTCGCACTTGCACAGCGTGGATAGGCATTGTCTCTCTCAGTTCAGGCTGAAGATCGGGCCAGATCGGCTTGAAGAGAGACAGTTGTGCTATCTGATTTGAGAGAGATGACGTTATCTGTAATTACACGGGTGCGACAGAGATAGGTAGAGAGTCATTCCCACTTTTATTTGCGAATTTTGAGTTTATTGTTAAAATTTCGGCAAAATGCCTGTTTTTCCCCGATTCGAAAATGATTACTCTTATGGAAAAACGGTTTGTTTACCCTTACACCGGCCATATTATTTTTGTTAGACTTTTCTATTTAGCTCCTGTGTACAGTAGGGTGAGCAACAAAATTCGATTTACGATTTTTGTCAATGGTAAGCCAAAACACTCACTGTTCAAAAATGTATAACTTTTTAATTTCGTAATTTATGATTGAATAAATAATACCAATATTTGGAGAAAGAACGTGCTTTTCGAGTTTGTTTATTGTCTTATAAAAAAACAAATTTAAGGGGGGGGGGGGGGGTAAAAACTACACATTTTTTAAAAAATGTCTGCCACTTTGGATTTTTAAAGGTGAATTTGAATAAAAAATGCGCTTTGTCCAATTAGTTAATCTAAAAAAATGTTAATCAAATTTTGTACGATGAAAGTTTAAGCATGTTCCCCGAACCATTCTTGCGATTTTGCATAATTTTAAGTTTTTTACATAATTTTACGTATCCTAAAAATGTTTAATTCACGGTAAAAATTATCGATTATTTTAAATAACTAAATAAAAACAAAATATATATTTTTTTTTCTGAAAAACCACGCGAATAGTCTGTGGGGGGATACCAGAAGCCTCCGCTGTGCAAAATTTTGTTAATTTTTGAAGTACGGTTTATCTGTTTAACTAAACGAACTGTTTTTAAAATTCAAATTTCCAAAAAGCCTAAATTTTAGGTACAGTCGTACTTTTTTAGGCTTTAAAGATGAAAAAACACTATAAAACATTCAAAAAAATCTCAAAATTTTGTCATATTCTAATGAAAATAATTTTACTGCTTAAGGGTTAAAAAATTGTGTGACAGAGCTGCATTAAGTTAGAAACACACGATGCATCTTTTTCATGCGTCAATTTTTCTAATAACAAGGAGGAGACACAATCTGCTTGCGTTTTTTTTTATCTTGTGAAAGCTAAATTTGATGCATAGAAAAGTTGCACACTGTATTCCTAGCTTAAGGCAAGACAAAAATACTTTTTAGAGAACCCTTAAAAAAAATTGGACTACTGGAACTATGTTACACGCCGTGCTCTTAACACTTTTACAACTAATTTTAGGTTGGTTTCCACTTTAATAGCCCGTCATCGTGATTAACAGACGCATGTTTATTTGCCGGTATGTTGTTTTGACATTCTCGACGAGTCTCCCATAAATCTCTTAAATTATCAATAAAACTAAAAAGTTTACATTTTAAAATATCTTGCTCTTGCACACTAAGACTTTATCCTACTTTTAAAACGTCTTTTGGCGTGCCTGGACCATAGATTAAGGAACTATAGATCCGTCACTTCACCCTTCCCGCCAATAATTACTTTTCGCGAAAAGTGCGGTTATGTTTCCGCGTGCAAAGGAACTGCCAACATAATAATATTTAGGTTGGCAATATTCTTTCTAGAAATCTGCAGCTCCTCCTCTTACCCCTTCTAGGGTTCTCCGTCAAAAGTGACAGAATGTCGGTTATGACTCATAACTTATGAGTTCCATTTTGAAAACTGAGGTTTGCCAAGGTTTTTAAAAAGTGATTTTGTGATTGTTCATGTTCAAAAAATTGTGATTTTATCCTTCGATTACAATGGCTGAGAAACAAAGAGTTAGAGTGTGTTGTATTCAAAGCTGCGGAGACTGTGCCATGATCCCAATAAAAAAACGGGGAGACATCGTTTCCCCAAAGGCAATCTTGTAATTTTTCAGAAGTATAGTGAAGCCGTTAAACGCGAATAAACTAAGTGCTGATGAAATATATAACAGATTTTACGTGTGTGATAAATATTTTGCTCCAGAGGACATTTTGCAGACTGGAGGCAGAGGTCTTAGAGAGTGATGTCCCACACTTGCATTTGGACTGCATTTAACTATTTATACCTATGTGTTAAAACAGCTTTTCCTTATTTCATCAAGTTTAGTATGGCTAATTTTTGTGGATATCAATAATAAGTTAGAAAATGCGACACTTTTGTATTCCAAACCAGGGGTATTAATATTATTTACACCAAGACTTTTTCTAATGTGTGGGTTTACCATAAATTGCCCCACATATACAGTAAAATTTTTTTGAGATTAAAATAATTTTTTTCTGTTTCACAAATTTAGTTTGGAATACAAAAGAGTGGCATTTATTGTTTTTTATGTACTAAAAACAAGATATAAACATTTTAAAGAAAATTATTTAATTTTTAAAAAAGCACAGACAAGATCATATTGTAATATTTTCTTTGTTGTGAAAAATATAAACTAACATGTTTCGAAATATGCCATAATCTTTTATAATAAAACAACCAAAGGTTTTGTACTACAAGTGCATTATTATGGGTAATTTGTATTTATTTTTTAAAAATATGCTTTTTTATTTTAACTTAACATAAGTAACAATTTTGTTTTGTGCCTAGTAAAAAAGCATATTTTTAAAAACTAAACATAAATTGCTTGCAAAGAAAGAACCCTACACAAATTACATTCGAAATGGCTATTGGCTAAATGTCATAATTTTTTTATATGTTGTAGTACTCAATAAACAAAGCACAAAAATAAAAAACCGAGATACGGAGCAGCTTTCTGAGATATGGAGCTTTAAAGTTGACGTGTTTTAAGGCTATATCTTTGGACATGTTCTAATTTTTTTTTTCACAACTTTGTAGATTACCGCCAAAATAAAATAATTCGTTTCTGTATTTGTCCTGAATGAAACACCCTTTCCATCCAAGTAAAAATGTTCTTATATGGGTCCTTTGGTACCACCAACCAACCGGCGGTAATCAACAAAGTTGTGAAAAAAAAACTTGTACCATGTCCAAAAATATAGCCTAAAAACACGTCAACTTTAAAGCTATATATCTCAGAAAGTAATACTGCTCCCTATCTCCTTTTTATTTTTGTGCTTTGTTGATCGAGTACTACAAAATATGAAAAAATTATGACATTTAGCCGACAGCCATTTTCAATGTAATTTGTGCAGGGTCCTTAAAAAAAAGCGAAATTTAAGCGAGCACCATCTAGTGGTCATATTACAAACTAACAAAAAATCGATAGTACGGTTATCGCGAATTTAACCGTGAGTCATCTAGTGGTCGTATTACAAATTAAAAAAGAAAAATCAATATAAAAGTATGGTTATTGGTCGCGTGCATATCTGCGCAGACTCGCCAAACTCCAAATAGTTCCGAACCGTTTAACACGTAACTGTCGTATCTATTGTAGCTCCTTAACCTATGGCCTGGACGTACCGTAACCGTAATAAATAAACGAAAGCAACTCTCCTAATCAAGTTAGCCTAGAAAAAGTACCCCTCGGGGCAAGGCCAATCCCGATTTTTACTTTAGTTATGAAAATTTTTAGCGTCCTTGATCGTTATAAATATCTTGACAGATAGCGGGATTAGGACATGTAAAAGAAATTCTTAGTTTTCTTGAATGGCCAACGTTTCGAACTTTTATAAGAGTCTCTCACATTAAGACTAGCTTTTTGTCCATTATCAATACATTCTGTTGGGTTCATTTTTTTAAAATGAATACTTAAAAATTATTAACACTATGTGTTTTTTGTTTTATTTTAATTATTTACTATACACTGAATGTATTCAATAACAACAAACAGCATCGAGCCAAAATAAAATGGAGACGGAGACTCTTAACTTAAATCGCCTTGAAAAAGACTGCCATAAAGGGTCGAAACGTTAGCCATTTAAGAAAACTAAACAGTGGGATTTACTAAGATCTAAAATTTACACCTGTGAGGGGTACTGAATTTTAAAACCAATTTTCAGTACACTTACCCATAGAGAAAAGACACAAAGTTTTTGATTATTATATATTGTTATTGCAAAATACCACTGAAAAACTGCTTTTTCTCTCAAAATATACCATATTTTAGGAGAAAATGCCCAAAATGGTGAATACGCCAAAAATTTGGCACCTAATAGCTTCATTATCTGTGTTTGAGGTTATAAAGTTGGTGATTTTTTAGACAAACTCTGGGAGGTGGTTTAAATTTATAGCCCCCAGAAAGGATTGTTTTGTGGCAACTGGTAATAAGGATTAATTTACCTTATTTAATATCCCAAGTTGTTCACTAACCAATAAAAATCCTCCAATTTTGTCCTGAAAAAAGCCATATTTTGAACCCGTTTTCATCACAAAAAATATATTTATGAGGGCACTATGAGGCAAAAACAAACATAAGTGAAGGTCACTGATTATGCACGAAAAATGTACCAAACAAAAAACCCAAAACCACTATATTCATTTATTAACAAACTGAAATTAAAACATTGAGGCAATCTAAAAACTCAGTCAAGAAAACTATCCTTACTCAAGCCAAGGTAAGAGATCCGAACTCGCTGTTTTTGATTTGAACGCAGCTAATATTTTGAAACTGACATTTCGACAGTGACAGAAACGTAACCAAAACTGGCATTTAGGTTTTTTAATACATTTCATAAGTAAAAACGCCTCTTAAATAAATACCAAATTAATCAACACCTTATTTTATTATTACCCATCTAAATCGTGCTGTGACATCAGTATTAATTAGAAAAATTAATTAATAAGGGTAAGTTTTAATTAGAGTGACATATAAACCCAATTTTAATTTGTTCTACTATTTAAACCCGGCGTGGGTTTAAATTTTTTAATTTTTTTGAGTTGAAAGTTGAAACTTTCTTCTTAAATCCAACAAAAGGTTAGGTTGTCTTGAAATGATTATTCAATAAACAAATTTATTAAAATTCTTCTTATAAATCCAACTACGTCCAAAACTCATGGAGGGTTGTTTTAAAATGCTTAAAATTAAAAATTTCACTTGAACTTAGGACCGTTCTAAAATAGACTAAACCCTTTTAGTAAATCCCACCTCACATCTTTTAGCCGTCCTAAACTTATTATTTTCTTTGTTTTTCAAAGGTATTATTGGGCCATTGTTGGAATACTACTCCGTACACGTATGACCTATAACGTGTTTAAAACAAAGCCACTGACTATTTATGACATGTTCTGAACGAGGTTGATCATGGGATGACTGAACAGCTGACTGCGGTCGTTGCGTACGTCACACTTCCGGTAAAGTACCATTTCATCAACTTACTATTTTGATACACACTATGTCAAGCCTTAAAACAAACGTGTCATGACTGACTAAGTGCATATTAAATATAGGCCGAAAGAACACACCACATAAAAAGTCTTTCATAATAATTTTACGAGCATTTATTCGCGGCGCGCCTCAAGGTCCCAACCTTGGCCTCGCATATTGCATTAATACGGCTTATTTATGATGTATTTTACTTTCTTTCACGTCGCGCTTCGTGTGTAGGTCGCGCATTTCTTTTATTTTTTTGCTCAATCATAA
This sequence comes from Oxystoma pomonae, assembly GCA_963921995.1. NCBI lineage: Eukaryota > Metazoa > Arthropoda > Insecta > Coleoptera > Brentidae > Oxystoma > Oxystoma pomonae. The sequence continues at coordinate 85,140,241 of OY998169.1, read as the reverse complement.
AATCCGGTCGGTCCGGAGCACCGACAAAAAAACAAATTTAGGGGCGGATACGGCTACTTAAAAAATGTTGATTGTGTAATTTAATTTTTTTTCCAAAAACCATGCCGCAGGCGACAATAATTAGTATTTTTGTACCTCGATCAAAAAGTACAGCTTTATTAACGTCTGCAATGTGTAAATAACAGGCTGAAGCGTTAGCCGAGGGCTGTTACACCAGAGTATAACAAACCAAATTGTTATACTCTGGTTTTTCTATGCCACAAAATTACAGCTTAAAATTCAGTGTGACATCCATAAAAATGCCACAGATATCAACATTTACAAAAGTTCAAATTATCACTCGAGTTATAGAAGACGGCTAGTCTATAAGAAGAGCGGCCATCCATTTTGGAGTTGATAAAATGACGATAATGCGATGGAAAAAGCGCTGGATTGAAAATAATTCTACGGATAGGAAAGATAGATCAGGACGACCAAAAGTAAGTTCTGAAGTGCAAGATGAGAGACTTATTGACCATCTCAGACAAAATCCTTTTTCAACGTCGGTTGAGGCAGCTAATGTAACATTATTTCCGGGTTCTTTAGCAACAGTAAATAGAAGAGTAACGAAATCAGAAGTCTCTTGTCGAGTTGCTGCAAAGAAGCCTTTTCTAATAGAAGAACAAAAACAGGCCAGTGATTTTTGCACTGAACAACGTTCTTCGTAAAAACTTCTGGGAGAGGGATCGTCCACCAAATTCTAGATTTGAACCCGAATATACAAACCAAATTAAAAAAGCTGGACATTTTTCTGTAAACATGTGGGGCTGGTTTAGTGCTAGAGGTTTGGGTTTTTTTGGAGAATCGAAGGAAGATTCAATAGTGAACGATGTATTGAAATCCTTGAAAACGTTATGCTGCCATCTCTACAGGCTTTACATGAAAATAATGACTTCGTTTATCAGCAGGACAACTGTCCAGTACACAGTCAATGGTTTCAGAATAATAATATAGAAACACTTCCTTGGCCAGCCAACAGCTCTGACCTTAACCCAATGGAAAATATATGGGGTCGAATCGTTAAAATAATATATCAAAGGAATTGGAGATCACGAAATGCTGAAGAGTTAAGCGATGCTATTTATCGAGCATTGGATCAACCCTCAGAATCAGTATTTTTAAAATTTAACCTTTTTAATGCCCAGACGTTTGCAGCTTTTAATAGTGTAATTATTTATTTTAGTTCTTTTTTAAGTTAAAATAATTAGTATTAATTTTACCATCGTTTTTGTCCTAATCCAAGTTTCCTATTCGTCAATTGTATTATTGTTATTTTATCAATTCCAAAATGGGTTACCGCCCTCTTTATAGAACAGCCTTCGTCCGTGCTAATTTGATATTGTTCAATAAAGACTTTACTAAAACATTTTTGCTGATTTTTTAGTATTATGCGAAATTTAATATAAAAATAAGGTTGCCTTTAATTTAAGTAAAAAAATATTTTTAGTTTTAGAGACCTTTTTTAAACAATATGACAAATTGTCGTACTTTTGAAGTTTTTAGGCATTTTAGCTGGTAGTCCGTATAAATTATACACTTTTAAAAAGGTCAATTTTGTGACTGCATGTATGCGTTTTTTTTAAATCAAATATACATACATCATTTTGTGCACTATAAGAGCATGTTTTCATTTTAATATTAAAAAAATTATAATTCTGTAATGACTTCAGTCAAACATTACTTTAAAATATAAACTTGACAAGTCACGTAAAAAAAAACAAACGATTGCACGGCCATAAAAGGCGCCCTAGGGCGTTAAAGTAATACTTCACGCTTGAAATCTTATCCGAAATCTCTACAAAATAGCGCCGAAGAAAATTACCTATTAGGTTTTGGAAGAAAATATGTTTAAGATCTAGGAATTTTTTTTTAGCAAACTACAGCTTCGAAAGCAACAATTATTGATCCTTGATTGTCGTTACCAGAGTGCCCAGGCTTTTAGAACAAAATAAAACTTATTTTCGTGAAAGTAAGGACGTATAAAATGGAATAATGGAATCTATCTAATGGAAATTTTTAATAGTTCTCCTAATTAAAAGAAAATCAGGTTTGTTCTAAACTTCACTTAGTTTGAAACCTTCGAGAAGCACCAGAAGTTTTTTTTTTATCGAGGGTTATACCAGTAGATAGATATTATTAAGAACTTGAAAATGAACACCCACCCTGCAAAATTTACGCTAATTTTGATGTTTACTTTACCCTGGGCAACCTGGCAAAGATTTTAAAAAAAATATGAAAAAAGGCGTTGTCCGTTATAGTTTTTTTCTTTAATATCTTAGAGAAACTTGTGTTTCAGAAAATTTGAAGTAATTCAGCAAAAATTACTAATATTATTTTATCTTTCATAAGGTCCTTTATTAAGCTGGATCTCAAAAGTGACAAATTTCGTTTAATCTCGTAACACACGCAAGCCAAAATTAATCATCTGCTTGTCCCACTATAGACCTGTCATAATAACAAATGAACTTCACATTTTTGCTCAGTTTTCTTTCGCAGCCTATAGAGTGCCTTCATTTAAAATTTACGGATAACAAGGCTTCGGTGAATACTAATATAAACTAGTAGAGAAATCTCTGCAGTCATCCAATCGAACATAGACTGTAAAACCATTAGAACATTGAACTACTAGAAGCAGCTTTTTTTCAGATCTAGGGCAGGGTGTTTGAGTTACCTAATACGTTTTCTCCTGTTTTTTAATATTATTTAAAATAGCTTCAATAATTTTTAGTTCCGTTTAATTAAATGGTCTAGATATAGTAATAAAAATCTATGTTTCTATAAAAGAAAACCTAAAAATGTTTTCAAGTACGATGTACAGCTGGGTCCTGTAAATTTTAGGACGACTTCAGAAAGTGTTTGATTATTGTGAGCAGTTTATACTATTAAGTTGACATTAAAAATATTGTAGGTTATTTACAACTACAGGGTGATCTATGTTTCTTTAAGGGAACTGCTTATACTTCTTACACTAAGGTCTTCTTAATTTTTTTATTTTGTTTACTTTATTTATAAGACTTTTATAACAAAAATTATAAATACATTTTGTGTGTGTGTCTATGTATTTGTTATAATAATAACAAAAAACGACAAAAAAATCAATATTTTGTCATGTCTCCGTTTACGTCGATAACGTTTTGTAATCTGCGAAACATTGATTCATAGAAAGACACCGTGAAATTTTCTTGGCCTGCAAGGTATCATCATATCGTTGTGATTTCTTCCCAGAAATGTTCCGCATTTTGTGGCAAGAACCTGCGTTGTTGAAGTCTGTATACAATAACACTCCAAACATTTTCTATTGGGTTCATATCTGGGCTGTAACTTGCCCAAGGAAGAAATTCAACGTTGTTTTCTTGTAACCACCTTGTTATGATGTTCGCGGTATGAACCGGATAATTATCTTGTTGATATATAAAATTGTTTTCTGGAAAAACCTGTTCCACACTTGGCAGCATGACATTGTCCAATATCTCTAAATAGGTTTGTCCCACAAATCTTCAGTCGATTCTCCATATCACCCCCAATCCTCTCGCTGACATCCATCCCCATACATTCACACTAAAATGACCAGTTGCTCGGTAGTGACTTACATACTGTGGATTGAATCTGGCGTTATCTGGCCTATACACTCTAATTTTGCCTTTCTTTGATGACTGAAAGGTTTTTTCATCCGTAAAAATCACGCGGTTCCAAAAATGTTAATCTCTGTTGATATAATTCAGAGCAAAAAGCAAGCGAGTGTGAGCTCAGTTTTAGTAGCTGCAACACGGCAATTTAAGTGTGATCTCTTTATCCTCCTGAAAGCAGTTGTCTTGCATCCTTGGAACTGAGACAAAATCCTTGCTTGTTTTGCTGTTAAAAAAGGGTCCTCTTTGAGTCTTTGAATGAGAGCTGCATCTTCATCCTGGCTGGAAACTGCGGGTCTGCCTGATCCTCCTCTCCTCTCTAGCGTTCTTTCTTCCCTACACCTTTTGTTAATCAAGAATACAGTATTCCGGTTGAGATTGAAATGTTCTGCCACAGTTGCAAGAGACCATCCGTCCTCTAGCTTCGTTACAATCCGTGCTCTCAATTCCTTCGTCGTGTGTGGGGCCATGATCTGAGTTTCTTGACTAAATTTAAGAATTTTATGTGACTGGATTTTGACGTTGAAAATAAATTTTTGAAGTGGAATGACACTATAATTTGACTGATATTAAATTGAAATAAAATAAAATACACTGCTCAAATTCAAGAAAAAACTGCTTAAAGAGTCGTCCCAAAATTTAAAGGACCCAGCTGTACAACTATAAAAATAAGAAAAAGGTGGTAGGGAAATCCCTATTCACATTGAAATTAATGACAAGCCGGCAACACAGATTTCCTGCCTTTGTTTACCAAGAACGGTCAAATATGATGAATTCTAACCTAATATTTAGTTAATGTTTTAATCTAACGTACCTGTGAAACGAAATACTGCGGTACCCCGGCTTCTGTTTCAACTTGCATATAATAATACACTTCGGAACCATTTTTCGCCACCAACTTTTCACAAAAATATCAAAAAAACACTATTGACAAGTGCTGAAACTTCCACTTTCAAAACAATAATGACATTCCTGGAAAAATCGAGAAACCGCAACAAACAATCAATGTTGCCACGTTGACTACAAAAGAAGATGTTTAAAAAAAACACATGTTAAATTTTCAAAAAACGTCGAAAGTTTTAAATAGGTTGTGAGTATTATATATTGTGTATATTAGCTTTTTCAACATATATCTTAAACTTCATTAATTAATTAATAGATAAGTGTCAAAACTTAATCCAAATTTGTTGCATAATTTGGTTATTAAAATTGACAATACAGATTTCTTTCTCCCCTTTCCCCCACTGTAGATGTTGCACAACCAGTGTAACCAGACAGACCAGACTCCTTCTAGTAGGGGAAGGGGGGGTACAGTGTTACACAAAAGTTGTTTTCGCTTATAAGTAACAAGTTTAATGAGTTAAAATAATGGTTCTATTTTGCATATGCTTGTTGATGCTTAGTTAACATATTTCCCGTGTGACTTTTCCTTTAAATAAATTTGTTTTATTTATAGATAAAATTTTATATATGTACGTCAACTGTAACACTGTACCCCTCTATAGGGGCAAACTGTTACACATAATGGGGAACAGTGTGACACTTTAAATAAATCAAGTATTATTATTGTTTTAATTATTTTTCTGCATAAAAATAAAAGAAAATTCTCTAACTCGAACAAAAATAAGAAAATACTTAACCAATAGTAATACAACTTAAAAACTACAAAATCTAAATAAAGCATTTAGTTAAACTAAAAAAAAACAAGTATAAATTCTGACACGCACAGAAAAAAAGGATCATTTGAGTCGAATAAATATTTGTTTAGCATGACTAAAACAAATATTTGTTTGTTTGAAGTAAATATTTATTTAAGGCAAGATAATTTTTTTTCAAAGAAAGAAATTATTGTTGTTTGAAAAAATATTCACTTGGGTCAAAAAATATTCACTTAGGTCATACGAATATTTTTTCAGTCATATTAAACAAATTAAAAAAAAAAAACAAACGGAAGATGGCTGTGGCATCGTAAATCTAACGAAAAAAACAAGAGTTTTTTGTACTTTAGTGCAAAATGAACTTCTTGGATTTCGATTGCTCACACAGAGGGTGGAACCTAGTGGATTATAATGCTTATAACCGGTTTATGCTTGTAGACGAAACCTGCATACAGATGGCGTTTTAATATGTCTCGCATATTTATTTGACTCAAGTTATCATTTTTTTCTTTGCAGGCTTGCATATATTACATGTATCACTGTTCCCCTTGGCAGAGTGAAACACTGTACCCCGGTAAGGCTTTCGCCGAAAATCGCCTGAATGCATCAAAACAAAAATCTTTAGGTTATGTTTTATACGAAACGGTTAGCTACAAACATGTCTCTTAACACTTAAATCAAATAATATGAGATATCTTTATGCATAAAAACAGTAGACAATTTTGAAGTTTGTTACTAATTTTACTTTTTACCTAAAAAATTACAAAAAAACTTACTTTTTACGTCCCCACACTGTAACGCGCAAGGTTACAATCTTGAATTTAACACTGTACCCCGTGTAATACTGTACCCCTCTTCCCCTACTTCAATGTTCTAAGGTGAAACCTAATATATATACAGGCCTCTTAAAGCGCTTTTATACAGGGTGATTCGCGACACATGGGACATAGTCAAACTATAGGTACTTTGGACTAAGCCGACTCCATATCTGGTAATAAAATTTACCTGTTGGTGTTGGTGTTTATTTACACTCCCGAAGATCAAGTTTTTTTCTCATTTTTAAATCACACTTAAAAACAACACTCTGTAACTTATAATAAATAAATTTTCTCATTTTCTCATAACGCGCAACTTTTGTTTTTGCTATAAAAAAATTGTTTTTTAAAAAATGTGTAAATTTGCCCGGTAATTTAACAGCATCATTTTAAATACAAATCATCAAACTGACACAAATATTAGAAAAAGGGGTTATTTTAATAAATAAGTATTTTTGTACAAAAAGCAAAAAAAAATGCAGGTCCGGATTTATGATTTTATTTAATTATTATATTTCGGTACATAATATTACAGCATCACTTCAGACATAACATCAAATATTTTAGTAAAGTTTAGATGTCTTTTTATAAAAAGTAATCGAAAGACAAAGATCTGAATTTCCACATTGTTTTTTCTTTTTATTTTTCTAGAAATAAAACAATTGAAAATAGATACATAATAGGGATTTCATTTGAACTTGTGCGCATGTCAGTCAAAAAAAAATTATTGTTCTTTTATTTAAAAAAAAAAAATAAGTAAAAATTTGAATTTTTTGGAAATTGATTTTTTCTTGAAAATTTGTTACTTTTTAAATTGCCCTTACACTTCTTCAGGCATCCTAATGAATGATCAGGTCAATGTAATCGTCAATCTGGGTTGCAAGCTAGCAGATAATCTCCAGATCATTCTTTTGTAATCGGCTCCCTTTTTTTTCTTTTTTCAAAAAGATACTTAAACTTTACAAAGATAAACCATTATTGATAATTTGCCTTAAAATATGGAGATGTGTGTGTAAATGAAGCTGTAAAGTTATGTACCGAAGGATAATAATCAAATAAAATCATAAATCCGGGCCTGGATTTGTTTTTGCTTTTGGTAAAAAAATAATTAAACTTTATTAAAATAAGCCCTTTCTATAATTTTTGTGTCAATTTAATGATTTGTATTTAAAATGATGCTGTTAAATCTATGTTACAGAAAGGCACCGATCAAATTTACACATTTTTTTAAACATCAATTTTTTTATAGTAAAATTAAAAAGTTGCGCTTAAATTTCTTTAGTAATTACTGCTAATCCTGGGCTTTAAAATATAAGTCCGGAACTGAAAATCCCAAATTTTTAAAAATATATTTATTGATCTTCGGGCGTTAAAAACACCACCAGGCTTAGTTAACTTAGTAACTATGGTTTGACTATGTCCCATTCGACGTGAATCACCCTGTATAAGGACGGTTTGAAACTTTTTTCGTACAAACACCACTTAAACCATTTTAAGCACCAAATCGATTTAAGAAAGTAATCTATTATTTTAAAACCGATAAACACTTTAAAAACGTTTTAGCGCATTGCTTTTAAACTAAAAAATACTCAAATCTGGTTTTGCCGAAAAATATGTTTTTAACTTAGTTGTTTTTTCTTTAAACTGACATATTCATTGACATTTAATGAGGGACGTTAAACCCTCAGTCAAAGCGATTTTATTTAAAACCGTCCTTACATAAAATCGGTTTTAGGTGCGTATAAACGTAGTAAGTAATAGAATAAATGCCGTCACTCAAGGTGGGACCTCAGCTAAAAGGAGGACTGGCCTCATCAACCATTTTTGTGCCTAACTTTAGGTGAAAGTCGTCTGGTGCAAAATGGGTGATATGGAAGGTCAACCCTCAAGGTGTGGTTGCTGAGAGGAAGGAAAAGTCCTATTAGCCCATTTTTATTATCTCTGACTGAGGTGCGGGTCCTCATCATCAGGTATAGAAAATGAGAGATGTGGATGGGATCATTCTTATTAGGTGGAACCTACAACCGTTTACGTTGGTTACATACACACAAAATGTAAGGTACCCGTCCCCTGGTCTTCTACAACTTTGACCCGAGGACAAGTGGCTTCAAATGGAAACAATAAAGGTCAGGTCAGGCTGATGTGTCGGAATTAATAGTCGATCCTTAAGACCTTCCTTCGGTGAGGATTCCTTGAGTCCGTAAAGTCTTCCTCGAGAAAGGCTTGCTGAAGGCCACTCTGAGGTCGCGCAATCTGTGGACACGTTGCATTTTTGCTGTTTTTTTTTTGTTGGCCTATGTCAGGTTTCATCCAAAACAAGATTTTGTGTGGTGAACTGTGGTGGCTGTTAAGAATGTTAGGTTATTTGTTGGTTTGTGTGATTTTACTGATTTTGCTAAATTGCATGTTGTAGTTTTTAAAACTATATAAGTCATGGAAAAACGAAAGGAGCACAGAACTCCTTTTTCCAAGAAATAACCAAATATTACAACAGCAATTTTTCTGCATGATTGAATCGAATCATCGGTTGTATTGAGCTCTCTTCTATTATCTTTTTTTAATTCATCATATACAATTGGGCGTATTTAATCTTGACATATATTTTTAGAAAATCAATATCGTTTTTTGAACGTCTTTTCAGAAAACCTCTCAAAAGGGTTGTCAAAATCTCTGAGGTATATTTTTTCAATTCGCTGATATGGCGATAGGGGTTCTTATACGTCTACCATATCCTGAGTAGTAGTCCAAGAAATCTTCAAGTTTGTCCATTATTCAGCAATAAAGAACCCAAAAAAAACTACTCTTCAAAAATCACACCAACAACAACACATAAAACCTGAACCTAACCTGAAAAACACGACCCAAGGCCTCCTTAAGGTAGCTTCCGAGCTACTTTGGTTTTTTCTCATCCTTAAGGCTTCCTTCAGCGACTATAGAATGCATTTCCGACCTTAAGGGATCCTCAAAGACCACTCAGCCTTAAGGAGGCCTTGAGGATCGACTATACATTCGAGCCTTAAACTACCTGACTGTACTCCATGCAACGAATAAAATATATAAAGTAAAAAAAAATACGAAAAAAATATAACTTGGAAATATTTTTTACAATTAGCGGCTAAAGCAGTGTTATTCTCACAAGCGTTGGTTTAAATAACAATAGAAACGGTAAAAATTAGGCACTCTTTACCCCCTACAATCTAATGTACCGTCCATCAGTCTCGAAAATTCGAAAAATGTTCATTGGACCAGAACAAAACTTTTCGCGCACGGCCGAAAATGTCCGAAATAAATTAGAAATTGGCAATGACGCGTGGAAACGGCGACATCGGGTTTGCCCAATTAATTTTCAGAACGAGGTTGGCCAGAAAAAAAATGTGTTTATGAGGAAAGTTCTGTGGAAACTATATCCATAACTGTGGTCATGCCATTTGTGGAGTCAGGCCTATACGTTTGTGAACAATTCTCAATACATTTTTAATTTTCCCCGTGTCCCCGTGATAATAATAGTTTACATAACAAACATGTTATGATAATCATCAAACGCGAAGATGAAGTGTGAGACGCGAGCCACAGGCGAGTGTCTTAATTTATCTGAGCGTGTAATGACGATAACATGCGTGTTAGTGTACTATACTTTACCTACGACCAATGAAAATGTCATCATAAATATCAGAAATTATTAAAATATCAAACGCGAACACTCTTAAGTCAACAACCTTCATTTTCAATGACGCTCTATCTAAAACGTCGAAGCAAATAAGGTTACTAAGGGGCTTTTCATATATCTTTTTAAAAACAAGGTTTTCTTTTCTTAAAAATGGTTAGGTACTAAAATTTTATTTACGTTTAATAAATTTTTATTGTTTTAAAAATATAGAAAAAATGTTCACATTTCTGCTTCAATTAGTGCTCTTATAAAATAAAGTTTCATCGCTTGTTACGCCATCTTGTGGTTTACGTCTAATCCTGTTGGGATGGTCTAAAAATTGGTATTATTGTTTGGTCGTAGGTAAAATATTTTAACGTATATAATACGTTCAAAACAAAGCCAAAAGACTAATTATTTATCAAATGAAATCTGTGAAATTTTCGCCAAAAAAGATATCTAACGTTAGAGATTTTAGTTTTGATAAAATTCAAAGATTTTAAGAAGATAAAAGATCCAAAAAGTGAAAAGAACTACGTTCCTCCCAAAATACGGGGTGATTCAAGATTCTCTAGAAAGACCTTAACTGTAGGTAGAATTTGTTGTTCTGAACAAGAATTAGTAAAATATTTTTTTGTAAACTTTTTCGTTTCAGAGATATTTGCATTTAAAAACTGTTAATATTTTCTGACAAGCACCCTTTACTATCTGGTAGAAACATCAATTTCCTTGACAAGCACACAGCACACGTAGACTTGATAAATTTTTACCAATTTTAGTCCTAAATTCAGAGAAAAAAAAATTTTAACAAAAAAATCACATAATTTTAATATCTATATCTAACCACTGTTTCAACGAAAAATTTAGATTTAATATTCAGAAGAAACGCGAAAAAAAAACAGGATTTTATTGCAGGATTTAATTATTAAAAGTTGTTTTTAAAAAGGTAATTTTTAATTATCCAGATGCCTCTTCCAGAAACACAGAATGGGAAATTACATTTCTGCCCGTTAAGAATTTCGCAAATTATATTTTCGGCTCAACAGGACGTACAAAATTTTATTCATGCGGACATTTTGGAATCACTTTAAAATGTTTAAATAACGTTAACATATTAGACACTAGGGAGTTAATACACCACTAATTTATGGATTGTGACAAAAAATATGTTGGCCAAACGAGACGCTCTATTCAAAACACGTTTTAAAGAACACTTAACACACTTAAAATACAAAAGAACAGAAAAGTCAAGTGTGGCCGAGCATGCTTTTGAAAACAATCATAGATTCACATTAGATAACCTAAAACTTCTAAAAAGTGTACCAAACAAAAGACTTTTGAATGCATATGAAAGTATGGAAATCATTAAATCCAGAAATAGTTTAAATAAAGATAGAGGACCTATTCCGTTTAGTACACTTTATTCTTTAGTTGAGGGGAGATAGGATTTTAAATCGTGATCAATCACAAATTATTAGTCTTATCTCCGCCCACTTAAAGATTGTATATAAGATAGAGCGTAGGTTAATTTAGTTTATTGTTTATCGTCTCCTGATGATGTTAACGTTGTTAGCGAAACGCGCGTCGAGTGCAAAAAAGTGTAGTTTTGGTTTGTGGAAAACAATCATAGCTTTGTTTTAGTGCAACCAAAGGTTCCAAATTCACAACATAAATTTGGGAATGAAAAGGCTGGAAAATTTTACCAGAATAAAAGTATGTCACATACATCACCAAATTTAGATTTTGTTTGGGATCGGAGTCAGAACGAAGCCTCAGAATCGGAAAAATTGCAGAGTGTAGCAACAGAGAATCTCTTACTATGCAACTTTTCCATGCATCAAACACAAGCAGATTGTGTCTTCTTTTAACCTGTTAGTAGAAACTTTGATGCATGGAAAAGTTGCACAGTGAGAACAGGGCTTTAGATGATTCCAATTCCAACAATATGGATGACTTGTCTCTAGCACTGCTTTTGTAAAGACTAGAATTATTTGTATCAGGCTTGGTTTTTTTTTGTTCAGAAAAAAAAATGAATTTAATTTTTTAATTCTTTTGCTGTGGACTTATGGAAAATATTTAATAACTTGAACCAGTTATTCTTTTACCAGAGGCAACTGGATTTGACAGTTATTAGGGAAATGTTTAAAAACAAATTGTGTTGGCAATGATAGTTGGTAACCCCTAACAATAAATAATTTTGTCACTGTCACATATGTCCGGTTTAAAAATGGAATTTTGCTGTATCAAAAAATGTAAAAACACGTGCCAGGACGAATTTGTACTGTTCCGTTGTCCAACGGAGAAAGAAACTCAAGAAAAGTGAAAGAAATTTATAAAAACAGCCGAATTTGCGATGTAAGTGAGCTATAAGCAGTAGGTACAAACATAACACATTTTTTCCGTGTTTCCGTGTAACAAAAATATAGATCACAGGAGTATGTGTATTCACTTTTTGTTTTTGTTTTTTTTTGTCAAAACTTGACATATTTTACTAACCAAAAAAAATCTATCATTCAAAAACTGTCTTTTACATGAAAATATGAAAAAAACTAGAAAGAGAGGGCAATATCAGTTGCCCACACCTGGTAAAACAATACATTTTTGACAGTGAACAGGCAGTTTGCTTGTTCGGTGTTTTTGACATTTTTATGGTGGCTGGCTTCGATGACTGGACAGCTGATTGTAGTTGTTGCGTACGTTAAGAATGTACGTAAAGTTACGGACCCAGCAACGATCTCAATGCTATATCTATCGTAAAGTTTATCTAACTCTCTTTTGACATATTATGTAGAAGGATTAAAAAAAATTAGAATTACAAATTTAATTCTGCCAGCGAGAAGCTTTGGAAAAAAGCCATCAGAGGAAGCTACGCCCGCCCGTTTCAAATGACATTACTTTTTTTCCTTTACTTTTTTTTTCTACTTTTTCAAAGTGGCGAGCGGACAAATGAATTACAAAAAGAAATGTAATTTATGTTTTAGAATTCTCAAAGAGAAGAGTAATAATTTTTAGTCCGATGACAAAGATAGGTGGCTCTTTCAGTAAAAAATTGGGAAATAAGAGTCCATGCATAAACAAAAAAATACTTTTTTTTTGGGTTTTATATATTTTTAAGATCCTGAAATTACTAAAAAGTTTCCTTACAATTTTTCACGTTTAGTTTTTCAGATATAACACTAAGTTGGTATTTTTCTTATGGAATGACCTATTTTTGACTTGATTTTGATGTGATCGATTTTTTGTTTTTACTAATACCTATTTTTATTTTGTTTGTTTATTTTTTTTATTATTTACTTATTTATTTTTATATATAGTGTACCTTTTATAAAAACCGACTATAAAATGTAATAAAAAAAATTAAAAAAAGCAAAAAAATGATTATGAAAATAAAAAAATTAATAAACATGTAAAAATATAAAAAATAACATAAGTGCGACACATCGTTTTAAAGGAAATTTCACGCCGATTTAAAAAATCAAGTAAAAAGTAGGTTATTTCATAAAAAACCAACTACGTTACAGATAAAATCCAGTTGGACAAAGAAATTCTGCTGTAAAATGAAAAACCCATTTTTTATTGGTCATTTCCAGGGGCCTTCCACTTCCCGCAATATGTGTAATTTTTTTCGCACTAACTCGCATTGTCTTACAGCAGCGGTGTATTTTTTGCGTGATTACCGATGTTTTACCTATATACCCTCATTTTTGGCTTGAGATTTAGTGAAATAGCAGCAAACAGTGTGAAAAGCGATTTCCTGGGAGAGAGAGAGGAGTTTTTTTTTTGTAAATGTAAGTGAGAATTTAATAAGATCATTAAAAAAGCTATCATTTAACTACTTATTTCTTTAATTAATTTTTTCCTTAAAGTTTTAACTAAAAAGATAACCTGTATACTTATTATTTTGGGTTTTTATATTTATTAAATTTTTAGAATCAGAATCAGTGTAAGTTCACCTTCAATTCGCAGTTCATGTACCTCTGTCTCTTTCTCTCTTATAATTATAGGGAGAAATAGAGTTGTATCCAGATTTTTTCTGAGTGTTTCCAAGCTTTTGCAGAGTGTATCCACACTTTTCCAGGATGTATCCAGGCTTTTCCTCCGTGTATCCAAACTTTTTCGAGTTATGTCCAGGCTTTTTCAGAGTGTATCCAGACTTTTCCGAAGTGTATCCAGACTTTTAGACGGCATACCCAGGGTGTGCTTTTTTAGAGTATATTCACACTTTCTCAGAAGGTATCGAGACTTTTATTAGGTGTATCCAGACTTTTCCGAGGTGTATCCAGCCTTATCCAGGGGGACATTTTATATGTGCAATATATATATGTAGTCAAAAATTTTAACGCCAATAAACTAAGATTTTGTCCATCAATCACGCAAAAAAAAAGTTTGGTAAGAAAATAGGGTTTAACCTGGACCTTAACATACTTTTTATTTGACATCTCGCTAAATTACTTGAATTATGTGGCGTTTCTTTGCATTTTTATATGTCCTATAAATATATATGTTGTCAAAAATTTTGGCGCCATTATATTAAAATTTTTATAAGCTTTCCAACGAGCTATCACAAGCTAAAAATTTTTTTTTTAAGGATGAAGTTTTTATGAGCAGCTTCAAAGGGTGTAATGTAGGAAAGCTCAAAAACAACAACGTAATCGTTTTGTAAAATTTGTTTATAATTGGTACAGAGATTTGAGTTACAGTGGCTACAAAGTGATCAATGGACATACAGAGCGACGGCGGAAAAATCTCGAAATGCGCTTTTTAGATAATCACATTACTTTCTTAGCGAGAGAAGTAAAAAAAGAAGCAGTGAACACAAATTTTGAATGAAAACTTCTCAGTCATTTGGGGGTCCAAAAATACACCTTACACAGAACATACATAGTAATAAAAAATATCAAGTATTACTTACGATATGGTTGTGGTCTGGACCCATATGGATGTGGTGGCTCTGCTAACAGAGGTTGCTGCCTACCATTTGAGCTATCTTTAACTGAAACAAAAAAAACCATTACAGTGATCCGACAGTTACGTACTTTGCACAATGCAACAATTTTTTTTAAAAAGGGAGAAAATCCATAATACACGCTATTATTAAACAGGTTTCTCTACAACTATTTTAATACTATTACTTATACGCTTTTAAATTTATCTCAAGGCTTTTAAGCAACTGACCCAAAGCCACAATATATACGCCAAAATCTAATATCTGTTTTAATCTTTTATAACCTAATAGGACGTTCGTCGCAACGGCGATGGCAGAGGAACTTCAGTAAACTTTAATAACTTTGAAAATCTCCCTTAGTGCGCTCTTGTGTGGAATTGCAGCCGGCAAACATACTTACTGACACACTTTCCCGTTCTTTTATCTACCATCTTTATAACGCATTTACGACGTATTAAGAGTATCTGGCAAATACAGATAGCGGCTACCAAATCTTCGCCGAGTGCAGTGATAAGTAGGATAAGGCGTCAACTTGAACTTTCTAATTTAGAAAATGGGTCCTTGATACCTCATTCTTGATTTAAGAGAACATTCATTAGAAAGGAGTACTCTCTCCCAGATTTCCGCCAATCGCAAAGCTACCAGCTGTCACGAGTTGCGCGGCGCAAGACAATAAAAACGATTCGACTCACCACATTTCAGAAGAGCCATCTAACTGCGATTAGTGAAAATCTACATGAGTACTCCTTTCTATCGAATTTTTTATCAAACTTTTAACTTTCACAAGGGATGCAAGATTGATAGTTTTCTATCGAAGTCGGACATAATTATTTTGGTACATTTTTGTTGAGTTGCTTAGTTTTTTATGGGTTATATAAGCTTTTTTTTAATTTACCTATTATTATTTATTGTAATTTTGTGGATACTTATGTGGCTGTAAAGCTGTTGTATCCCTTATGATCACCAAAAGAAAATAAAAAAATTAAATCATTAATAAGGGCCCCTTGCATTTAACACTAATGACATTTACCAGAGTAAAGCTAGCTGTAAATCAGCCTCTGGAAAATCAAAAGGATACTGGTCATGGACATGGTGGAGAAACCTTTTAGTAGTCACAGTAGTGGGCGAACGCAGTTTGGATTTCGTGGTGGGTTCGGGACAAGAGAGGCCCGGTTTGGCATTCAAGTCTTAGTTCAGCGGTCTAAGGATGTGACGGTGACAGTATATGCCTGTTTCATAGATTATGAGAAAGCGTTTGATCGAGTCCAACACGAAAAGCTCATAGAATCGCTAAAAGAAGTTGCTCAAGATGACCAAGATCTAAAGATAATCGCTAATCTAAACTGGAATCAGACTGCTTAAATAAAGGTTGATGGCCAACTGTCCGAAGAGGTCCAAATATGAAGAGGTGTATAGTAACAAAACAATGGAGAATGCACTTAATAACTGCGAAGAGGCTCTGACCATAAACGGCATAAAAATCAATCAAATGCCGACGACACTGTCATAATAGCAGACACGCTGGAAGACCTGCAAGAGTTGTTTAATCAAATTGCGGCCAAAAGTTCGCAATTCGGGCTTAACTTAAATGTTGGAAAAACAAAATGGATGCTCATATCCAAGGAAAAGAACATCAGAGGCATGCTAGAAGTAAATGTGCAGCAAGTCGAACGCGTAGATTCATACAAAAACTGGGACAACATGCAATCATAATGAAATCGGTGTTGTGTAGTCACGAACTTAATACCACTCTCGGAATTCGTGTGCTTCGGTCTTATGTTTTAAGCATCTTATATTATGGCATGGAAGCATGGACACTGACTGAGGCTATGTGCAAAAAGTTAGACGCATTCGAGATGTGCTGTTATCGTAGAATAGTAAGGATATCTTGGATGGACAGAGTAACTAATGTGGATGTTCTGCTTAGAGTAAATAAAGAAGTTTTATTTACCATCAAAAAACGCAAACTTGAATATTTTGGCCAAATTTGGAAAAATGACAAATATCAACTTTTAAAATTGATAATATAAGGCAAAATTGAAGGCAGAAGAGGTCCGGGTCGTAGACGGATATCATGGCTTAAAAATCTTGGACAATGGTATGATGTTAGTACTACGACACTTTTCCGAAAAACAGTGGACAGAGTAAAGATCGCGCTAATGATAGCCAACGCTTGAAGAGAGCATGGCACTTGAAGAAGTTATAGTAGACCAAATACGCTGAGCCCTATCCCAGATAGAGAATACTACCTACGCTCGAATTTAGGGATTTGCAGAGTCTGAGTGGACCACTCGTAGGGCCGAGCTAAACGTGAGGGCTATAGAAGCTAGAAAAAGTATAAAACGAAAAAATCAAGGGTGGCCGTGGGCTTGCTGCTATTCAAGTAAATAATTATTTTAAAAGAAGTGTTTTTAAGATGTACCTATAGGTATGCTAAGTACCAGAGTATTGTTGGAGTGTCTGAGCGATTAAGAAAAGTAAGAAGCATTAAAACTGAGATTTCTACACATTTCTCTTTACGAATATAATAATTCTAACGAGATAAGAAAAAACATATTAGGACAAAACAAAGGACATTGTTTTTGATATAGCTACCCCTTAACACTAATGTTATCGGACTATTCCCGCGAAAATGTTCTCCCCAAAATGTCTCTCCATCTCAGCGTTATTTCCAGTGACGTCTATCCAAGGATAGACTAAACAAGCCATTCATAAAATTGCCCTTCCTGTTCTATTTGTATGTATAACGAATAATAGTAATTTTACGACCATCTCAACACGATTTTAATGGCTCACTTAAGATCCTAGGATAATAATAAAGCTTAGACGTAAACCACAAGATGGCGTGACAAGCGGTGAAACTTTATTTTATAAGACGTAGTAGTTAGTACCAAACCGAAAATAAGTCCCGTTCAATTGAGATATTATGCATTTAAAAAAAAACCTTGTTTTTAAAAAATATATGAAGAGTCCCTTATTTGTTTTGAAGTTTTAGATATAACGTAATTGGTCATGAACAATGATGCTTGCAGTTGGGAAGTATAAAGGTTCAGTCAGAGATTTAAGTAGTTACATCTTACAAAAAATTTTGTATTTCTAGTTTCTTCAAACCACAATAAAAAAATCTCAAAGTATCAGGTTACTTGGAAATCGCTTTTAATATTAGTTCGAAAAATGGCCTTCCAAATGCCTTCGGATTGCCGGTGAATAGCTCACAATACTTGTAATAGTCTTGCAATAGCGTGGCAATATTCCGCAATATTCAAGAATACGCTGGCAATAGTGTTGCAATTATCTCGCAATAGTTGCCAATAATGGTGCAGTGGTCTGCGAAGGCGTTAGTTTTCTGTCGGTCTGATTTTTTCTTTTTTTTCCGTGAAAATACTCCTGCAATAATTTTGCAATAGTATAGTTCACAATACTTGCACTAATCCATCAATAGTCCAAAATACTTGCAATAATTCTGCAACAGTTTGCAATATTCCCGCAATAACCTGCAATTATTTTCAATGACTGGCAATACTTTGGTACAGGTCAGTCAACTGCCCATCGCTCTCAACTAAAGCTGTTAAAATCCGATTACGTCTATCCTGGACTAGAGGTCAATGGTTATAACGCTATATAATTTTCTAAAAAAGATAACGCTATGCCATGAAGATTTGAGATTATAACTTCGTTCGCATCGTTGGATGCTCCAGCTTCTGTGCTGTCTTACAAGCGATAAGACCAAGTGTGCGTCGAGTATAAGGAAGTTGACATTTTTTCGCAAAATATGGGGTACTTACCGGGTTAGACATAAAATGAATCGCATTTAGTAGGGGTAAAAAAACTCAATATTTGAAATTAAAAATGTTTAAACCCCCGAAACCCATGCGAATTATTCTAAAAACTACCCCTATCTGCTCCGCCCCTGAAATGTTTTTGGCGATTCACCTAAGAAACAGTTCTATTACTCTATAACCTAAGGATATTTTCAAAGGCAAGCACGGCAATCTCACCCGTTCTCAGCTTGTTTAGATTAAAGCATTATGTTTATCATTAGAATAGAAGAAGAATTTAGTTCTTCTTTTGTAGTTCTCTCTTTGTCACCGTAAATTTAAAATTTTTAATTTGCGCCCATCGCTTTTATGATGGTATAAGAAAGATAAAAAATTATTTTCTACTTTTAAGTGCATTTAATAAAAGCTTGTTCTCTAAAAGTTTTTTTTAATAAAAATTTATTTTTTAATTTTTAGATTTGTACCCTAAATCGTCCATTTTGAATCCTCCATATTGAAATTTTCAAATCGGATCAAAAATTCATATTCTCTTCCCGAAAAACCTCTGTATGCCAATTTTGATTTAAATCGAACAAACTAAATCTTTTCCCCCGTTAGAGGGAAGTGTGTACCTAATAATATCATATTACTGTATTGTCGCCTGAGCTATGAACGCATACCAAATTTGAACACATGTATGCCAATTTTGATTGAAATCGAACAAACTAAGCATTCCCTCAAAATCAGTACGATGCGACCTAACGGAAGTAAAAGATGAAATGATGATGATGATGATGAACACATTTGAAAAATAAATCATTAAACGTGGATAAATGTAAAAGACGACCAATTGTGAATGCTCGCCATTCTAATGGTTTTCTACCCAATAAAACTCTAACACTTGCTAATTGACAGACAACACACAGTCTAAATCGGTGGGTTCCTTTTATAAAGTAGGTGAGCAACAATAGGAGATAAAATTTCGTATGGAAGTTCGTTGATTATAGTTTGAATTGTCTGGTATAACTAGCAAAGGGTACCCCTCTTTTGGCTCGTTTAAATCTATAAAGGCGCAATTACACAGAAGAACATGCTCAAATAAAAGCTCGTGCAAAAGATCTAAAATTTTTTGCGTGAACATTTTTGTGAGCTTTTCTTTGAACATTTTGTTCGGGTAAATTTTTGAGCAAATTATTGCTATCTATTTTGGAAACATATTTTTAAAGATGAGAATAAATAAAATTTCACATTAGTGATCAGTGATCTTAATTCTTTAAAAAAATGGAACACCAACTTTTAGTTAAAATTTTTGTGAAAAAAAGCCGACGGCAAGCGAAACATTATTATTGGCTCTACTATCAGTTTTGTCACATGGATTAGGGTTATTTATAAAATATTTTTCTTAGGGTTTTTCCCGGATTTTTTTTCCCGGGGTTTTTTTGGGATTTTCTTGCGAATTTTTTTATTTCCAAGAGTAAAAAAAAAACCCAGGAAAATTTTTCTTTTCCAAAAAAATTTTGAGTTTTTCAAATATCGGCAAAAAACTCAAAAATTGCACTTTTAAGCGGTAATCCGCGCCTCACGACTATGAGGAGTGGTGGGGAGGGGTATTTTTTTAAAACATATTTTTGTAACTTTACTTTACCTTTAGCTTTTATTGTTGTTTTTTAATTCCTCACACCAGATTTACCTAGTTAGTTTAAGGTCCCAAGGGTTGCTTAAAAAACCAAAAGGTTCATGAAAATGCTAAAGATATAGATATTTACTGTCAATTTAATGTAATAATCAAGGTCGATTACTGACACTGAACAAACAATATGCAAAGGGCAACATTCCGATTCAAAACTCTAGTCTATTACTGCTAAATTATATTTTTTAGACAAGGGTCGGGATCGTAGGGTTGTAAAAGTGGGTAATAAACGGGTATTATTTAGACCGAACGTGCTTTTGTTCATATATTTGAGATTTAATAAAATGTGTATAGGTTTTTTCATTTGACTTAATTATTATTGTATTGTGTTTTAAACTAGGAAGTCAAATAAAGAGATATTCTTTTAAAAGTAAATTTTTATCATAACATTTTACAGGCAACAGCAATAAATAAGTACCAATTATTATTTTTTATGATTCTCGTTTTTTTAAAACCCCAAAAAAGTTACAAGGATACTGGCATATCCCCTATAAAAATCAGATCAATCGAAGTTGCTTATGAGGTAAAATGTGAATTTCGACATCAAATCGTTTTTCCGTCGGAAAGCACTTGATTAAAAATACCAAAACTTTGTTTTTCTATTTTCAGTTAAGTTCAATGAATTCCGATAACAATATATATTCTGAATTTGCAAAGAAATTTTTATACCCCCAATTCTTCAAACAAATTTTGCTCAACATTCTCTCCAAAATTTACGTGTGTTTTTTTGTACGAGATTTTGCTCGAACATTTCTTTGAACATTTTACTCAAGAGGCTCGTGTAAATGTTTGTCGGCATTTCAACATCAAAGGAAAGTTTGTCTGTGTAAATGCGCCTTAATAAGTGAAATTGCGCTTGCAAGAAATGCTTTGGACTAGTTGTACGTACTTTTTTTCATTTTCGGTTTCAGGTGCGTCATATTACGTCAATATTGCACAAAAATAATGAAAAAAAAATACAAAAAACTACCATTAGATAACCCTTAATTTACGTGCTTTTATTCATATATTTGAGATTTAATAAAATGTGTATAGGTTTTTTCATTTGACTTAATTATTATTGTATTGTGTTTTAAACTAGGAAGTCAAATAAAGAGATATTCTTTTAAAAGTAAATTTTTATCATAACATTTTACAGGCAACAGCAATAAATAAGTACCAATTATTATTTTTTATGATTCTCGTTTTCTTTTTAAACCCCAAAAAAGTTACAAGGATACTGGCATATCCCCTATAAAAATCAGATTAATCGAAGTTGCTTATGAGGTAAAATGTGAATTTCGACATCAAATCGTTTTTCCGTCGGAAAGCACTTGATTAAAAATACCAAAACTTTGTTTTTCTATTTTCAGTTAAGTTCAATGAATTCCGATAACAATATATATTCTGAATTTGCAAAGAAATTTTTATACCCCCAATTCTTCAAACAAATTTTGCTCAACATTCTCTCCAAAATTTACGTGTGTTTTTTTGTACGAGATTTTGCTCGAACATTTCTTTGAACATTTTACTCAAGAGGCTCGTGTAAATGTTTGTCGGCATTTCAACATCAAAGGAAAGTTTGTCTGTGTAAATACGCCTTAATAAGTGAAACTGCGCTTGCAAGAAATGCTTTGGACTAGTTGTACGTACTTTTTTTTATTTTTTGTTTCAGGTGCGTCATATTACGTCAATATTGCACAAACATAATGAAAACAAAATACAAAAAACTACCATTAGATAACCCTTAATTTAATCAGTACACTTTCGGTGGGATTTACTAAGAGGGTTTAGTCTATTCATTACCCTCTCCACATAGGCCGATCAGCTCTTATCGTTTTAGTGTCCTTTTATCCACCTTCGCCGCCATTTTGACAGAAAACTAATGGATTATCTGTCACTTTTGAGTGAAAATGGCGGCGAAGGTGGATAAAAGGACACTAAATCGGTATGAGTTGATCGGCCTATCTGGAGAGGGTACTGGTCTATTTTAAAACGGTCCTAAGTTTAAGCGAAATTTTTGCTTTTAAGCATTTTAAACCAAGCCTCCTTGAGTTTTGGACATATATAAGAAGAATTTTTCTAAATTTGTTTATTGAATAACCATCTTAACACAATTTTTTGTTGGTTTTAAGAAGAAAGTTTAATGTTAGAAGAACAAAATAAAATTAAAAAATTTAAACCCACGTAGGATTTAAATAGTAGAATAAATTAAAATTGGGGTTATATGTAACTCTAATTAAAACCTACTGTTGTTAATTATTTCTTTCAATTAATACTTGATGTCACACAACGATTTGGATGGGTAATAATAAAATAAGGCATAGGTTAATTTTGTATTTATTTAAAAGTTTTGTTTACATTTCTGTCACTGTCGAAATGTCAGTTATTAGCTGCGTTCAAATCACAAACAGCGAGTTCGGATCTCCTACCTCTGCTTGTACCTTGGCTTGCACCAACCTCTACTGATGAAAGCTACAGCTTTGAAATGAGTGGACTTTGAGTAAGGAAAGTTTTCTTGACTGAGCTTTTACATAACCTCAATGTTTTAATTTCAGTTTCTAAGTAAATTAATATAGTTATTTTGGTATATTTTTCGTGCATAATCAGTGACCTTCACTTATGTTTGTTTTGCCTGGTAGTGCCCTCATAAATATATTTTTTTTGCTGAAAACGAGTTCAAAATATGGCGTTTTTCGTGTTTTATTGGTTAATGAACAACTTGGGATAGGGTCAAACCATATCAAATCAACCAAAAAAAAGGCACTTTTCGTTTTGACCATCTCCGATTTTGATGATTTTTGGTACACTTATTCGTCTTATCAAAAAACTCAAAAATCCAAAAAATCAAATTTTTTGGAAAAGCGGTTTTTGTTTTATTGATTTTTGAAAATCAAGAAGCGAGTGATAGCTTATTTTGAAGGGTTTTTAAAGACCTTTTTAAAGATGAGTGACACAATATAGTTTGTTTAATTTTTGTTTTCTTAATTAAAAATTTTTTTTTTTTGAAAAATCTCAAAAACACATTTTTTAATTTTTTTCAAAAAAATATTCCTTTTTTTTCAATGTTTTTTTAACATTTTTGGAAAATTTTAGGATGGAGAAATAATGGAGTCATACTTTAAAAAAATAATAAGATATTTAATACCTGTATAATACCTGTACTAAATATGTTATTATTTTTTTAAAGTATGACTCCATTATTTCTCCATCCTAAAATTTTCCAAAAATGTTAAAAAAACATTAAAAAAAAAGAAATATTTTTTTGACAAAAATTAAAAAATGTGTTTTTGAGATTTTTCAAAAAAAAAAAATTTTTCTTAATTAAAAAACAAAAATAAACAAACTATATTGTGTCACACATCTTTAAAAAGGTCTTTAAAAACCCTTCAAAATGAGCTATCACTCGCTTCTATAGGATCAATAGTTTTTGAGATATTACTATTTTTGTAAGTGTCTGTCAAGGACATATTGGTCAATTTCTTGATTTTCAAAAATCAATAAAACAAAAACCGCTTATCCAAAAAATTTGATTTTTTGGATTTTTGATAAGACGAATAAGTGTACCAAAAATCATCAAAATCGGAGATTGTCAAAACTATTGCCTGGTTGACTTGATATGGTTTGACCCGATAATAAATAAGGTAAAAACGCTTACTTAGGGAAATTATAAGCGAACTTATTAGCAATTGCCACAAAACAATCCTTTCTGGAGGTTATAAATTTAAACCACCCCCCACAGGTGGTCTAAAAAACCACCAACTTTATAACCTCAAACACAGATAATGAAGCTATTATGTGCCAAATTTTTGACGTATTCACCGTTTGCCATTTTGAAACCTGTCAAAAAAAATTAGTTTTAGGGCAGAAAAAAAGTTTTCAGTGGTATTTTGCAATAACAATACAAAATAATCAACAACTTTGTGTCTTTTCTGTATGGGTAGGTGTTTTTTGAAAATTGGTTTTAAAATTGTGTGTGTAAATATTTAGACCTGTGTGGGGTACTATTTTAGATCTTAGTTAATCCCACTGTTAAAGTTGCACAAATAGAGTGTCTACGTCTGACCTATCTCTACGACTACCCTTGCAGTATTGGTACGTAACTAGCGTATCCTAACCATTTTGTTATCCGTCGGTTTTCATAAATGCCTGATCCACAGTTTCATTCCTTCTATTTTCCATTCTATTGTCCTCTCACTTTTTTCGACAAGGAAGGAAATAGAAGTTGGTCTGGTTACGTTGTAAGCACAACTTTAACCCTTTTTTAAGGACTCTTTCACAAACGCATCAAAGATACGCTAACAACAAAGAATCAAAAACAGCTTGCAATCAAATCAAATCAAATCACCAAAACCTCGAACTTCAAGGCAATAAAAATAATCTTGCATCAAAAATGCTTTTCCCTATTGATCGAAGGCGCGCTCTTTCGAATAAAAATAATAATAACAAACCGATTGGTGGAAAGAATAACGAAACGCTTATAAATCACTGCGAAGCCTGAGAAACTACCGACAAGCATGGAAATGTATTTGATTCTTTCTATGGATTTTGTTTTCCAATACCATTCCGCGGTATAAGAGCTTCCGCGAAAAGTTTTTGCAAAATAAGCTTAGTGGTGGAAAAATACACGGAAGAACCTCGGGAAGAACGCAATTAAGTGAATTAAAGAAGTCGTAAAGACAAGAGAAGCTTTATTTGGTAATCAAGTCTTAGTTCATTAACGGTCTAAGTATGTTTCCTTGTTGTGTTAGTGCCAAAATACATATAAAGGGTGCCCCAAAAGTCTGGGATCATTTTAGGTAAAAAAAGCGGTTTCAAAAAAGGTCTCGGTATTATACAGGGTCTTTCAAAAATAAAATATACGACAAACTTATCTTTTTTTAAATTTTGTACACACTGTGTATTGTCTGAATCCTTAAAAAATAAGCTTCTTAAAAATACCAAACACTTTGTGGCTATCTTTTATCTTCTGCAAGATATTGTAGTTTAAAGTTGTTCGTTCGAGTAAATATTTCAAAAATATAATTTCAATTTTCATAAATGCAATAAAAATTCTACATTCTTATTCCAATCCATAAGAAATGGCTTCGATCATAAATTGATTGAAAGATTAAAAAATAAAAGAATTTTGAGATTCTCTATGAAACAATATATTTTTTTTGAAAAATGAATTTCTGAAAGCCTTGTCGGTATCTTTTTAAAAGCGTTCTCTTTTTGCTATGACCCTTTCTCCTGCTAATCTAATCCAGCCCAACAGGGCATTAAATTCAGCTTAGAAACTACTTTTGTCAGCAGGATTTTTTTTATCTGGAAAAACACCAAATTTAACGGAAAAGAGTATCATTACTGTTTTATCGTTTGAAGAAAGAATTATTATCATTCGATAAAAGGTTATAGCTTTCCATAAAATATTAGGATATAAGGATCAGCTAAGACTTCAAGAATTATATTTTTATGGTAAGGTCCAAGAAGTTATAGATCCGATTGCTTAATTAGTTTATTTTCTTAGAATCATAGGGTACAAATTATGTTCTGTCTGTGTTTTTTCCGCTCTACTTATTTGTACGTTTTTCCTTTTTCTATTTTTTTAGATACAATTATATCAATAGAGTATAAAACGTGTACTCTGGTGCGTTTCATCGAATGATATTTCCATCGAAAACATTTTCTTCGAAAAAATTATTTTTATCGAATTACATTTTCATCGAAAAAACTTTTATCGAATGACATTTTCATCGAATGACGGTAGGTTTGGTTGTTTGGTTTGATTGGTTGGTTGTTTTGGTTTCATTGGTTGGTTGGTTTGATTGGTTTGGAACCAACCAATCAAATCAACCTATCAAACCAAAGAATCAAACCAACCAAACCCACCAAACCAACCAACCAATCAAACCAAACAACTAAACCAACCAACCAAACCAACTAACCAAACCTACCGTCATTCGATAAAAGTGTTTTCGATGAAAATGTCATTCGATAAAAGTGATTTCGGTGAAAATGTCATTAGATAAAAGTGTTTTCGATGAAAATGACATTAGATGAAAATGTTTTTGATGGGAACGTCGTTGATGAAAATGTTTTCGATGAACGGACAGTGACCCTATGCTCGCTCGCTTTGTTCTAAAAACCACCGCTGGTAAAAAAGCACGATTTTAGAAAATAGGTGTGCAGACAATTTTTATATAACATGCCATGATCAACAATCAGAAGCGGGGCAAAAAGTTTATTTTACTCGCAGGGATTGTCTTTTAGGGGTAATTACCCCAACAGGCTGGGTTAATTACTTTTTAGATTAAGCCCGATGAAATCCGTCCAATTTCAAACCTTCTACTGGGCCAACACTGATCTCTCCAAGGTAGTAGAAGAACTGTTATTATTATTGTGCGTAGATGTAGATAGATAACTACATTTTCAACTTCAAGATGGTGATAATATTAACAATTAAAATTAAATTTTAAAAATCCGAATACCTCCAATACTAAAAATTACCCCAATTTGTTCCGCCCTAAAGTGTTTATTTTTACTTAGTTTTCCACCACCAATTGAATTCAGTCAATTAACATTAAAACTTTTGGGAAAGCATCTAGTTGAGAATGATAAGGGATTAGCTGGAATATTTTTAATGTTGCTGGGAAGTATACTGAGTAACTTTGTAAAAAATAATGGCTACCTAATATAATTTGACAACACATAATAATTAAATTATGTTTAAAAAAAACTTATTAACAAAATTCAGTCAAAATCCATCTGGCAAACAAATTTTTCTGACAAACTTCAATATTTTGTCCTTATTAAAAAACACAGGCTCGCTTCTAATAGGTCATTTTTAAACATTGGATTGGATCAAAATTAAAAAAATCTCAAATACAGATTTTTTGCCACAAAACTTAAATATACATCCAAAATTACGGAAAATCGATATAATAAAAAAAATATGGCGGCCGATTGATGTTTGACCTGACAAGAAGGATTTGAAATAAAAGGTAAAAAAAATTTCGGAAATGTTATTAACGTGACCTACATATATATATTATTTTTCTTCAAAAACCACATATGGACGTGGGGTGACGTCACAATGCTTAAAGAAAGTATTTTTTAAGGGCCCAAAGTTCCCAAGTTGATCAAATTAAGTTTATATTAAATAAAATAAAGGCGACATCAACCACGTACAGTCACCCATAAAAACCTTTAAAAAAAATATATTTTTTTTGTTGAAAATGTAATTTCCATCCATCTTAATATGAAAACTGCGTGTCAGACAGACAGACACCATCCCAAAATTTTTGTCTTTAGGTCTTTTTTTACCCAAATAACTCACTTTTGGTGAAAATAAAAAAATCTTTTTTTTGCCAATCCCAAACACTGGGAAAACCGAAAACCTATACGATTCTCGTAACTCCAAAATTCCAACGAGTTTCACTGAAGTTTAAAGAAAAACCTCTACTTGCCCTAAGAAGAAAAAAATAGAATTGAAAATACATTTCGTAACCTGTTATGCCGTTACCATCAGTCTTTCGGTAGTAAGAGTAAGTAAATAAAATTCCCCGAGAATATAAATTCAGCTGAAACGCGATGAAACGTCAGCTATAAAGTACATTCTATTTGCTCGAAATATGTGCACTGTCATAATTGCTAAAAAGTGCCTGCGGTCTCTTTTTGAGCTGTATTCGTCACTGATCAGTACTGCACCCTCCGTACTCCAAAAATATCTTCTGGTAACTTCTCTTCTTCTTCTTCTTTAAGTGCCCTGCTCTCTTTGACCGTGGGCTAGCGCAACTTGTACCCTGCCTACTGCCGTAGTATTAACGTCATACCATCGTCTAATAGCGGTTTCCATTGGTAAAACTGGTGCACAACTGACTCGTGCCGCTGTTCCATTGAGGTGCACTTTTTCAGTTTTCGTGTTCCATGAGAAAACTGATAATTACAGTTTCGCACTGAGTGCAACCTTTTCCGCACCGGACCTGAAAGCTCGTGCCGCATCGAAAACTTTTTCGCGCCTTTTATTTTAAGTCAAAGCACACTAAAAGAGTTTTGCAATGGTTTTATAAGTTACTTTTATATCCATTGAAACTGCACTCGTACTGCACTGGCGCAGTTTTCTGAGAGCACCAACCAATGTCAGTGCACTACGAGTGACGCACTAATTTTACCAATGGAAACCGCTATATGAATTCATTAATTTTACCTACGACCGACGAATAATAGTAATTTATTTAAGACAGTAAATATTTTGTTAAATTGACATATTACGAATTTAAAGAAAAAAAAACTTGTTTTTAAGGTCGTAGTTACAATCTGGGGAATTTTTTTTAGCAACACAGGTGAATTGGAAACACTCCCGCTCGTTGATACCGAAAACAGGTTAACTTAAAAGCATGCAAATTTAAAAATCGGCTACTGGTGCTAGACGAAATAATCGTATTCTATTTTAAAGACGACAACGACTAGCAAGTGTTTCCAACCTCTAAATGGAGCTTTACTGACCTATTTTGTTAGTACTCAAGTATCCATGTGTTTTTCAAAATGAGGTTCTAAAATCTATCCTTTGCACTCCAAGATTTCACTAGACACTTGCACATAACTATGCCGCAATAATTTAAATTTAAAAAAAATGGTTGAATCAAAATAAAAACAAAATTATGTGGGGTTATGGGCGCCGAATGTTTCTAAGCGAATTCTGTCAGAAAACGTAAAAATACTCTGCTGTCCCACTGCGGCCCGATTTAAAGTTTGTTGACAAAACTTCTGCAGTTACCATGGAATCGTATGAATTCTGCGATCTATCGGCCAACACTTGAACTGCGTGTGTCTCCCAAATTCAATAAAGTGTGATTGATTGATCGGTTTTCTTTTCCGGAGTGCACAGGCTTTTAGACAAAAGGAAACTTAGTTTTTATTTTCGCTAAAGCAAGGAAATATAAAAAGGAAAAATGTAATCCAGAGGAAATTGTGAGTATTTCTCTATTTTTTTTTGTAAATCGGGTTTTTTCTAAACCGCAATTATTTTGAGGCTTTTGGGATAGATGACAGCACCAGAGCTTTTATTTTGAAGAAAAAATAATTGATAATTTTGAAAAATCCTTCAGATATTTTCGTTAAGCATTTAAAAATCATCACCCCTGCAAAATTTCAGCTAATTCTGACGTTTAGTTTTCCCTGTGCACTCTGGCAAAAGATTAAAAAATTAAAGAACAAGGCGTTGCCAGTTGTACTTTTTTTTACTTAAAATCTGGGGAGAAACTATAGCCTTAAAAAGATATATGAAAAGTCCCTTAGTAAACTTATTTGTTTTGACGTTTTAGATAGAAACGTCAAGTTATAAAGGTTATTGACTTAAGAGTGTTCGAGATTGATATTTTTAATAATTTCTGATATTTATGATCATTTTCATTGGACGCATGTAACGTATAGTACACTAACGCGCATGTTATGGTCTTTACACGCTCAGATAAATTAAGACACTCGCCTGCGACTGAGCAGAAGTCAGTGTCCTTCCCTCTACCCTGTAATATAAAATTCTAACAACAAAGAACACGAATTCGGAGAGCGGTATTAACTAGCCTGTTCGATTCTTGAATGTTTTCCCAGGGATTATTGGGCTGGCAACCATTCACTTTCAATATTAAGGTCACGACACTGCATCCATTAAACAGGGTTAAGCCCGTGCTTCTTGGTGTCATGTTTAAAACGAGCCTCCAGAATTATAGCCCTTTCCTAATTATAGCTAGTTTGCAAAATTTGTGACCCTGACGAATTTAATATCGTCTTATTTATTTTGCCCTTATTTAAGTTTAACGAAAGGCGAAGGCGGAATTTTCAAGTTGTTCTTTGATAAATAGGAACAAATCTTACAGGACCGGTATTCTCGTAATACGTAACGTTTTGAAGTCGCTAAGCGAAACGAATAGCGAACAGCGCGCTCAGCGGCACGCTGACCGACGACTTTTCGTATTCGCTCTGCCGAACGCGCTGCCCTGCGAGCAGACAGAATCAAATTCGCTTATCACATCTTGGCATCACCGAATTTTGCATTTTTATTCCTTGTTAGCCTTGTCGCTCCTTTTCTTTTTCTATGCGTAAGATAGAGGCCATTACGTGATCGATTTCGATTCGTAGTTCAGAAAGGGTAAATCAAATGGTGACTTGCACAAGATACTTTAAAAAATTACTTGATGGTTTGGTTTACCTCAGTTAAACCCGCCCTTTGACCCTGCGATATAAACAATAGCACGTTCCCGCACAGTGTGCAGGAAAAAGTTTACCCCGAGACTTAACCGCGCATTTGCGGGATAGTTTAAATTTATTCCGGTACTCTGTCAGGGAAAGTGGTGTTTCCGGCACGGTCGTATATTGATATTGATACTTAATTATATAGCATTTATTGTTAAAATGGTTTCACAATAGTTACTTCTATATATATCAAGTAAGTTATACATTTTACATTTTAAGAAACAGAAAATAAAACTCTAGGGTATTTGTTACCCAAAAAATAACCTAACCAATTCAACAATCAAACACAGAATTCATACATCCACAAGAGAAACCTCGCACGTGGAAAAATGTTTTCATGGAAGTGTTGAATTAAAAAAAGAAAATAATAATGTTTAGTACATTTATGAATAAATAAAATGACAAAAGATAAAAATGGTAATTAGTGTGAAAAATGTGAGTTTTTAGAAAAGTAAAGAAAATACAGACGAATACACAGAAATAAAGATAGTTACCTATATTGTTTACTAATTATTTTGTATATCAATTAAGCTATTTATTTCATGTCTGCTAATTTCATAATTCATGAAAGTTTTTAGTTTATTTTTAAAAGAAAATGTGGGCACGAGCCTAACAAAACCAGATATTTTTTGGTACACAGCCGATGAAAGATACAAAAAGCACCGCTGACCAATGGCTTTTTTTACCCTTGGTTTTACAGAATTTTGATTGCTTCTATTTCTAGTATTAAACGAATGCTCAATTATTTCGATGTCGATTTTCTTAAGAAAAATTTTTGTTGCTATTTTTTGGAAAAAAAGTTGTTTTACATCGAGCGTCAAATAGTAAGGTTGATGGGTAAAGCCGGTCTTTTTTTAAAATTAATTTAAAAAGCCACTTTTGTGAGATGTTGAGAGTCTCTAAATATGTGTTTGTCACCCGTCCCTAAGCTACTAATAAGAGATTTCTATTTTTTTTTTATTATTAAAAAAAACAGCTGGCAAATGGTAGGTGTTTCTCAAACGGTCGCCACGCGCTGAGCGCATTTCGTCGACGCCTTGCGCTCAATATACGTGAATACCATTTTTGTTACTTTGGTCACGTGGTATGCGAATATTACGTTATCATACGGTCAGCGAGTACGAAACGCTGAGCGTATTTAGTTACAAGAATACCGGTCCTGGGCCGCGTTCACGCTTAGGTACCCAGCGATAGCCCCCCCTTTGCTCCAGAAAAAAATAGATAAACAAAGATGTTGGTGGTAAAACCCTGAAGTCTTTGGAGGAAAAACGAGAAATTTCAGAACGTTCCTTTAAAGACATTCTAGAATCCCTCCACAGTATTTTGAGACAGTTTGAAACAGACGAAAACCATGATATTAGAAATACAGAAAACTATTGTGGAGTTTCAATTTATAAAACAGTTTTAGACAAAATCATTTCGAACATAAAATCAAGATTCAATAACGAGACTAAAATAGTACTCCCCACAGGTCTAAATATTGTGAAAGGTACTATAAAAAAATGTTAAAAGTTCAAAATATTGTGTATTTTTACTCACAAAATGATGTAAAAATTACAACAAAAATTACATAATATTTTTACATCTTGTACATTAATATCTAACCATATTTAGTAATTTTTTATAAACAAGAAAATAAAATCTCGTATTTTAAATCCTAGTCGAAATATCCACAACCAATTAAAAATTGTAAAAAAAAGAAAATACACAATATTTTGTAAAAACCGTTTCAGAATCAATGTAAACATTTTGTTAGAAATTTAACAACAAATAAATTCAAAGAACGATGTGGGAAATTTTTACACAAATTCTTCTTAGTGCAAATCCAAGAACAATTTGTGTGAAAATTTGATACAATTGTCAAAAAAAAATCCACATATTTTTCCGAGTGAACAACAGGTGCATGTCAAACCATAGAAAACAAGATGGATTAAAAATAAAATTTTATATTTTGAAGACCATTTTATTTGTCTTTCTCTACAACTATTCAGAATTGGTTAGGATGCAAAAATATGCTACTTTTGACGGAAAATGTATCAAATCATAGGATAAACCAGTACCCTCTCCAGATAGGCCGATCAACTCATACCGATTTAGTGTCCTTTTATCCACCTTCGCCGCCATTTTCACTCAAAAGTGACAGATAATCCATTAGTTTTCTGTCAAAATGGCGGCGAAGGTGGATAAAAGGACACTAAAACGATAAGAGCTGATCAGCCTATGTGGAGAGGGTAATGGATAAACGAGTGGGTACAGTTAGTAGGGTCATTGCGAACTTACTAAGAAATGCAGACAATTTGTCATACATTCATACAGACCAATTAGCTGTTGAAACTGTAACTATTTCTACTATGTGCAACCCAAGAGGTTGGAAAAACCCTTAGGGATGGGATATAGTGGATAACTGGATATTCAAATAAATCCTGTGATATTATCACGAGTTCACCCAGGATTTCTGAAAGAAATTGCCAGACTAGTTTTATTTTATACTAGCTGAAAACCCGAAGATTTAGCGTTATAACCGTTTTTCTGGGCTCTAACTTATCTATAAGTATATCTTAAAATCTAAGCGAGGTTGGAATAAGCATGGTTGAGATACATGTATAAATACATACTCAACAAGCATTTCCCATAAAAGCTTTCGAATAAAAAATCGATCGAAATTTTAAAAAAAGGTATTTTTTGCATCAATAACTAAAAAAGCTAAGGTTCGGTTATATGCGGAAACTTACTAAAATTGTGTTTTTAATAAAAGTAAAAAAAAATAGATTTAGAATAGTTTAATGTTTCTCCCCAAGACATACCTTACCGAACTTCACCAACGATATCGTAAGTAAAATATTACAATGAATTTGATAAATATTTTGCCATGTCTCTGTTTCTTAGACTGCGGTTTTTCCCAAATTAACTTATTGTGTATCAAAGATCTTTGAGTCCCTCTCTTTCGCAAACCTCCCCCTATTTTAAATACCATTTAAAATATATCGGCTTGAACGAAGGTCTTCAATCGCTTTAATAAAATTCAAATTTACTTCGAAACCGACGAGGGCTCAACAAACAGTTTTTAAACCCTCCACCTCCTCGATGCCTCCGCCTTCGATTTTCGTTTAAAAATTCGTTTTTCCTAAAAATACCGATGAGGGTTTTGAGGTTTGTTTACTTTCTGAAATAATAAGAGAATAAATTCTCATATTCCCAATCTTATAGGTATAATAGGATTAAATTTACGAACAAAACTCTAAGCGAGCCTTCCCAGCAAACGCATATCGTCGGCATTGAATCGGGCCAATTTCGACAACGTCGGCAGTGTGTCGGCATCGGCGACTACACTCTGGCCCGATGTTGGTCAGATTTCGATTTTCAGTTTTCGGTCAATAATCGGCAACTGATGGAGGTCCACATTACTACAGTCGACTTTATGCCGACACCACTTTAGGACTGACGATGGTCTGATTGGAACTTTGTTTAATCGGTCGAAAATCGGCAACCGACGATGGCCCGATTTACTATAGTCGACATTTTGCCAACGTAAACCTTATCTGCTTTAGGGCCGACGACGGTCCGATTGGAACTTTGATTAATCGGACGAGAATCGGCAACTGACGATGGCCCGATTTACTATAGTCGACATTATGCCAATGCAAACCTTATCTGATTTAGGGCCGATGATGGTCCGATTGGAACTTTGTTTAATCGGTCGAGAATCGGCAACTGACGATGGCCAGATTTACTATAATCGACTTTATGCCGACGACCACTTTATCTGCTTTAGAGCCGACGATGGTCCGATTACGTCACCTTAAAATTTTTAAACTGCTTAATAGTTTCTTCCTAGTATGTAGAGATGGCGCTAATGTCACTATGTTCCCTGTACAGTGGAAGATAATATTACATATATAATGAGCAAAGATATTTTAAAACTAGAATGCAGACTTGACAGGATAGTGGGCCTACATCGCAAAGCGGACAAAAAATACAGCTGGTCCGATGTCGCAAATCGACGGCGTGCCGATGAGGACAAATTCGGCAATCGACATCGGACCGACGAAGACCCGAGAGAACCCTGTTTGCTGGGTTATCTATGATATATAATAACGTTTCAGCAATTTTTTTTTGGAGGCGCCCAAACATTCGGTGCCCAAACGGCCGAAAAGTGTCCGGCGCCTAAAATTCCTCCAGATTCCTGATATAGGCAAGAACCAGAAGGACATATCATAAAAATGTGTGCAAAAGTTTTTTTGAAAATGTTATCAGCACACATGATAAAAGTTAAATTAAAGAAAACTATGCGGCCCTGGTCCAACAGTAACCAATCGTCTTTTTAGGGAGACCAAAATTACCAAACGTTAGATCGAAAATTCTCGCTGGTCGCGATTCTTCAAAAACCGTCAGAAAATCTCGCCCTTACAAAAAATCTGACGATTTTTCAACACCAGTTTACATTTAATGCTTTTTTATCAGGACTATTTTCTTATATTCCTTAAAATTTTCTTAATACTATTCTAGTAAATAAACAATATGTCTGTTTTCATTTTTGTAGCCTGTTTTTCTGAAAACCCTGTTTTTCATTCAAAAATGTATGTCATTAAGCTTATTTTTATGTGTAAACAAACCTTTAAAACTTTTAACACACAAAACCATAGATAGCCATGGAATATTTCGCTGTCACTGTTCAGAAAACTCACACAAATTCTGTTTTTCCTTTTTCATGGTGAGAATTTTCGACACTTTTTGACGTTTATTGGTACGCGTAGTAACAATTTAGCTCCGCACTAAACAAAATGTTATTAAAAAAATGACGCAGTTTCCCTCACAACGTGAGAATAAATATGAAGGAAGCTGTGTTTTTATTTTAAATAAGGCGATAAGTAAAAATCGCCACTTTCCAGAATAAGGACGAGTGAGATTTTCTGTCGTTTCTGAAGAATCGCGACCATAGTGAAAGCTTTTGTAAAAAAATTTATTGACACAGTTTTGCACACATATTGCACACCATAACTTGGTGGATATTGTTTGAATTTATAACGAAGCAAAACAACACGCCGCAGAAGCTATGCGAATTTATTCCTGTGTCCCCTTACATTAAGAGAAGTATGATATTATTTAGTGATTAGGGGTTTTTGTCGCTTTATATGTATTATTTGCATACTTTTAGTGGTATACAGTCATGTCTTGTAAAAATGTTCCCTAATTGAAAGATTTTTGAAGAGGCTTTTGAAAACGGCGTACTCGTTTTTCAGATATATTTTTGTATCACTTGCAGTCCACTTAATACGCTTGAAAAATTTCTGTCATAAGTTTTGTGAAACACCCTGTATATTACAATTTTACGCATCCAATTTTAAATTTTTGAACCGTCAGTAATATTTTCTAAAAAATCGCATTTGTAGTGTAATTTTCTTAAAAATATTCGCCTGTGGCACTACCAAAGCAACAAAATCAGTCGCGACGTTATCCCTAATAGAGTTGTGGTGTCATATCACGGCGACGGTTTTACTACTACTATATATCGAGGTATTCACTTCTTTTGGGAATGCATTGGGACGGTTATACAACTACATCGCGACGGCAATGATTACTGTTGATATAGGAGTTATGTCGTCGCGGGTAGTAAACGGGACATCTCATTTACCTCCTGTTTACCCCATAAAGTAGCATATCTGACGTTATAGGGTTTTTATAGGTTTTGTCTTTCACACATTGTTAATTAAAAATATATTGATATTTTTCTAAACTATATCAGGACAAACACCATAAAATATGTGAAGACATATGACAGGAAACAAAAATATTGTCTATATCATAACCTACACCTAATAATTACCGTTTTATTAACCACTTTTCTGAAGTCACAGCATCTTAAATTTATAAACGCATGGCACTTTACTGATTAGTTATGCTGATTTTTTGATAAAAAAGAAACGCGCGCCCCCCAGTTTTGACCTAGTTTTATCTAAAATGTCGGAATTGCCGAACATGGCCGTTGCGCATTCAGTTGACGTTGCATTGATTTACAATGTCAGTAAAGTAGCGATAACTTTGTAGTTTTGTATTGAGTAGGGGCTACTGAATTCCAACCAAATTAAAATTATTAAAAAAATTAAATGTGACAACTATGAAGTAAGCCTCGGACTGTAAAGTTTTTCGTGCTTCTAGTAATGGTATATATAGTAATCTAGTGGAATATATTACTTTCGCTTAGAACTTTATATTTTTACGACACTGTGACAACTATGAAGTAAACCTCGGACTGTAAAGTTTTTTCGTACTTTTAGTAATTGTATATTTTGATTTATTGATTCGTTTGTGAGTGTGCCACTTTGGCACTGGCCATTGCGACCACTATTGGTTCTATTCTGGCTAACTTTTAACATTTTTTTGTTGCCACAGAAGCATCATTCAGATCCAGTCCGTCGATCTGTGGTTTACCGAAGATACGTTGACGCTGACGTGCAATGGCCGGACATTCACACAGCACATGTCTGGCCGTCTCATCATACTCCATACAGAGCCTACATTCGGTGTCCTCACTTAGACCCATTCTGTGTAATGGTACTTTCAGCCTGCAGTGTCCGTTGTATAGATCAACCATTGTCCGGATGGCCTGCCTGGTAAGCTCAATAAGTTTTCTGGCCCTCTTCCTGCAAGGTTCTGTAATGAACTCTCTGGAATGTGCCAGTCCCGGCAATTCTCTCCGGTATTGGTGGAACTTATTCTCCGTCCAGCCTGAGAGAGCAGTGTTGATTGTGTTGTATGCTCCGTATGCTATTCAAAGGGCTCGTTCGGGGCCAACCAACATTTCCCCGATGCCCAGAATGTCCCGGAATCCACACCAGCGACACAGTGTTTATTCGCCTAAGGGTATTCAGAGTGTCCTGGCAGCTCCTACCTGTTCTCGATGATCACCTATAGGATTCAAGAGACTTACTATCGGAGAGTATCTTTATTGATCTGTTGTTCCACATATGATCTATCATTCAACGTGCGCTCATTTTAATGACGAAGAGTTCCGCCTGGAAAATTGTAGCCATTCGGCCAAGACTATGTATGTAGCCATTTGTCCAAGACTATGTATAATCCTGATATTTTCCCGGCTGCAATAAGCTCCGTATCCAACGCCTGAAGGCATTTTGGATCCCTCAGTGTACCGGCACTTGAGAAACTTATTCCGTTTGTCGTCCAGTCCTCTCTATCTCGGAGAATATGGTTCTATAGTAATTGTATATAGTAATATAGTGGAATATATTACTTTCGCGTATAACTTTATATTTTTGAGACACTGTGGTAATTTTTTAACCGTAATAGTGACAATAATGACATTTTTCCTATAAATAGTTTTTTGTAGGAAATATTACTAGGCTTTAACCCATTTTTGGTGGCAATAACAATGGCACCAATGAAACTAACTATAATTGTTGCTTGGGTATAGCACCATTAATAATTGAAATTTTGGTTTAATTTTCCGTGAAAAATTGCAAGAGGACTCTAAACCTGGCCCACAAAATCATTCAATCAACTACATACGAGAATCTCTCCGCTGCATCCACGAAGAGTGTCTCTGAAGCGGAATCGTTTTGTGGCCTCTGGAATCGCAGTTCTGTTTGCTGTAATCAACTTGTTTTTGCTTCTTTTTAACAGTTATTCGGTCAATTTATATGGGTTAGACCAAGACAAACATTGGGAATTACTCAAGAGGCAACGTGAATGTCAAACACAGTTAGATAACACTGTAAAAAATGCACTGTAAATTTTGCGTCCTGGTCATAGTAGAATTAAATACTTGTCGAGACATTAGTCAGAGGAGTAGATGTTTAACAGTCGTCTGGATCTTAGCGGTAAAATAAAACTTAAAATAAAGAATGTGTAGAAATTGGGTTTTTTAAATTTTGTCCCTTTTTAGTTACAAAATATTTCGTGTCAAATATTGAAAAAAAGAATTGTTTTTGACAATAGAAAATATTCTGCATAATTTAGGGGTAACGTTTTTGTTTAAGCAATTTTTACTATGTTTTTCACACTTTTATGCCATGATTTTGCTCACATTTTAAAGCTTTCTTTCCAAAAACATTTTTTCTCTGTTAAAATAAAAAATATTTAAGATTGTTGAAGAGAGACATCAGTTTGTGTTTAATAAAAATATCTGTTTTGTCATCTCTTTTGTTTTGCCATTTTTATCCAAAAAACAGCAAAAATTATAACTGTTTAAAGCATACATAAGGTGGTATTAATTTCTTTCAATTAAAGTTCTTTACAGTCTTTAAATTTAGCAAAAAACGTGTCCTACTATAAGTGTATTTTAGCAAATCTCAAAATAATTTAACAGGTATTTAACTAAATTATTTTAAGGTTTATCATGGCTCTATCATAAAGGACCGTTTTTAAAAGCATTATTTTTCGATTATTTCAGTCAAACCAGAGTGAAGGCTGACGCCAAAGAGGGGGTGTGGCTAAAATCAAAGCCAAGACTTTATGAGATTACTACGGCACAAATCTTAAATAATAAATTAAATAAAATGACCAGTAGAGAGGGGAATCATTAGAACAAAAATTAATTTCAATGAAATTTGGTATACTTATGTAGATACCGTGATAATACAATATTATGAGTGTGATGGTGGGGGGACGTTGAAGGGGTGAGAAAGGGTTTATATATTTTATTAATCATAAATTTATCACTTCTGAACCAAACCTGCTACGGATATGCAGTTTTCAGATTTGACTCCGGCTAAAAATTTCCTAATCCTGGAAAAAAGCAACTTTGCGTTGGTGGGGAAGCGGTTGGGGGGTACGGTAAGAGGAGGTTAATATTTTTGAAAATTCATTACTTTTGAATCAAAATTGCTACAAACATGAAGTTTTCAGATTTGATCTTCACTAAATATTTCCTAATGCTGCTGGAGGAAAAAACTACGTTAGAGGGGGGTGGTTAAGGGGGTGTTAATATGTTTTAAATTTTATAACTTTTCAACCAAAGCTGCTATATACAGTTTTTAGAGTTGACTTCGACTTAAAATTTCCTAACCTTAAAGGAAAAACAAGACGTTGGTGGGGGGGTGAAGTGAGGGGTTGATATATTTTAAAATTTATAACTTTTGATTTAAAGCTGCTACGAACATGCAGTTTTCAGATTTATGTTTCAATAAATATTTTCTAATTTCGGGGGTAAGAGGGAGTAAATATATTTAAAAATTCATATATATTGAACCAAAGCTGCTACACATATGCAGTTTTTAAATTTGAGTTCTCTTCAATATTTCTTAATTTTCGGGGAAAAAAGGTGTGTGGTCCCACGTAAACATAAGATCTTAATGCGCTGTTGTTGATAACTCTCTGATGTTATAAAATATTTCCTCTGGGGATATTTAATGAAATCAAGTAGGCTGATCTGTAGTGTGACGTCACTAAATTAAAATTTAAATCTGAAAGTGGTAAAATTGATCGTGAGGAACCGTAAAAAAAAATCAGCGAAGATTAGAATTCAAGCGTCTTACCCTCGATAAAAAACAAAATAAAGGAGCACAATTTACAAGAAAATTGGAACATAAATTTTAATAAATCCTGCAATAAGTCAAACAGAACGGGAAAATGTAAAAAAGTAGAGTAAAATATTCTCGAGTGTAAAATTATTTGCATAATAGAGACACTTAAAAAGCGTCCCGGATTTTTAAATTGCGTCAAAAACTCAAAGGGAAGTCATAATTCTCTTGGGGGTTAATTCTTGAGTTGCAAGTGTGCCGAACACTTCAATAAAATGTGAGGGGCTAAAGTCCACTTGACATGAAGCAATATACCTTGCAATTGCCTGCAATTTTTTAGGGTTTTTTTTACTCCTCTCTCTTAAAGTCACAATTTCTGTTGTGTTGTTTGTTATGTTTCCCTTTCACAACATAAATTGAGACATTAGGAGGAAGGAGTAAAAAAGCCATAACAATTTTGTGACATTATTTTAGAATGTTATATTGCTCAATGTGAAGCGGGCTTAATTTGTTTTTGCAATTTAAGGCATAGTTTCTCCCCAGATTTTAAGTAAAAAAAAGTACAACTGGCAACGCCTTGTTCTTTAATTTTTTTATCTTTTGCCAGAGTGCATAGGGAAAACTAAACATCAGAATTAGCTGAAATTTTGCAGGGGTGATCATTTTTAAATGCTTAGCAAAAATATCTGAAGGATTTTTCAAAATTCTTAATTATTTTTTCTTTAAAATAAAAGCTCCGGTGCTGTCATCTATCCCAAAAGCCTCAAAATAATTGCGATTTAGAACAAAGCTGATTTACAAACAAAAAATAGAGAAAAACTCACAATTTCCTCTGGATTATATTTTTCCCTTTTATATTTCATTGCTTTAGCGAAAATAAAAACGAAGTTTCCTTTTTTCTAAAAGTCTGTGCACTCCGGAAAAGAAAACCGATCAATCAATCACACTTCATTGAATTTCATAGATCGCAGACTTTATACGATTCCATGGTAACTGCAGGTGTTTTGTCAACAAACTTTAAATCGGGCTGCAGTGGGACAGACAAGAGTATTTTTACTTTTTCGGACAGAAAACCATTTGAGGTTATGTTTATCTTTCAAAAATGTGTTTTCAAAGACATTGTTCTATAACAAATATGAAACCATTCCGCCCGCCAAAAAAGAGCTAGCGCTGCGCGGGCATTACCCCGAGTCTATCAAAGAACCAAGAGAACTTTACTGGCTCGCTGGGATTACTAGGAATTCGCATAGAAACATTCGGCGCCCATAACCCCACATAATTTTGTTTTTATTTTGATTCAAACATTTTTTTTTTTTAATTAAAAGTATTAGTTGTGCGAGCGTACTAGTGAAACCTTGGAGTGCCAAGGATAGATTTTAGAACCTCAGTTTCAAAAACATACGGATACTTGGGTACTAACTAAATAGGTCGGTAAAGCTCCATTTAGAGGTTGGAAAGACTTTTGCTAGTTGTTGACGCTCCTGTTTAAAATAGAATACGATTATTTCGTCTAGCGCCACTAGCCGATTTTTAAATCTGCATGCTTTTAAGTTAACCTGTTGTCGGTATCAGCTAGCGGGAGTGTTTCCAATTCAATTATAAATGCACCTGTAAATGCAACCTTAAACATTACACCCAGTTACTTTAATACGTAGTTAGGTAGCGTTTTTTTAGCAGGTAAATCTGCAATAAAAGGTTTTCTATTATTTTAGTATTTTACTTGGTTTTTTAGCGGCGGAGAACGCGAAAAGTCAAAATACGTAACCTAACCCCAAATTTTTAACCCGGTGCTAAAAAATCTCTCTAAATAGTCTCCGCGTTGCCATGGAAAACAAATTCAATGACGTAAAATTTTGCAAAAAACAAGCATGTTATGATGGTCATTAAACGCGAATATGAAGTTTCGGCTGCGACTCGTATCTTAATTTACCTGACCGTGTAATGACCATAACATGCGAGTTAGTGTACTATACTTTACCTAGGAGCAAAGAAAATGTCATCATAAATATCGGAAATTATCAAAAATATCAAACGCGAACACTCTTTCTCAATGACGTCCTATCTAAAACGTCAAAACAAATAAGGTTACTAAAAGACTTTTCCTATATCTTTTTATATACAAGGTTTTTTTTCTTAAAAATGCGTAATATGTCAATTTAATGGGACCTATTTTTGGTTAGGAACTAAAATTATATTTATTGACGTTTAATAAATGTTTATTGTCTTAAAAATATAGAAAAATAATTCACATTTCGTTGCGTCAATTAGTGCTCTTATAAAATAAAGTTTCATCGTTTGTTCCGCTTGTGCTTTACGTCTAAGCTTTATTAGAGACATAAATCTATTTGTAACTCATCGAGGTATACGTATCCGCATCTAGCGACAACCAAGCACATTGATTGGTCAGAAACTTGTAGCACGTTCGAAAAGAGCAGATATATGCTAATTTCAGGTGTTTCTGAACGCAATAGGTGCTGAGATACGATCCGTGTGCCGTAACGATACGTGATACCTAACGCATCTCAACACCTATCGCGTTCAAGAACACCTTAGATTAGCATATATCTGCTCTTTTCGAACCTGGTACAAGTTTCTGACCAAAACAATGTGCTTGGTTCTCGCTAGATGCGGATACGTATACCGCGATGAGTTACAAATAGCTTTATGTCTCTATTATTATACTACGACCGTAAATGAGCCATTAAAGTCTTGTTGTGATGGTCGTAAAATTAGTATTATTTGTTGGTCGTCAGTAAACAATTTTTTAAATATGTAGTTTTCATTAGTTTTAATTAATTACAAATGGTAACACTTCATAGAACAAGTAATATATAATCTAATCTAATCTAATAAAATTAAACCTGTGTATGTCTGTAAAATTAAACGAATATTAGCAATTTAGTAAGCTCATATAGCACTTCCAGGTGCATATAAGGTCGTTTCGTAAAATTAGTATTATTTGTTGGTCGTAAGTAAACAATTTTTTAAATATGTAGTTTTAATTAATTACAAATCGTAACACTTCATAGAACAAGTAATATATAATCTAATCTAATCTAATTTAATCTAATCTAATAAAATTAAACCTGTGTATGTCTGGAAAATCAAACGAATATTAGCAATTTAGTAAGCTCATATACCACTTCCAGGTGCATATAAGGTCGTTTCGTAAAATTAGTATTATTTGTTGGTCGTAAGTAAACAATTTTTTAAATATGTAGTTTTAATTAGTTTTAATTAATTACAAATGCTAATACTTCATAGAACAAGTAATATATAACCTAATATAATCTAATTTAATCTAATCTAATAAAATTAAATCTGTGTATGTCTGGAAAATTAAACGAATATTAGCAATTTAGTAAGCTCATATAGCACTTCCAGGTGCATATAAGGTCGTTTCGTACAATTAGTATTATTTGTTGGTCGTAAGTAAACAATTTTTTAAATATGTAGTTTTAATTAATTACAAATGGTAATACTTCATAGAACAAGTAATATATAATCTAATCTAATCTAATTTAATCTAATCTAATAAAATTAAACCTGTGTATGCCTGGAAAATGAAACGAATATTAGCAATTTAGTAAGCTCATATACCACTTCCAGGTGCATATAAGTTCGTTTCGTAAAATTAGTATTAATTGTTGGACGTAAGTACACAATTTTTTAAATATGTAGTTTTAATTAGTTTTAATTAATTACAAATGGTAACACTTCATAGAACAAGTAATA
The DNA here is from genome assembly GCA_963921995.1 of Oxystoma pomonae. Taxonomy (NCBI): domain Eukaryota; kingdom Metazoa; phylum Arthropoda; class Insecta; order Coleoptera; family Brentidae; genus Oxystoma; species Oxystoma pomonae. The sequence goes on along the minus strand of OY998169.1, from coordinate 85,096,641 downwards.
TATAATCTAATCTAATCTAATCTAATTTAATCTAATCTAATAAAATTAAATCTGTGTATGTCTGGAAAATTAAACAAATATTAGCAATTTAGTAAGCTTATATAGCACTTCCAGGTGCATATAAGGTCGTTTCGTAAAATTAGTATTATTTGTTGGTCGTAAGTAAACAATTTTTTAAATATGTAGTTTTAATTAGTTTTAATTAATTACAAATGCTAATACTTCATAGAACAAGTAATATATAATCTAATATAATCTAATTTAATCTAATCTAATAAAATTAAATCTGTGTATGTCTGGAAAATTAAACAAATATTAGCAATTTAGTAAGCTTATATACCACTTCCAGGTGCATATAAGGTCGTTTCGTAAAATTAGTATTATTTGTTGGTCGTAAATAAACAATTTTTTAAATATGTAGTTTTAATTAGTTTTAATTAATTACAAATGGTAATACTTCATAGAACAAGTAATATATAATCTAATCTAATCTAATCTAATCTATTAAAATTAAACCTGTGTATGTCTGGAAAATTAAACGAATATTAGCAATTTAGTAAGCTCATATACCACTTCCAGGTGCATATAAGGTCGTTTCGTAAAATTAGTATTATTTGTTGGTCGTAAGTAAACAATTTTTTAAATATGTAGTTTTAATTAGTTTTAATTAATTACAAATGGTAATACTTCATAGAACAAGTGATATATAATCTAATCTAATCTAATTTAATCTAATCTAATAAAATTAAACCTGTGTATGTCTGGAAAATGAAACGAATATTAGCAATTTAGTAAGCTCATATACCACTTCCAGGTGCATATAAGGTCGTTTCGTAAAATTAGTATTATTTGTTGGTCGTAAGTAAACAATTTTTTAAATATGTAGTTTTAATTAGTTTTAATTAATTACAAATGGTAACACTTCATAGAACAAGTAATATATAATCTAATCTAATCTAATTTAATCTAATCTAATAAAATTAAACCTGTGTATGTCTGGAAAATGAAATGAATATTAGACATTTAGTAAGCTCATATACCACTTCCAGGTGCATATAAGGTCGTTTCGTAAAATTAGTATTATTTGTTGGTTGTAAGTAAACAATTTTTTAAATATGTAGTTTTAATTAGTTTTAATTAATTACAAATGCTAATACTTCATAGAACAAGTAATATATAATCTAATATAATCTAATTTAATCTAATCTAATAAAATTAAATCTGTGTATGTCTGAAAAATTAAACAAATATTAGCAATTTAGTAAGCTCATATACCACTTCCAGGTGCATATAAGGTCGTTTCGTAAAATTAGTATTATTCGTTGGTCGTAAGTAAACAATTTTTTAAATATGTAATTTTAATTAGTTTTAATTAATTACAAATGGTAATACTTAATAGAACAAGTAATATATAATCTAATCTAATCTAATTTAATCTAATCTAATAAAATTAAATCTGTGTATGTCTGGAAAATGAAACAAATATTAGCAATTTAGTAAGCTCATATACCACTTCCAGGTGCATATAAGGTCGTTTCGTAAAATTAGTATTATTTGTTGGTCGTAAGTAAACAATTTTTTAAATATGTAGTTTTAATTAGTTTTAATTAATTACAAATGGTAATACTTAATAGAACAAGTAATATATAATCTAATCTAATCTAATTTAATCTAATCTAATAAAATTAAACCTGTGTATGTCTGGAAAATGAAACGAATATTAGCAATTTAGTAAGCTCATATACCACTTCCAGGTGCATATAAGGTCGTTTCGTAAAATTAGTATTATTTGTTGGTCGTAAGTAAACAATTTTTTAAATATGTAGTTTTAATTAGTTTTAATTAATTACAAATGGTAATACTTCATAGAACAAGTAATATATAATCTAATCTAATCTAATTTAATCTAATCTAATAAAATTAAACCTGTGTATGTCTGGAAAATGAAACAAATATTAGCAATTTAGTAAGCTCATATACCACTTCCAGGTGCATATAAGGTCGTTTCGTAAAATTAGTATTATTTGTTGGTCGTAAGTAAACAATTTTTTAAATATGTAGTTTTAATTAGTTTTAATTAATTACAAATGGTAATACTTCATAGAACAAGTAATATATAATCTAATCTAATCTAATTTAATCTAATCTAATAAAATTAAACCTGTGTATGTCTGGAAAATGAAACGAATATTAGCCATTTAGTAAGCTCATATACCACTTCCAGGTGCATATAAGGTCGTTTCGTAAAATTAGTATTATTTGTTGGTCGTAAGTAAACAATTTTTTAAATATGTACTTTTAATTAGTTTTAATTAATTACAAATGGTAATACTTCATAGAACAAGTAATATATAATCTAATCTAATCTAATTTAATCTAATCTAATAAAATTAAACCTGTGTATGTCTGGAAAATGAAACGAATATTAGCAATTTAGTAAGCTCATATACCACTTCCAGGTGCATATAAGTTCGTTTCGTAAAATTAGTATTAATTGTTGGACGTAAGTAAACAATTTTTTAAATATGTAGTTTTAATTAGTTTTAATTAATTACAAATGGTAACACTTCATGGAACAAGTAATATATAATCTAATCTAATCTAATTTAATCTAATCTAATAAAATTAAACCTGTGTATGTCTGGAAAATGAAACGAATATTAGCCATTTAGTAAGCTCATATACCACTTTCAGGTGCATATAAGGTCGTTAGTTTGTTTCCTAAGCGGATTACACACCAAAATTCCTATTCCTGCATTTCCCGCACAAGGTTTCCCGACACAAGATAGTTTCGGATGACAATAGGGAGGCTGCTTTTGAGTTAGCAGGGATCGATAAAATTAGCATAATCTACCGTAGACATGTTAATGAAGAACTTGATGAATCGGCTGCTCGTTCTAAGGCCACAGATGCATTAAAACAATTAGGTACATCGCTTTAAGAGAGTTTTTTCCTTAGAGCAGGAAGTCGGTATGCAAATCAAGCACAATGAAACCAACCGAACGGCGGAAGACCGAAATTTGGGCAAAGCTTACAGATAGCTAAAGAACTTATGAAGAAATATGGTACGTACACTGGGTGTAAAACATGAGGGAGTTCTGGATGACAACGGGGCTGCTTTCGGGATAGAAGGGATCAATAAAATTACCATACTATACCATGGAATGGAATGGAAACCGACTTTTCATCGTCTTATTCTTTAATGCCAGAGATAAAAATTAAAGCAAATTTTTAGATGTCTCGTCGACTAGTTATTTTTCGATACCAATATAGTAGAACAAACAAATTTTGCTGAGGGACAAAATGACATTTAGCTCACCTTGTATAATGTAATGTTTTACACTTTAGCCTAGAGGTTTTTATAAACATAAACACGTCGTTTTCAGTTGAATTCTCAAAATATGCAAATTTTTCCCACTTTTTAGTTTCTAAAATTTAATTTTACACCCTAAGGTTTCATTGTGCCCTCGAAATTTTATTTATTATTTTTATTACAAATAATAATTGCAGAGGATTACTTGTCCCATTATTACACATTTTAGATTTGACCATTTTATGAAAAAATTAAACTAAATTCTTAAAATTAAGGATTCCAAACAAGATAAATAAAAGGCGATTTCGGCAAGCTTTGGTACCGATTATAATATTCAGATTATAATTTTTCCGAACTTTAAAATATCAGAATTACAGTATCGAAAATAATTGTCTAGAAACGAAAAACACCCGACCCACAAATTGATAGAAAAGAATATGCCCGATCCTTAAATGAGAAGAACCACAATCCAGACGAATCGTTATTGGGCATGCGTCAAATTTAAATCTCTAGAGCGCCGTAGGACCTAGATTGCGGCGTTGACAAGTTTCTCTATGTGAAAGATGACACGGGGATTTTTTTTATTGAACGATTTTATTTAACTTTACAGTTTCTGGCTGTCCAACTGTCTATCAAATCTTGCGATTCATTTTTGTAATGTAGATCCGATGACAATACAATATAATGAAGAAATTTGGGGGTAGGGAGTAGTTGGGGGGTAAATTAATACAATATCACAACTTACTTCGACTCTTCCCTGCCGTAAGTCTGGCAACGTAGCAATTGATTTTCGTTAAAAATATTTTCTAACATTTTGTGGTTCTATAAAAATATGTTTAGTTTAAATTTAATTTTCTTTTAAATTCTGACAAATTATGTTTCTGCCAAATTTGGTTTCGGATTTTTTTATAGGGATCCTCCCTTGAAAACGACGTGATTGATAGGATACACACCACATGACTAAAGTGAAATTTTATCCCTCAGCAAATCGGAGCCCTGGCTTCGCTTAGACTAGACATTTTTTGCCTCGGAATAAAAAGTGCTTAAGACTTAGAGTGCCACTTTCTCACATCGATCCTCTCTCAAATTCCACTTTAGCTTGAATAATACTTATTGTAATATCTGTAAAATCCAAGAAAGAGAATTACAAGATAATAATAATAACTTAAGTGAAAGCCTGCTGCTAAAACAGTCTCACAATTCTACTAATACTACATCGATCTTAATTTTAAAGTTTTTTTATTACAGCGTGTTATCTAGTCATTAACAGTGAGATTTCCTAAGATCTAAAATAGTACCCCCCATACACCCATATAGAAAAGACACAAAGTTATTGATTACTTTGTATTGTTATTGCAAAATACCACTGAAAAACTGATTTTTTTCTCAAAATTTTGGAAAAAAATGTCCTAAAACTAATTTTTTTTGACCGGTTTCAAAATGGCAAATGGTGAATACGCCAAAAATTTGGCTTCATTATTTGTGTTTGAGGTTATAAAGTTGGTGATTTTTTAGACATTAGGTGGTTTAAATTTATAGCCCCCAGAAAGGATTTGGTAATAAGTTCGTTTATAATTTCCCTAAGTAACCGTTTTTACAAGAATTAATTTACCTTATTTAATATCTCAAGTTGTTCATTAACCAATAAAACACTTCTAATTTTGTCCAGAAAAACGCCATATTTTGAACCCGTTTTCACCACAAAAAATATATTTATGAGGGTACTACGAGGTAAAACAAACATAAGTGAAGGTCACTGATTATGCACGAAAAATATACCAAACAAAAAACCCAAAACAACTATATTAATTTATTTACAAACTGAAATTAAAACATTGAGGTTATCTAAAAGCTCAGTCAAGAAAACTTTCCTTACTCAAAGCCCACTCATTTCAAAGCAGCTGTAGCTTTCATCAGTAGAGGTTGGTGCAAGCCAAGGTACAAGCAGAGGTAAGAGATCCGAACTCGGTGTTTGTGATTTGAATGCAGCTAAAATTTTGAAACTTACATTTCGACAGTGACAGAAATGTAAAAAAAACTTGCATTTAAGTTTCTTAATACATTTCATAAATAAAAACACCTTTTAAATAAATACAAAATTAATCTACTCCTTATTTTATTATTACCCATCTAAATCGTTGCGTGACATCAAGTATTAACTGGAAAAGTTAATTAACAAGGGTAAGTTTTAATTAGAGTTACATATAACCCCAATTTTAATTTGTTCTACAGAGTGTGTACCATTTAAACCCCGCGTGGGATTAAATTTTTTAATTTTCTTTTCTTCTAAATTGAAACTTTCTTCTTAAATCCAACAAAAGATTTTGTTAAGACCATTATTCAATAAACAAATTTATTAAAATTCTTCTTATAAATCAAACTATGTCCGAAACTCAAGGAGGTTTGGTTTAAAATGCCTAAAACCAAAAATTTCACTTAAACTTAAGACTGTTCTAAAATAGACTAAACCCTTTTAGTAAATCCCACCGAAAGAGTATAAATTTGTTCAAAAAAAAATTAAACTCCTTCGAGCCGGATTTGAACCAGCGACCTATGGATGTCTACAATCGTGTAACCACTACAGTCCACCGCTCTACCAACTGAGCTATCGAAGGTGATGCTGAAATTTGTGTTAATAAACAACAAAACAGTCTAAAGTGACCCAGATTCAAGTAAAAGCGATACACTTTAGACCGATAAGTAAAAAACACAAAGTATTAAATAAAAGATCTTTGATTCGTTTAAATTACGGGAAGTCACCTCGTTCATATTCTAAAGTACTTTGTTCGTCTGTAGGAGAAGGAAATTATTTGTTTATCGGTTATCTAAAGTTTTTAGCAGTACAAATAAATTTTTAAAATTAGCAATCTAATTTATTTTCGCTAAAGATAATCGCTAATCTATACTGGGGGCTTATTCTTGAATTTCGTAGGAAAGATCGCACGGGAACGGTCCTCTTCTTGATATCGACCAATAATAGGCTTTGAAGCGATCACGAGTTATCCGAAACCTATCCGACCACGACCGAAGCTCACCGGGTTGCCGTGTATCGTAGGAACTTTCCTACACTTTCATACACCAGGGGTCGTATTTTCGAAACCATACGAAATTATTCGCATGCGACTACTTCCGTCTCTTCCTATACCGTATAGAAAAGGAGGCAAAAGATATGCCGATATGCTGATTCATGGGTAGTACGTGCAAGATTAACCGGTTTTTCATGCGAAACAACACGAATGCCTCCACCCACTCGTGCAATATTGCGTTAAACCAGTCGAATTCGAACGCGGTCCACACATACCGGCTTATCTTTCGCCTCTCATTTCACACGGTATAGAAAGAGACTGACATAAAAATTGTTGATTATTCAGTATACGTATGCGGATATTTTCGTATGGATTCGAAAATCAGACCCCTGGGGTCGTATTTTCGAAACCATACGAAATTATTCGCATGCGACTACTTCCGTCTCTTCCTATACCGTATAGAAAAGGAGGCAAAAGATATGCCGATATGCTGATTCATGGGTAGTACGTGCAAGAATAACCAGTTTTTCATGCGAAACAACACGAATGCCTCCACCCACTCGTGCAATATTGCGTTAAACCAGTCGAATTCGAACGCGGTCCACACATACCGGCTTATCTTTCGCCTCTCATTTCACACGGTATAGAAAGAGACTGACATAAAAATTGTTGATTATTCAGTATACGTATGCGGATATTTTCGTATGGATTCGAAAATCAGACCCCTGGGGTCGTATTTTCGAAACCATACGAAATTATTCGCATCCGTCTCTTCCTATACCGTATAGAAAAGGAGGCAAAAGATATGCCGATATGCTGATTCATGGGTAGTACGTGCAAGAATAACCAGTTTTTCATGCGAAACAACACGAATGCCTCCACCCACTCGTGCAATATTGCGTTAAACCAGTCGAATTCGAACGCGGTCCACACATACCGGCTTATCTTTCGCCTCTCATTTCACACGGTATAGAGAGAGACTGACATAAAAATTGTTGATTATTCAGTATACGTATGCGGATATTTTCGTATGGATTCGAAAATCAGACCCCAGGGATCGTATTTTCGAAACCATACGAAATTATTCGCATGCGACTACTTCCGTCTCTTCCTATACCGTATAGAAAAGGAGGCAAAAGATATGCCGATATGCTGATTCATGGGTAGTACGTGCAAGAATAACCGGTTTTTCATGCGAAACAACACGAATGCCTCCACCCACTCGTGCAATATTGCGTTAAACCAGTCGAATTCGAACGCGGTCCACACATACAGGCTTATCTTTCGCCTCTCATTTCACACGGTATAGAAAGAGACTGACATAAAAATTGTTGATTATTCAGTATACGTATGCGGATATTTTCGTATGGATTCGAAAATCAGACCCCAGGGGTCGTATTTTCGAAACCATACGAAATTATTCGCATGCGACTACTTCCCTCTCTTCCTATACCGTATAGAAAAGGAGGCAAAAGATATGCCGATATGCTGATTCATGGGTAGTACGTGCAAGAATAACCGGTTTTTCATGCGAAACAACACGAATGCCTCCACCCACTCGTGCAATATTGCGTTAAACCAGTCGAATTCGAACGCGGTCCACACATACAGGCTTATCTTTCGCCTCTCATTTCACACGGTATAGAAAGGGACTGACATAAAAATTGTTGATTATTCAGTATACGTATACGGATATTTTCGTATGGATTCGAAAATCAGACCCCTGGGGTCGTATTTTCGAAACCATACGAAATTATTCGCATGCGACTACTTCCGTCTCTTCCTATACCGTATAGAAAAGGAGGCAAAAGATATGCCGATATGCTGATTCATGGGTAGTACGTGCAAGAATAACCAGTTTTTCATGCGAAACAACACGAATGCCTCCACCCACTCGTGCAATATTGCGTTAAACCAGTCGAATTCGAACGCGGTCCACACATACCGGCTTATCTTTCGCCTCTCATTTCACACGGTATAGAGAGAGACTGACATACAAATTGTTGATTATTCAGTATACGTATGCGGATATTTTCGTATGGATTCGAAAATCAGACCACTGGGGTCGTATTTTCGAAACCATACGAAATTATTCGCATGCGACTACTTCCGTCTCTTCCTATACCGTATAGAAAAGGAGGCAAAAGATATGCCGATATGCTGATTCATGGGTAGTACGTGCAAGAATAACCAGTTTTTCATGCGAAACAACACGAATGCCTCCACCCACTCGTGCAATATTGCGTTAAACCAGTCGAATTCGAACGCGGTCCACACATACCGGCTTATCTTTCGCCTCTCATTTCACACGGTATAGAAAGGGACTGACATAAAAATTGTTGATTATTCAGTATACGTATGCGGATATTTTCGTATGGATTCGAAAATCAGACCCCTGCACCCGGATACACGGCAATCGGGTGAGCTTCGGTCGGATAGGTTTCGGATAACTCGTGATCGCTTCAAAGCTTATTATTGGTCGATATCAAGGAGAGGATCGTTCTCGTGCGATCTTTCCTACGAAATTCAAGAATCAGCACCCTGGAATCAGACTGCTGAAATAAAGGTTGATGGCCAATTGTCCGAAGAGGTCCAAATAAGAAGAGGTGTGCGCCAAGGTTGTAAATTGTCTCCGCTGTAACAAAATAATATAGAATGCAGTTCATAACTGCGAAGAGGGTCTCACCATAAACGGCATAAAAATCAACCCTACGATATGCTGACGACACTTTAATAATATCAGACACGCTGGAAGGCCTGCAAGAGTTGTTGAATCAAATTGCTGCCAAAAGTTCGCAATTCGGGCTTAACTTAAATGTTCGAAAAACAAAATGTACGGTCATATCCAAGGAAAAGAACGACAGAGGCATGTTAGAAGTAAATGGGCAGCAAGTCGAACGCGTGGATTCATACAAATACTTGGGTTGCCTCCTCAATGAGAACTGGGACAACATGCAAGAAGTTCGTGCAAGAATTGAACAGGCCAGATCATGTTTTACTAAAATAAAATGCAAAAAGTTAAGAGGAATTCGAGATGTGGTATTATCTTAGAATACTAAGGATGTTTTGCTAAAAAATATAAACTTTTAAAATTGATAATAAAGGCAAAATTCAAGGCAGAAGAGGTCCGGGTCGTAGACGGATATCATGGCTTAAAAATCTTAGACAATGGTATGGCGAATACGATTTTTTTGCGAAAAGCAGTGGACAGGGTACAGGGTGATTCATTATATTTGGACACCCCGGTTATGGCGGTTAATGTTAATGATAGAAAAAAATGTGTTAAGGTAAGATTTTAATTATTTTGTCTAAATGTTTTAAAAATTTTGACAAATGGGTCGCGATTCTTCAGAAACGTCAGAAAATCTCACCTGTCAGAATTCTGGAAAGTGGCGATTTTGACTTTTCGCCTCATTTAAAATGAAAACACAGCGTCCTTCATATTTATCCTAACGTTGTAAGAGAAACTGCGTTATTTTTTAATACCATTTTGTAAATTTAATATTTTGAAGATATTCTGCAGGACTAGTTTATGGCTGAGCTAAATTGTTACTACGCGTACCAATAAACGTCAAAAAGTGTCGAAAATTTTCATCATGTAAAAGAAAAGACAGAATTTCTGTGACTTCTGAACAGTGACAGCGAAATATTCCACGGCTAACTATGTTTTTGTATGTTAAAACTTCTAAAGGTTTGTTTGCACATAAAAATAAGCTTAAAAACATATATTTTCAAATAAAAAACAGGGGTTTCAGAAAAACCGCCTACAAAAATTAAAACTGACATATTGTTTATTTACTAGACCAGTATTAAGAAAATTTTAAGGAATATAAGAAAATAGTCCTGACAAAAAAGCATTAAGTGTAAACTTGTGTTGAAAAATCGTCAGATTTTTTGTAAGGCCGAGATTTTCTGACGGTTTTTGAAGAATCGCGACCATGCTATCAAATGTTATTCCATATGGCCAATTTTGACATCAAGTTTCTTATTTTAAATTGAACACAAGGTATTTTTTATTTTGTTAAGTTTTGTTTTCCTTTCTTATTTCAAAAATACATCAATTGTCTAGGTGCGGCAAACAGTTTTCGAGATATTGCATGTTTTTGGCGAATTTTTGCACTTCCATTAATGCTCTTAATATTAAAGAAAGAAAAAACCTTTAAAGTCAAAAGTTGTTCAGTTCTTTATGGACTTTATATATATTTTGCCAGAAAATATCAAATATTTACTCAAATCGCCCGAACACCTTAGAATAAATTAAAAATCGAGGAAACAATGAAGCAACTAATATTAATAGAAACCTGAGATATAAAATAATTAACACGATTTCTGGCCTAAGAAGGCGTTATGAACTTTGTGTTGAAGTAAATGGTGATGTGTTCGACCATTTGTTAGATTAGTCAATTTTTTGTTGTCGTTGTTTTTGTCGTTCGTATTTAAAAATAGAGTAGTTCTAATTTAGTATAGTTATTTATACATTTGACATAAAAATGACATTTGACATTTTCTGGCAAAATATATATAAAGTCCGTAAAAAACTCAACAACTTTTGTTTTTAATTTTTTTTTCATCTTTAAAATTAACGGGACTAACAAGAGTGCAAAAATCCAATATCTCGAAAACTGTTTACCGCACCTAGACAATTGATATATTTTTGAAATATGAAACGAAAATGAAACTTTATGAAATAAAAAAATAAATGACATTTGACAGGTTTTGTCAAAGTTTTCAAAAAATTTGGACCAAATTATTAAAATCTTGCATTAAAACATTTTTTCTATCTCTAATATTAACGGCTATAATCGGGGTGTCCAAATATAATGAATCACCCTGTACAGATCGCGCTGATGATAGCCAAGAGAGCGAAGAGAGCATGGTACGTGAAGAAGAATCTAATTAGGGTTTAAAAACAGATTTAAAAAAATAATATAACCAATGATTTTTAGAAAATGGTGCATAAAAAATATCTTTTTTCGTCGTCTGGTATTATATTTTTTAAGGTAAAATATAGTTCTAAAAACAGGAGTTCGTACGGAACTCGAAACCGAAAAAAAATACGAACTTCGTTATCACAGGCAATAATTATGAAAAGAAAAATATTGATCAGAATAAATTTTGCGATTTTTTTCTTGTTATAAAATGTTACTGAACTATGTCACAAATTGTCGTAAGAAAGTTACTTTCTATCGAGTTGTGTATGCTATTTTTCCTACGACCACTTTGGGATTTAATTGATATTTTTTATAATTACTAATTTTTTTTTATTTTCATCTCAAGAGAAGCAAGTATTTTCTTCTCTGGGGACGAAAATGGATTCGGTCTATTTCCGACGCTTCTACAAATCATAGCGATAGATGGTTTGCTGTCATTCATTTTCGTCACTAGAGAAGAAAATATTTTCGTCTCTAAAGACGAAAATAAAATTGATTTGCGTGTGAAATAGAAAACTTTCTGAGGCGTTATAGAGTGCAGATTTGGTTACTTTCGTAAGGAAACTAATTTTTTGTGTACAAGAAACAAAAGACACAAACTATAAATAGTAAACACAAAATAAGTCCTAAATCTTTAACAAACAATTTTGACGACTTTCTGTAACTTTTCCAAGAAGAGTTTTTAGGTTTTTAAGGAATGCCAGTTTCAAACGAATCCTGTGATAATTTTTCCAAAAAAGAAAAAACATTATTTTATCACTATTTATTGTATTAAAGAAAATTTGAAACAAACCCCATTGTACGAAAGTAAAACAAAACTTTGTAGTTTATCTAGAACGAATATACTTTTCTTTCCTTGCTTGACGCCTTTTGTCACGTCATGTCTCATTCTGCTTTAACAAAGAAGACAGAAAACCAGAATATAGCTAAACAAAGCTAGAAAATTGCACCGAAAAGCCAGCGGAAAATCTGTGTTTTAGAACACAATGTAACGAGTATGGAGCTGCAATAATTGACCTAATTTTATTTATTTGTTTAACATTGTTCAAGTGCATCATACAATTTATACAGCCACTTTTAACTCTCCCCTTCTGAGGTTCCCCTTATGGTAATTTATTCTAACTTCAAGAGGCCTTGAAGTTTCTCCAATATAAAATTTACCACACTCGTAAGGAATTTTATAAACGATATTTTTTGAGTTTTGTTCACCATTTAATGGTTTTGTTTTTGTTAGAATTTATCTAAGAGTATTTGATTTTTTTTAAATTGTTCCCATATTATAATTATTAGCGATTCGTTTTAATTTTAAGGAATTATTAAATTTGTTGGTTGTATAGGGTGTCCCATTTTCGATGGGTTCTTATGGAAAACTCCGTTAATATTGAAGATATCAAGATGCCGTTTGCACATTACTGCCCTACTTTTTCGAGACTTGAAAAATGGTGTCATCAGATTTTGGATGGCCCTTGTAGTTTCTGAGCTACGGGGGGAAATCGAAAATTTGGCAATTTTAATAATTTGCCATATCTTCCTTAATATGCAAGGTATTTGAACTTTTTTTAATGCAGCGTTTCGTTTTTAATTGACCATCATCAGGACCGAAAACTTAAATACGGACCTGAAATTTTTTTTGCGTAATTTTAGGAGTTTGTTCATATGTCAATTATTGTATAGGTATTTATTAATAATAAAACTAAACAAACAAATATCTCCGTGGTGGGTGGTTGGATTATTACATGGAGTTTAAAGCATCTAAAACAATAATCTCAAAATATAGCACTGATGATGGTTTTGGGGTCGAAAGTTCGTAAAATTAAAATATAAGTTAAACGAGTTATACAAACTATACAAAATTTAGCAAAAAAAAATCAGGTCCGTATTTAAGTTTTCGGTCCTGATAATGGTCAGTTAAAAACGAAACGTTGCATTAAAATTTTGAGTGCGCCATTTTGTTTCCGGTTAAAAGTTGCAACAAAAAAGTTTTTGCAGAATCAAAATCTCTTGCATATTAAGGAAGATATAACAAATTATTAAAATTGCCAAATTTTCGATTTCCCCCGTAGGTCAGAAACTACAAGGGCCATCCAAAATCTGATAACATCATTTTTTAATTCTCGAAAAAGTAGGTCAGTAATGTGTAAATGGTATCTTGATATCTTCAGTATAAAAGGAGTTTGCCATAAGGACCCATCGAAAATGGGACAACCTGTCTTGTAAAAATGTGTTATTGTCCGAACAAATTATTTTAGCTCTCTCGTATAGACTTTTTATTAGTGCTTTTTTAACCGATTGCGAATGATTTGATTTAAAATTTAGATATCTATTTGTATGTGTTGGTTTTCTATAAACTGAGGTTTGTAATGTATTTTGTTTGTTTATTAAAACGTCTAAAAATGAAATTTTGTTATCGTTTTCTATTTCTAAAGTAAATTTTATTGTTGGTTCTTCACCGTTTATAAAATTAAGAAAATCATTAAGTTTATTTAAATCGTGTGGCCAAATACTAAAAATATCATCTATATAGCGAAACCAAATGACCGGCTTAAAATTAAATTCTTATAAAATTTTATTTTCAAAATCTTCCATGTTGCGCTCAGTATACCCAAGACACACCCAAGCGTGTTTTTCTGTTATAGCGTTATTTCATGAATACATGCTTTAAAGCGGGCACGTAGTTTTTATCATCTACTTTTTCGGAGGTATAAATTTTGGATTGGAATGGAAAACCACAGTAAACTAATTTTCTTTTAAAAATGAAAAACAAAAACTAATAAAATATCCCAAACGTCAAATAAACCCTGTACCAAAAAGGTTATTTGGAACTGTCAAACAGTGTTAGTTATCGTTGTCGGTACTCAGCGCACCAAGGAGTTGGTCTTGTACACTCTGTATATAATGTAGTAGTACCCCCTGACCAAAAATGAACTGGTATGCCTGACTTTATTCTTGCCCAACGAATCTGCACACCACTCGAAAGATTGTTAATATTTGTACTGTACACGGTTAATATTTGATTGAAAAAAATATTATACCTAAAACGATATTAAAAAAAACGATAATTTTTTTTATAGAGATGTGACCTACCCTTACTCATCCCTTTAGGGTGGTTGAGTTACAACTCTGTCCAATTCCGTGGATTAACAAATGTGCATCTCTGCAAAAATTTATGATTTTTTTTGCACTCGACGCGCGATTCGCTAACAACGTTAGCATCACCAGGAGACGATAAACAATAAACTAAACTCCATCTTATATACTTATACTATCTTTTAGTGGGCAGAGATAAAACTAATGATTTGTGATTGGTCACGCTTTATAATCCTATCTCCCCTCAACTAAAGAATAAAGTGTACTAAACGGAATGGGGCCTCATCTTTATTTAAACTATTTCTGCATTTAATGATTTCCATACTTTCATATGCATTCAAGTCTTTTGTTTGTACACTTTTTAGAAGTTTTAGGTTATCTAATGGGAATCTATGATTGTTTTCAAAAGCATGCTCGGCCACTTGACTTTTCTGTTCTTCTGTATTTTAAGTGTGCTAAGTGTTCTTTGAATCGTGTTTGAATAGAGCGTCTCGTTTGGCCAACATATTTTTTGTCACAATCCATGCAACTAATTTCGTAAATTCCACTTTTTTTCTAGAACTGTAGTTTTATCCTTGGGATTTCCTAGTAAACTTCTTATTGTGTTTTCGGATTGATATACTAATTTAAGACCGGTGTTGTTAAATATTTTTTGTAATCCTTTCGTATAATTAGGATTATAAGGAATTGAGACAAATGTAGAGTCGGAGGTATCTTTTTCATTTCATTGCTTATGCCGCATAAACTCATGCTCTATTTGGACCATAGCTAATCTAAGCCTAAATAAACTACATTTGTGCTGCATTTAGAGAAAGGTAACAAACGAGAATTTAAATAATACGCCTTTTGTGTAGTGGACCATTTTAGAGCAAACCTAAAGTCAGTTTTGTTATAATAGGTTTGGTACAGAACTTAGAATAGAAATTTTACCAGACTTTTCAGAACATTCTTATATTGCTTCAAAAGCTATAAGGCCAATCAAAAATATAATAGGGAAGTATCTCAGTATAGCGTACTCAACAGAAGATTCTTCTAGGTAACCCGCCGTAAGATTAAAGTGAACCAGCTTTCGGTCGATTGGTGCCCATTTTGGCGTTTGCAGATTATTTTTTTTTAACAATTTGTTAAAGAAAAACAGACTTTTCCACAGACATATTTATATATCAGATTTGACGGAAAAATAATATGGGTGTTACTTTTCAAAGGAAAATAAAAAATTGTTGTATATACGTCTGCTGGTATTTGTAGCATTAGGCCCGCGAAATAGGAGCAACTGCTATTCGATCGGACTATTCAAAAAAAAATATAACCAAATTTTAAGTTAAGAAATACTTATCACTTAATTAAATAGATTTTCTAGGTTTTACAACAACGAGTCTGTGCTCTTAAATTAAATTATTGTCCAAATAAGTTTTAGCATCCGTGCAAAATAAACCACATTAACCCATAAAGTAACAGCTCTCCCAGACTCTGGAAACAAATTGGTACTTATACGAAAACAATTTTCTAGATTGAATTTCTTAAAGGACTCTATTTTTTTAATATTGTTAGGGAGTTTATTGAACGCCCTTATGCCCATATAAAGGGGTGACTTCTAGAACAAAGCAGTCTGGTATTGAAAACTATCATAATGAAGTTATGCTTGGATCAACATGTATTCCCTTAGTACCAATCAAATAACTATGAGATAATATAACGGCACTCTCCTTGCTTTTCCCCGAGAAAAATGCCTACCGATAATAACTGTTCCAATCAAGTTGGCCTGGAAAAA
The DNA here is from genome assembly GCA_963921995.1 of Oxystoma pomonae. Taxonomy (NCBI): domain Eukaryota; kingdom Metazoa; phylum Arthropoda; class Insecta; order Coleoptera; family Brentidae; genus Oxystoma; species Oxystoma pomonae. The sequence goes on along the minus strand of OY998169.1, from coordinate 85,080,513 downwards.
GCCCATAGACGAGGAGCGTAATGGCCAGGCGCGTCAATTGCGTCAGTAGTTGGTTTGGTTGGGTAACCAATGATTGATTATGCAAATTCACTAATCTTTGTTATATAAGTGTAAAGTAAAAATTTTAAAAGAAAAAATTGCAAATTTTTTTATACTAGCGATATCCAAAAACATCTGGGGGCACACCCTCTTCTTCTTCTTATCAAATTTCATCCAAATCGGTTCAGCTGTTTTTTCGTGATTGAGGAACCAACTACGCATACGTGCAGACAAAAAACTTTGGCATTTATAATATTACTATAGTTGTAAAAGAAATAATTGTTTTCTTCAGATTTCTTAAAAAATTCTTTAGGTATCATTTTGTATATTTTAAGTTTTGTAAGCTTTACCGAAATTTCGGCCTACCGCTTGTTTGGTGCTTATTTTGCTTCATTTGCATATCTATTGCGAAGTGTCTTGCCGATGCCGGTGCGCTGCTATAAAAAAATTTAATTAATACTTCCGTTTTAGGTCGCAGCCTTATAGCATGTTTTCAATCTACCAAGATTTTTTTAATTTAAAAAGTTTAGTTAGTTACAATTTTTTTTCGTATACCAGCAAATACTAAATTAGATGAAATATCAATTATAAGGCTTAAAAAGGTCAAAATGTTGCCATAAAACAACAAATCGATCTCTATTTTCATTAATTTTTTTATCGAAAATTTTCCAATTCTTTTTCCCACTCCTCACATGCCCCCGCTTAAAATTAATATGGGCTATCAGGCACTGTATATACACTTCCGGCATCATAAAAGTGGTACACGCTACTTTTTGTTATAATAACTTTGTCTATTTTTACAAACAAAGTCACTCATCATTGTACTTGTCTAAAACTGTCAAAGCATGTCATTCTGGATATAATTCTGACAAGTAAATAAAAAAATGCCTTTACAAATTTCTTTATTTCATAAAGCCCAACTTCTGGAAAAATTGGAACTAGGTTGGTCAATTGGAGGCGTGGCTAGATATTCTGGACGCAACCACGATTATGAAAATTAAAAAAAGATGAGAAAAAGATCACACAATAGAAAGTTATTTTATGCATTAGTTCTCAATATTTTAAAATTTTAGTCCAGCATAGTATAAAACTCAGTGTCAAAATATAATTCGGTATATAATTAACCATGCAATTTAAAAAATACCTATGTTTTTTACGTACCACTTTTATGATGCCGATAGTGTACATGGTGTGTACGCTCATCTATATATTACAGTACAATAGTTGTTATTATTAATTAATTAATTATGTCCTTTTCAATTAATGGATATTGTCAATAATTAACGGAAGACGTATACGCATTCTCAAGAGGAGTGGGTATTAAATTTATAGGGGATGAGGGTCACATTAGAGCCACATCCGTGATATTCGAGACGAATTTCCTTTTTTTGGGTCTCAGTTTACAGGGCCAAAAAGATTTGAGATAAAATCAGGAATAATACAGTTGAATAGATAACTTTTCCTACGTGTTGTTTGGTAGCTACGTCGCAATCAGCAAGCTAACCTTACTTTTTTAAAAGTGCAAACAGCTTTTAGAACTGGTGGAGGAGGCCAAAAATCCAATAGTTTTATGTTGGTAAAATTCTTTTTTTTATTTATTTTATTTATTTTTATTTTTATATATTTTTTATTTTATTTAATTTTATTTATCTATTTTTATTTTTATATATTTTTTATCTTATTTAATTTTGTTTATTTATTTTTATTTATTTATTTCAAACAGCTTTTGACTTTAGTGTTTTTTTTGTTATTTTCTTTAGTCACGTAGGAAATGAAATCCCTGTCCGCAGCAAGATATTCTTTAAAAAATGCTTTTGTAGCCAAAACTAAAACAAGCCGAAATGAACGTAAGTGAAGTCAGCAATAGAGCCACAGATAAAGGTTGGTTCGTTTAAGGTCGACTTCGACCCCGCATGTCTAGTACGCTGGATCTCTCTCAGACGAATGTATTCAGAAAAAGCGAACAATAGTAGCTATGTTAAGCTCGCAGAAACGGACCTTTAGGCAGTGGCGGTCGAATTTCTGTTCTGTTCCACTTAAAGATTCCACCCTGTATAAAGTTATAGTCCATAAAAATGGCAGGCGATGTATCGAAAATCGTTCAAAAAGTAGACGAAATCGTTCAACTTTTCGGTGAAATACGACACATTAAACTTTTCCTAAAATATATAGATGCAATACACCATCTCTAACTTTTAGGAGTTCCTTTTAAAGTTTAGGACTTTTCCTTTCTAGATGTGAGATTGACGATAAGAAGGAAAAGGTTTGATTGGAAATTGACAATGATTTTTCGAAGATTACGATTTATAGATTTATACAAAATAAAACCTATCACACTATCAGTGCCCAAAAACTCTATACACGGAAAAAAATATATATTGGTACCATATAACTATGAGATACTATAACGGCCCAAGTGCCGCAAAATGTGTAACGAAAATAACTTTGAAAAACAAAGAAGAAAATTCAAAATCGCGGTTGGCTTTGAAATTGTTTGGGCCACCAGGCCATAAACCAAAAATCTACTGCGACTGCACTAACAAATCCATGCCTGGGGTCGTAGTGACCTTACGATAATTTAATTACAAGGTATTAATTTGAGTGACAGTGGCAACTACATCATCTGTCCGAAAACTTTGATTTTATTTAATTGAATTTATTTATTATATTATAATAACCTTACTCGAGGTTTTCAATCCACTTTCTGAGAAAAGTGGGCACTGTCGAAAAGTTTACATTTTTGACGAGGTATGGTTTTGCCATTTTGTTTATGTTATTGTGGAGTTTTTGTGTTTTAAAATTTTGTGGCAGTTTTTTCTGTGATTGCGTGCGTTATTATTACGGGAAATACTAGACAACACTTTTTAAAAAAAATTTACGGTAGTGTCCACTCTTAATAGGTTTTCCAAAAGTATACAAAAATATTAAACATAAACCTACATTTTTGCTGTCAGATGGTTGTCAGTTGCTTTACCGGGTGGCCACAATTGATTCTGTAAAATTGCTTGCTGCGTGTAATTTTACAATTTTTTTGTGAATATACCTTACAATTTACATACCTGACAGTGAATATTTACATTATTTGTGTAGATTTACAATGGTAAATAATATATTGGTACATTGTATAAAATGTAGTTTTTACGTAGGTGAAACATAACTTTATTTATTTTATTTTAGCAAGTAAATTCAACAAGTATTAAGGATTATACCCCTAACATTGTGACATTGCCACAGCACTACATTCAAAAAGAAAAAATACGATATCTGATATGATTTTTGTCACAGTTTACACAAATGTTGTAAAAAAATCTGAAATTCTCATACTTTTTTATCAGTGTAGAGTGATATTTAAATCCTAAAAAAATACTTGACAATTGTTTTGGAAAATAGACCTGCTTGATTCTCCTTTTCCCGCGCGAGAAGTGTCATTTCTAACCTCCAAAAAAGCGTTTTTCTTGGATAACTCCTGAACGGTGAGAGACTGTCAAAAGTGACAAATGGGAAAAATGTTGAAAATTTAATTCTTTGTCAATAAGTAAATAGTGATAGTGTAGCTTAAACCACTCCTTCTACCAGAAAAATTGATAAAACCCAAGCAAAAATGATGCCAATTTCAACAATTTCTTGCATATTCCTTTTTAGCATTTTCATTAAGATTTCTCAACCTCCGAGTACCAAACTTGGCAGGGTTGATCTAAGAGCAACGAACTAAATTATATCAGAAAATTAAATTTTTCCAGTAGCGTAGTCCGATTTTCTTAACTAAAAAATTTCAAAAAATGTATTGAAACTCTTTGATACGCCACTGTTACTGACATATACAAAAAATGCCCCGCTTTTCACTGGATCTTATACTAGATAAAATTGCATTTCCAACGACACCTTCCGCTCGTAGTTGCTGCTTCCAATAATAGAGTAGGAATTTTTTAAAGACATAATTTTTTATATTTTTTTCAGTAAATTTGTTGCCAACTACTCTTCCAATACTTTGTTTATGAGGTCAATTATGTAGCTTTATATTTTAAAAATATCTTATTTTATTACTAGAATCGTCTAATCAGAAAATTTACATCTAAATTTCCAATACTACTAATTTATTTAGAAAAGCTCACCCCCATTTTATGCCAGTGGCAAAACCTACATGACCCTTTGTCAAAAGACATGCATGTGAGTAGCCAAAGTTGTGAGAAACCCCTTCAAGCAATATTTCGCCTTTGAATAGGGCCATTGAATCACGATAAGTCGAGATCGCTTCCGCTTTAATTGAGGTCGTAATAACCCCTTCAATGACTTCTTAAGGCCACAAAAACGGCATAGATTTGACAACACTGCTTTGCTATTTTTTTGAAAGATCAACAATAGTTCAGAACGCGGTACGAACACCATATGTGAGAAAAGTATAACTTATTAGGAACGTAACCATTTATTAATGTTTCTTTAAAAGGTTTTGATGCTCGGCTTCATGCTTCATGTGCTGTTTTCATGGGTATTGAGTTCGTTTTCAAAACTCATTGTATCTTTTTCTTTTATATAGCATATTCTTGCTCTTGATAAGGAACACGCTATATAAAAGAAAAAGATACAATAAGTTTTGAAAGCGAACTCAATACCCATGAAAACATAGCAATGGATTGCAATGTCTCGAAATAAAAAAGAATCAAAAGAAAAATCATTAGTCAACATCAAAAAAATAACCAATTTCCATATTATTTTTATCACTTGACATGTATCAATTTATTGGCCGCATGTTCCATTAGACAAGTGGCCGGTGGCTATGCGGAACCTGAATTATAATACTCCAATCGAACTCACTTCAGTTTCCTTGGGCCTACTAAATAGAATTCCGACAGAATATAGCTTACAAAGAAAAAAAACATAACTTTTTTGTTATCAGATAATAGGATTTATAAAAATCTACAACCGTATCCAACGGATTTTTAAAAATTTGGTGTATTTTTTTCAAAAAATAAAATTATCGACGAGGCTAAAGAAAAAGCCAGGTAAGATTTTTTACTATTGTTAGCCCCGTTTATTTTATTTCGAGAATGAGAGAGTCTAGGAAAAAACTGTCTGAATACGGTTGTGAGGAATTCAAAAATAAACATTCCTGGCAAATTTCAACAGATTCCGTTTTCTCGTTTCGGATATTCTGCCCGATAAAGATTGGCCCAAAAGCAGCAAAGCAGTGTTGTCAAACCTATGCCATTTTTGTGGCCTTAAGCCGGCGCGTCGTCCGCGTCCCCTTAAAGCGTTTTGAAGACAAAATTTATAGCTTTAGTGAAGATTCTAGAATCTTGCGTTGAGGTTGAGTCTGGTTCCGGGGTTTCTGCAAGTCAATTTTTTTTGCTTTTCTCTTGATTTTATCCGAGCGTTCATCATCAGAATTGGCTGAAATTTAGATGGAGACACATTTTGAAAAAACTAAGACACATTTCGAAAAAAAAAATTTCCAAATCCGAGAAGCCGCACAAGCCGCACAAACATCAGTGGCGATGGTTCGAAACGATGACGTATGTTTTCAAAATGTGCTTTCGAAAACATCGGTCGCGAAAAGACGTCTATACATTGCAAGTTAAATAAAAAAAAGTAAAAACAAAGAAAATATTGTAAAAATCAGGGTTTGCCCCGGGCCAAAATGTACTGTAATAAAGTAATAATAAATTTGAATATCTGAAAATACGAAACAAAGCTGGCTAAATGCGATTTTTTCTTTACACACGGTTTAGAGAGTACACAGAGATACATTTGGTAATATAAAAAAAACTGTATATTTTTTAAAGAAATGTACCTTCTAACCAAACTGCAAAAAAAAACATTTTTTCTACTCGCGTCCGGAAATTACCCACTTTCCGCACTCATTTGCGTGCGAAAAGTTGCACTTTTCCATACTGAGTGCGGAAATAAATTTATCCCCATACTTTTCCGCACTAGGATTTTTAATTTTTGTTTTTTTTATGTCCACCTGACTCCCTTTACGTCGGTTTGACGGCACATTCAAGTGGTCGTAGAAAAAAAATTGTACCTAACACGTGCCAAAGGTGACTGTTCCGCCCTTGATTTCTGGCTAAACTTCGTTGACGCGTCGTTTGTCAATCTGAAATCGCGTGCGGAAAAGTGGTACTTTCCGCACTAGTTAGGTAAACTACTATTCTGACAGAAATTGCTACATGAAAAAAAATTTCTTGTCATAAAAAGAGACTATCAAAGATTTTTTAAAGGGGGCTGCTTGGTGGGTGACGGTTGAACTGATCTATTTCCAGTTTTAAATTTAGTGCCAAAAGCAAGCCTTAAATGCGCCGCAGGCGAAAATTTTTAGAAAATTGTAAGAAATGCTATCTTGTACACGCTTTAAATGTGGTTGACAAATATTAACAATCAATAATTTATATCGGCATATGCAGGCATTTTTTGCATTTCCTTTACGTTTTTTGTTAAATATTAAAAAAAGTGGATTGGCTTGGTTTATAACCATATCCTGTCATAGTTGCGCCTCAGGCGAAAATTTTGAGAAAATATACTAAAAACGCCATATTTTACACGCTTGGAATGCTGTTGAAAAAAATTGCTTAAAATTCCACTAAAATTGCACCGCATGCAGAAATTTTCGATATTGAACCAGAAATTCTTTAAAAATTGGGACGCAAGGCAGACAAAAAATACCAAAATAAAATAAAGGTTTTGCAGTGAAATATTAGGGAGATTTTGGTCAGGAAGTTTAATGGCAAATTTCGTTACTCTTATGGTTACCGTTACCGTAAATAAACATAACTTCAAGGTGTTAAAAATAGAGCTTTTGAACGTAGTCAATCGTTTGGCGGTAAACATAACCTTAATTTTTTATTGACTTTTGCTGGTTTTTTGTCAAGCCTTTTTTTATTTGCTTTTCTAACCATATCATGGAGGAAAATATTATTTTAGTGATAGGACTGGGAAACGGACACCTCAACATAAATTTAGTCAGGCAAATGATTTTGCAAGATATCTTTGGTGCCTCTGCAAACTTATTTGTACTAACTCGCCTGTTTATCAAAAAAAAAAAAAAACGGTCAAAAAGGCACCCCACTAATACTATAAACACGGTTAACAAAAAATAAAATCCAAATGCACAAAATGTTAGTAAAACAACAAAGTTTTATAACCTACAAATCTTCCACCACAGAATCACATCAAAAGCTTAGTTGGTTTTCTTTTTAACGATAAAAGTCACTTTAATAAAGGTAACAGCCAGACAGCGCTACTGCGCCTGCCCAGAATAAAGGGTAACAGACTGACAAAAAAACCTGACCAAAATCTCCCTATTTATTCAAGTCATTTTTTCAGGTGATAATGTTAAATACTGATAGTTTTTTTTCCAGCTTTTACAAGGCAGACAAAAAATACCAAAATAAAATAAAGGTTTTGCAGTGAAATATTAGGGAGATTTTGGTCAGGAAGTTTAATGGCAAATTTCGTTACTCTTATGGTTACCGTTACCGTACATAAACATAACTTCAAGGGGTTAAAAATAGAGCTTTTGAAGGTAGTCAATCGTTTGGCGGTAAACATAACCTTAATTTTTTATTGACTTTTGCTGGTTTTTTGTCAAGCCTTTTTTTATTTGCTTTTCTAACCACATCATGGAGGAAAATATTATTTTAGTGATAGGACTGGGAAACGGACACCTCAACATAAATTTAGTCAGGCAAATGATTTTGCAAGATATCTTTGGTGCCTCTGCAAACTTATTTGTACTAACTCGCCTGTTTATCAAATGTTAGTAAAACAACAAACTTTTATAACCTACAAATCTTCCACCACAGAATCACATCGAAAGTTTGGTTGATTGTCTTTTTAACGATAAAAGTCACTTTAATAAAGGTAACAGCCAGACAGAGCGCTACTGCGCCTGCCCAGAATAAAAGGTAACAGACTGACAAAAAACCTGACCAAAATCTCCCTATTTATTCAAGTCATTTTTTCAGATGATAATGTTAAATACTGATAGTTTTTTTCCAGCTTTTACAGTAGCGTACGAACCCTGCGTCATTACAGATTTTGATGAAAATGTAATTCAGATCGTAATTCTCCAACTAAATCTAAAAACCGTGTTTCGCTAAGTGCTACGGTTCGTGACTGCAATTTTTATAAATATATTTTTATTGTTCTTAAATATCTCTGTTTAAATTGTAAGCTGCTATGGTTCATAAGTGGGAATTTTTTAAAGTTTAATACCCCCGACCGCCATTAAAAACTAACCAGCTCACCGCCTAGCACCAAATAATTGTTGTGCCATATTTAATAAAAATCGGTTAAGAGGTTTTTAAGTTAACGTATCCCAGACAGCCAAACAGCATTACAAAATTTTGTATTTAGGTCTTTTTTTACCTTAAGACTCATATTGGTACATTGGTGAAAGATTGTTCAAACAAAAACTGGCTAAAAGAACTATTTTTTAAAGTTTTCTTTGATAGTTTACTTAAAAATTTCTCATAAGTCATATACAGGGTGTAACAAAAAACATGTATTCTTTAAATGAGACAACCTTTAAATTTGGGCATTTTTTAATTCTCCAAAAAATACTACAGACTACTATTTTATCTTTTACGGTTTTCAAGATATTCCCATTTAAAATGTTAATTTATATTAATAGCAAATACTAATAAATAATACGCAAGTAGTTGGCTGTAAAATGCAGCATATTATTAATAACCAGGAGGACAGCGGATACAGTAGGCCATGATATCACAAAAACAAATAAATAAAGACATTTTCTTAAATTTTAAACACGAATATCTCGAAACTCGTAAAAGAGAAGATCGTAGTGTGTAGCATTTTTAAAAAGTAGATTTTTGGGAAAATTTAAAAATACCAAAATTTATTGGATATTATTTAAAGAATACATCTTTTTTGTTACACCCTGTATGTGAATTGGGAAAAATTTTAAGGAAACTATCAGAGAAAACTCAAAAAAAAAAATAGTTCATGCAGCCACTTGTTGTTTGAACGTTCTATCACGCTTATTATAGTTTAACCTCTAGATGAGGGGAGACTTATAATGAATCACCCTGTACATATAGCTAAAAATACGGCGCAGGCGAATATTTATAATATTTATTAAGAAACAAACTATACCCATGAAAATTTGATAATTTTTTTGGACATGTCGATCACCTCACTCTCGGTCTTGATCTCTGGTAATACCGACCATTTTTTATGTGGACTTTTGTTGCATAATGAGCCAAGAAAAAAACAGAATCGAAAAACTTTATTTTTATTGAAACGTACTGTCTAACAAAGCAAACTTTTTCACCCGACGTGACTTTTCGAAAAGTTAAACTATATCGGAAGTACGTAACTTTTTAACTTTTTCGATATTTACTGTGAGTTTTGTATAATGGTTAAGTTTTAGTGGGCTATCTAAAAAAAAATGGCGCCAGCAGACACTTATAGCCATCCATAAAATCTTTTTAAAAAATTCTCGTTGAAAACGCAATCATCTATCTTAATGTGAAAACCGCGTGTCGCTAGCTCGTGAGTTACAATTTTTTTTAAAGTTTAATCCCCCCTCCTACCCTCTTGCCAACCCCACAACCCCATCAAAAACTAATCAGCTCTGCGTCTGGTGACAAAGAATTTTTGTGCCAAATTTGATAATAAGCATCGGTTAAGCGGTTTTTGAGTAATCATGTTACAGATAGACAGAAATCATGACAATATTTTGTAATTAAGTCTTTTTTGACCCAAATATTTTGTCCACCAAAGGTTGTTTTTTTACTCTTATCATCCTTATTGAACACAATATACGGTGCAAAATATAATTTACAAAACTCAAGAATATAATATATACTGGATAACAAAAAAAATGCAACACCATGCATATGGATAATTATTTGAATGAAAATTATTTGTGTGCATACCTTATCTCAAAAGAAATATTTGATAATTTTTTTGTCTTCTAATCTTTCCTTTTTTCTATTCATTTTCAAAAACAACCAACACATGAAAGACCTTTTCTGAAAATTTTAAATAATTTTTCTCGTAGTTTTTGGTCTTTTTAGATTGCTTACAGTTCACTTAAAAAATAAAAATGCCTAGAGTTCGCGGACGCCAACAATTTCATCATTTAAACGACTTCGACAAAGGACGCATCGTGGGCATGAAAGAGGCTGGTTTTGGTTTACGGGAAATTGCAAGAAGGGTTAATGTCAATCCATCAACAGTGTTAAGAGTTTGGAGAGTGTGGTCCAATGATGAGACTTATAGACGTCGTGCGGGATCTGGACGCCCTAGATTATTACAAGGTCGTGATTTACGGCATCTCAGACTTCTTGCTCTCAGAAATCGACGGGACAGTATACGCCAAGTAAGAGATGTTCTAGTTGCAGCTACAGGACGAGTGTTTTCAAAGATGACAGTTAATCGAAGATTGCTTGGTATGGGGCTGAGGGCTTACCGTCTGCTTTTGGTGCTACCTTTGACCCCACAACATAAGGCTCGCCGCTTGGAGTGTTGCAGAGCTCGGCAAAACTGGAATGACGAATGGAATACCATAAGCTTCAGCGACGAATCCAGATTTTGTTTCGGAGGCCATGATGGACGCATGAGGGCAAGGCGATTTCGAGTTGAGAGACGAAATGTAGACTTTGCTGTTAAACGGTTTTTGAGGACAGAAAAGTGTCATCAATCAGATCACCTCTAGTCCTCATTAACGGCCATATGACTGCTCGGCGATATATCGATGAAGTGCTGCAGCCAGTTTTACATCCCTACCACTGAACAAGCACTGCCTGTTCACTGTCCCTACCTACAAACTATCCCAAATGCGATCTTTCAACAAGATAATGCCAGACCGCATATTGCTCGTGAAACAGTCGATTACCACGTCCCCCTGGAAACTTAGATGAACTCTGGCATGCCGTAAGGAGGATTTGGATGAGTGTTCCTCAATATGATATAGACCATCTTTATTTTCTTAATGCCGAATAGAACAAACGAGTGCATAAATAACCATGGAGGACCCACTCATTATTAATTTTTTGATGATTATCATGGAGGAATCTCCTTGAAAATGTAATCAATTACTAAGAGCATCCTAATGTATTAATATACAGGGTTCCTAAGATTTTCCTTAGGGATAGGATTTCAATAAATCAAACAGAAATGGCATAGAAAGTGATGCGCGCACAAAAGAAACAGGTATATTGAGCAATGGTGCCAGTTTGTTATTATCTCCGAACTGCTTTCATGAGAAAAAATTGTCGCCACTTTTTCATTGTGAGCATAAATCATAGTTGCAATAATAACCATGAGATGATCGAGGAAAAACTGGGATTCACAGGCATTGTATTTTTATTTCCTTTCGAGTCGCTTCAGTTTCGTAAATTTTGTGTTTTTAAAATGCCGTATACTCGATAAGAAAAGATTTTTATTAATAAAAACTACATAAAAAGTGACAGTGCGGACGAGGTCATTGGCCTTTTTGTTTTTGCGTTTCCAGATCGACCGGTTCCTGTGGCTCAAACTGTCTACAACATTTATCATGGTTTTGAAAGGTACGGGTGCATAAATGGTTGTAGAAAGTGTTACCACGACGGCGAAATACCAGAGCATCCCGTTCTTCCACACAGGGTGGAACGAGACGAAATGGTATGCGCTTACGTTGAGGCACATGAACCATGTTCGACGAAACCGATTGCAGAGGCACTGGATATTCCCAACAGTACTTGCAAATGGATCCTAAAAAAATACGGCTACAAGTCGTTTAAGATTGGGAAGTCGCAGGAATTGCAACCAGGTGATTATTTTCGCCGGTTAGAATATTGTGAGGTTATGAGGGATAAATGTGACAGGAACGAAAATTTCCTATCAAAAGTTTTGTTTAGTGACGAGAAGACATTTGAACTTCATAGCTCTCACAATCCACAAAATTGCCGCTATTGGTCCCGCGAAAATAAACATCTGCACGCAAGTGTTAGAACGCAACATCCTCAAAAATTAAATGTTTGGAGCGGTATTGTCGGGGATCACATTATTGGACCCTTTTTCATTGAAGGGAATTGGAATAGCCAAAAATATGTTGATCTTCTCCAACACCAGGTTTTACTACGGTTGAGGAAACTCAACATAAATTTGGACGAATTGTGGTTTCAGCAAGATGGCTGTTCATCCCACAATTCATGCCAGGCTACAAATTACCTTCGTCAGGTATTTGGTGATAGAATTATTTCCACGTATGGAAATATCCGATGGCCTCCTCGATCACCAGATCTTGCGCCAAATGACTTTTTCCTATGGGGTTGTTGGCACGACAAAATTTTCCAACACCCTCACTTACGGCCTACGACTATACAGGAGTTGAGGGCGAAAATTTTGGAGGCGGGCAACTCTATCACCCCTGAAATGTTGGCTGCTACGCGCCAAGAGTTATACAATAGATTGGGATATTGTGAGACTCAAGAAGGGGACAGATTTGAACATCTAATCTAATTAAAAATTAGATGTTTTCAGGTCCAAACCACAGCTTTTTCTTACTTAAAGGAGGCGGCAGGGTCCACTATTTACGATACTGAGCGATAAACTCGTGAGGTTGTTAACATTAGAAAGAAATATCTTCGCTTTTAATTAAATTTATTTCCATTCTGTTCTACTAGTGACATCTATCCGGAAACGGCCAAACCATGCAGCTAGCACTAGCAGCCAAAGAAATCAATAAACGGCGCTGTTTTTCCTGCAGAGCTTTTTGCTTGCGATATTATTGATTTTAAATAAAGCTCTCCCTACACTACATTTGATATTTTCGAGGTGTTTTATGACATGATCTTGAAACATGTAGCGAACCAATTCTTCAAAACTAGCGGGAGGGTAAAAGCGAAAAATAAGGGGCTGCCAATATTTGTAACACCCAAAAAGGGGTGAAAAGATTTATTTTGCTCTGTTTCTTTACAAAAAACGTTTTTTTTTACGAAAAACTTGAGCCGCAGGCAAAATTTTTTCAATTAAATTAGCCGAACGCAAAAATGTTAGAAAAACAAAACACGAAATAAAAATGGCGCCGCTTACAATTTTTTTTCAAAAATTACGTAATTTCGGGAACGCAAAGAAATAGGTCTAAAGAGTATAATTTTTAAGAAAAAAATATCAATTTTCTCGCCCTCGTAATGGTCATAGAGAGGAGGGGGGTTACAAAACGTTACGTAGGAGGGAAGGGGGTTTTCGACAGCGTTTGCATTTGTGTGAAACTAAGAAAATTTGGAATGAAAATAAGTGAAGTTTTTTTTTTTTTTTTGGGGGGGGGGGGTAGTGGTCTTGAAATCGTTACGTAATATTAGGGGAGTGGCGTGCCAAACCGTTACAAAACATTACATAGGGAGTTGGTAAAATCACCGTTAAGTAATTTGTGCACGGCCCCACATCTGACTGTTAGTCCTTTTTGATTTCGAATCAAAGTGCAAAACCCGGGTTGGACGTTCGAAGGCGTGAACCCGTCCTATTTGCTTGATAAAGTTTCTACGGAAATATCTCAGTCGATTTCTCCGGCCGTGTATGAACGCTTTAGGTTAGGCATTAGCCTGTAAACAGTGCGTAAGAACAATGGTTACAAAATGAAAAGCCGAATTTTTTTTTACGATATCTTTCATCAGTTTGGTATTAAAGTCGAGCAAAAACAATTTTTGTTCCAGTCCTAAAGGTATGAAAATGGAAAACATTAAAAAACAACAACCTGGAATGGATTTACTACGTGTAAGATGTAGTTACAACATCGCCCCATGCCCATCCTTTTCTGCCTAATGTGCTTTTCCGTTTGTCTGCGTCTTATACACGGCTGCTTGACCCCCTAAGGATTTGCTTAGGAACCCTGTATAAATAAATTACTTTAAAAATATTTGTCCTTTCTTGTGTTGCATTTTTTTTGTTCTCCAGTATATTTGTTTAGAAACAGTTCCATAGTTTCCTCCTTAATTTTAATGTTAATCGTGTCTAAATTTTGATGGGTTGTTCATTTTAACAATTTTAATTATCATTTCGATAAAAAAGCTCTGATACTGTCAGCTTTTCCGAAGGTTTCAAATAAAGTGCAATTTAGAACAAACCCGATATTTTAAATAATTGAAAATTTATTATCAATTTCCTTTTATAATTCCCAATTGATATAAAAACTAAGTTTTACTACGTTTTATTTGTTCTGAAAGCCTGGGCACCCTGGCAAAGAAAATCAAGGATCAACCACTGTCGCTTTCTAGACATTGAATTTGAGAGAGAAATGCGCAGTTTGTTATATAGATGCAGTACTGACCTTTCATGCTGATTATCATCACGTGTACAGTGTTCCTAAAAACTATTTCTCTAGGTCGCATCTATTTTCTTTGCGCTGTCCTATAAAAATCTGACACGACATCACTTTATAAAGTGGATATATTTCAAGAAGGTGTCTTATTTCTGAAGATTTTTAGGAAAATACACACGCACACATGATACCAACCGAAAATGTCACTTACACATTCTCGCTCTTTCATGGAAATGGAAACAGGGGTGGTGATGGCATATATAATTTTATTTTATACGTTTGTGAAAAACAAACAGACGTGTGATATTTAGAATATGACAGTAAGGAGTAGCCCACTCTTAGACCTGCTACCGCTCTGCATATCTTTGGGAATGACTTTAGACCTAGGGAGATTTCACTGCCTGCACTATATCTACAAATTTTGAGCTCAGTATTGCACAGTTATTTGGCAGTGGTCTGCAATAGCATGCAGTACTGTGGCAATATTCTGCAATAATGTGCAATCATTTCACCAAATATCTGACTGAAACTGCTATTCGTCCAAATTTGTGTTGAGTTCCCTCAACCGTGGTAAAACCTGATGTTGGAGAAGATAATGTAATCCCCAATAATACCGCTCCAAGCATTTAGGTTTTGCAGATGTTGCCTTCTGCTAACACTTGCGTGCAGATATTTATTGTGGATTATGAGGGCTATGTAGTAGAAATGTCTTCTCGTCAGTAAACAACATTTTCGTTCCTCTCACATTTATCCCTCATAACCTCACAATATTCTAACCGGCTAAAATAATCACCTGGTTGCAAATCCTGCGATTTCCCGATCTTAAATGACTTGTAGTCCTATTTTTTTTAAGATCCATTGAGAAGTGCGGTTGGGAATAACCAGTGCCTTTGCAATTTCCTTGTTCATGTCATTATTTAGTGGTAACGTGATGAAAACAACGTTTTATGGAATAAAATGATTGTTTAATACAGTGGCGCACCCAGAATATGGCTTCGGAGGGGGCGGGGGGTAAGAATAAATAATAAAAAAAACTTAATTTGAAATAAAAATGTGACCATAATTGATATAAGGAAACAGGTGCTTACAAGCGCGGACCTGAGTTCAAATGTAGAGAGGAGGGGGGGGGGGGTGTTAACCAAATTTAAAATTGTTTATTGCCACAAAATTTGATGTAAAAATCATAGTTTAGAGAAAATAACACTTAAAATGCAATTTGTGACTTAAAATTAAAGTACTTTACGAGCTTTTGTTTGAGCAAGTTCGCCTGTGTAATTGCGCCTTTAGGCACCGCAAAATAGGACCAATTAGAGCCTCTCCAAGTTTAGTTTTTCGGATATGAGCCTCAATTACGGTGTTTCTACCTATATTTTAATTATGTAAGCTTTACCTACATTTCGACCAGCCGCCATTCGTTTGGTGTCATTTTGCTTCATTTGCATACCAATTGCGATCTCTCCTGCCGCTGTGCGGCAAGATTCCCTGCTCTAACAAAGAAAACGTTAACCTTCCTTACGGCTAATTGCGCCATACTGTTAAAACCATAAAGTTGCGATGAGACATAAGGTAAACAATTTGGCGACAATGCCAGATTGCGCTGAAAGTTGTATCTCTACACGTAATGTTTTTAAAAACATATATTTTTATAACTTTATCATTTACATGCAATTATGCAAATTCTCTGGTTTGTTTTTTTAAACATGAAGAACCATCTTATTATTATTCAAATATATAAAGAAATTTAGGTATATTATATAATTGCATTTAAATTTCCTTGATACTTCACAATTTTAAATCAATAAAGAATTTATAATGTTATGGTACTTGAAATATACCTAATTTTTTTCGATCGAAATATCATATAAAAAACCTGATATTTTGGCCGAAAGAATAATTCTTTTTATTTCCCAATATATATCGGGAATAAAATCTACAACAATGTGACAACCTCGCATTTGTAGCGGGTCAGCCATACAAACGTGTGTACGCTGCTCCATTCATAATTTCTCTACGGCGTTGTAGCTTTAGCATAATCGAGGTTTTGGTTTATTTTACAGATTAATCGAGAGTTTTTTTATTTTTTTTCAATAGATTTTTAAGTGTTTGTGGCCAAAGTGATGTGACAAAGTGCGTAGTGTGACGAAAACTGGAGATTGCAGGTGATAACCAAATATTTCACAGGTTTGTTATTATATGTTTAGGCCGCCATAGGCGTGCAACTAGTGTTGCAATAAATACAAAATGTAATTAATAAATATAGGAAAGAAATAAGTTTTTTGGGATATTTTTGCGAATTTGTGATAAAAACAATATTATTATGGTACACTATATTTGGTATAATGAACCAACCCCAGCTGCGACATTTATAAATATCCTATATGAGTAGGAAAAAAATGTAAGAGGTGCGTATGAGATTTATTTATAAATATATTCACAGTTTTGATACTATCTGTAGTCAGCTTATTTTTTCTGCTGAGATTTTTTTATAAATAGTACAAGCGTTCCCGGTATAAATATAAATTTTTAAAACATTATTATGTCAGACACCGAATAAAGAATGTATGTTTGTTACAACTTTTTATTTATAATATTTACATAGGTAGATACTTCACATAAGATTTTTTTGTATTTATTAAAAATGTAAAGATACTTTTGTACGTATTAAATAAAAATTATAGTAGAGTGTATAAATTCCATTTTTTTTGCACAACGAAAAACTATCATATAGTACCTATAATATAGGTATCATCCTTTTTCGAAATACCACTATTATTTGCTTATTTTTTCCCCATTGGTTTTTTGGTAATTTGCCTAAACCGTGCGGAAAGTGATACTTTTCTGCACACGATGGCCGTTAATGGCGAAAAAGGCACTTTTGACACGTTTTTAGTACAAGGTTATATATATTTGGTATTTTTAAAATTAAAACCAGAAAATAATTTTGTTTCCATTTTTAATTTAATCTAGTTTATAAATGCATCTAAAAACTCCAATTAGACTTAAGATTCACGCCAAGCTAAAAAAATACTTTTACCTTTGCTAATTTTTTAATAACGTTTTGCAGGTCACTTGACATTAAATAGGTAAAGAAACTACTTCGCAAATGCGTGTGAAAAAGTCTACTGTTACATATCAATTTTAATGTGGAAAGTTCAACTTCCCACACGCCGTGCGTAAAAAAATAAGCACGGCTTGCATAAAAAACCGTCATAGCGTGCGTGAAAAAACGTTTAACGCACGCAATTTTTTAAATGGTACTTTATGGGCCAAATTAAATTTTGAATTTGAAATGTGTGTTCTAAAAACTACTTTTTGATCAAGAAAGTCATCATAAACACTCGTAGGAAAAAAATTGTACCTAACCCTTGCGGAAGTATCTTTTCCGCCCCAACTCCTCGCGTGCGTAAAAGTATCACTTTCCGCACTAATTAGGCAGATAACTATTTAAAAAATTAATATTTTCTATGTTATATCTTTACATAAATATTTTCACAATGACAAATATAATACATCTCCATACCCTCGGTATCAATTATTAAGTATACAAAAATTAAAGATTGTATTTCCAAAAAAATTTGACAAGTCTGAAAATAACGACCAAACCTTTTTACATTTATAAATAACGAGCCGCTTCTGGCCGCTGCTAAACGTAAGGTGGTTGGAGCATGTGTGAGGAGGAAGGAGCATGTCTGGTGCAGCGTTGCCAGTGGAACATAAAATGGTTTTCCCTAAATCGAACCACTGATCGCGTTTCAAAGCAATTTATGAAAGACTTGATGGGTCTATTTTAGCTAAACGTCTTTGGTCACACAGTTGGTCTAGAGAGGGGTTTTAAAAAAAATATATATAAGCTTTAAAACATATACTTTTGTTTTTGATCCATTGACAACTACTATTTACCGTAAAAAGTAAAATCCTCTATGTAGCACTTTTCTGGGGGGCTATTTTTGGAAAATATTCTGGGAACCTTAAATAGCAACCCCCTATTTTGACTTCATATTTGAATTCTAGCTGAAATTCTCTTTTCAATGGTACCCCATATCATAAGGTTTGCTTTACTAATTTTCGAGATATTGGCTTTCAAAATGTCAAAAATTCAATTTTCAAAGGCCCATATCTTAGAAACTAAACAAAATATCTCTATTGTGTTTATTATCGATTTTAGGGTTTTTTACGAGGAAATAAAAAATGACAACAGTTTCACAATCTGACCTTCTACTTCATATTTTTGGAATAATATCGTCAAAATCACTGAAAATCAACTGTAAATAGGAGTGTGCACACGTCAAACTATTGTCATTTTTTATTTGCTTTTATAAAACCCTCAAAATCAATAATAAACACACTAGAGATGTTTTGTTTAGTTTGTAAGATATGGGCGTTCGAAAATTGAATTTTTGACATTTTGAAAGCCAATATCTCGAAAATTAGTAAAGCAAACCTTATGATATGGGGTACCATTCGAAAGAGAATTTCAACGAGAATTCAAATAAGAAGTGAAAATAGGGAGTTACTGTTTAAGGTTTTTAGAATATTTTCCAAAAATAGCCCCCCAGAAAAGGGCTACATAGGGGGGATTTTACTTTTTACGGTAAATAGTAGTTGGCGATGGATCAAAAACAAAAATCTATGTTATAAAGATTATATATTTTTTTTCTTAAAACCCCTCTGTAGACCAACTGTGGTCAAAACTATGTTGAATTTCAATGATGTTTAGAATGTGACACCTTGGTATTTTAAGTTCGTTGAAGCACACGTCAAACTATTGTCATTTTTTATTTGCTTTTATAAAACCCTCAAAATCGATAATAAACACACTAGAGATATTTTGTTTAGTTTGTAAGATATGGGCCTTCGAAAATTGAATTTTTGACATTTTGAAAGCCAATATCTCGAAAATTAGTAAAGCAAACCTTATGATATGGGGTACCATTCGAAAGAGAATTTCAGCGAGAATTCAAATAAGAAGTGAAAATAGGGAGTTACTGTTTAAGGTTTTTAGAATATTTTCCAAAAATAGCCCCCCAGAAAAGGGCTACATAGGGGATTTTACTTTTTACGGTAAATAGTAGTTGGCGATGGATCAAAAACAAAAATCTATGTTTTAAAGATTATATATTTTTTTTCTTAAAACCCCTCTGTAGCCAACTGTGGTCAAAACTATGTTGAATTTCAATGATGTTTAGAATGTGACACCTTGGTATTTTAAGTTCGTTGAAGCACATTCTAAACACCAGTTAAATTTAAACTAGGCTTTACTTGCGGTGCAATTGGCAATTAGATACTCAAAACACACACGCGTTCCTTTAGGTTTCCCACTTTTCCCGAAACCCATTAGACGTTATTAAACCTATAGCCATTTAGTATTTACAAACCCATTTCCATGAGCGAAAAGCAATATCGGTTGGTTTCGAACATCCTTTAAGTGGTTTTCGAATGGCTTACCCTAGTTTAAAAATTTGCATATATCTTCGCTAAATATGTTTTAGTCAACAAGTGTTTGAACTTTGCTTTTAAATGTTAATAAGCTAATATGAACTGGGCAGGACATAGACTTTATTTCCTCAAAAAGTTAAGATCACTTAAAGCAAGAAAAACGGGTAGAAGCGCAGGCAAAGCTGGGAGGGTCTTCAGCTAGTTACTAGTGTGCATTTATATATGTATGTGATCAGTTACCAATTCTTGTTATTTTGTGTTTGTTTGTTTATTTCTGTACTTTTGTTCTTCATTTATGCGTTAAGTATGATTTGTTTTAACCACAGACCTACACCATTAGACTCTGAATGCTATGCTAATGCCCTGGCTCCTACAATAACAATGTATCTCGCAAAACGTATCGCCGGAATTAGGCGTTCTCTTTCTCTTTATATAAATTCAAAAAAATATTTGTAGTCATCCTAACTCGCACTTTATACTATATCTTTGCCTCAAAGAGCAGAAGAAAAAAAGATACAATGTGTCCGAGCCAGTATGCGATGTGAAAATTATTACATATATGTAGTATATAAGCTCGTGTTTCCCAAATGGTTAAAGCATAGTAGGATGAAGCCTTGTTGCCAACTTGAGGTTACTTTCTTGTTGGTTCTGAAATCTCATGAAAATCTTAGTGCTTTTTTACCACTATAAGCAGCTATATTTAAAAATATCATGAAAACAATGTTTATTTATTTAAAAACTATTATTACAACACAAAAGATAAAAAATAAACTCATAAAAAATAAAAAGCCCATATTTTTTCCAATACTCCCACGATCCCTAAACAAGAACTGGCAAGTCGCAATACCTTGCTGTCTTCTGCGCACTACCTCGGGGTTTGCATTCATTATATATGTTTTGCAGCGTTGCATACCAACCGTGTCCAAATATTTCTGATTTCGAAACGTTTTGTGTGGTTTTTGTGTTTTTTTAAACTTGTGAAGTTAAAAACTATAGGATGGTGCGGGAGTGCATCGTGTGTAAACGATTGGAACACCCAAATCAAGGGATTTCGTTTCAAAGGTAAATGTCAAAATCAGCTGTAGTTTTGTTATGATGATTACCGGTCAGTGTCGTCCTTTACCTATTTGCAATTATTGGTATTATTGTTTTTGGTAATTATGCAGTATACGATTTTCTACCATTTTTGATTTTTTATGAAAAATTCTTTTTAGAGGCACCTACTAGGGTCCCTAGGACCCCAAATCCGCCGGCGCCAGTTTTTTTTTAAGAGAAAAAAGGGTGTAATGTATTTTTTTGATTGTTTTGTGTTGGGTTTGGTTAGGTTGAGTTGGGCTGTGTTGGATTGGGTTATTTTAGTGAAAAAAAAAAGAAAAAAAAACAACCGGCGCCGGCGGATTTGGGGTCCTAGGGACCCTCTAATAGGTGCAGAAAACCGTATACTGCATTATTACGCTTTTTTAATATGCTTTGTTGTTAGGACCAGCACCCTGTTTATATACCCTATAATTCTTAACAAAGGCAAAAATAATATATCAAAATATTATTATGTTTTATTGCCTATTTATTCTGGTATTTTGTTATTTTAGTCCTAAATTTAGAAAAGCAGGTACCTGACCACAGACCTGCTAAGGGTTTCAAATTCTGTGTACCTCACCTATGTAAAATATTTTAATTCTCAAAGCTTTAATTGAATATTAGTTTTAAAAAAAGAGTAGGTATTTTATTATATTTTTACTTTTATCTTAACATATTTTATATGACATATTTTAAACTTATAATTATGCAAGTGATTTAGTACATTTCATCAGGGGTTTAATTTAAACATCAGGTTTTGCCTTTTTCCTTTAGTTGATAGAAAAGACTATTAAACAGCTCTTGCCCTCAACCTTGTATTAAAGTTATCTTGTAATTTTTATTTTTTTTTTTGGTATTGCACGAGCAAATTTTACAAGAATTATTAAAATTATCACCTACCTTAATCGTTTTTACTCACCATTAGCAGTTAAAAAAATATTTAACAACATAACACAATTAAATTGGTGGCGGGTTTCTGAAAGGGTGACAAGAAAGGGGGTGGGTTTTTATAACTTCATCCAAAAGACGTGTGTGAAGTAAGTGTCAGTAAATTACAAAAGTATGGTTACCGATAACGCTGCGCTCGTTAATTTAAATCAACGCTCGTAAAAAAACGCTCTTTTAACCGCTAGTTGTGAAAACTACAAATTACTGCTTTTGTGCAATTAACCCATTTTTTTACATATTTACTAATTTTTCGCCGCTACTGGTAGAGTATGTAAAACAAATGGATGTATCTAGGACATACGTCTACAAACATACAAATGTTTTACCGCAGTGTTGCCGAGCAAGTTCTGAAAATCATTCTGTACTTTTTTGGCACACAGGCTAGCTTGGGTGCAAAACAAATAAGAATTTATGAATGGGATTCAGGGTCTATGGTTTTTCGGTCTGTGGTTTTAACAAATGTTTAAAATCTTAATATAAATTTAATAACTATTTGAATACTGTGTAGGTTTATTGATTGTATGGAACAAAGTAAATAAATACTAAATAAATTGAATTGTCTCAAAAGTCTAAAATAATGGATTTTTTGGGAGGACTATGATTTAAAAAAAAAATTATTTAGGATCATTTTATCTTTTATCTTCTCCAAGATATTCAAGTTTAAATTTGTGTGGAAGAGATAGGAAAATAAGTATCATAAATATTAGCATTGGGTTTTCCCCATATAATTTTAAGTTAACCATAAAGGCCCCGCCCGTGTATTTCCCTATATTAAAAAGCGTCGCGGCAACCCCCTGAGAAATCAAGTTAGCCGAGAAAAATGGTAAAACGGTGACGCTTCTGCGCATGCGTCGATCTTCGAATGCGGACATCCAATGTTGCCGAGTTGACTGAAAAATTTTTGGAAACCAACTCGTTTTTAGTTGAATATTTGTACTTGAGCTTTGTTTTCGATTACCAGTCTAATAATTTAACAAACACATAGTTAAAGGCGTAAACACGCTGTTTGTAAAGTAAAAATTAAATTTTATTTAATTTATTTTAAAACAAAACAAAATTATGATTGTTTTCCACAAACCAAAACTACACTTTTTTGCACTCGACGCGCGTTTCGTTAACAATGTTAGCATCATCAGGAGACGATAGACAATTCCCAACATAGTAATTTAAATGAAGTGACAACAATGACGCCTATTGCGGTCAGCCTATGTCACAAAATTGCGCAGACTCAGATGACCAGCACTTTTCACGGCTTTTGTGATAGATTGGCTAGACAAGGATCATCAACCGATCCGGTAGGTCCGGAACCCATACTGGGTATCCTGGCATGCCAAGTCAGCGGCCCTGAAGTGACTTACACAGGCGCTCTGAGCAGCTCTGGAATGGCACATAGAGCATGATACAAGTCAAACTCCTGATTGGTGAGGTGAGTGCCAAAAAAACAAAGTCCTTGCTCCACCTAGGAAGGAAGGATGTGAGACTAGCAACAGGGCTCCTACCGGGACACTGTCGCCTTAACAATCACCCAGAGACACTGGGAATTCCCCAAGACAAGAGTGTCGATGGTTTATGGACGACGAAGAATCATCCTTGCATGTCCTGCTGGAGCGTCCGGCTCTGATCAGGACAAGAGAGTCGCACCTTGGGAACTGTCTGCTGGCCAGGGGATGCAAGAAGGTTGCAGCCCAGAAAAATCTGTTCTTTTGCGAAAGAGGCACGCTTTCAGGGCTAAGCCATGAATAGTGGGCGTGCAACAGGCCCAGCAAGGTGGCCTACGTACATGGGAATTGTCCCGCCCGCGTTTCTACATTTATTCATTCATTTACGGCTTTTTTTCATCTTGAAAAAATCACCCAACATATGGTGACATCTAGTGTCTACGGAAAAGTAGGAGAACGAATTTTTTTTTTTTTTAATTAAATATGTAAAATGTACTAAAAATAAGTTTTGTTGGGGACCTGAACCTAGTCATGTTTGAGGGTCAGGTATCCCCTGAAAATTTAAAAAGAAGGAGAAGCATTTTAATTATTACTAAATAATTTAATTTAATTAAACGTTTTAAAAGAAAATTCCACGTGTCGTGTCATTTCAGAACAAATGACATAAAAGAGACACGACACAACAATTTTTTTTTTTAAATAAGAAGGTACCACTTGTGGCACCTTTTTGGAGAGCTTGTTAAAAAATAAATTTAACGCACTAGTTTTTTTTTACATCTGTCAACCAATGTGTCAAAAATTTTAAAAAGCTTATTTCTTTGTCAATTGTTTTAGCTTTAAAATAAACCTCATATTTATATATTTATTAAGCGGAATAAATTAAATATCACACAAGACAATTTTTGGCGGCCCATTTGGGGTCTTCACTGAAGGCGCAGGGCCTACCAAAATTTTTTTAATGACCACTTGTGGCACCTTTTTAGAAAGCTTGTTAAAAAGAAATTCCATTAAATCATTTTCAATTGTTTTAGCTTCAAAATAAACTACATATTTCTTTATTTATCAAGTGGAATAAAGAAACTACCACACAAGGATATTATTGGCGCCCATTTGTGAGCGCAGCCTTATTACTTTTTTTTTAGATTTACTAGATATTAGATAAAAGGGGATAGACTCAAAGCACACCTCGATTTTCTTTTTGACTCAATCGTCTTTATCGACTAAAAAACAAGTTTTTTAAAAGTTTTTCAAAACTTTTAACACATGGGTTGACAGATGTCTAAAAAATTTATTTAATCGAATTTCTTTTTTAATAAGCTTTCCAAAAAGGTGCCACAAGTGGTACCTCCACATGAAAAAAATATTGGTAAGTTCTGAGCCTTCAGTGAGGGCCCCTAAATGAGTCGCTAATAATGTCCTAATAAATAGGGAAATATGTAGTTTATTCTGAAGCTAAAACAATTGACAAAAATATAAGTTTTTTAAAATATTTTACACGTTGGTTGACAGATGTCAAAAAGAGCAAGTGCGTTAAATTTATTTTTTAACAAGCTTTCCAAAAAAGTGTTATAAGTGGTAGCTTCTAGGTTTTTTTATAATAGGCGGAAAGCCCGTAATTCGCCTTTAGCTTCTTTATTAAAACATCTTCCCTAAAGCCGCTAGAAGCGCCGTTCCATTTAAAGAATCCACCCTGTATTAAGTTTATAAGTATATGACACCAGCGCTCAAACGGTTCTGGAACTGGCATGAGCAGTTGAAAGAGTTCACTGAAATCCTGAACGGCCCTAGGGCTTATAAGTCGTATTTAATTATTGTTATCAGTTGGCAGTATGGGGGCCGTTGCCAATTGCTGAAATCTAGTTTGAAATTATAAGGTTTGCGGCTGGCTTTCGCAATGCATGTCTGGAGCTAGAAAGTTGGACAAAATGTGTCTTGTAACCGCAGTTACTAGTTAAACCGGAAAAGTGAAATCGTCGCGTCATACTTCGAAATACGAGGAAGCTCTGGAACATTTTCCAACCCTACATAGAGATAGAATTATGTAGGGTGTACGAATTCCTCTGTGAATCGTTCGTAGCAAATATTAGAGTACCTGCAAATGTTTTACAAGTTTAAATATTATTAATTTCATCTAATATCTGTCTAGATAGATAGTGTTGCCACTTAACCAAACGATATATAAATCCACTTACTGAGCCGATTTTAATGGGACTTTTACTACTGCATCCCTTGGATACGTGCGCAGTACATAGGTTTATTTGGTTCACACAGAAACAAAAAGTTACAACCATTTAAAGCAATGATTTTTATATTGTAATAATATAATTGCTAATATTTTTACTATTATTGTGTTTAAATATTTTCTTGTCTAGTGAAAAACTGAAATAATACTATCAGCTGAAAATATAGCATATCTATATGTCGCTAGTCCCAATGTAGCTAATTCAGCTCTAAAGTGGGCGCTGAGCCAAAGGCTCATGTTCCAGTGAGCGGAAACATCAATGTTGGCTAATTTTACCGCTACGTTCTCTTTAATATAACGCAATTCGTTTTTGACGGGATTAGGTTAAGTTGCGCGTGAAAAAATTGTTAGATAAAGTATTTATTTATCGTTTCTCAACCAGCCTTTGGAATAGAATACACCGTGGTCAACACTGCAAATCTCTCTAAAACTGTAAAATTTTAGATATGAACTAAGCTCCCTCGATTTAATACAACATAATACCCTGCATAAGTATTTTTAAGAATTGGCATTTTTTTTAATGGCCTTCAACCTGCAAATATTTACTTTGGCTGTAGTAGGTGACCAATTTTATTTAGCTTGACTGGATCTGCCTATTTGTCTCTCAAATCTTGTGATGCATTTTTCACCAACTTTCGATTTAATTGAAATTTGGCATACTTATGTAAGTCCGGTGACAATACAATATTCTAAACAGAATTACGTTGGCGGGGGGAGGAGGTTAAGGGAGTGTGTAAATTTTGAATCAAAGCTGCTACGGATGTTTCCTAATTTTAAAAAAAAACTAATTTTGTGGGGAGTGATTAAGGCGGTAAGGATATATAGAATTAAATCGTTCGTGGGGGTAAAAGGGGAAGAGGGGGTTGATATATTTGAAAATTTGTAACTACCTAATTTTAGAATCAACAAAATATTTGAGGGGTGGGGGTGGCAGTTGAAGGGATGAGAGAGGATTAACATATTTGTAAATTCATAACTTTTGAACCATTCCACTATATAATTCCGAATTTTAACGAAAATTGTGAAAACATTTTTTCCATCGATCAACTACTCCTCTGGTATATACTTCGTATATTTATTTACTATTAGATATGAAAAAACTGCCCCTCTGATCCACCCTTATTGAGGAGGCATTTTTTTGGATCTCTCATTAATTTGAGTTTTTATTTATTTATCCTTGCTTTAATTAAAGCTTTGTAGCTGTCTTTAATGTTTAATGTAGGAAGCAAAATAAATAAGGCGTCTGTATTTTCCCGAATTTTTCAGCGACTTGAATATATAACGGAGAGTAATATCCGACAAGCAATATAACTTTTCCGTATCACCTTTGACCATGGCCGGCTAGAATATCCCGGTAGTCATCCAACATTGATATTGAATATAGCGAGTTTTATTACTATTAGTAAAATAACTGGTCATCATTCTGAACTGATTATGGCATTTGCAGATGACATATTTTTTGGGCTATTTCTAAAATGAGTGTTACGTACAAAATTGTTATATACCGAGTGTCCCAAGGTGGGTAACCTATTAGTATATTTTGGAAACTATACAATGGAAATAAATCCATCTAAGCTATCTTTACGAAATAATTTCATATTTGCAGTTTGCAGGAAAACTTGGCAAGAACTTTTTTATTTGAAATGGAACACCCTGTATATTGTAATATTTTAGGTACATTTTATGTATAATGTCCTATTCCTATGTTCAACTGTTTTAAAAATATTGACAGGTGAAAATTGACATTTTTTAACTTTGACAGCCCGTAACATCGAAACGGTTAAGGATAGAGCAAAACGTTTTTACATTCCTTTCTTGGGCTTTCACAAGCTATCGTTTTATATCCCAAGGTTACTTTAACCAGGGGTTAAAAATAGTATAAAATGATAGCTTGTGAAAAACCAATAGTGTAAAACCGTTTGCTCTATCCTTAACCGTTTCGATGTTACGGGCTGTCAAAGTTAAAAAATGTCAATTTTCACCTACCTGTCAATATTTTAAAAACAGTTGAACATAGGTATATATTTTGTGGAATCCAAAAATGCAAAAATATACAGCGTGTTCAATTCAATTTAAATATGACAGTATTTCATAAAGATAGTTTACATGGACTTATGTTAGAATAGAAAGTTTGAAAAGTTTCCATTGTATAGTTTCCAAAATATTCTAAAAGGTTACTCACCTTGGGACACCCGGTACACCTACCTACATCAACATATCCAAAACACTTCTTTATCCATTAGAATTTTTTTAAAGCTTTCTGTTGGTAATAACAAACGAGATAGAGCCAACTAGAGTCTAAACCTAGCTTAAATGCCACATTTATTTAATTATGATCGTCAATTGTTGCCCCTGCGCGGCAAGGAATCTGCTCCAAGGTTAAAAGAAATAGTAATTAATTTAGATAATTAGAATTAGACATTGGAGGCCTGGTCGTAATGAAGTGAGAAACAAAAACGCTTTGTCCGATATGCCACGAGTTTTACTTTCAGAAATAGTAATATTTATTCTCTTGAGAGAGCGTCCAATTTTTCAAAATTCAAAAATTACACTCTATTAATATCAAGCCGATTCACAAGCGTTAAAAAATCTTATTCACAACAAAAACTCTTTTGTTGTTGATTGGCTATTTCCGTATTCTAGCAGGCCGTGGTTCAAGCTTTTAAATTCTTGGATTTTTACTGACAGCTATACCGCTGGAAGCTTCCAGGTTTCATGTTATACGATATATAAAAATAAATATATATCTAGAACGCAATTTGACATTTTTAATGTACGTCCGCATGTAGTTTATTTATTTATCAACGCCTTATGGTAAAATGAACTTCCCAATAACGTTTTTATATGCATAAGAACTGGGAAAGTACGAGTTATAAATAAAATATGTTTCATTCAACCCTATTCGACAGTTTTTATGGCACCAAAGTGGTTCATAAATCACTAGTGGGATGGATTTATTGATTTATTTACTAAAAACGACTTATCTAGTCTCTTCACTATCCGCATGTTTTTAAAATCATCGCTGAATAGTGACAGACGAGTAGTGACGTCATAACCGATAAATTACAGATTGGCCATCAAACGCCGCATAAAGAAACGACCCGGTGCACATGACATTTGAAATAACAATAATTATTTTCGGCTTTGGCAGTTTTTTCGTAAACGACTTAGAATAAATAAGCTCTCAAAGATTTCTAGTGCTCCTAGAGCACGATGGCAGATCACTTCAATTGATCTAACAACTGAAGAAATTGAGGAAATTTCCAACAGTATAGTGGTAGTAGTCAAGTGGGTACTAATTAGTTTTATGGTTAACATTTCAGTTCACCGATTCTAAAGCAGTGGCGCACCGAGGGGGAGGGGGTTGGGGTTAAAACCCCCTTCGAGAAGCCTGGTTACCAATTGACACAATCAAATAAAAGCAGAAGTAAAATGTATAGGAAATAAAATACAAGATCCTGTACTTCAAGTTTTATCAAAAATCATAAATTGCAAAATTTTTCGCCTACGTCGCTGTAACACTCATTTTTACGATTTCGTGTCAAAATGGTCTTTTTAATGTAATTTTACCAAAACATTTTGTCTGCGATTTGGTGTCATGGCATTTTAAGTGTCATTTTTGCAAAAAATTTTCGCCTGCGCAAATAAACAATTCAAATTCCCAGAACTCCATCAATATTTACGGTTTTAGTTTAATTTTAAGTCAAAAATTGTTATTTTCCTAAAAAAATTTGCCTGCGGCGCATTGAAGCATGATTTTCACATTTTTAATTCAAATTAAGTTTTTTTATTAATTATCCTTAAATCCTCCCCCCCCCCCAGTCAATTCCTAGGTGCGCCACTGTCTACAGTCGGAGGGACCTGATTGCAATCGGTCGGTGGATTGTTGCATCCATCGGTAATTTTAGAAACGGGGCCGATGGACACCAAATATTTTAGAAACACGTTTTATGTCATCGATGATTTTTTTTTTAGGCTGTGACTTTTCCATCCAAATGCCCAATGTTTCCAAAGTGAGAGCCAAGTGTGACAGGCACAAAAAATCCGTGAACCTAGCCAGAATTCGAACCCGGGACCCTCCGTGTAGAAGGCTAATACGCTGCCCACTGCGCTACGACGCACAGTGGAACGAGGTATAGGGAAACCCGGACATTTCAAAATAAAAATCAGTAATGAAAATTTTTTATCCGATTTTAATGTTTTATAATTTTTTAACAGCCTTTACTGTATTTTATTGAAATATTTAATATTTTGGATTATAAAGGCGCATTTACACAGACAAACTTTCCTTTGATGTTGAAATGCCGACAAACATTTACACGAGCCTCTTGAGCAAAATGTTCAAAGAAATGTTCGAGCAAAATCTCGTACAAAAAAACACACGTAAATTTTGGAGAGAATGTTGAGCAAAATTTATTTGAAGAATTGGGGGTATAAAAATTTCTTTACAAATTTAAATTTTATAGTTTTATGGGAATTCATTGAACTTAAGTGCTTTCCGACGGAAAAACGATATGATGTCGAAATTCACGTTTTACCTCGTAAGCAACTTAGTATACCATAATTGGCACTTATTTGTTGCTGATGCTGGGTTAGGAGAAGGTAAAAACCGTAGACTAGTGAGAGGGGGTTTTGGTCAAATGAACATTGACACACAAAATTACATGACAAGAAACTAGGGTCAATGCAGTTTTTTTATGAAAGTTTTAAAACAAATCTTTCCATAAAGAAAGGGCTCTCCGACGCAAAACAAAGAAATTCGTTTTATTTTATTGACGCGTAGAACTTGCGTTTCCGATTTTTTAAATATTGAAATTTTTGGCGATTTTTACAAGCTTTTATTT
This sequence comes from Oxystoma pomonae, assembly GCA_963921995.1. NCBI lineage: Eukaryota > Metazoa > Arthropoda > Insecta > Coleoptera > Brentidae > Oxystoma > Oxystoma pomonae. Next base: position 85,050,225 of record OY998169.1, on the reverse strand, counting down.
ATGTATGTTTGTATGTTCGGCTCAAATCTTGCAACTCAAATTTGGTATTCAATTTCAGTTTTCGGTGTGTATTTATAGTTGCGGCGACAATACAATAATATGGTATTATTAGGTACCCTCTCCCGCTAATGAGGGAAGTGGAGGAAGAAAAATATTTATTTTGTTCGATTTCAATCAAAATTGGCATACAGGGGTTTTTAGCATTCTCATATCATAATAATAAAAGCGACGGGCGCAAACTAAAACTAAAAATGTCCATCCATATATCAGAGAAACGTAGAGTAGTTTGGGTCGAGTTGGGTTGGATTTACTTCACAAAAAATTGAACTTACAATACCAGATAAAGAATTCTTTATATTTACACGTCGTAGTTGTGGTGACAGTATTTTTTGTACTTATGGTATTTATTGTCTTTTTGATACGTTAGTTATAAACGCCTTACCACTCATATCTCTTTATATTACTTCCTAGTTTAGTCTTTTACAATAATAATTAAGTCAAATGAAAAAAAACCTATTTTTATTAAATCTCAAATATATGAACAAAAGCACGTTCGATTTAAATAATACCCGTTTATTACCCACTTTTACAACCCTACGATCCCGACCCTTGTCTAAAAAATATAATTTAGCAGTAATAGACTAGACTTTTGAATCGGAATGTTGCCCCTTTGCATATTGTTTGTTCAGTGTCAGTAATCGACCTTGATTATTACATTAAATTGACAGTAAATATCTATCTTCAGCATTTGCATAAACCTTTTGCTTTTTTAAGCAACCCTTGGGGCCTTAAACTAAGTAGGTAAATCTGGTGTGAGGAATTAAACAAAAAAACAATCAAAGCTATGGTTAAAGTAAAGTTACAAAAATATGTTTAAAAAAAAATCCCCTCCCCACCACTCCTCATAGTCGTGAGGCGCGGATTACCGCTTAAAAGTGCAATTTTTGAATTTTTTGCCGATATTTGAAAAATTCAAAAATTTTTTGGAAAAGAAAAATTTTCCTGGGTTGTTTTTCGAATTTAGGAAAAAAACCCTTGGAAATAAAAAAACTCGCAAAAAGTCCCAAAAAAACCCCCGGGCAAAAAAATCCGGGAAAAACCCTAAGAAAAAAATATTATAAGTAACCCTAATCCATGTGACAAAACTGATAGCCAAGAATAATGTTTCGCTTGCCGTCGGCTTTTTTTGACAAAAATTTAAAATAAAAGTTGGTGTTCCATTTTTTTAAAGAATTGAGATCACTGATCACTGATGTGAAATTTTATTTATTCTCATTTTTAAAAATATGTTTCCAAAACAGATAGCAATAATTTGCTCAAAAATTTACCCGAACAAAATGTTCAAAGAAAAGCTCACAAAAATGTTCGCGCACAAAAATTTTAAATCTTTTGCACGAGCTTTTGTTTGAGCATGTTCGTCTGTGTAATTGCGCCTTAAGATAGCGACGGGTGGTCCATAAAAACCGTACAAAATAATTCCTTAAATAAGTTTTGAAATTCTCTCGGAAATTCTAAACCAATTTTAGTAAAATAATCTGCGTTGTGTAGGTAATTGATGAGGCTTTTATCTTTATGCATTTTTTGCCCCGCCGTTATGAAATCCAAGATGGCGGACAAAATCAAAAACTACCCAGCTTTCATGCTTGTTGCTTTAATTTTACAAAATTTCACAATCAAATAATTACTGGAAAAAAGCCTTGTTCCTTTTTGGTAAAAAGTTATTAATCACCAAAATCGGTTTAGTATTTTTTAAGATATACTGATTTTAATAAACAACGATTTTTTTAAATTTAGTAATTTTCACACACAATAAAATAATCCTTAAAAGATGGCTGCATAAAATATAACAAATAATAAGCCCCTGTTTCAGGATAAGTCTTGAGTTAAACTGGTCTTAAGAAATTGTGTGATTGACTTTTTTTTATAAAAGTTTTGAGTATTCCTAACAAAGTGTTCATTTTTAGAAAAGTTGATTAAAAAGTAAACTGTAATTTTTTTTTTTTAAATACTGTATTTATTTGTATTTTTGCTTGACCAAACCTTACGTAATTTTTGAGGGGGATCTGAGGTTTCGTTACATGCGTAGAAGGTAACCAAGATCAAAAAGTTCTAAGAAAATCAATAAACCCTTAATTTCTGAAAAAGTTGGTTACCCACATAACATTATACGGTACTCAGGGACAAAACCTAATACGTTTCTAAATTGCGTTACAAGATATAAGCGTGCCTAGTTTTATTGTTCTATCTGCTCATCTATCCGTTGGTTGCACCCTACAAAAAAGGGGTATATATACATGTATGAAGTTTTATCCCTTGACGCGGGGGGCAGGTCTTTATAATAGACATGATCACTTCGAACTAAGCAATATGTTGCTACATGACTTTTTTTCCCTTCGAATACCCAACCTACTTTATGATTATTTGAAATAAAATGACTATTAAAAAGACTAAGGTCACTAAATTTATGCTATTTGTAGGGACTGTGATACAAAAAATCGACCACAATGTAAACCTTATTTAACAAGAATCAGTCTGGATACTGGGAGAAAAAAAATTAACACTGGTATACTCACAGAAATATATATTTTTAAAATAAGTTTTATTTCGGTAAAAAAATTGCAATTTCTACATAATCACATTTGTTATCCATTTTAACTAAAAAAAAAAATAAAAATAAAATAAAAGTTATATGCCAATAAACAGAGTGGACTTTACTGAATACTATTCAACGGTTTTTGTTTTAAGATTACAATATTTTGTTTATTCCGAAATGTCCGGGCTTTAAATGGGGTCGTTCCACAGTGCGACGCGACGGCCGGTACCGGCACCGCTGAATTTAAAAACATGGCCTGTTCTGATCTATATTTCTCGCCAGTTTTAAATTTAAGTTTTTTATGTTTGGGCCCTTATTCTTGATTTGAGGGAATAATCTTAAAAGGGAGTACTCTATAAACCCAATGTTAGGTCTTGTTTGATTGGCTTTCAGAAAACTCGTGATGCCGCCTAACTTTGCGATTGGTGGCAATCTGCGACTCCTTTCTATCGATATTTATATTAAATTATCCAAACTCCAGCGACTTGCATGTATTTGCATAATGGGAGCAATGAGCACCACATCAACCGCTGCTATGGAGACCATTCTAAACCTTCCACCACTTGACATTGTCATCAAAGTGGAGACAAGAATGGGAATATAGAGACTAAAATGCAATGAAAACTGGTATGATAACCATTTGGGACATACCAAGATTGCGAGCATTGTCACCAACTCGCTGCTAGAGATGAGGAGTGACATCATGACTTCGAAAATCAACACGAACAAGCCGTTTAAGACCCAGCTATCCTGGGAAAACAAGACGGAGAAATCACTAGTCCAGTCAGGAAAATTGCTATGGTATACCGACGGATCCAAGATGGACAGTGGATCAGGAGCGGGAGTATATGACCTAGCCCCAAGATCAAGTTGGTTTCCATCTCTGAAGAAACATACCACGAGATATAACAATTTTCTCAGACAGCCAAGCAGCTATTAAAGCTCTGGCATGCCAACAAATTCACTCAAACTTAGTGTGGAACTGCCTTCAAATCCTCCTAACCCTAGCGAAACACAATAGTCACCCTTGCGTGGGTGCCGGGCATACAGGGGTAGCAGGCAATGAACACGCGGATACTTTAGCAAGAAAAGGATCAGAAAGACCATTTATAGGACCTGAGCCTGTATTTGGAATTCCAAAAACCTCGATACGTGGCTATATCAAGCGATGGGTGCACGAAGAACATCGAAACCACTGGCATTCAATATCGGGACAAAACCACAGCAAAAGAATTGTGGCATCCCCTTCAGCACCACTCACCTGTGAAATCCTTAAACTGAATAGGAAAGAAATTAGACAAGTGACGGGGCTATTAACCGGTCACTGCGCACTGAGAGAACATCTGCACAGGATGGGAATCTATAGAGACATCATATTTGAGTGACCAGCACTAACCTTCTGCAAAACACAAAACCTCCTGGAGGACGACCCCTCCAGAGAAGCTAACTGTCAGAGAAACCTAATAAAGGAGCTGCTGCTCCTCGCGAGGTCGTCAAACCTATTAGATTAGAAGGCACACAGCAAAAGATACATTAAGCTAAGAAGCTGCAGTGTTAGGGATTTTAAGACATAAACTTGCTGTTGAGACAAATCAACTCAAATCAAAATATTAAATTAGGAATGAGATCCCAGGGGGTTTTGTTCTTCTCTGGATTTTTGATTATTTTTATGCCAAACATTGGACAAGTTATTTTATAGGTAGGATTGATAATTCTGCAACCTTTTTTTTAAAGATTTCAAAAACGTTACAGACTAAAAAATAAAAAGTATAAAGGTTTGCGAATCGTGTTAAATAAAAGGTAAAGTCGAAATATATCTCAATATTTTTCTTCAATGGCACTTAGGGATTAAGGGGCTTTATCCAGAGAAAATAAAAATAAAAAATAAAGTAAGCGCGTTTACGACCCTTTAAGGAGGACGTAAAGTAATATATTACGGCTGTTAAAAAGGGCCTTTTTATACCGCGGAAAGACAGCCCTAAAATTTAAACGAATTGGACGACATATTCACAGGGTGGCCAACCCAACAAAAATACCCGAATTAATTCCCAATAGTTCTTTAAGATTTATTTCACGTGGAGGTTGATATCTAAAGACTGCATAAAAATTGACATCCTCCCCCCTTTAAAATCCAGAACATTAACGGTGGGATTTACTAAAAAGGTTTAGTCTATTTTAGAACGGTCCTAAGTTTAAGTGAAGTTTTTGGTTTTAAGCATTTTCAACCAACCCCCTTGAGTTTTGGACATAGTTTGATTTATAAGAATTTTAATAAATTTTTTAGAAGAAAAGAAAATTAAAAAATTTAAACCCACGCGAGGTTTAAATAGTAAACACTCTGTAGAATAAAACTTACCCTTGTTAATTAATTTTTCCAATTAATACTTGATGCCACACAACGATGTTGATGAGTAATAATAAAATACGAAGTAGATTAATTTTGTATTTATTTAAAAGTGTGGTTTTTATTTATGAAATGTATTAAAAAACTTAATTGCAACTTTTTTTTACATTTCTGTCACTGACGAAATGTCAGTTTAAAAATATTAGCGCTGCCTTTAATCACAAGAACCTCTACTGATGAAAGCTACAGCTTTAAAATGAGTGGGCTTTTAGTAAGGAAAGTTTTTTGACATTTAGATAACCTCAATGTTTTACTTTTAGTTTGTTAATAAATTAATGTAGTTGTTTTGGTTTTTTTGTTTGGTATATTTTTCGTGCATAATCTTACTTATGTTTGTTTTGTCTCGTAGTGCCCTCATAAATATATTTTTGGTGCTGAAAACGGGTTCAATATATAGCGTTTTTCTGGAAAGAAAAAATGAGGAGTTTTATTGGGTAATGAACAACTTGGGATATTAAGTAAGGTTTTTTTTAATAAATTAATCCTTGTAAAAACGGTTACTTAGGGAAATTATAAACGAACTTATTACCAATTGCCACAAAACAATCTTTTTTGGGGGCTATCAATTTAAACCACCCCCCTGAGGTGGTCTAAAACATCACCAACTTTATAACCTCAAACACAAATAATGAAGCTATTATGTGCCAAATTTTTGGCGTATTTGCCATTTCCTTTTAAAAAAAAAATTAGTTTTAGGGCATTTTGTTCTAAAATATGGTGTATTTTAAGGGAAAAAAGCAGTTTTTCAGTGGTATTTTGCAATAACAATACAAAATAATCAATATCTTCGTGTCTTTTCTGTATGGGTAAGTGTTTTTTAAAAATTAGTTTTAAAATTTAGTACCCTCCACAGATGTAAATATTTAGACCTCTGGGGGGTACTATTTTAGATCTTAGTAAATCTTACTGTAAAAGTTTGAAAAAAGGAGGTATTTTTGATTGATTTTCATAATTTTTGCGATTATTTATTTATAAAAACAGTTTTTGAGTATTGGGTATGATTTCGCATTGCGTACACGGTTAAAAAGATAATTATAATGGACGTTGGCAACCCAAGTAATACAATCTAGACACATACAAAACACCTCTCAACCAAGAAGCCTATGTGTTTATAGTTTCGATTGCGGTTAGGCTATCCTTGGATCGGACGCCCTAAAATTTGTTTGTAACAATCTACGTTTCTAGGGAAACCCACAAAAAAGCCGAATTTACAAAAATCGAAACACAATTGAACAGAAAATACAACATCCAAAGCGAAATATGAATGAATATAATTTTATAAAATTTTAATTTACCCGATCCTTAAAAGACACGAATATAATTTAACCGATTATAATTTTCCTCGAACCTTAAAATATCAATCATCATCAATTCTAGAAACGAAAAACACCCGAACCACAAATTGATAGAAAACAATTTGCACGATCCTTAAATGAACAGAGCCACAATCCATCCGAATCGCTATTGGGCATGCGTCAAATTTAAATATCTAGAGCTCCGTAGGCCCTGGATTTTTTTATTAAACGATTTTATTTAAATTTAAAAAAGGATTTAGCGAGGGTGAATAAATAACAAAATCAGTGAATAGCGAGCTTTCCCTCAAAAAAGGTAATGAAATCTGAATTTTACATACATTCTTCATCTCCTAATTCCTAGCACCGTACTAGTGAGCACCACAAGTGCGAAATCCGGATCTACGGTTACCATTACCTTTTTTGAGGGAAAGCTCGCTATTCACTGATTTTCTTATTTATTCACTCTCGCTAAATCCTTTTTTAAATTCCATAGCTTATGATATCTGTAAAGACAATTATATCTGTCTCCGTAGAGACGCTTAATTTTTCTTCAAATTGAAGGTACATCTGGCGATTCTGTAGGGGGTGGTTGAGGGCTGTAAAGGCTGATATTTTGTGTTTCTATAAAAATGTTTCTTTTAAAGTTAATTATATGCATATATTTTCTAGCAATTTGATTTTCCCGTCCTTTCATTTTCGAGACAATTTTTTTCGGACCAATTATTTTCTTTTCTTTTAAATTCTGACAAATAATAATTGCTACGTTTTCATGTGAATTGAGTTCGATCTGAAAACGATTTCAATCCGATACCGTCCATGAAAACGCCTGTTTTTCCAGTATTCAAATCGATTTCAATCTAGATCCGACCCTGAAAATCTTTGGGGTTGGATCAAGATCGTATTGAAATCGAAATACCGATTTTCCATGAAAACGGGGATTGAGTTTACACATGCGTATTGCGTCGGATTAGCAGACAGCCGCCAAATTATATTTTATTGCTCTCACTCTTTTTGAGAGAGAGAGAGAGAGAGAAATAGAAGTGAAACTGTGGAACCGGCATTCTAAAATTTGGTGGAGTATATAGAAAAAAGAAGATTAATAACATAACCTTACTTAAATAACTAAAGATTTGTTTTTTTAAAGACTTTAAAAAAATTAATTATGGAAAATAAAAGAAATATTTGGCTCGAAAGTGTATGTGCTATGCACATATGCCAGTCCAGCATTTCTTTCTTCACTTCCACTTGCAAACAGAGTAGTAATTAAAATTTAAAAAAAATGTGTGGCATCATCTTTTGAATAAAATGCATTTTATTTAAAAAAAAAGTACCAAAACTCAAATATGAATATTTGACAACTATGACACAGGTCAGCTGCCAAATATCAAAATTTGAAAACCTGTCATGAAAACTCATGAAAAAAAAGTGTTCAAAACATATTGAAAACGAATTCAATATCCATGAAAACATAGCATATGTTTCTGCCAAATTTGGTTTCGCGTTTTTTATAGGAAGCTGTTTCTAGCTGTCCATCAGAAATACTCGAAACACCTCACGAAACAAATCGGTTAACCTGGTCAAAAACAGAAAGCACTCCTGTTTATGTTATGTAAACTTAACAGAAGGTTCGAAAACAGTATTGCAATTATTTAATCAAAAAACATTTAGAAACAGTACGAATTATGCATAAATTATTTGAAAAATAATCTTTCAAAAAAATAAATATAACCTCAAAAGAAATATAAATAAAAACAGTAAAGATCCTAAATTTTTAATGGACGTGCAGTTTAATGCGGTATCCCAACATGTTTTATCGGTAAACGGCCCTTCGCACAAAGATATGATCGCCGGTAAGTCGTCAAAATGCGTATTTACGAATAGTAGTTTCATCAATAATATTTATTTATTATGACTCCATCTTTTAGACAATTTTGTTATAACTGCAACTTTCAAATACATTATTTGTCAGGGAAGTCGAATTTTAAACAGAATTGCATGCATGTACAAAAATGCTGTATTTTTACAGACAAAAAATATTTCTTAAAATAGCTGTAACAACATTATAATGACGTTTTCGAAACGTTGTGGCAGAAAACAGCAAAAGCATTATTGTTATTGTTTTTGCTGTGGAAACGCTGTCCGTGCTGTCTTCCAACACACTGTTTACTTGGGAATATTTGCAATTTAAAACTTTTGTAATTATTTCGAGATTAATTATATCGGCAAAATAGAAAATAACATTTTCAGATACGTTCCGCAAAATGTGCAAAAGTTTTCTTGAGACGTTAACAAAATTGATGTCCTTTCAAAATGTGATTTTGATTGATTGATAGACCACTAAAATGTGTCGTTTTAATAAAAAAGGAGTCTGCAGATTACAAAAATCTAGAAAAAAAAACAAATTATATTTAAAAAAATATTTACTCACCTTTAAAATGCCGCTACGGACCTGAGCCTTCTCCTCGACATCTTTTGACGGTTGAAGTTCGCTTACAGCTCAGTGACAGGTGTCAACTATTCAGCCAATCTGAGCGGGGCGCACCGGACCTGCGCACAGACAGAAAAGACCTTGCATCACTTTTTTGCATCAAAAACATTTTTTTTGTATTTTTTGTGAATATTTTGTAATATTTATTTTTTGTTTCATTGCAAGAGAAAGTTTAGAAATATAGGGCCGAGAGAGCCATATATAAGTAAGTATAATATGAGTAGAATGATATTTCTTTCTTTAATTATTTTTTTTTTTTTTTTTGGGTTTCTTCATGAATATAAGTGATGTTAGGTGGTGTCTGTCTGTATGCTAGGGCGCATAGAAAATATATGGCGAATTTCTTGATTTAAATATGAAAATTTTTGGGCGTCTCAACAATCTAAAATGTCTGAATAACGGTAGAGAGTATTTCATCAAAATATGGTGTAACTATTTTAACTAATTAAAAATGCAGTTCAATTTTTAGGAATTTCTTGAAAACTACCGTATTAATAAAAATGTAAGAAATTTCTTATAATTTGACTAATTACACCAGTACTCTCCTACCTATATTTTTTATTGTTGGAACGTCCTGTACATACAAAAGTGTTTGTAGAACATATTTTTTTTTGAAGTTACACTGTATATAGTGGCGATCCAGTCTTTTGCGGCACCTAGAAACCAAAATATGTTCGCGTCGAAACAACAATAAGTCACTACATTTTTGACTTGTTTATGCCATGTTTCGAACGAGGCCCGCTTTTAGGGTGGATGCAATGACAGAACAGCTGATTCCACCCGTTGCGTATGGAGAGATATACGTAACGTTACGGACCTACCAGCGTACACAATGATTCATCCACCATAAAAAGGAGCCTCATTCAAAACGTGGCTTAAACAACTAAAAAATTTTCGTTTAGGTTTGTTTTGAACGCGATACCGATACGCTGAAATATTTACTTTAAGTATCTAATACCTCTAGAAGGCATACGAATTTTTAAGCTAGACAAGAATAAGCTTAAAGCTTAAAATTTTGTTCTACAAACAGTATTTTTGTATTCGGGTCGGTTTGAAAATGTATTACTTTGTGGTATTTTTTTTCTGTTGAAATATTGTATAGTATATATAGAAGTGTTACCTGGTTATCTGTACGTGCTTTTGTTTGCAGGATAACTTTTACTTGAGTTAAAGAAAAACAAAAAAAAATAACAAATAACTATAAGCATTTGTATATAAAAAAATTTAAGGATAAACATATAATAAATTTATGAAATGTAGAGTGATCCAAATATATGAGCGTATTTGTAAGTTATTTGGAAAGCCCTGTATAATTTAGCTAAAAAAAAACTAAATTAAAGTGGTCATGCAAAATATTAAATAACATGCAGTAAAAATTACAAAGAAATGGATAATAATAAAATTACCATTAGACAAATTAATTTAATTACTCTATCTTTGCACGAAATATAGGATAACATTAGATTAGATTTGTAGGGTGTTGGCATTTATTAACCTTTACCGCTTAAACCTTTCCCAGTGGCGCACCGAGGGGGGTTTGGAGTTAAGCGGACCCTGACGTTGTCAGACTACGAACGTTACCGAAAACATCCGAAAAACACCGTAATGTTTAAAAATTAGTATTCTCGCCATTTTAGAGAAAAACTGTTACAACTGGCATCAGTGTTTCCTCGTAGTAAGCATATTCTTTAATACATCGAAGATTTTTGGCTATCGAAAAGGCCTGAAATTTTTCAGGTTAAGTTATTTTTAAATTCCTTACAACTTTAACCAGAGTTGTTTTTTGAAGATATGGTGCTTCTGTTTGCGATAATATCGGAAAGATAGCCTTAGTAGTTACAAAAAATGAAGAGCGAATTATTTTTCCTAAATTTTCCACTTGACAACATCGCGTAGATAATAGGCATCTCTCTCAGTATCGTAAGTTTGGACGCCCACGGTTAATCAGAATGTGCAAAATCAAACCCGTTAAGGCCACAAAAACGGTATAGATTTGACAACACTGCTTTACTGTTTTTGGGCCAATCTTTACCGGGCAGAATATCGGAAACGAGAAAACGGAATCTGTTGAAATTTGGCAGAAATGTTTTTTGCTGTACTCTCCCATTCCCGAAATAAAATAAACACGGCTAACAATAGTGAAAAATCTTACCTGGCTTTTTCTTTAGCCTCGTCGATAATACAGAAATCTGTAACAACAATTTTTGGATTTTTTAATTTTTTGAAAGAAAAACACCAAATTTTGAAAAATGCTTTGGATACGGTTATAGATTTTTATAAATCCTATTATCTGATCACAAAAAAGTTATGGTTTTTTCTTTATAAGCGAGATTCTGCCGGAATTCTGAAACGCCAAGGTCACTTAATTTGGTAGGCCCAAGAAAACTAAGTGAGTTCGATTGGAGTATTGGAATTCAGGTTCCGCATAGCCACCGGCCACTTGTCTAAGGCTGGACTTCCATAAGCTTTTTTTCCGCGCGGATTTTGAAATTTGACCTTGTCTGTCAGTGAGTGAAACAGTGACAGAACTATTTGCACCTTCACCATAACTTGAAATCCGCGCGGAAAATCTGCTAATGGAAGGCTAGCCTCACATATGTTGTTCGCACCGTGTTCTGAACACTGCACGATCTCACTCGAAATTTCATTAGTGATCCACCTATTATTGATCTTTAAAAAAAATAGCAAAGCAGTGTTATCAAATCTATGCCGTTTTTGTGGCCTTAAATAAAAGAAAGTTCAATCATAAAACAGTTCAATATAGAAACTGCAATTCGTTAAACCAATTTTTTATCCGAACCATTGTTCATCAAACTCATTCAATATCAAACTCGTAATTTGTAAAACCCATTTCAATAAAACCGGGAATTTGTCAAACCATTATTTTTCAAAACCGGAATTCGTAAAACCCGAAAATTTTTGCTAAATTGATTGCGCATTTGCCAATATACATGAAACGGAGGCGTACAGGCAGGTGGCGCGGCGTTTCGATGCATTTGTCGCTACTACGCGCGCATACTTGCGTTCAATACTTTGTGTATAGATGTCATTGGCATTCCAGTTAAGAACAAATAGAGTGACATCTATACACAAAGTATTGAATACTACCTGTAAATACTTTTAGCCAAGTGTGCGCACATCGAACGACAAATGCATCGAAACGCCGCGCCACCTGCGTGTACGCCTCCGGTTTATGTATTATTGGCGAATGCGCAATCAATTAAGCAAAAGATTTCTGATAAACAACGGGTTTTACGAATTCCGGTTTTGAAAAATAATGGTTTGACAAATCCCGGATTTTACTAAAAATGGGTCTTACAAATTACGAGTTTGATATTGAATGAGTTTCATGAACAATGGTTTGATTAAAAACGGATCTTATAAATTTTGAATTTGTTATTGAATGGGTTTGAAGAAATAAGTTTCGGATAAAAAATTGGTTTAACAAATTGCAGTTTTCATAGTGAATGAATGAGCGATGAAAATTTTTATTAAATACGATCTGATAAACTCCTGGCGTGATAAACCATAGGCGTTCGTAAGTTTAATGTTGACCTTAAAAAAATAAAAATTTTGATTCGTCTCTTTTTTTAAATCTATGTACGACAACTATTTTACATTTTCACAGGGTAATGAGTTTTCTCGTATGCCACAGCACTACTAAGCATCGTTCTTTAGAATTTCCAATTTCTAAAGCAACGAAATTACTTATATTGACGGGGGCGGTTAAAAGTTGAAAAATGTGACGGCACCGTACGGTAGCTGCTGTGACGTGACTGGAAATAGAAAATTATACCTGAAATGTTTTAAATGCCATTACTTTACTGTTACGGTGGGCGAGCGGAAATCTTGAAACAATGTACATTTTTAGGCAAACAGGGTGAAGTGATTTTGAAGGTCTTTTAAGTGTCTTTACAGACATGTTTTTTAAAATCTAGTTAGTTTTCGAGATTCCTACTTTTAAAGTCGGTTAAAATTGTATGGGTAAATTTCAACAATCGTAAGTGTATCGGCGAGTGTATCCTAGAAGAAAAAATGGACTATTGACTCAAACATATTTGACGTATCAAAAAGTAACTGTTAACTTTTAAAGGCATTTAAAAGAGCTTTAAAATATAATTGACTTTCCTATTTATTAAGGTTTGGGGGTGATACTTACCCCTAGAAAAGGGAGCATACTAAAAGAATTCCAATATAGCCAAAATGTGACCCCTAGCAAAAATAAAATCGACGTTTTTTGTGACTTTTTAAAATTTTGAATAATTTTCCAGAAAATCCAGGGTTATCTTTTTAAATGGAACACTATCCCCAATCAATTAAGCAAAAATGTTCTGATAAACAACGTGTTTTACGAATTCCGGTTTTGAAAAGTAATGGTTTGACAAATTCCGGGTTTTATTAAAAATTTTGATTACCCGTATAAACAGTTTTGTCAGATTTCCTACAAAAATTAAAACTTGCCGACATTCTAAAGTGAGATATTCTCCTTAGTTGCCCAATAGCTGGGTTTACCTTATTACCTTTGATTATAAAACCGCTAAATATCCTAATGTAAACGACCCAAGTTTTTTCCTGTCATTAGTCCTGCCCTCATCCCGGGTAATATGCACAATAGTGTCAGTTGTAATGAGAGTTTATCAACACAGCCTTACGTGTGAGGGCAGGGAAAAATGTAATCAAAGTTGTGACAGTGTATACTAATTTTAAGGAAGGATTGATGCAAACGACAAGCTTTCAAGCGAATTGGTCAATTTGTTCTAGTTGTTTTATTTTCTACGGCGAGCAGTACCCATATAAATAAAACTCTTGTATATACATTTTAAGGGAAAGAAATTTTAATGGACGAAATGTTATTGTTTAATTTTCAAAAATATACGAAACAAACGTTGGCAACATCACATTTGTTCAGACTGGCAGTAAAAACAAAAATACCATTAACAATAACAACAATGGGTTTTAAATGCAAATGCTTCGAATATTACTTGTGATATCGGGTGTCTCAAAGTCGAAACTTTTCAATTTCAAATAATGTAAAATGTTATAATCGCTGCCAAAAATCTCTTTATTAAAATTAGGTTTGGCATAATTTTTGTAGAGTACCGGCGCCAAATATGGCCCTGCGTCAAATAAGGACCGTCTTTTAATAAGATCCGTTCAAGGTCTCCTGTAGAGTCCGATTATTAAGTAAATGGGCCACGATAAGCACGGACGATGCGTGGCGCTCGCTTGTTGTTTCTGTTTGAGGCAGGGCCGAAAGGCGCATTTACACAGACAAACTTTCCTTTGATGTTGAAATGCCGACAAACATTTACACGAGCCTCTTGAGCAAAATGTTCAAAGAAATGTTCGAGCAAAATCTCGTACAAAAAAACACACGTAAATTTTGGAGAGAATGTTGAGCAAAATTTGTTTGAAGAATTGGGGGTATAAAAATTTCTTTACAAATTCAAAATATATGTTGTTATCGGAATTCATTGAACTTAACTGAAAATAGAAAAACAAAGTTTTGAAATAAGGTATTTTTAATCAAGTGCTTTCCGACGGAAAAACGATTTGATGCCGAAATTCACATTTTACCTCATATGCAACTTCGATTGATCTGATTTTTATAGGGGATATGCCAGTATACTTGTAACTTTTTTGAGGTTGTAAAAAAGAACGAGAATAAAAAAAATAATAATTGGCACTTATTTATTGTTGTTGCCATATAATGATAAAAATTTACGTTTAAAAGAATATCCCTTTATTTTACTTCCTAGTTTAGTCTTTTACAATAATAATTAAGTCAGATTAAAAAACCTATATACATTTTATTGAATCTCAAATATATGAACAAAAGCACGTTCGGTTTAAATAATACCCGTTTATTACCCACTTTTACAACCCTACGAACCCGACCCTTGTCTAAAAAATATAATTTAGCAGTAATTTAGTAAACTGTGTCGCCGATCTATCATCCCGCGTTTTGAATTTCGCAGGTAGTAGGCCGGCCTCCTTTTTGAATCGCAATGTTGCCCTTTGCATATTGTTGGTTCAGTGTCAGTAATCGCGCTTGATTATTACATTAAATTGACAGTAAATATCTATATCTTCAGCATTTTTATGAACCTTTTGCTTTTTTAAGCAACCCTTGGGACCTTAAACTAACTAGGTAAATCTGGTCTGAGGAATTAAAAAACAACAATAAAAGCTAAAGGTAAAGTAAAGTGACAAAAATATGTTTAAAAAAATTCCCCTCCCCACCACTCCTCATAGTCGTGAGGCGCGGATTACCGCTTAAAAGTGCAATTTTTGAGTTTTTTGCCGATATTTGAAAGACTCAAAATTTTTTTGGAAAAGAAAAATTTTCCTGGGTTTTTTTTGACTTTAGGAAAAAACCCTTGGAAATAAAAAAACTCGTAAGAAAATCCCAAAAAAAACCCCGGGCAAAAAATCCGGGAAAAACCCTAAGAAAAAAAAATATTATACGTAACCCTAATCCATGTAACAAAACTGATAGAAGAGCCAATAATAATATTTCGCTTGCCGTCGGCTAACAAAAATTTTAAATAAAAGTTGGTATTCCATTTTTTTAAAGAATTGAGATCACTGATCACTGATGTGAAATTTTATTTATTCTCATCTTTAAAAATATGTTTCCAAAATAGATAGCAATAATTTGCTCAAAAATTTACCCGAACAAAATGTTCAAAGAAAAGCGCACAAAAATGTTCACGCAAAAAATTTTAGATCTTTAGCACGAGCTTTTATTTGAGCATGTTCGTCTGTGTAATTACGCCTGAACACTGTGGTAGCGGCGTACGTATCGTCACTGTCATTTAAAACAAATGAATAGGTAAGTTGAAGACTTATAAAATGATAAAAAAAATATTATTTGCAAGCCGTTAATTTGAATGTGGTTAGTTAATGTGTTGTTGAGTTCCCAAATAATTTATTTACATACCATACATTTTAATACTGAATTGGGTTAAATCATGTTTTATTGAGTTCTCAAATAAAATGATACTGTTATGAATAATAACTTGTTTAATTTCTGACCTTTCCTCCTTTTTGCAGAAAAATATTTGTACTTATTTAAGAGGATACTGTACCGGGTGGGCCATAAAAAACCGGACAAAATGTTTTCCGTTATAACTTTCGAACCATACCACCGATTTTAATGCAACAAACTGCTCTTTTCAGGGAATTGAGGAGGAATTTGAGTAAAAATATTTTTTTTGTCCGCCATCTTAAAATCTAAGATGACGGAAAGAAACAAACTTTACCCTTGAAAGAGCCACGTTTATTCTTATGTTACGGAAGATTTTAGGATTTTTTTATGAATTCGTAAAAAAGCTCTATTTCTGCCACGCAGAACGAGGTGCGAATCATTAAAATCGGTTAAGTGGTTCCCAAAAAAAAAAAAATTCAATCAGTCTTTTACGGATTATGCGATTGCCGTCTCAATTCTGTCTGCATACATTTTCTCATAAATTATTATTACTAAACCGATTTTGATGAAATAAAAATCTTCATGGCAAAAATGGACTGTTCTTTAATCACTGCTATTGAAATTTGCGCCATATTGAAATCCAAGATGGCGGACAGAATCAAAATTGACTCTTCAAAGAGGCTCGTTTAAGGGTAAAGTTTGTTTCTTTCCGCCATCTTGAGCCGTTCCTATCAGCTTAATCAAAAAATGCTTCAAATAAATTTTGTGGAAAATTACCTAAAATTTATTGGAGTCATTAATTTTTTGACATTTCAAGTGTTAAGAAAAAATTTCGGTGCTTCACATTTTTTAAAAAAAATCAGGGACTTTCCAATTCATTTTAATGAATTTAAAAGGTATACTCGAAACATTTTTTGAAAAAATGTCTTATTTTTTCTCAAAATTGTTTTTCTAGTTTTCAGCCTTCTGCGTATCCTTTCCATGCATTTTCCATTCGTCGCCTGTTGACTACGACTTCATTTTAACAAAATATTTTTTAAACAATGGAAACATTAAGAAAATCAGATTACAGCAAACAAACTATTACCTACTGTAATAGAAATATTTTTTAAGTAGCAATAGATTGAAAGTTAAAAAACGCCTTTTCTCAAATATTAATATTTAAATTTACTTTTTTTTGAATGGATGTTAGACTAACTATATATACATATATATATAATATAATAAACAGATTAGAGCGTCTACGCCTATGACTGCATCCGGCAAACCATTCGCGAACTAAGTGGGCGGGCTTCAGACGAAAATGGGTTTCTACGCACATTTACTTCTTAACCGGACTTTGGTAAAGTTTTGATTTACCTATTATAATTATAAAAAAAATATTATAATAATATTATAGTTAGCTTTTCTCTTTAACAATCTGGCAAACTTGACTTATATTTGTTCGGACACGCAGTAAAAACAAAAATACCATTAAGAATAAGAACAATCGGTTTTCTCGGTTTTAAATGCAAATGCTTCGAATATTACTTGTGGCATCGGGTGTCTCGAAATTTGGCAATTTTAAATGATGTTTAATGTTAAAAATTTCTTTAATAATTGAGGTTTGGCAATTTTTCCTCTAGGGTACTGGCGCCAAATAAGGCCCGGCGCTAAATACGGACCTGGACCAAATATAGCCCAGCATCAATTGAGGCTCGCTCTTAATAACGTCTTAGTTTTCTTGGACCACTGGCAACGTTTTGATTAACCCTAACGCAATTTGGTAAACTTGACTTGGGAGGCCCGCATAATGGGACAGTTAGTGTAATAGTTTTCAAAAATAAGGCAATAAAAATCAAAATACCATTAACAATAACAACAATGGGTTTAAAATCTAAATGTTTCGAACCTTACTTGTAATATTGAGGGGTTGTTGAATTTCGAGAGAATGGTCGCCTGGGAACGTTCACATCCTTCATTCCCAGCAATAAAAAGGCTCAGAAACTGACAAACATGTACGGTGCACGCGCAAAGCTGACTTGAGTATTGTTTTTCAAGAGCGCCCGTTCACTTGCTCAGAAGCAGGTTATGAAAGTGTAGGAAGGTTTCTTCGATACACGGCTATCGGGTGAGGTTCGTCCATGGTCGGATAGGTTTCGTATAACTCGTGACAGCTTCAAAGCCTGTTATTGGTCGATATCAGGGAGGCGACCGTTCCTGTGCAAACTTTTCTACAAAATTCCTGAGTCAGCTCCCGGCCGGGTGTCTTAAAGTCGAAATTTTGCAGTATCAAATAAATAATAATGTAAAATTTGACATTCGCCGACCAAAATCTCTTCATTTAAATGAGCTTTTTGCACTGCTGCTCTGCAAACTGTTTAATAGGCGATTTACTAAATTAAAATAAAAGAAAAAAACCTTTCTCTATATAGAGGTCCAAACTCCTTTGTCCCCAAGAAACGGGAGAGAATACATGTCAAAAAATTTGATAGCGCCAAATAATATTTAAATTTTAATTGTTTTTTTCAAAAAACACATTTTTATTTTTCCGGAGAAAAACGTTAACATTTAAAAAATATCAGGAAACTTATGCTCTTGTCGTGTATACCTCCTGCCTGGGGACCTCACTGTGATGCCAGAAAAATATTCAAAGAGGTCTTTTTTTCAATTTTGTGGATATCTCGTCGAAACACAGTTTACCAGACCCTGATTCAAAAAGCATGCAGGACCAAATAAGAGAGCTCCTTTTATAATAGGCTCTTTCCAATTTCCCGAATATGTGGAAAACTGGATAGAGTCACCGCATTCCACAAACCAATTTCCTTTTAATCTGACTGATCTGACCCCTTTTTAGTATAAATTGCAGCGACAACGTATCAAAGTCTCGAATTCTCATATTTAAAAAAATCAGACACGGAAAAAAGGTTTTAGCAAGACTACATCAAACAAACCAAAATTAAATAGAAGCCGCATAAAAATCCTGAGGCAAATCATAAATCTAAGCTAAAATTTCGGAAATTTATATTTATCCCTTACTATATTTCCTTATGTAATATTACAGTAGACCCAATCGAGCCACAGCTGACATGATCTTCAGTGCCAGACAAATGCAAGAGAAATCTAGAGAACATAATCACCACCTCTTCATGGCCTTCATAAACCTAGTCAAAGCATTTGACTCAGTCAGCAGAGAAGCTCTTTGGCAAATACTGGCAAAAGCTGGATGCCCTCAAAAATATATTCAAATTCTTAGACTACTACACGACAATATAAAAGCAACAGTCCTGAGCAACGATGGACCAGGAGAGTCATTCCAGATTACGATAGGAGTTAAACAAGGGTGTGTTATTGCGCCCACGCTATTCTCTATATTTTTAGGTGCCATGCTTCACCTTGTTGAGGAACATCTACCACCGGGAGTGGAAATTCTATATAGATTCGACGGTGGCCTACTTAACCTAGGCAGACTGCGAGCAAAAGCTAAGGTCTCGACGACCTCGGTAATCGAACTGCAGTACGCCGATGACAACGTCAACGAGGAAGGTCTACAGCTCAAAATCCCAAGCCTACAAAAGCATTGGCCTAGAGGTAAATCTTGCCAAAACGCAAATTCTTCACCAACCAGAACCAGGTACGAATCCCCAAGCTTCAAACACTTCCATAAATGGTCCTCCTCTGCAGAACGTTGAACATTACCCATACCTTGGGAGCCACCTATCATCAAATGCAACTATTGACGCAGAAATACAGCATCGCCTAAAATGTGCTAGCGCAGCGTTCGGACGGCTTTCGGAGAGAGTCTTCAACAATCACGACGTCCATGCCGAGACCAAGCTTCGTGTCTACGACACAGTTATAATACCAACTCTAACATACGGATGTGAAACGTGGAACACCTATAGAAGGCATATCAAACGACTAGAAAAATATCACCAAAGTTGTTTAAGACGAATCCTGAGAATCCAATGGCAAGCCCGACGAACAAACATAAGTGTTTTAGAAGAAGCCAGAACAACTAGTATAGAAACCCTTATCTTCAAGCACCAGCTTCGTTGGACTGGTCACGTTATCCGCATGCCCGAAACACGTCTCCCAAAACAGATATTTTATGGACAACTGAAGAAGGGAAAGAGAAATCAAGGAGGTCAACAAAAAACGTACAAGGACAATATGATGAAGGGTCACATCGATATAAACAACTTCGAAACCACGGCAAACGATAGGGCTTCATGGCGCCGAACAGTCCATGAGGGAGCACAAACTTTTGAAGAGCAACGACGTAGACTAGAGACGGAAAAGAGAGAACGTAGAAAGGAGCGACAAAATGGAAGAATGGATGACCAACAACACCCGGCTGATGCCGGAGACTGGGTGTGCCAGGACTGTGGAAGGGTGTGCGGCTCGAGAATTGACTTACATAGCCATCAAAAAACGCACAACAGATAGCGACGATACAGAATAGAGAAAAATCATACTCGGTATCGAGTGATTGCCTATGATGATTGCAGTAGAGCATAAATACAATATTGGTACAAAAAAAAGTTTACTTAAAACTGCATGAGCAATTCTATTTAATATAATGTTCCATTTTATCGTCTAGAAACAATTATTGAAATGACGATAAGGACATTTTCTGCCGACAGTCTGACCCGGCAAAAAAATTATTGTGTGCTGAAAATTCGCCGGAACTATCTTTTTGCGGGTAAACAGATCTATATTAAAACGCCACATTTTAAATATTGCTTTAGAACCAATCAGAGGCGTATTCTCGTGTTGAAGTTGTTTTGAAGTATTTTATTTTAACAATTTTAACCACGACGTCATTAGTTTTAAACGCAAAAAAATGAATAGTTCAAAACAGCGTCGCTGACATTTTTGCCCCTGTAACCTCACTTTTGTCTGTTTTAGAATATTTATTTTAATTAAACATTTGTGCGTGTTTAAACGGATCCAGTTATTCTTTATTTAACAAAACCTTTATCATCATCATTTTTGCCAACTTCTCCATCACGGTCCACAAATTTGTTAAATATAACGTTTCCTTGATCGTCTTCCATTATAATCGCTGGTAAAATAGGTATTTACGTCACTAGACCTGTAAAGACACTTTCCGGTCGTGTATCGTACGTACTTCTTTTTTTAAACGATCAGAAAAAACATTTTAGTATCTATCACTTTCGTCGACGCCTAGCCGTGTTGCGTAATTTATGAACAGTCCCCTGATATTTTCTGCTTCTTTTTGGCTAGATAGCCATTGCCGCTAAGGCCGGTAGTTTTTAAGATGAAAACTAAGAAAAACAAGTAAAGTTTTGTGTTTAGAAATGATTTTTGTATTTTTAACTTGTGCAAAATTGTATAAAACTTTAGAAAAATTATAGTGTAGTGCCTATTAGCTTCACACAGCTATATCAGTGATGACCGACGACCAGTTATGGCCAACCATGGCCAACTTATCAAGCAAAATAATGATAAAAGAGCTCATAAAAGGCAGATTTCTAGGTTCGTTCTTTATTTACCTATATTTATAGTATACTCTTACTTTGAGAATTAAAAATGTGTGGTCGATTTTTCGGTGTATGTGACTCTTGAAGCAGTTTTTATTATTTCCTTCGGATTTAACTCATTTTCTAGATCTGAGTCCATTTTTGTAAACAAAACTTTTGAAACAAATTTAAAACAGCTTTTTTTGAAGTGTTAAAACTGCCCAAAAAAACAAGCTAAAAGCTGTCAACAAGAAGTCATAGCCAACTTGGCCAAAAATGGGACCGGAAAAGGATCAAGGGACCGGAAAATTGAACAGAAAGGTCCTTTCTCGAGTGCGGAAATATTTCGAAAGAACATGCCTTGTAATGTAGAACTTTCCGTATGAAAAATCGTACGGAAAGTGGCTATCTTCCGGTCGTTTGAAAAAAAAGTATAAACAGTGCTTTAAAAGAAAAAAAATAAAATCCAAAGACAAAATTTTGACGTAGCTTCTGCGCACGCGTCGGTTTTAAAACGGGAACGGATTCCTTTCACAATTTCAACGCGAGAAAACGCCTCAGAAGTCAGCTCTACCTTGTTGCCATGAATAGTCGTCCTACGAAATTTACTTTTGACTTGGTTACTGATTTGGAAAATTTGTCTTTGTTATATGCGCCTTCTAGTTCTACTATCGCATCCACCATAAAATCGAACCTCGTTCTAAACATTGCACAAACAAGTCAAATTTGTAGTGCTTTTTGGCTTTGTTTTGAATGCGTTAAGTATAAGTATACGCATACGTTTAAATAATAATACAGACATAAAGCTATTTGTAACTCATCGCGGTATACATGTTCGCATCTAGCGAGAACCAAGCACATTAATTGGTCAGAAACTTGTACCACGTTCGAAAAGAGCAGATATATGCTAATCTAAGGTGTTCTTGAACGCGATAGGTATTGAGATACGTTACGTTATATCTCAGCACCTAATGCGTTCAGAAACACCTTATATTAGCATATATCTGCTTTTTTCGAACGTGCTACAAGTTTCTGACCAATCAATGTGCTTGGTTCTCGCTAGATGCGATAGCTTTGTCTCTAGCTAATGTCATAGATGTAAAAGCCATGTTTTAAAAGATTTATGGTGGATGCGATGACATAACAGCTGACCGCAACGTCGATTTTTTTTGTAAAATCCTCCTGTACCGGTATTCTCGTAACTAAATACGCTCGGCGTTTCGTACTCGCTGACCGTATGATAACGTAATATTCGCATACCACGTGACCAAAGTAAGAAAAATTGTATTCACGTATATTGAACGCAAGGCGTCGACGAAGTGCGATCAGCGCGTGGCGACCGTTTGAGAAACAACTACCATTTGCCAGCTGTTTTGCCCTCCGCGCGTACGATTTTCCTACCCTACAATACTTTGTAGAGTGCTGCAGAAAATATAGTAGTTTTTTCAGTTTGCGTTTTTATTAATAATTAGAAAAATAAAAATCTCTTATTAGTAGCTTGGGGACGGGTGACAAACATGTACACATCGACCTTACTATTTGATGCTCGATGTAAGACAACTTTTTTTTCCAAAAAATTGCAACAAAAACTTTTCTTATCAAAATCGACATCGAAATAATGGAGCATCCGTATAATACTAGAAATAGAAGCAATAAAAAAAAGCAATTGGTCAGCGGTGCTTTTTGTATCTTTCATCGGATGTGTACCAAAAAATATCTGGTTTTGTTAGGCTCCTGCCCACATTAATTGTTTTCTTTCAAAAATAAACTAAAAGCTTTCATGAAATATGAAATTGGCAAACATGAAATAAATAGCTTAATTGATATAAAAAATAATTAGCAAACAATATAGGTAACTACCTTTTGTGTTTTCGTCTGTATTTTCTTTACTTTATCACATTTTTCACATTAATTACCATTTTTATGTTTTTTATCTTTTGTCATTTTATTTATTCATAAATGTACTAAAAATTATTATTTTCTTTTTTTACTTCAACACTTCCACGCGCGAGGTTTCTCTTGTGGATGTATGAATTCTGTGTTTGTTGTTGAATTGGTTAGGTTATTTTTTGGGTAACAAATACCTTAGAGTTTTATTTTCTGTTTCTTAAAATGTAGAATACGCATGTTTACTATAATTATAAGGTATAACTTACTAGATATATAAGTAACTATTGTGAAACCATTTTAACAATAAATGCTATATAATAAAGTATCAATATCAATATACGACCGTACCGGAAACACCACTTTCCCTGACTGAGTGCCGGAATAAATTTAAACTTTTCCGCACTGAGTGCGGAATTTTTTTGTAAGTGTGCGGTTAAGTCTCGGGGTAAACTTTTTCCCGCACACTGGGCGGGAACGTCCTACGAGTTTATATCACAGGGTCAAAGGGCGGGTTTAACTGAGCTAAACCAAACCATCAAGTAATTTTTTAAAGGATCAACACTTGTACCAGTCACATTTGATTTACCCTTTCTGAAATACGGCTCGAAATCGATCACACAATGGCCTCTTTCTTACACATAGAAAAAGAAAAGGAGCGACAACGCTAACAAGAAATAAAAATGCAAAATTCTGTCTGATTCTGTCTGCTTGCAGGACAGCGCGTTCGGCAGAGAGAATACGAAAAGTCGTCGGTCAGCGTGCCGGTGAGCGCGCTATTCGCTATTCGTTTCGCTTAGCGACTTCAAAACGTTACGTATTACGAGAATACCGGTCCTGTTACATGCAAAATGACAAGTCGTAGTACAAAACATTATGTATAAATTTTTCAGTATTTTCGGGCCATTTAGGCTTAGTATACGCAAACGAGAAATGAGAATCTCCTTCCCCTATGGATAACGACTCAGTCCATCCGTTCTGGCGGAAAATTGGAAATTAGCTACTTTCCATACTAAGTCCTCTGATGCATCAAGCCCGCAAAAACAATAGATTGCACAGGCTAAACGTGTGGCCCATTACACGCTCGACTTTCTCGAGAGTTACGGCGCGATAGCGTAGTCATTTTCGCTAGCTCTTTTTTTTTAAACAGAAATGGAGCACTTTTCCCAGGCTTACTTCTACCAAAAAACGCAAAGAAATGTATGTACGGGGGCGTTTCAAATTGGAGTCGTATTTTCGAAACCATACGAAATTATTCGCATGCGACTACTTCCGTCTCTTCCTATACCGTATAGAAAAGGAGGCAAAAGATATGCCGATATGCTGATTCATGGGTAGTACGTGCAAGAATAACCGGTTTTTCATGCGAAACAACACGAATGCCTCCACCCACTCGTGCAATATTGCGTTAAACCAGTCGAATTCGAACGCGGTCCACACATACCGGCTTATCTTTCGCCTCTCATTTCACACGGTATAGAAAGAGACTGACATAAAAATTGTTGATTATTTAGTATACGTATGCGGATATTTTCGTATGGATTCGAAAATCAGACCCTTGAGCACTTTTGGGGAGTTGGACCAATTTATAACACTATTTTGTGCTGCTTTTACTGCATCCTTAAAAATTAAATTAAATTAAAATTAAAAATTTGGGCTCACAATACTTTTACATGAAATCAATTTGTTGTGATAACGTTTTAAAATAATTCCCGTTAAAATAAATGAAAGTCTGTCATATCATTTCTAATTAACAGACAAATTTCCAATATGAAATTTTTGTTTATTGTATTCCATAAATAGCAAAAATAATTATGGGGTACTAAAAGTAGGCGACCTTCACATAACAAGAAAATACGACCCAGTTTATTAAAAACTTTAGGCACATTAGGGTGATGTTGTTATAGCTCCGTTAACGTTATCTTTCTTTAGTGTAGAAAAGTTGGAGCGCTAACAAAACAGCACCCAAAACGGACCAAAAGCTCTCTACTTATTAAAGTTAACGGTTATGTTTGATTGTTTGCTAAAACTGTCTATTATATATACATGAAATTTATATTATAATTGTCGTTAATTAAATATTTTTTTGAATTCATACCGCACGCATTTTTACCTAGAATTGGGATTAATTTTGAATATTAATTGATAAATTCAATTTATTGTCGTTATATTATTTTCATAATTATTATCGTAGATTTAACTTACCATATTTTGTTTTGTATCCAAATATAGGGTG
Organism: Oxystoma pomonae; assembly: GCA_963921995.1. Classification (NCBI taxonomy): domain Eukaryota; kingdom Metazoa; phylum Arthropoda; class Insecta; order Coleoptera; family Brentidae; genus Oxystoma; species Oxystoma pomonae. Next base: position 85,024,926 of record OY998169.1, on the reverse strand, counting down.
GGACTTGCATTGTCTATAATTTGTGATTTAATTTTTTGACATAAATGGATGTCCCAAGGTGATTGGCCTATTATATTATTTTGGAAACTACATAAAAGAAACTTTTAAAACTTTCTAGTCTAACATAAGTCTATGTAAAGTAAATTTATAAAATACTTTCGTATTTGCAGTGTTGCTATTTAAAGAAAATCTTGACAAAAATTAATAATGCCCTATACCTATCTGTTTTTAAAATATTGACAGTTGAAAAATGCTATGTTTTAACTTTGACAGCCCCAGCCCGTATCATCATAACGGTTAAGGATAGAACAAAACGGTTTTCACATTCCTATCCTGGTTTTTCAGAAGATTTTTTAGACTATTTTTAACCCAGGGTTAAGTTAACCTTGGAATATTTTAACTCTGAGTTAAATCTAAAAATAGTCTAAAACGATAGCTTGTGAAAAACCAAGATAGTAACGTGAAAACCGTTTTGTTCTTTCTCAGTGGCGTAGCCAGAAATCGACTCGAGGGGGGGGGAGTTCATCCTTTTATAAGACTAAACTACCTACCTAACGCAAATTTTTAAAAATTAGGTAGATGCCTATTGTTTGAGCCCTTGAACTGAAGGGAGGGGAGAGGGGCGGTTTGATAGGTGTTGTGAGTTTTAAAAGCAAGTCTCATCTAATCTTACTTGCCGATTTGACGCGTTTCAAATGTTGTTGACTAAAAAATTGCTTAAAATGAAAAAAAAATTATAATATTATTTAATATTGTTATAGCACCGCGGTCAAAAAACAACACAAACCGGAGTAAAGGGTCCAAAAAGTGGGGGAGATAGCTTTCCCTGGGGCCTTTGATCATGATTAATTTATTGTAGATTCGGTTGGGCCTCGTGGGGGGGGGGGGTTAACCCCCAAAACTCCCATATACTTTATATGTGCTTATGTTAGAATAGAAAGTTTGAAAAGTTTCTATTGTATAGTTTCCAAAATAATCTAATAGGCCACTCACCTTGGGAAACCCAGTAAAGTTTAAATTTTACAGAACACGTGTGAAAAATGATGTTTCTCGAATATTTAAAAAAAACGGAGATAATTTTCACCCTTTAAAGAACTTTTTTCTGTAGGCCACTTCTTCAGTTCTTGAAAAAAAAAGTACGAAGATTTTTGTTTTTCAAAAACGTTCCCCAACTACACTAGAATAAAATTCACCTTGCTCTGCACATTATAATTTCAATTTAAAGCCAAAATAAAAGCGTCCTACGCTCAACTGTAAATGAGTACCCAACTTAATAATTCAATATAAAGCAAGTAATTGTTTCAATTTGCGCTATTGTAATTTAACCAACATTTAATTATTTCGAATATACCGCAAACCGGAGCTATTTTGACATAGTTTTCAAGGTTGTTGTAGCGCCATTTTTTAACGACACGGTTTTTTCTCCATCTTCTAAAAAAAAATAAGTAAAATTGGGAGGCTTCTTTGTCATATTGTTCGCACAACACACAAGAGTAGATATTTTTTTCTGTCAGTGACCTTAGCTCAGGAAATGTCGATGTGACGTTCAAAACGGATCACGTGATATTCATACCTTTTGGAGGAATGGAAGGCACATTATGCTTGCCTGACGCACGGAAGGTCCCGGCTATAGGTGCAGAGATATTTTGTTTTTGTCTTTAACTTTGCAAAAAGCTTGGCTAAAACTGGACATTGAACCTGTAGTCCCGGTAAAAAAAATGGATCGGTTGCCTTCAACTAAAATTACGTTTTTGATAGAAAGTACAGACATATTTCGATACGGGAGCCATGCACTGCCCGAAAGAAAATATGCCCGGAGAGCCATCAAACCGATTACAGCCTATCTGAAATTGAATTTTCTTTTTAGAAGCCGTCTCGAGGTCCGAATAAAAACCTGATACCCTATTGAAAAGCGTGTCGGAGTGTGTAACGTACATATCATGTGTATACAAAGAGTTTTCCACTACTCCACTTTCAGAATTAAAGTGCTTGGCAAGCAAAATAGCCCATGGAAAGTCACCTGGAAAGAGCTTGTAAAAATAGAGGGATCAAAATGTACTCAGATAGTCGGACAGCCAAATATTTATTTTTAAATTTTAAGGGTAGATTTTTGACCGTGTTCAGGAGAAGAAAGGAGGAAAAATAACTGTAACTAAAGAAATTTTCGAATAAATTATAAATACAATAAATTCTGAGAGTAAACGAGAATTTCGAAGTTCCATCTTTATTTTTACTTTTTCACAACGTTGCAATCATCATCAGATTCATACTAACAAAAACTAAGAATAATTTTATCTACTAGCATGTATTCATACTAGTGTTGGCTCCACCGTTTCGGCATTTAAATCTGTTACCTCCGAAAAGGATGGGTTTTTAAAAAAAATATATTCTGGTTCCTCTGTATAAATGATGTTTCTTTGAACTTCCACTTCTCTCCTTCTTGGCGAAGATCTTTGCCTCTTTCCATTCCATATGATGTTGAGGCACACCAAAAGTCTTATAGAAGCAGAATAAATTCTTAGAAAAGACCTTCAAACTATCAACGACCATTTTTAAGAAGTGGGGCATTCAACCAAACCCTCTGAAAAAGTCGCAATGTTCGATCTAAACAACAGAGAAGCTCAACATACTTTAAACGTTGAATACGAAGGCGTAGCCCTAAAACATAACCCAGAGCCCAAATATCTGGGATTTACTATTGACAGAACTCTAACCTATAAGCAACACCTACAAAAACTGGCAGCAAAAGTAAAAACCCGCAACAATATCATCCACAAACTCGGAAACTCGTTATGGGGAGCAAACGCAGCAGTCCCAATAAACCAAGACATAAATGAGTTAACGTCAGCTGCACCACCAATATTAAAATCTAGAAATCCTCCAGTTAGAACAGCAAGTGAAGTAAACAACTTTTCCGTCGAACAGCACTGGGAAGCAGTCTCGAATGAAGCTGAACTACAAAATGGTCACCTAATACAAAACCCGACAGGGAAATTACCAAGTTTTGACCTTCCCCGAAGAGCATGGTGCAACTTGAACAGAATAAGAACGGGACATGGAGTATGTAACAAAAGTCTTTTTCAATGGGGCGTCAAAGACAGTCCACAATGTGATAAATGCACAGCCAATGAACAATCAGTTCATCACCGGACTCTGGAATGTCGAGACACCCGTTTTGATGGTACGCTCGAAGACATCCACCTTCAGAATCCTCCTGCAGTAGAATGACTTAAGCGTAATATACTGAGTCTTTGTGTTTTTGTGTTCTGTAAGGCGAGCTTTCATGGGTCGGCTGGTTTCTCCGACGTAGATATCCTCACACTCGCATGGTACCTGGAAGATGCAGTTCTTGATGTCGTGGCGTTGTGGTTTAGTTTTTGTTAATTGACTTCTTATTGTTGTGATCGTTTTGAAGATAGTCCGAAGATAGCATTGGTTGCCTATTCTTCTAATAAGTGTCGCTTCTTTTAATACTTACGTCTGTCATCCTTTGTGTTGGTTGGTGTGGTCTGAAGTTTTATTGCTCGTGTAGTTGGAGAAATTGCAGATGTAGATGGCTCGATCTATGAGAGATTTTGCAGTTCCCAGTTGGGTTAATGTAGAGTGGTTTGATTTAAAGTTTAGATATGGTCCAGTATGAGTGATTATGGTAGAATTCATGTTGGTGACTAGAATATCTAGAAAAGCGAGCTGACAACTTTCGTCTTTTCCTAGAGTGAATACATTTTCTTATGCTGTTGTCTTTTTTTCAGATGATGAATATCTCGTCGATATATCTTAGCCATAGTTTGGGCCTCTGCCATGATGTTCCTAGAGCCTCTTCTTCAAAGGATTCCAAAAAGATGGCCACTACCGGCAAAAGTGGAGATCCCATGGATAGACCATCTTCATAGTCTACTACCTTCAAACAACAATAAATCCTTCTGACCCCCAGACAACAAGAAAAGCAGCAAGTAAACTGACATAGTCCTTATTATTGAGTTAAAAAGAAAAAGATTTCTCAAGAAAATTTTCAAAAATAAAATACTTTCTCTGACATAAAGAAAACTTATTTTTGCCTCGCCTTGATTAAGTCTTACAAATTAATGTTCAATGATTCAATAGGAAACTAACAAAAAATCGCTCCAATTTGGTCCTTGTGGTGCAGACAAACCGTTTTTGAATACGACGTTGTGCGAAATTAAATAAAAATTTTGGTTAAAAAAAAGGATTTAATGGTAAAAGTAACTGGCTTTTAACTGCAACTCAAAATTTCCTACATACATGCTTTAAAAAAAACCCGGCTACTTCTGTGGAGCCAGTTAGGGAAAAAGAATTACTCTAACACAAAAAGGGCGGGTTGGATTGGGAAAAATAGGGCTAAACGCCAGTTTTGGGAATTCCTTTTACGAATTTCACGGTAACATTACAAAAAAAACTACTTTGGTTTTTTTTTTTCTATACATTCAACAAGAAAACGATTATAATAATTTTTCGAATCAAATGTTTTCTTATACTTTTCAAAAAAAATACGATTTTAGAAACAAGCTTTCTTAGGTACCGTTTTTTTATACTAGGAACATCTAATTTATGGTGAGCTGAATGAATTATTTTAATGTTTTTTTAGGATTTTTTGATAAAAGTATAAAACAAGTGTTTACAATTCGCTGCCAAACTGGACTTTCTTTTTACCGAAAACCATGATTTAAAAATGGCCGACCCAAAGACCCTACCCTCCAGATCTGAAAAAAGCTCCTCCTTCTATAAATTTCCAAGAAAAGATGACTTCAAATTCGGTAAATCTTTCCCTTTAATGCTCTTTACATTTCGAGTAGATCTAAAAAGGTGCCCCCAATGGATTTTTCCATCCAAATCTAAATACATAGAAAAGCTCGTGAAGAAGCTCCTTATACGGGATGTAAGTTTTATTTCTGATTGCGAATGTTCCGTATGGCAAAATAAGACTTTTTTCCTATTAACATGTAGAGCAAAGGTCAAAGCATATATTTTTTTTTGCTACTGGCTCTAGGTTTAGGTTTTACTTGTTTGTCACTTGTTAATTACAGCGTACCCCCTCAAAACGAAGGTGTCAAATTAAAAAAGCCACTACGGAAACTTATAGAAGACTTCTTTTCCTTCAAAAAACTGACACTCATACAAATACCGGTTTATCAGTCCCCGAGTGCAAAACTTGAAACTAGAGAGCAAACAAACAAAAAAATATGTATGTCAGAAATTCCCTCGAGGTCGAGAGGGTTTTATGTAGGTGGCCCATGGTCCAAACCCTTTATTACTAATCGAAAAAGCGTAAAACTTTCAATATTTTTTTACTTTTTGCTTTAAACTTCTTGAATTTTTTGAGATATTTAGATCAAATTTTAAAAATAGGTTACGTTTTAGAGTTTACGTCGCCCAGCATGTCAAAAGATTGTATGAATTTACAAGGAAATATTTTTTCAGAAGTCAAACCATTTTTCATCCCATAAACCTTTTTTGTGCGGCGGCCCTGCGCTGGTGATTCTGAAATACGAAATGAATTCTTTGTTTTGTTTAGAAACTTAGAAAGGACGAAGTCTATTATGAAACTTTGTCTTATTTTGACCTGAAAAATGTACCCTTTAAACATTTATACTAACTTTTAAAACACCCTGTATATACTGCGTTTTTACGGCCGACTGAATACAGATTCAATACGATTCTCTTTTTAAATTTTCATAAAGCGAATCGAACGCGTTTTCAGAACCTTTTAAACTTTTGACATTTGCCTGCAACATTTTGAAGTTAGTTTTTGCAAATTTTACTTCTTTACTTGTTGTTTTAGAGCAAATAAGTTTTTATAAGACTGCTTTAACAAATGAGTATTTGCACACGAAAAACTCAATCTGAAATCGGTACCCACGTGACGTCACAACGCCATATTGTAAATGTTGGGCTCACCTGTGAGTATAGGCGCCTTGATTTTTATTCACATATTCACAACATCTGTTCATAAAAAAATTAGTGCTAGAAAGTACGGATAGTCCACCATACAATCAAGTATTTTATGTTGAAAGAAAATCAAAATATCTCGAAAACTGTAGCTTTGAAAGATTTGAACTTTATAACAGAATTTTTGGGTAATATTTACGAAAACCAAAATCTGAAAACCGCATATCAACAGCTGCTTTACTTCTGAAGTTATGATTTTTTAAAATATATTTAAATGTTTTTTCAAGTAACTTGGAAACTAAAGCTCCCACGAATTTGGACTTTATAACCAAATTTGTAGTCTATATTCATTGAAACTTAAATCTGACAACCGTATATCACTACTTGCTTCTGTTCCAAAGTTACAATTTTTTTAAATATTTTATCCCCCTTTTCCCCCTTCAACCCCCCATCACCCTACCCAAAAGATAATCAGTTCATGGTCAGCCGATAGAGGATTTTTGTACCAAATTTCGGTAAAATCGATTATTTTTTTTTTTGGTCGATTAGCGTGTTTTGGAACCTTAGTAACTAATTTTTGATAAAATTAAGTCAAATTAAGTCAAAATTTCACGATTTTAATAGTCCCCCATATCATATTGGTATGGTGTACATGTTATGGTACATGTGTATCCCTCATTTTTTCGGTCGAAATATCAAATAAATATCTGATATTTTAACCAAAAAAATAATTATTTTTTTTTTCCAATACTTTCATAGTGGGAATAAAACCTGCACAATGTGACAACCTCGCACTTGTAGCGGGTCACCTGTATAACCGTGTACTACGCTGTCTCATTCTTATTTGTCTTCGGTGTTGCCGCTTTAGTATAATCGAGCTGGTAAACGTAAGGGTCATTCCATATCAAATCAACCAAAAAATCACAAAAATTTTACGCGACCAATTCCAATTTTGATGATTTTTGGTATATATTTTCTTCTTACCATAAAAGTTGAAAATGCAAATTTTTAGATTTTTTTGATTCGTAGTTTTTTTTTAAATTTTTCAAAATAAAAAAGTCAGCATTTTGACCTTAACAATAATGTACAAAACTAGCAATATCTCGAGAACCACTTACACTAGGAAAGTAATAAATGGCTCATTTAAAGTCATTTTGAAGCACTTTTTTATGAAATATCACAACATAATTTTAACAAAAAAAAAAATTGAAAATAAAAAATTGAAAAAAAAATTGAAAAATTCAAAAAGGCCATTTTTAATTTTTTGAAAAAAATATATAATTTTGGTCAAAGTGTTACTTAATTATCCACAAATTTTTATGATGGAGAAATGATGGGTTCAATGTCAAAAAAAATATCAAAAATATTAAGTACATTAAAAATCATGCATTTAAAAAAATATTTTAGGAGCACCAATAGTGCACTGGATATTAAAATAAATAAATTTGTTGGATGGATACAGGTTTTAAAAAATACCCAGAGGCTTTATCTACAAATTATTTTATTTTAAACTCGCAAAAGAAATAAACAAACTTTTCTACTTCGTTGATAAAAATTGGACAGAAAACACTAAGACTAACTATATACCTTAAATTTATTTTTTTAACTTTCTTTTAAGAATTTCTGATGAATCTGACATTTCTTTTTTGCTGACATTGTAAGTTCTGCCAGTAGCAGTGTTGGGTTCAACTGTTTTTATAAGACTTTCTGGTTTAATAATTAAAATATCTTGAGGTGTTGGGTAAAAAAATGATGAGGCAGGTCCTCGTGGATGAAGAAAGCTTACTTTCAGTTCTCCGCTCTCATTATTTTTCCCCAAGACACAAGCCAGCCACCAAGCACTGTCATATTCTACAGTGACAAACCCTGACTCGATATTTTGCAAAATAATGCTTCCACCTTTAAAAAGATTATGTGTTTTGACCTCTAAGCATGTAGAAAACTGTTTTGCCAAAAACGTGCTTTCTGTAAGAGGAATTACAGCATGAATTTTTTGTGTCCCCGGTATTGTTAAGACTTCCGCAAATCTTTTATTCAAAATTATTTCATGATTTGTATAATCTGCTTCAGATATGTTTTCTTCACACCAAGTAAACAATTGTAGAGGTGTCATTATTTGATTGTCATAGGGCCTCTGCAAACTGGCTTTGGCAGCAAGTCTTTTAACAGTTCCTCCCAAGCCATCGCAGGCACTTTTGCCATGCGAGGTGGCAAAATAATGCCACTCTGCTTCAACACCAAAATCTTTTTTATGCAGGCATATATTCAGAAAATTCTTTTTGTTTTTGTACTGCGCAGCACATCCATCCGAAAAATAAAAAATTTTGTTAAGTCCTGGTATTTTGATTTTTAAATCAGGCATTAATTTTTTTTTAAATAAATGAAATGCAATTGTATTATGTGTCAAGCTTTCCGAAATAAACACATAATTCAGGTTGTGCAGTTTACCATCACTTAGAAAATAAATGGCAAAAGGGTGGAGGGTTGCTTGGCTGTTATTCCAATGATAAGACTGGACTTCATCTTGCATAACAAAGGAATAATTTTCCGCAAAGTCGCAAGTGATCAAAGACTCTCCAGGTTTAAGGTTAATTTTTATTTCATTGTATCTATCTTTTTGCATTTTTGCAATAAAAGAATGTGATTTAAGTTTTACAAGATCATCAGTAAATTCCTGGACAAAATCATCACTTTTCTTAACAACGGTTTCCATAGTACACCTATCTACTGAGACCCACTTTTTAAATGAGACCTCATCAATTAATTCTTCCTCAAATTTTTCTATTAACGTATTTTTAAACTGTTCTACTCCAGGATATTGCTTGCATCTATTGCTTAAAAAACAGTCCACTGAAGGTGGATTACACATTAGTTTATAAAGGCAATCATGATAAGATATTGCAAGAGGCCTGTTATTTTCATCATATAGCTTATTTAATTTGGAGCCATTGAGCATTAGTTTTATATTTTGATGTATAGTACATACACATACAGTATGAGTCCCACTTTTTCCTGCCAGTATACAGTTTTTGGGTCGCAGTTCACAAAATTTTGAAAACCCAATTTTTTCATTGGGGTACTCAGTTTTAAACAATGCATAAATTTCTTTTAAATTAGCTAAGACTAATTTTTTTTGTACATATTCTTTTTCAGCTCCATATTTTCTGATAACAACATAATCTTTTTTACCTGGCATGGTCCTGCTAATGTCATCCCTTTGGTAAAAATCTACCACTATTTGGGCCACTCTATCACTAAGGGTCTTTCCCGGTTTGGGGTTAGGAGAACATAATATCCCATTGTCCTTAACTAACTGTTTTACAGCTCTGACCAAATATTGAGAAACTCCAAATTCTTCTTCAATCTTCTTTCTACTCCAACTTTGAGGTAAACATGATAAAACTAGTATTTTCTCACTCCTCTTTTCGGTTTTTAAAAATTTGTCCTTTAACTGCTTAATCATTTCACTTTCGTCACTCTGGCATTCCTTTACTAGCGTTGAATCTGATTCCTTTGTAAATGCTTTCGCAATTGTATGCTGTACAATATCAATTTTTTCTTTGTATACATTTTTTCTTTTAATCGGCGACACACCAAGAAGCTCCAATGACTTGTTTAAAAGAGTAAATGATTAAAAAAAAAAAGTTAGTTTTTTATAAGAACCTAAAAAGGGGGTAACAGCTGACCCAAAATGTGTACATAATGCCAAGAAATTTGTACATAATGTCTGTATTCTCAAAATGCCATGCAAAATAATGCCATGCAAAATAATGCCATGAGATTTTTCCACTCCGTACTTGACGCAATTGGTTTAGTTTATTAATTTTATATTAAAAAATACTATTTGTTACTTACCCTGCCTCATCTTCTTCAGATGCCTTAAACTCCTTTGAAAGCTTTAGTCTACAACCATCACAGATTTTCATTCCCATTTTGACATTTTTGTAACTGCACATCCACTTGGTCACATTTCTTAATTTCCCAAAATGCTTGATTTTTAACTCTAGTGGATCACAGCACTTTACTTTATATTTAGTCCATCCACTTGCCTCACCCATAGTTGAAACTTTTAAAATTACACAGAGATGACTTCTGATAAACCTTCAGTCGAACTATTATGTATCGATTATTTGGAGCTGTATCAGGAAGATACTTGCCAAAAATTTAAAATCAATTTATGCAGGAATTTTCATGTCAGCAAATCCCCACAATGTACCTAAACAGACCAATAAAATGAAGGAGGTGTGTCCTTAATGTTAAACAGGAATAAACAGGCAGTATTTCACAAAAGTATTGGCAGGTTTATACAGGCATATTTTCCTAAGAATTGGAACATCCAATAGTACGTCTCCGGTGGAAAAGAGGTTTTGTAAGTAAATATTACAATGGGGGGCAATGTTAATCTGATTACTGATACAGAATGAAACGTAGGATATAATTTTTTATTAAATAAAATATTGTTAAATATTTTTATAATATCGCTTTAAACCCCATTATATTCTTCTAATTACCAAAATGCATTGTCTATTTATAGGCGATTTTTCATGCATGTGACATTTTTAATAAATTTTTTCACATTGAACCCATGATTTGTCCATCTCAAAATTTTGTGAATAGTTTAATAACACTTTAAAGAAAATAATATAATTTTTTGAAAAAAATTAAAAATGGCCTTTTTGAAATTTTTCAAAAAAAAAATCAAAAAATTTTTTTTTTATTTTTTTTTCAATATATGTTATGCAATATTCTCATATGAAAGGTCTTTATAAGAGCTTTAAAATGAACCTTCACCTACTTTTCTATTATAAGTGGTTCTTTGGATATTCCTAATTTTGTGCGCACATGTTAAGGACAAATAAGTGACTTTTTCGATTTTCAAAAATTAATTCAAAATAAACAACTGGTCAAAAAAGTCTGAAATTTTGGATTTTCCAGTTTTTTGGTAGGAAAAACATGTATACTAAAAATCATCAACATCGGAGATGGTGTGGTAAAATACCCTGGTTGACTTGATATGGACTGACCCGTAAGGTGAATGGAGCATGCTTAGTATTACCTGATGCAGCGTTGCTAGTGGAGAGGACATTGGTGTTCCCTAAATCTCACGACTGATCGCGTTTCAAAGCGATTTATGAATGACTTAATGGGTCTATTTTACTTGACTGCCTTTGGCGTTCATGGATCAAGAATCTGGCCCAGACCAAATTCTTAAAGTGCTGGGCTCGATCAAAAGCTTTCTCATTGATCTATGAAACAGGCATATACTGGTACCGACACAGACACATCCCTAGACTGTTGTACAAAGACTTATGGTAAAGTCATGATGGTAGTTTAAGGCTTAAAATATTTTAGCATAATTTAAACGGGGTAACGTTTTTGTTTAAGCAATTTTTACTAGGTTTTTCACATTTTTATGCCATGATTTTGCTCACATTTTAAAGCTTTCTTTCCAAAGTTTCAACTTCTAGAATAAATACTCACATTTATCAAGTTTTCACTGTTTTTTTAGCGTTCAAAAAAAGTACTGCCAAAAAGCATTTTTTCTCTGTTAAATGAAAAATATTTAGAAAGAGAGGGAATAATTTTAGAGGTAAAAAAATAATTTGGTAAAGTGCAAAAAATTTTAAGGTTGTTGAAGAGGCAGCAGGCTATAAAGAAGGATTTTAAAGAAAGAAGAAAATAATTTAAGGAAAAAATTTTTGTTATGTCACCAGTCTGTCATCTTGAGTGGTGTCGTGCATATGATTTTGATTTTGCCAATTTTATACAAAACACAGCAAAAATTGTAGTTTTTCAAAGCATAAAGTGTGTGAGACATAAGGTGGTATTAATTTCTTTCAACCAAAGTTCTTTAGTCTTTAAATTTACCAAAAAACGTGACCTACAGTAAGTGTATTTAAGCTCATCTAAAAATCATTTAATAGGTATTTAACTAAATTATCTGAAGGGTCATCACTAAATAAATATTAAAGAAATCCAAACTGTGTCGAAAATGAAGGATTCGCATTTTCCGTAAATTATTTTGCGAACATAAGGTTTCTATCAGATTTTAATTCATCAGTTGATTTAAAGATGCTCCGTAATCGACTTTAACCACTAAAACTTCGCTGGACATCTACATGTAGAAGAGTTGTTGTCTGTCGCAATATATCCTTCATTGGAACGCAGATTCCCTAAAATCCTTCTAACCGTGGTGTTGTTTAATTTATAACCGTTTAGCTACGCGGACGCAACGATAAATCCAAGTTTGACGTGTTTACAAAACCGCAAAACAAAAAACAAACAAGCCAAAACCGCCTATGAAAAAGGTTTAAAGCTCGGCTTAATAGCCTAAGCTACATAGAAATAGAGGAAAAAATTGGAACCCAATTTTTTTTTATTAACAATCTTAGGAAGGTCACGAGAACGGTCATTTCTAACCTCCAAAATACACCAAAAAAGCGTTTTTCTTGGAAACTCCTAAACCGTGACAGACTGTCAAAAGTGACAAATAGGAAAAATGTGGCAAATTTAATTCTCTATCAATAAGTAAATAGTGATATTGTAGCTTGAACCACTCCTTCTATCAGAAAAATTGAAAAAAAATTTTCAGTGGCGTAGTCCGATTTTCTTAACTAGAAAATTTCAAAATGTACCAAAACTCTTTGATACGCCACTGTTACTGACATATAGTAAAAAAGGCCCCGCTTTTCACTGGATCTTATACTAGATAAAATTGCATTTCCAATGACACCTTCCGCTTGTATTGGAAGAGACGGGGACCTTGAAATAAATTTACCAAAAAAAATATCAAAAATATATAATTTAAAACAATTCTTATGTTATTACTAGAAGCAGCAAATACAAGCGGAAGGTGTCGTTGGAAATGAAATTTTATCTAATAGAAGATCCAGTGAAAAGCAGGGCCTTTTTATGGATATGTGAGTGCCAGTGGCGTATCAAAAAATTTTGGCACATTTTGAAATTTTCTAGTTAAGAAAATCGGACTATGTCAAATTCTTTCCAACAGTTACTTCTTCCTTAGGGATTTTTAAATAAAATGCCGCAAAACAAAATGTTCTTTTTATATTCCTTTCTTTTCTAGATTTAATCTTTTTTATTCAAAAATCGCGGAATATGAGGGATGTAAAAGCCTAACAATAAGTGGATATAACAAGCATAACAGAGGCATTTTTGTTCTCGTGAATTTCGCATCACCCCAAAGTCGAGACAAAACTGGCAGAGTATTTGAATGCTTAAAATGTATAATATTTACATATTTAAGAAGATGAAGTAGGTACGTTTATTCCACTGAGCATAATCTGTGAATTGGCACACTTGGAGTTTGTAAAGGCGCAATTACACAGACGAACATGCTCAAATAAAAGCTCGTGCAAAATATCTAAAAATTTTTGCGTGAACATTTTTGTGAGCTTTTCTTTGAACATTTTGTTCGGTTAAATTTTTGAGCAAATTATTGCTATCTATTTTGTAAACATATTTTTAAAGATGAGAATAAATAAAATTTTACATCAGTGATCAGTGATCTCAATTCTTTAAAAAAATGGAACACCAACTTTTATTTAAAATTTTTGTGAAAAAAAGCCGACGGCAAGCGAAACATTATTATTGGCTCTACTATCAGTTTTGTCACATGGATTAGGTTTACTTATAATATTTTTTTCTTAGGGTTTTTCCCGGATTTTTTTGCCCGGGGTTTTTTTTGGGATTATCTTGCGAGTTTTTTTTATTTCCAAGGGTTTTTTTCCTAAAAAAAAACCCAGGAAAATTTTTCTTTTCCAAAAAAATTTTCAAATATCAGCAAAAAACTCAAAAATTGCACTTTTAAGCGGTAATCCGCGCCTCACGACTATGGGGAGTGGTGGGGAGGGAGATTTTTTTTAAACAAATTTTTGTAACTTTACTTTACCTTTAGCTTTTATTGTTGTTTTTTAATTCCTCACACCAGATTTACCTAGTTAGTTTAAGGTCCCAAGGGTTGCTTAAAAAAGCAAAAGGTTCATGAAAATGCTGAAGATAGATATTTACTGTCAATTTAATGTAATAATCAAGGTCGATTACTGACACTGAACAAACAATATGCAAAGGAGCAACATTCCGATTCAGAAGTCCAGTCTATTACTGCTAAATTATATTTTTTAGGCAATGGTCGGGATGGTAGGATTGTAAAAGTGGGTAATAAACGGGTATTATTTGGACCGAACGTGCTTTTGTTCATATATTTGAGATTTAATAAAATGTATATAGGTTTTTTAATTTGACTTAATTGTTATTGTATTGTGTTTTAAACTAGGAAGTAAAATAAAGAGATATTCTTTTAAACGTAAATTTTTATCATTACATTTTACAGGCAACAGCAATAAATAAGTGCCATTATTATTTTTTTATTCTCGTTTTTCTACAACACCAAAAAAGTTACAAGTATACTGGCATATCCCCTATAAAAATCAGATCAATCGAAGTTGCTTATGAGGTAAAACGTGAATTTCGACATCAAATCGTTTTTCCGTCGGAAAGCACTTAATTAAAAATACCTTGTTTTAAAACTTAGTCTTTCTATTTTCAGTTAAGTTCAATGAATTCCCATAAAACTATAAAATTTAAATTTGTAAGAAATTTTTATTACCATCATTTCTTCAAACAAATTTTGCTCAACATTCTCTCCAAAATTTACGTGTGTTTTTTTGTACGCGATTTTGCTCGAACATTTCTTTGAGCATTTTGCTCAAGAGGCTCATGTAAATGTTTGTCGGCATTTCCACATCAAAGGAAAGTTTGTCTGTGTAAATGCGCCTTAAGCTGCCGCTAGGTATAGCGGCTGTAAGACGAAAATTAAGCCAAATTTAGGTCGGCCGCCATTCAGTTGGTGCCCGTAACTTTCATTTTTGCGCTATTTCTGGATCAAATAGTAATTTTCATCAGGTCACTGTGAGGCTTTTGGGTGCAAGAGGGACGTTGTATACTGGGTGTCCCAAGGAGTAACCTATTAGAATCTGTTGGAAACTATACAATGGAAACTTTTCAAACTTTCTCTTCTAACATAAGTCCATGCAAACTATCATATTTCCAGTGTTGCCATTTGCAGGAAAACTTGGCAACAACTTTCTTATTTTAAATTGAACACACTATATATTTTTGCATTTTTGGATTCTACAAAATATTACAGGTACATTTGTAGGTAATGTCATGTACCTATGTTCAACTGTTTTTAAAATATTGACAGGTGATAATTGACATTTTTTAACTTTGACAGCCTGTAACATTGAAACGGTTAAGGATAGAGCAAAACGGTTTTTACATTCCTGTCTTGGTTTCTTACAAGCTATCGTTTTATATATAAACCCGGGGTTAAAATATCCGAAGGTTAGTTTAACCCTGGGTTAAAAATAGTATAAAACGATAGCTTGTGAAAAACCAAGATAGGAATGTAAAAACCGTTTTGCTCTATCCTTAACCTTTTCGGTGTTATGGGCTGTCAAAGTTAAAAAATGTCAATTTTCACCTATCAACTCCAATATTTTAAAAACAGTTAAACATAGGTATAGGACATTATACATAAAATGTACCTAAAATGTTTTGTGGAATCCAAAAATGCAAAAATATACAGGGTGTTCAACTTAAAATAAGAAAGTTGTTGCCAAGTTTTCCTGCAAATGGCAACACTGCAAATATGACTTATATTAGAATAGAAAGTTTGAAGTTTCGATTGTAAAGTTTCCAAAACATTCTAAAAGGTTACTCACCTTGGGACACCCGGTATACATCGACATAATTTAGTATTCCTTTTAGGCTCTAAATATATGTCAGAAATAACAATCTAGAAACATTTGTGTGCTTGGAATTGAAACTGCCACACACGTTGGGATTTCAGCCCGTAAATGGCAGAGTGTTGTGTTCTTGTGTTACTTTTGTGTTTTGTGTGCCACATGACACCACCACCGCGAAATACCGCAACACATTAGTTCAAATGGGGAGCCAAATAAGCTCTTTTTCAATTCTTTATTCAAACGGATTTTAGTCGTATACGGAAAACCCAACCCAACTTTTCATATTGATAATTCATTACTTTAATTCATAGTGTATAAGCACAATTTTAGTGTTAATACATAATTTAACAGCAGCACCTGTTTATTCAAGAGTTTATAAGCTTAGTGCATTAGGATAAATTTTGAAAAATTGACATACCAAAAATTGACAAAAAAGAAGAACAAAAAAAATGTTTTTCTTTAGTTAACCTCAACAGGTTAGGTATTCTTCCTTGTTGCTAAATTTCTGTTTTCTAATATCAGCTAAAATCAATCACTCCCATTTTAAAATCAACCAACCAAAATGTTTTCTTTGCTTTTTTCATATTGATAGTGCATAAAGTTAAAATTAACCAACTTTTAAATTATGCACTGTGCTTATGAATTGTGAATTATAACTATGAAAACTTGGGTAAACACTTCTATTAAGAATAATGTATTTAACATTATGACTATGAATAAAATTGTGCTTAGGTTATAAATAATCAATATGAAAAGTTGGGTAAACCCGCCATTACTTTAGATATTCTTTTCAGCATTAAATAATTTAATAGTAAGTTTGAAAGACAGTAGTTCTGTATGGGTTTGCCCAATTTTTCTTGTGAAGTGGGTTAGGATTAATAAAATAAACCTAACCCATATTTCACAAAAAAGTTTAAGAGAACTCTTGCTAACCGGTCTACGCTGGTTAGCAAGGGATTTCACACATTTTCCGGTGAGTAAGGTTTAATAAAGTAACCGTTAGTTTAAAGTAGAGCTGTTGGATAAGCTCTAGGAATAGGAGCACAACAAGTGGTTTTCCAGTTTAAAAATACTACATTTTCTTTGCATATAGGATTGATTATTTTAACCATATCCTTAAAATGGCACCAACTAGAGCCAAACCCAGCATAGTCACCAAATTTGATAAAAATCAGTCAAGTAGTTTTTAAGATATCAGCGTTTATTACAGACAGACGTACAGCCAGACGCCACAAATTTTACAATAATTTTTTAATAACTATTTTGAGGTTAGAATCTTTCTGTAACTATTAAACTGAAGTTTGTTGGTAAACTGCACCTATCCGCGGTTTAAACTGAAGATTGAAGTTTAACTATGAGTGGTAAAATTGCGCCTAAGGTCCTTCAATCAGGTACTTTTAATAGGTATGCAGTGCGCAAATCACGCGTTTTAATATTAAACTCACTCAGATCCACTGCATTTTTTATAAAGTCGGCTAGTAACCGAGGGCGGATTTTTATAGACTCTGAGGTAGTTTTGGCACCGGAGAAATTTACACAACAAATCCGCCGCTCTCTACGAGTTCCTAGACTGGTAAAAAATTTAGAGCTACACGTCACAGTCTTAAGAAAAATCCAGCAGTCAGTTCTGTCTTGTACCTGGACATTAAGATTTACTGAAAGGATTAACCTATTTTAGAACGTTTAAGCACCTTTGAGTTTTGGACATAGTTTGATTTCAAAGAAGAATTTTAATTAATTTGTTTAGTAAATAATCATCCTTTCAGAATCTAAAAAAAAATCATTTCTAATTCCCACGCTTTTCGACAAATACTGTCATCTTCAGGGCATCTGTAGGCAATTAAATACCAAAGTCAACTAGGCGGATATTGTCTTGAAGTTAAATCAATTAAAAGGAAAGAATATTATTATTATTTACAAAAGCCATTGCATCACTTCCAAGGAATAACAAATAACAATAACAAAAATAACAAAGAGGCCAAACTGTCTTAATAATTACAAAAACCACAGTTTACTTATCACATACTAGACAAAATATAACATAAATGATGAGTCGAAAAACTGAAATGGCCGACTGATCATTTAACATTATATTTTTAAAATGTCACTCAAAAGTGACAGCTTATTGCCAATATGGCGGCGAAGGTCGAAAAAAACACTAAAACGGTATAGTTCTGCGCAACAAGCCTCCTCCGGAGCTAAGACGGTATGCCAAATCAGAATAACGCACAAATTGCAGTAAAATGCAAGCGCCCAATAATAGTGAATTAACTGGTAGTATTCCTTGCACTGTGGCTAAAGTAAAAACATTCTTGTCCTGTTTGAATAAAATATAAATCCCGCCCTAGTCTGTTCTATTTAACTTTTGCGCATTAAGGCGCATTTACACAGACAAACTGTCCTTTGATGTTGAAATGCCGACAAACATTTACAGGAGCCTCTTGAGCAAAATGTTCAAAGAAATGTTCGAGCAAAATCGCGTACAAAAAAACACACGTAAATTTTGGAGAGAATGTTGAGCAAAATTTGTTTGAAGAAATGTTGGTAATAAAAATTTCTTACAAATTTAAATTTTATAGTTTTATGGGAATTCATTGAACTTAACTGAAAATAGAAAGACTTTAAAACAAGGTATTTTTAATTAAGTGCTTTCCGACGGAAAAGCGATTTGATGTCGAAATTCACGTTTTACCTCATAAGCAACTTCGATTGATCTGATTTTTATAGGGGATATGCCAGTATACTTGTAACTTTTTAATTTATAAAAATTGGCACTTATTTATTGCTGTTGCTGGGTTAGGAGAAGGTAAAAACCGTAGACTAGTGAGAGGGGGTTTTGGTCAAATGTACATTGACACACAAAATTACAGCAGTGTTTGACAGCGCTGCGTTCCGACTGTCTAAACCTCCCTATCCCCCCCCCAGGGAACAACTAACTACTCTCCAGAACAGTTCTCTAAAAATATCCACCTGCATTTTAAAAAGTAATTACTTCGAAGACATTTCCGTTTTCTTTTTGTAATGAAAGAAAACCAAAAAAGTTACAGAAAAGAATTAAATGTTATTACCTCCAACATTAACTATTTTAACATTGCATATGACAAAACTAATGGCCAATAATAATGTTTCGCTTGCCGTCGCCTTTTTTTCACAAAAGTTTAAAATAAAAGTTGGTGTTCCATTTTTTTAAAGAATTGAGATCACTGATCACTGATGTAAAATTATATTTATTCTCGTCTTTAAAAATATGTTTCCAAAATAGATAGCAATAACTTGCTCAAAAATTTACCCGAACAAAATGTTCAAAGAAAAGCTCACAAAAATGTTCGCGCGAAAAATTTCAGTTCTTTTGCACGAGCTTTTATTTGAGCATGTTCGTCTGTGTAATTGCGCCTTTATAGTAAAACTCGGGTCCGCTGATCTCTTGGACAAAACTCTAATTTAGGCTTATTTTATTTAGTTTGTCGGTCCCAGAGTCATAAATTTACAGTGCAGCGGGCCCTTATTCTTGATTTGATAAAAAGGAATATAGGTAGGTCCCTCTCGCAGATTTTCTCTGTCACGAGTTGAAAGCCAATCAAACACGACCCAACACACTGGTTTGCAGCGTCGTTCTATCGGGATCACTTTGTACTAGTAGCGATGTTTCAATCGAAATGTGCTGCGTCAGGTCGTACTTATTGGCTTTTGTGCAACTGGAGGTAAGTTCTAGCTTTGCATGCGATTAGTGGAAATCGAATTTGTAAGAAACAGCGTGTCACAGTTTTTCCCGATCATTACTATTTCCCGATCCTAGAGTTTTTCCCAGCATTATTTTATTGTATTTCATATGCACTTTATGCAAGGGCGGATCGAAATAATATAGAAATAAAAAATCAGGAGCCATCGAACCTTTTTTTTTGAAAGGCGGAAGGAAGGGCGATTTAGTATTTAGGTGTTTGGTTGAGTTCATTTGTACGAAAAACAATATTTTTTATTTAAAAAGGGATTTAGCGAGGGTGAATAAATACAAAATCAATGAATAGCGAGCTTTCCCTCAAAAAAGGTAATGGTAACCGTAGATCCGGATTTCGCACTTGTGGTGCTCATCAGTACGGTGCTAGGATCTACGGTAACCATAAGGGTATAACTTTATCATATAAAATACCTGATATTTTAGCCGAAAGAATAATTCTTTTTATTTCCCAATATATATCGGGAATAAAACCTACAACAATGTGACAACCTCGCATTTGTGGCGGGTCAGCCATATAAACGTGTGTACGCTGCTCCATTGTTAATTTCTCTACGGCGTTGTAGCTTTAGCATAATCGAGGTTTTGGTATATTTTACAGATTAATCGAGAGTTTTTTAACATTTTTTCAATAGATTTTTAAGTGTTTCTGACAAAAGTGATGTGACATAGTGCGTAGTGTGACGAAAACTGGAGATTGCAGGTGAAAACCAAACATTTCACAGGTTTGTTATCATATGTTTTTTCGACACCATCTTGTGATAGGCCGCCATAGGCGTGCAACTAGTGTTGCAATAAATACAAAATGTAATTAATAAATATAGGAAAGAAATAAGTTTTTTGGGATACTTTTGCGAATTTGTGATAAAAACAATATGGTAAGCACTTATAAATAATTACACTATATTTGGTATAATGAACCAACACCAGCTGCGTCATTTTTAAATATCCTATATGAGTAGCAAAAAAATGTAAGAGGTGCGTATGATATTTATTTATAACTACATTCACAGTTTTGATACTATCTGTAGTCAGCTTATTTTTTCTGCTGAGATTTGTTTATAAATAGTACAAGCGTTCCCGGTATAAATATAAATTTTTAAAACTTTATTATGTCAGAAACAGGATAAATGTTTGTTAAAACTTTTTATTTATAATATTTACATAGGTAGATACTCCACATAAGATTTTTTTGTATTTATTCAAAAAGGTAAAGATACTTTTGTACGTATTAAATAAAAGTTATAGTAGAGTGTATAAATTCCATTTTTTTACACAACGAGAAACCATCATATAGTACCTATAATATAGGTATCATCCTTTTTCGAAATACCACTATTTTTAGTCGAATTTGCTTATTTTTTCCACATTGGTTTTTTGGTAATTTGCCTAAACAGTGCGGAAAGTGATACTTTTCTGCACACGATGGCCTTTAAGGGCGAAAAAGGCACTTTTGACACGTTTTTCGTACAAAAATTTCCTACTTGCATAAAAAGCTTCTACCTAAGGTTATATATATTTAGTATTTTTAAAATTAAAACCAAAAAATTATTTTGTTGCCATTTTTAATTTAATCTAGTTTATAAATGCATCTAAAAACTCCAATTAGACTTAAAATTCACGCCATGCTAAAAAAATACTTTTACCTATGCTAATTTTTTATTAAAGAACTACTTCGCAAATGCGTGTGAAAAAGTCTAAGGTTACATATCAATTTTAATGTGGAAATTTCAACTTCCCACACGCCGTGCGTAAAAAAATAAGCAGGGCGTGTATAAAAAACTGTCATAGCGTGCGTGAAAAATCGTTAAACACACGAAATTTTTTTTTAAATGGTACTTTGAAATGTGTGTTCTAAAAACTACTTTTTGATCAAGAAAGTCATCATGAACACTCGTAGAAAAAAAATTGTACCTAACCCTTGCGGAAGTGTCGCCCGAACTCCTCCCGTACGTAAAAATATCACTTTCTGCACTAATTAAGCAGATAACTATCTGGAGAACATTTAAAAAATTAATATTTTCTATGTTATATCTTTACATAAATATTTTCACAATGACAAATATAATACCTCTTCATATCCTCGGTATCAATTAATAAGTATAAAAAAATTAAAGATTGTATTTCCAAGAAAATTTGACAAGTCTGAAAATAACGACAAAACCTTTTTACATTTATAAACAACGAGTCGCTTCTGCTCGCTGCTAAACGTAAGGTGGTTAGAGCATGTGTGAGGAGGAGCATGTCTGGTGCAGCGTTGCCAGTGGAAAATAAAATGGTTTTCCCTAAATCTAACGCCTGATCGCGTTTCAAAGCGATTTATGAATGACTTGATGGGTCTATTTTAGTTAAACGTCTTTGACGGTTACCATTACCTTTTTTGAGGGAAAGCTCGCTATTCATTAATTTTGTATTTATTCACCCTCGCTAAATCCCTTTTTAGATTTATCATTTCCAGAGCTTAGGATATCCGTAAACATAATTATATCTGTCTCCGTAGAGACGCTTAATTTTCCTTCAATTTGAAGGTACATCTGCCGATTCTGCAATTTGACAGATAGTTGTCTTTTACATGAATCCTGTGTCACATTTTTTCATCATCATTTCATCTCCTAATTCCTAGCACCGTACTGATGAGCACCACAAGTGCGAAATCCGGATCTACGGTTACCATTACCTTTTTTGAGGGAAAGCTCGCTATTCATTTCGCAAAAGTTGTAAAATTGTAACAATTAATGACGTTATAGTGCCTCAGGTAATTTTTTTTGTTTCTTTCTTTAAAAGGTATGATCTCTTTCACCTGTTTATGTCAAATATTAAAAAAGTGGATAGCTACCAAGAAGGCAGGGTTGGGCCCGAATCTAGTGTCAATTATAGATTATATATAATTATGCTTTTACGTTTTTATATGAAATATTTATAAAAAAAACTAGAGTAAAAATGCCAATTTATACTTCCCCCTCTCCCCCTAAAACCAATAAAAAAACACAAATGACCATTGTTAAGGTTCTCTAACGTTTTAAAAGGAATTTTCTATTTTGTAATTTGACTTTTATTTTCGTTAGAAATTCCATTCCATTAACTTGTAATTGTAATAAATAATATGGGTAAAATTCCCGGTTTGATACAAAATTCCCGGTTCTTTCGGTTTTCCCTGTTGCTGGACACCCTGCACCCTCCTTAAGTTAAAAATGTACAAGATGTTAAAGATGTACAGGGTGTTAATAACTATATTAATAAAAAAATAGTAATAACAAAAGAGTATAAAAAGTACCAAAGTTAACACATAGGTTGGTTGTTATTTAATTACGTCTCTCCTGGTTGGTTACAGATACCGATACAGCTATATTATAATTGGCTTTTTCTCCCTACTCTCTGTTTATTTTATGGCATAGTCTCTAAAATAATAGTTATAATTCAGCTCGTTAGCTTTTTAAATAAATTTATGTCCGTGGAAGGTTAATTTCAAACGGTTTTTCGGTTTGTATCAATGCATTTGTTTTATTAAATGATTTATTATTTGATTTTATTTTAGTTGCATAGAAATTTGGCTTCAATCGCAAATTATTATTTTATGCATTTTACAGAGTTGGAAGGGCGTTATTTTGTCAGTTTTCTAAATAAACACTGCTACTCCAATATTCACCTAAAAACGAATTAAGCAGTTTTCCGAAAGTTTTTCTTGTTCTAGAAATAAAATAAATCACGAAAAAAAACATGCAAAAACACAACTTGGCTTTTATGTGGCCCTGCCCGGCATTGGGCGGGTTACAGGGAACTGTAAGCACAAATTTTCACCAATTTTTGTAAAAATCCATAGGCAGGAGTACTCTCTTGTAGATTTCCACTAATCGCAAATCTATACACGGAAACAAATAATTTGATAAAAATCATAAAACTGATTTATAGAATCTATAGAATGCATTTTAGTGGCTATTAGTCCTATGTTTACCGCTATTTATAAGTTTTAAATTGATACAGTCAGTTTTTGACTAATTTTATAAAATAAGATTGGACTGATAGAAAGCTTCCACCTTCATTTTTGTATTATTTCAACAATACAGATAATTGGTTTGGTTGATAATATTTCCTACTATTAAATCTGTATGTAGAGTTTTATAGGTTCAAATTTTTTAAAGATAAGTACGTCGTAAGGGTTTAGCAAGTTTTAATCAAAAATAAAGGCAAAACCACCCATTCTTTGATAATGTTAATCATATTTTGCATTACTGAATGTCTATTTTTTATTGACCATAAAGAAAAGCTGATTCTATTTCTTTTGGAATTAAGCTTTCTGCATAAAAATAAAATCAACACAATATTTAATAAAATAATCACATTTTTGATTACAAAATTATGATTGTTTTCCACAAAACCAAAACTAAGAAGTTGACATTTAGACTTATTGATAAGAACTTTGAAGAATGGTGCGATTTCCAAAGACATATGTTTTTAGTAATTGAGAAAAAATTTACGAAGATGTCTTCACTTAATAAAAAGCTACAAAAGTTAAAACGTTCTGAACCAAAACCAAAAAAGTCGAAGGAAATCGCAAACATTGTAGAAAACCTATCCTCTCAAACTTTTAATAACAAAGAAATATCACTTTTAAACAAAGGTCTTAATTTTGCTCTGCCCCCACAAAAAGATAATTTAAGTGATATTATTGCAAATATTGAGAGTTCAATCTCTTATCTTTCAGAAGGCACAAAGGGCTATGTGCGAGATGCTTGCCGATATCAGATCTCTCAAAACATCATTCAAAACAATAAAAATAGTACATTAAATCACAATAAAACAATTAAAAGTTTGAGAGAAAAAGATGTTTTCTATCTAAAGGTTGACAAGGGTAATAAAGTTGTTATATTAGATAAAACAGATTATTTCGAAAGGGTAGATAACCTAATAAAAAATGGACCCTACAAACAAGTCCCAAAGAACCCCTTACCAAAAATGATTAACGAAGTAAAAAACACAATTAAAAAATGTTACAATATTATTACTGACAATATTAAATATAAACTACAAGTAAGCAATCCCACTATGCCGAAACTGTATTGTCTTCCGAAAATCCACAAGCCTGGAAAATCGGTTAGACCTATAGTTTCTGCTGTAGGATCACCTACTTACAACATTTCGAAATGGCTAGCAAACGAGTTTGAAAATTTACCGATAAAGGAAAAAGGTTTTTCTGTTCAAAATTCCCTTGAATTTATCAACAAAATTAAAAATATTTCACTCCAAGAAGGTGAAATTTTAATCTCGTTTGATGTTAGTTCGTTGTTCCCTAGTGTGCCGATCCCCAATACCTTACAATACCTAGAGGAACTACTAACAAAAAACAATCTAGAAGACAAACAGACTTTAGAATACCTATCTTTAACAAAACTCTGCATGAATCAAAATTACTTTCAATATAAAAATAACTACTACCAGCAATTACAAGGAACCACAATGGATAATAGTTTATCACCTTTTATCGCAAACCTATTTATGAGCAAATTTGAATCAGATATAAGTAAAGAATTTGAGTATTTCCCCAGAGTATGGTTCAGGTATGTAGACGATGTGTTTGCAGTATTCAACACTAAAGTAACTAGTGTTGAAAATTTTATGGAAAAAATAAATAACAAATTTCCCACTATTAAATTTACTTATGAAACAGAGAACAACGGTACACTGCCATTTCTAGACACTTTAGTTATAAGAAATAAAAATAAATTGGACTTTGACCTATACAGAAAAGGCACGGCCACCAACAGGTATATTCCAAATGACTCTTTTCATTGCTTACAACATAAGCTTGCAAGTTTGCACTTTTTAACATATAGATTAGTAAATTTCCCCTTAAACAAAGAAAGATTTGAAGCAGAAAAGAATAGGATTAGGAATATTGCTGGCGAAAACGGTTACGACGAAGGCTTAATAAATAAGCTGATAAATAGACATTCTTTTCAAAAGACCTTTCGGAATTCTACCTTTTTCAGACAAAAAGATACCTGCGACTCAAAATTTGTATCAATTCCTTATAATCCTAATTATACGAAAGGATTACACAAAATATTTAATAACACCGGTCTTAAATTAGTATATCAATCCGGTAACACAATAAGAAGCTTACTAGGAAATCCCCAGGATAAAACTACAGTTCTAGAAAAAAGTGGAATTTACGAAATTAGTTTCATGGATTGTGACAAAAAATATGTTGGCCAAACGAGAAGCTCTATTCAAACACGTTTTAAAGAACACTTAGCACACTTAAAATACGGAAGAACAGAAAAGTCAAGTGTGGCCGAGCATGCTTTTGAAAACAATCATAGATTCACATTAGATAACCTAAAACTTCTAAAAAGTGTACCAAACAAGACTTTTGAATGCATATGAAAGTATGGAAATCATTAAATCCAGAAATAGTTTAAATAAAGATAGAGGACCCATCCCGTTTAGTACACTTTATTCTTTAGTTGAGGGGAGATAGGATTAAAAATCGTGATCAATCACAAATTATTAGTCTTATCTCTGCCCACTAAAGGATTGTATATAAGATAGAGCGTAGACTAATTTAGTTCATTGTTTATCGTCTCCTGATGATGCTAACGTTGTTAGCGAAACGCGCGTCGAGTGCAAAAAAGTGTAGTTTTGGTTTTGTGGAAAACAATCATAATTTTGTTTTAGTGCAACCAAAGGTTCCAAATTCCCAACAAAGTACATTTTTGATTAAATTATCCAAAGAAATGGTAATTTAGTCCGAAGTTGGTCTATTTGTTATTTTAAGTAGATTTTATCGCTTTTTGAATAGAGCTATCCACATAGACTTAAAATCAACACAAATTTTGATAAAATAATATAATTCTTGATTAAATTATCCTGCAAAGAGACGGAAATTTAGTCCCAAGTTGTTTTATTTGTTTTTACTTCAAATAGGTTTTATTTTACATCGAGTGGGATCAATCCAAACATTGAGTGATTTTTACACAATTCAACACAATATTTGATAAAATAATATCATTTCTGATTAATGTATCGAAAGAAAAGGTGATACTATTTCTTTTTGAATAGAGCTGTCCGCTTAAAAATAATATTAACACAATTTCGATAAAACAATATCATTTTTGATAATAAAACTCCCAAAAAGACAATGATTCAGTCCGAAGTTGAGTCGATTGGTAAGAAACGCCAATAGTTTACCATTTGAAGTGGTACGTTAACGTTATAACACGCGTAGTTCAACGGAGTTTATAGCGTGTGGCGAAGTGTCTTTGGGAGTGCCAGAGTTACAACTCATAAGGATTTGTTCTCGGATTAGTTTTGATATAGATAGAGGTAAGGGTAGGTTATGGTTAATATTATTATTATTAATATATTATTTCAGGGCTACAAAGTTCTCGGACTACCTACTTATACATTTTTGGTACCTCAGTAACGAGCCTATGTTTTTGGTAGAAATAATGTGAGAGGTATCAGCAACAGCTAAAGTGTAAGTTTATTTACTTTATCCATCAATTAAGTAGCTCTCTTTCCGTTTTCAGAAGAAAGTACCTATCTGCTTGTTCGGTACTTTAATAGCCCTGTTTATAGTTATAAAATTCATTTAATTTGTCTTAGTTTAGGGAACACTCCTAGCCAAAAAATTCCCAGACTACTTAAATTTTTGGTACATCAGTAACAAGCCTATAAATTACCGGCAACTATATATTTTTGTCAGTTAAAGTTTCTAAAATAATTTTGTTTGAATGATTTTGTAATCGAAATATATTTTTTTAATTAAACGTTCTTATTAACCAAAACTGTTTTTTTTCTTTTTATAGTTTCACAGGAAACTTTGAGATTTTTTTTCCATTTTGGAAACAAAATTGTCAGATGATTGATCAATTGGGGATAAATTTAGTAAAATAAAGGATAAATATAGGAGCATCAGTCAAATACGTGTGATGATTAATTTTAGCTTATATTTAAATGCCATTTATAAAGATTTTTATAGACTTTATCAAATTAGCGACATATTTAATTTAATATAAGAAAGATAATATAATCGTTTTAATAGACTTGATCAAGGGGAGTAAGGGGTAGTGATGCGATTATAATGTAACCTTCATATTTGCTCGGAACAGTTGGAGACCGTGCTTACCCCCACTGGGCATGGGACCAGAGGTTTTCGATCTCATCTCATCTAGCTTCTCATATCCAAATGCCAACCTCACCTTCTCGTGATGCTCCCTGTCTAATCCCTGTGATCCCTGAATATGGCCGGTATAGCCCTAATTTAATGGTGTGGTTAAACTAGAATCAACACTAAGAACTGCTCCATCAGGGACCTGTACAAACTCGTACAGGTAGTGGAGTGGTTAAACTAGGATCAAAGGGTGCACAATAAGCCAGTAATGGCTGCAGTGCAGTGCAGTGACTCTGGCCAGCCATCAGGCTGGTCGGAGCCACAATCGGGGGGGTTTTAGTCGGTAGGAATCCGACACTACCCGGGCTCTCCTGGTAGAGGAGAAATGAATCTGACAGGAAAGTAGTTTAATGCAAGATTTCTCCTTGATACCCTTGAAAAAAAAAGATTTGATCAAAAAACAGATAAATTAATAGATTTATTTATAGAACGATCCTAATGTAAAAAAGGTTTTAAACCAAAGTCTGATTAAAGCTATACAAAATCTTATCAATATGATTCGAGACCTTATTAAATTCACTAGTTTATGTCTTATGATATTGATCCAGGTAAGACTAAATCTACTCAATACTAGCTTGCTTGAGATGACCAATCAAACTAATAGGTAAAACTAATACAATTTTGGAATAGTGCTATATCAACTGAATTTTGAATAGAATTAGTTCTTGTAGGACAAATACCATCCTAAAATTCTTTCCGTGTAGAAGCTGTCGAAAGATCCGCGAAAGCCAATAAACACGACCATAATTCGAGTGAAATATTTCTACTAGTACAAATCACTAGTGATCTCGATAGCTTTGAGATCGGTGGGAATCTGCGAAAAAGTATACTCCTTTCTATCGAATTTTCTATCAAATCAAGAAGAAGACATAGATGGGAGCGGTATTTCATTGTGGATTGAATTTGAACTTTGTGGTATTTTTGGTGCATACCTCTTTAATTTTTGAGAAGCCCTCTTGGCTGGAGAAGTCTATTTTAAGGTACATTTATGTGAATTTGACGCATAAACATCACCTGTCGCAAGATGACTCGATAAAATTAAAAATGCCACGGTGCAGTGAACAATCTGGCAATTATGACCCGCACACCATCGCGCCGAGTGCGCTTTTTTTCGAAATATCACGGCGATAAATTGTAAATGGGCCCGAAAACCGGCCTAATTGCCACATTTAACTAGGTCCCACAGTATCGACAGATTCAGTCAGTGCGGACCAAAGAAATTAAAATAACTAGTAGCCGCATCGCACATGTGGGCTCAAATTCCGGAAAGAACCACGCACTGGAAACACTATAAAATATATCCAGGCGAGTTTAAAATTATTTTTGATATGCTGTGGAAAACGTGTTGGTTGAGAAACTTTGCAGTTTTATTGCTTTGCTATGACTATTTTCTGAGATATTCGCGATCAATTATTAAATTAAAAAATACGGGGCTCTCTCAAATAAATGCAAAGAAACATGGTAAAGAGAAGACAACCTGTTCGAAAGGGTCAATTGTCATTACACTGGTCAACAAAAAACATTTTTATTTATCTACACCTATTTTATAAATTTTTTCTACTTTGTTTTCTAAAAAAAAGATGTTGATTTCATATATAGAATTCGTTATTCATTTTATAAAAGAGCTAAGGATATTGGTCAGTACGCATTACTCCTAATAGAAAAAATAAATTATGTATATGTGATAATTAACTAACAATAGTATATTTTATACCAAGGGATAAAAAGCCACTTTTACCACAAGGTTTGTATGCTATTTTTCGCACATTTGAAATTTTTATTCGAGTTTTTTCTCAGCTATGCCACATTCTGATACTCTACTAGAATGATTAACTAGTTTTGCATTTTACGATCATCTGTCACTTTTTATCCCTGATAGGTCAATTTTCATTCCGATCCCTAGGGATAAAAAGTGCAAGTTTTATCTGTAGAATGCGAAAAAGACATAATAGTGACCAATATTTATTTAACAACATAAGCTAAGTTATTGAGAAACGAATATATACCAATGAAATTAGCGTCCTTAAATTTTAATAAAATGAGCTCAATTTGTAAAAAGGACTCCCAATGGGTACAGAGTTAGTCAGAAAATAAGATAAAATTGACTATTTTGTAACGCACTAATATAACAAGGATTTTGTCTTTGTCTCACCCTTTCCTATAACATATTAAAATTTGAAAAAATTTAACGCTACATAAGAAATTGGCGGGGTTCTTTTAAATTGAAGTTAAAAAATATTTTGGAAGAAAATACTACAAATCTCCGGTTGTTTGGATTTCAAAGAAAGATTTGTCTTGAAACAAAATATTGCATTTCTAGGTTTGTCTTAATTTGAAAAAAAACCTTATTTTACTTGAAACAAGGATATTGTCTTGAAAGAAAACTATAAATATTTTCATTATTCCATTTTAAGTCAAGAAAATTATTTGTCGATGGAGAATCAAAGTGTTTTGTTTTGAATAAGCAAATATTTTAATTCTAGAGAAAAAGGTGTCTTAGATTAAAACAGTTCCATTTTATGAAAAAACAATTTCTGTTTCTCATTAAAACAGAGAAGCAAGACATATTTTGTTTTAAATCAAGAAAATATTCTCTTGGTGAATAGGAAAGCACAAATTGTTTTATATCAAAGCAATTTGCTTTGACCTAAGACAAAATTTTTTACCGTGTAATTGTCATTGGTCTTAGGTAAAGTTTAGTACACTAACTCGCATGTTATGGTCATTACACGCTCAGATAAATTAAGACACTCGCCTCATCACATGCTTGTTAAGTAAACTACTATTATGCTCGTATCCACCAATGCGGAAATACCCCGATTAGGCATTAATCATGATTAAATACTAATCGGAGCTTGAAATGTGATGTATTAGATTGAAACTCTTTTTGGTCAGATTCATTCTAAACTCCAAAACTAAATCCTTACTGAAATTAACCGTTATACATACTATATTGCGTTTATAGAGTTAGCTCTATATAGATTTGAGCAAAAATAAAAGATAAAAAGACCGAAAAAATTGCACATAAAACGATGCGAAAATTGCGACTGGCACGAAAATGCGATTAAACTAATGGAAATCGAGTGTAGGTATGCTTTTACATAAGAGGATTTTTTTTAAATTAATTTAAAGCTAAATAAAAATCTTTTATCAAAAAATAGGACCGACGCGACGGGTCTCATAAAGTATAATATAAATAGTAGAGATTATTTTTGTTCTGTCAGTGACCTTAGCTCTGAAAATGTCGAAGTGACGTTCAAAACGGGTCATGTGATATGCATAATTTTTGGAGTCAAATAAACATCAGAAGTGGCTGAACTTTGAATGACAGGCACATTTTGTTAAAACTAAGACACGGCTATCAGCACTTTTTTGCGTTTTAAAAAGTAATTTAAGTAGTATTTCAAAAAATATATTTTGTTTTCCTTTTTTAATGAATTAAAGCAAAAAAAGTGATAAGATTTACAAACTTATTTTGTACCTTGGACAGCCAATAATAATCAAATTATTCTCGCCTACAAAATAAGCCATTTCCGCCAGTTTTCACCAAGTATTTACGAAAAAATCATTTAAAAACATCGTCAAAATATCAAACTGTCAAACATTAAAATGTCGCAACAATGAACGCCACCGAGTAAGAAGGCACATTGCTATATTGATTTATAGTGTGAAGATGGTGTGTTTCCAGAAGTGCTCTTCGTGAGAAATTTTTAAAAGTATTTTCCTGTTTTTCTTGGATTTTTTGATAAAGATATTAAAAAAATAATGTTAACAACTCGCGGCTAAACTGTGCTTTTTTTACTCGCGTTTTTAAATAACGCGCTGCGCTCGTTATTTAAACCAGCGCTTGTAAAAAAAGCACTATTTTAGCCACTCGCCAGATACACAACAATGCATTTTAATAAAATAAACATAAAATATAAATTAAAGTAACACTCGTGGCATACCGGACAAAGCGTTTATTTTGTTTCTCACTTTATTACGTACAGGCCTCCAATGTCTAATGGAGAATCCAGACACCTAGAGATCTGTTTCATCCTCATTAGGAATCATCAGGGAGTCATAGGATTGTACCTGGCAGTTCTTCTTTATAACCTGCTGAAAGGTACAGGATTCTGTATTAACGGTCTTCTGCACTTTTCAATTTTGATGTTTTTGTTTCTCGGTTTATTCGACAGGTGGCGCACACAGGTACTACGTCTCCACGGATTACAAACTTTTTGTTTTAAATTCGAGAGGTGTACATGGAGCCTGTCTAGCTTCAACTGCCAGGTACAATCCTATGACTCCATTAGACATTGTAGGCCTGGTCGTAATGAAGTGAGAAACAAAAAACGCTTGGTCCCATATGCCACGAGTGTTACTTTAATTTTTATTTGCGGACACGAGATTCACTTTGTTGTTTTATAAAATATAAAGCAGAGATGGGTAAATCGATCATTTTGTACCGAACAAATCGATCAGTGATTCGATTCTAGAATGATCGAATCTTTTGAATCGATCACTGAATCAATCATTTCATTTGAAATAAAATTAATGAATGGTGACCAAAAAAAAGGTATATACAGGATCAGTGTTGCCAGGAGTACCATTCATTACCGGAGTCTACCATAATTTTGGCATGAATCCCATCCTCGGTAATGACCTGTTACCGACCCCCTAATTTACCATAATTTAGAAAAATTGGTAATAAATAAAAATAAAAACTTTTGTATTTAAATGCCAAACGTCAAAATTTAATTTGCCTTACCCTAAATAATGTAGAAGAATATTTGAAAAAAAATTAACGACTTTTTTTGCAAAAATTTTCAACATTGATATTTACGATTTTAGTTTTATTTTGTGTCAAAAATGGCATTTTCTGGGAAATTTTCTCGTACATTTTCACCTGTTTTATGTTAAGTCAAAAATGATTCACAAGATAAAAAAAGACGCAAGAAGATTTTGTGTCTCCTTTTTAACCTGTTATTAGAAAATTTTTTGCATGAAAAAGATGCATCGTGTGTTCCTAGTTTTACACCTCAGTCGGATGCGGTTAATTTTTTTTGCAGTAAAAATTAGCCGTTTGCAAAAATACGGTCATTTTGCTCCAAATCTGGTAATTTTTCAACCTCTGTTCCTGGCAACACTGTGCAGGATGCAGCTAAATACGAAATACTCTGCTGACCAAACAAAAAATCTATATTTTTATACAGTTTACCCCGCGCGCAGGAATTGGAATCAAAGGAACGATTGAACGAAACGATCGACCTATTTACAACTGATTCAGTGTGTCGCCACAGTGGGTCAGTCAGTCATTTTATCCATTCCGATTTTATTAACTCGTTTGATTCATTCTGTCTTCGTCGGTCATTTGACTGATGGAATCATATCGAGCAAACATGATTCGATCATTCAATACTCGCAAGTGATTCGATCATAGTGAACGAATCGTTCACAAATCACACATCTCTAATATAAAGCACTTTTTCAAAAACAAAAAAAAGCGGCAGACAAATCTTAATAATAATCTTGGGCGGCTAGTGAAAAAATTCGGTCGTATTTACTCAACGTTAAGCACCAGTGACGTCACGATGACGTTTGAAGCAAAATTATACACAATGAAGCAGAAAAAAATGTTGTGAGAAAACGTTTCGGTATTTTAACGGTCCCAAAAGTTTAATAAAATAATAAAATCGGCATTTTTTAACGCACGGCGAACTCTATTGAAAAAAAAATACTATCCCCCTTTTGTCCTGCATCCTTTATTCCATATTTTGTGCAGGGCACGTCTCCAACTACTAAAAGGCCGCTTCGGTTTCATTATAATATTTTTATATTCCAAGCGAGGCTAAAACGTTAAAACGGCTCTTAGTGTCTGGAGACAGAGTTTTATTCTGGATTTAACCGAAAAGAAGTTAGAAATGAACAAAAAAATTAGTTAAAAAAAAACATGGTAATCAAGCTAGAAATGAAGAAAAAATATTTTAAAAAAGCGAGGCAATCATACTTCAAACGTACTCTGAATGATGACAGTCTTATAACCATAAATCTCGACTTTGGAGAAGACTGAATTCTGGCACTTTTCACACATCAAAAAAATTTTGATTTATACAGCGCTCGTGTGTAAGGAAATACGCGAAATACGCGGCGAAATCCAAAATAACCCTCTAAAAAGCTATTTGTCATGTACATATACTATATTCTGAAGACTGGCTGAAATTTGTATGTGAATACTTTTCATTAGGGTTCGAGTCTTCTTTTTGGAAAAGGATATGTGAAGTTATTTTCTCGAGTTGCAGTTGATGTCACGATCTCTGAGGTCGAGAAAAATGAGGCTGAGTTTTTGGTATGTTCTTTCGAGTAAACCTCCCAAGTTTTTGTTTCGCCCACCACTCGGGAACCATTCGCCATTTTGAAAAACCTTGGTAACCGACTTTTCTCCATTTCTATTGGTTAGAGGCGAAAAAATCTAAGAACAAAAATATTCGGAAAAAAATTTTCAACATTTTTGTCCCAGTGCCTTTCTGGAGTTATTTTCCAAAAGATAGTTACAAAAAATCAGTTTTAACGTATTTTGACCAACGTATTTTGACCAACAAAAAGTAATTTTTTTAAAAACTTTAAATAAGAAAGTTATAAATCTCGGAAAAATCTTATAAGAATATGTATATTATTTATAATTAATTACACAGTCTCTGAACTATACAGCGACTGAAAGTCTTTCTTGGCATGCATGAAGTCGCGTGTTGTGGATTATGTATTATTATTTATAGTAAGAGCAGCACAAATGAGGTATCAATATAAAGTTTATGACTTACGCTACACAAATGACCCAGTCTGTCGGCATGAAAATTGCCGAAAGTATCTGACAGGGTGACATTTACTCGGGTACCGATAGTCGAGCCCGTTTGGGTAACGGGCCATCCATCGCTGACATAACAAACTGTCAATTGTTTTGCAGTAATAATTAATCTGGAATTAATCATAGCCCACTTTGTGGTAATATTAAAATCGTAAATATCTACTGAACTACTTTACCAATTGCGACGAGGGGAACATCGTGGTAAAGGACATTTAATGGACAATTTAAAGCCGTGAAAATATATAGGGTGACCATTAAAAAAATCAAACTTTCTGTGATTAGTCACAAACTGAAGGAGTTACAAAAAGTCTGTTTTGACAGGTAAAGTCTAGACTAAAAACCTATGAAAAAAGCTTTTTGCACCAACATCCTACTTTAACACACAAAAAAGTTATGTCAACTTTTTGAAAATGCGAATTTTTCAAAAACACCCTGTAGCTCACAGACGGCTTGAGATATTAAGATGCGGTTTTCAAAATTGAATTTGTCTGTAATACCAGATTTTGGCTACCTCTCCTAGAAACTATAGTAGCCATGGAGGCCCATCGAATTTGGCACACCCTGTACCATAATAGTGCCCACGGGACTTAAAAAAGTGACGGTAATGAAAGAGGAAAAACAACAACAACACTTTTTGTTAAAGTACCTGAAGTTGATTTTGAAACACGTTCAGGTAATCCAATTTTTAAGTTTTTAACCACAAAACATGAAAAAGTGTGACGAAAAACACAACAAAGAAATTTCATAGTTGTGAATAACCACAACGACATGACATTTTACTACCGCAGAAATTCAGTAATTACACCGTTTATTTAGCAAAAAAAGCTAGGCCACTTTACAAAAAAAAAAATTACATACAATAAAGTCAAAAATAATAGAAATATGAAAGTTAATAAAATAAAATAAAATACACACATCCAACAAAAAAGCAGTCCAAAATTTAAAATTATGCTAAAAGGAAACAAAACATTTAAATAATAAACAGTGAAACACAATACAAGATAAAATGACACAACACAAGAAAAAATAAAAAACGTAACAAAACCAACAAACATTAAAAGGCAAATAAATTAAGGAGTGGTTTAAATTGAATCAATAGTTGTTTTTTAAAACATTGAAGTGTAGAACAAGCTTTTATATCAGCCGGTACTCTATTGAAGGCATCCAGACCCTTGAAAAACACAGAGTTCGTTGCTAATTTTGTTATTCTGCATGCAACATAGAAATTATTTCTTTGTCTGGTGGCATAACCATGAACTTCATGATTGACCGTCATTTTGATTCTGAGGTACGATGGAGCCTGACCCTTTTTAATTTAAAAAATAAAAACCAAAACATTAAACCTCAAAAACTCAACAACAGGCAACGCAGCTGCCTTAAAATGGCCACAATGGGGGTATATTAAGATAAAATTATCTGCATTGCTCTATTTTGCATTTTTTGCAAACGATAAATATCATTTTGCTGTAACATATACAAAATCGTATTGAAAACTACCAACTTTGACTTGACTGACTTGACATATAATTAATTGCAAATCTTATCTTAGATATAACTCTGCTACAATGATTTTTGAATGCCATTTTGTCATCTATCACTACACCAAGGTATTTAATTTTTCTAACCATTTCTATATTATCATTTGCAATTGTAAATATTTCGCCTGCCAGTTTCTTTAGCGAAAACCATAAATTTAGTTTTATTCCTGTTTATACTTAATAAATTTTTTCGACAATACAGGTCAATATTTTCTAAAGCTAAGTTTATATTTTGCAACAGAAGGTCAATGTTTGCATCTGATCCATACAATAAAGTGTCGTCAGCTAGAAGATGCAGATCTAAGTTATCATGGACATTTACAACATTTACAATATCATTTATATACAACACAAACAGCAAAGGTCCTAATATGCTTCCCTGAGGAACGCCACACTCATTATTCACACACTGAGATATTCTACCATTCATCTTCACCCTTTGCTTTCTATCACTCAAATAACTTCTAAACCAACTCAAAACTCTTCCAGATAAACCAATTTTTTCTAGTTTCTGCAGCAGACTCTTACGATCGATAGTCTCAAATGCTCTTTGTAGATCTAAGAATACCGCAATTGTGGATTTTTCATCGTCATAAGCAACCTTCCAGTTATCTAGCACAAACTGTATCGCGGTTTCACAGCTGTGACCTTTCAAAGTTGGAAATGCACTATTTTCTCAAGAATTTTTTCAAGAACAGGTAAAGTATTGATAGGTCTAAAGTTTTTTGCTTCGATAGTGTTTGCTTTTTTTTCTACCGGAACAATAGTAGAAAGTTTTAACAAATCTGGAAAAACGCCCTGTTCCAAAGAAGAATTAATTAGATTTAACAAAGAACTTTCAATAGTCTGATAAGTATTTTTGGAAAAACTTACATTTGCGTCATCAGGACTGCCTTTATTTTTTAGTGAAAAAATAATATTTTTTAGAGTTTAGTTAGTTACCGAATAGAAGGGTTAAATAAGCGTTCCAAAATTCTAATAGAGCTTTAGTTTATTATTCTTCTCAGCTTTGGCACTTTTATGAACCATTTTAGTCACATTACAAAATGTGCCCGTGCCCGTATCTTGGCTCTTTTCCATAATTGGCCAGAGCAACAGTCCTTTCCGTAAAATAAATTCTATAGTATCTCCTTTGGAAACATTTGTCATTTAGAGGCATCTGATCCATACAATAAAGTGTCATCAGCTAGAAGATGCAGATCTAAGTTATCATAGACATTTACAATATCATTTATATACAACACAAACAGCAAAGGTCCTAATATGCTTCCCTGAGGAACGCCACACTCATTATTCACACACTGAGATATTCTACCATTCATCTTCACCCTTTGCTTTCTATCACTCAAATAACTTCTGAACCAACTCAAAACTCTTCCAGATAAACCAATTTTTTCTAGTTTCTTCAGCAGAATCTTACGATCGATAGTCTCAAATGCTCTTTGTAGATCTAAGAATACAGCAATTGTGGATTTTTCATCGCCATAAGCAACCTTCCAGCTATCTAGCACAAACTGTATCGCGATTTCACAGCTGTGACCTTTATAAGTTGGAAATGCACTATTTCCTCAAGAATTTTTTCAAGAACAGGTAAAGTATTGATAGGTCTAAAGTTTTTTGCTTCGATAGAATTAATTGGATTTAACAAAGAAGTTTCAATAGTGTGATAAATATTTTTGGAAAAACTTACAATTGCGTCATTAGGACTGCCTTTATTTTTTAGTGAAAACATAATATTTTTTAGAGTTAGTTAGTTAACGAATAGAAGGGTTAAATAAGCGTTTCAAAATTCTTATAGAACTTTAGTTTATTATTCTTCTCAGCTTTGGCACTTTTATGAGCCATTTTAGTCACATTACAAAATGGCTTTTCTGCCAAATACCCGCTTAGTGCCCGTATCTTGGCTCTTTTCCATAATTGGCCAGAGCAACAGTCTTTTCCGTAAAATAAATTCTATAGTATCTCCTTTGAAAACTTTTGTCATTCAAACACAATCCATAAATGGGCATCACTTCAAAAAAAAATCGAACTAAAACATTTCGTTTTAAGGCTTTCATCATTGTATAAAGAAGTAATAAGGCGTAATGCTAAACAAAGTAACTAAATATTTTCATTTAACAATAGGAACTTACGGTACATTATAGGCTGACTTTAATAAAGTCAAGTGCAAAAAAATGACCACATTAATCAACGAAAACAAAGACAACTTCACTGTAAATTTATGGAAAAGTATGACATGTTCTTTTAATATTAATGTTCACAATAAATACTTGTAATTCTAATAACAATAATAAATAAATATTACCTTACAATTTATATTATATAAACCATAAGTCACTAGTGAGCTATGGTTTATAACACACTAGTGTGTAATTTAATAGTTTGCTTGTTTAAAATGGCTAATGATAGTATAACTATCAGGTGTTGGATAAAAACTATTGCAACTAATCCACACCGAACCCAACTTAAGCTAGGACCACCCAACTCAACCTAAAATAATATTTTTTTGATTTTCACCTATTTTAGCTAATTTTTTAAATATTTTTCCTGGAGCTTCTTTTTTCGGAGGCTTTTTTTCCTGGGATTAATCTATAATCATAACTCTTTTGTGACTGGATCTTTCTTTTTTTTTAAATTAAACAATACTTTATATGGACACAGCAACAATATTGGAGCCAATCATGTTTTGTTAAAATTCCTATTCACACATCAAATAAAGTTTAGCCTTGCTAGCAAGTTTTCAAAATTAGATTATTACTGTGGTTATAGGACTACAGGTTGTAATATCTGTTATCTTGTACACATCATGACAATATGGACTAGACCTAAGATAATAACGATGTAGGTATTAATAGAAAACGGAAGCTATTCAGGTTAAAACAGGGATTCAGCCCATAGACCTAATTGTCAATGAAGTTGTACATGAAGATAAAAATGGCCACCATGAGGAAAACAAAGAAACTGCAAAAGAGAAAACACTGAAATCCTGATGGCAAGCAAGATGGGACCGAAATACCGAAAAAGGACAATGAACGAAAATAATTATTCCCGACATTAAAACATGGATAGACTGCAAACACAAAAAAATGGATTACTATATGACACAAGTTCTACTGTCAAAGAATAGATGACGCAGAACATACCTTAATTTACCGTCCAAGATTTGAGAACTACCGAGAAACAACAAGACACGATCTACAGATAAAGAATATGACCACAGAGAACCTTTTCAAGCCAATAAAAAATGAAACCAGGGACATGATATGATAAGAAAGATTATAAAAATCAAACACGAAGACGAACGCACCTAAGAGACTAAAATAGTGACGTTTTATTCCTGAGAACGGTTCCGCTATTTCGACCAGCGGAGAGGTTTAGTCCGTAGGAGCCCTCAAGGAACGAATCGACAGATCAGTAGATCACACAAAAAAAACTTATCTGTTATGAAACGTGTGACGAAAGTGAAGCAGATTTCGGTCGGCTGCCATTCGGTTGGTGCCCATTTTGGCGTCTACAGATAATTTTTTAATAAATATTTTTAAATAGAAAACAGTAACTATTTTAGATCAAGAATAAATGACGGAAAAAATAAAATGATGTTACGTACCACAGGCAATTAAAATTTTTTTTTTTTGTATATTTTAACATGTGTAAATTTTACACGAATTTCGGATGGCCGCCATTCGTTTGGTGCTCATTTTGCTTCGCATGTGAGCCAATTATTTTTTATAAATAAACAAACACATTTTGCCTTTTAAAAGCGCGGCAGGTTTTTACAACCGGCTGGGGAGTAGACAGAATAAAAGGTCTATGTTTATTTTGTACATAAAACTAATGTTTTCGACAAATATTGTTATCATAATAATGTACAGTACGCGTTTAATAGTTTAACAGGATGTACAGATTTTTTAAACATATAACAATGATTTTTGTTAGCTGTTTAAAGTCTTTATATATTTTTGCAATTATAAGACTATAACAGCTAATAATAAAAACTTTTTTAACAAAAAATTAAACCGATTTCAAAAAAGTACACTAAAAAATTAAATAAATTTCATTAAATCCAACACTTTTGAGGTCTGTAATTACATATGTATTGTCGTAAAAATTGCGATAAAAATATGTTTTTAATA
The DNA here is from genome assembly GCA_963921995.1 of Oxystoma pomonae. Lineage (NCBI taxonomy): Eukaryota > Metazoa > Arthropoda > Insecta > Coleoptera > Brentidae > Oxystoma > Oxystoma pomonae. The sequence continues at coordinate 84,984,831 of OY998169.1, read as the reverse complement.
AAACAGGACCAAATTGGAGAAAATTGGCTCAGCCGTTTAAAAGTTATGCTGGAAATAAAATCGATCCTGCAACTTGCAGGCAGCATGCATCTTAGGTTTTGTCTCTTTTAAATACGCGTATAAGCCGAGATATTTTACGTTTGTAGTGAAAGTGGGGGGTAAGACGCAATCTGTAAATTAACGGAACAAATAACTGACGCTTTTGAAACAAATATGCGTAGCCTATGTATTTTTGTCGACCTCTCGAAAGCATTCGACACCATTTCGCATGAGATCTTACTGGAAAAGCTGGAGAGGTATGGCCTGCGCGGAAATGTTTTAAATCTTCTTAAAAGCTACTTGACCAACAGAAACCAATATGTAGAGATTGACGGTGTCAGAAGTGATTACGAAAAAATAAACTATGGTGTACCGCAAGGGACAATTCTGGGTCCCTTGCTTTTTACTTTATATGTAAACGACTTGCTTAAATTAAAAACCATCGGAAAAATAATAAGCTTTGCTGATGACACCGCGATTTTCTACAAGTCAAAATCTTGGGGAAACCTTAAACTATTAGCGGAAAATGATTTTAAAACAATAAGATCTTGGTTGCAAAAAAACAAACTAACTTTAAACTACGAAAAAACAAAATATTTGCCTTTTGCAATTTATAAAAATGCTTTACCCGAATTTAATTTACTAAAAATAGAAAATAAAGAACAAATACCAGAATCAAAATCTATACAATATCTAGGAGTAGTAATTGATAGACACTTAAAATGGGATCTGCAAATAAAAAATGTGGTGAACAAAATCCGGGGATTACTACCTAAATTTAGATATCTCAAGGAATTTCTGTAGGTAGATCAACTTAAATCGCTTTATCTGTCTCTTGTACAATCTCATCTCTTATATGGGATTCTGGGATGGGGAGCGGTAGCAGACTGCCACTTAACAACTCTTGAGAGTACGCAAAAATGGTTTCTTAAATTAATTTATGGCAAAAGAAGAACATATCCTTCGGACCAGCTTTTCCAGGAAACACAGATTCTCGATATTAGACAACTGTACTGCTTGGAGCTGCTTAAAAACATACACAAAAAGAAAATAAAACTTACAGAAAAAGTGTTAACATACAAAACCAGAAATAAATCAAATGTTGAATATGTTCAGGCTTCCAAAACAATAACGCAACGTTCAATCAAATACTTTGCCCCAAGAATATTAAATAACTTGCCTACTGACTTCAAAAATATACTAAAATTTAGTGTTTTCAAAAAATTAGTCACAAATTGGATAAGAGAAAGTAGAGAGATGTGTAACAATCTAATTAACTTAAATTATATTAGGTAATCAGAAGTAAGATGAAGGTTCTCTAAGATTAATTTTATATGTAAAATCTACCTACTCTAAAATTTTATCATCAATTCGAACTGCTGTGAAAAAAAAACTATTTATCTAAATAATATGGTAAGTCAACAAGCATGTTTATGCTTTTAAGACATTCTTGTGCGTTTATTTTTGCATTTTATTTATACTAGGATTGTAAAATGTTTCTTTACTAAAATAAACGTATTATTTATTTATTTATTATAGTGTGTCTTTTAATGAAAAAAATATTAAACTAAAACTCTCCTGAATCAAAGCCGTTTGGAAGTTATTTTAAAAATAAAACTTTCACGGGGTGCAACTGGCACGGAAAAGTTGCCAGAGAGCTCGAGAGACAGCTCATGCAACCTCGACTTAGTCTTGCCTTTTTAAATCACGTGTATCAGCCCATTGGCTAACACGCAATTAATTTAACATACGCATTGCTAAACAACGGTTTTACTAACAACGGTTTTACAAGTTCGAGTTTTGCAAATAATGGTTTTATTAAAAACGGATATAACAAATTACGGTTTTTATTGTGAATCGTTTTACGATTGAACTTCCTTTTATTTAGCGGGTTTGATTTTGATATTTTTATAATAAACCGTGAGCACCCCTCACAGGCTTAAGTTCACCCCTGCGTAAAACACTCATGTTTCTTCTCAGAACTAGTTCCACGGTGGACCAACATTTTCATAAAACAAAACAACAATCTGTTGTTAAGTTATTCCAGAAATTTTCTCACAAGCTCATTTTGCGGAAACGTGCATAGCTCAAAAATACATATTTGCCTCTTATTTTTGCTAACAAAACAGGAACACCGAAAACGCTATGCTATTTTGATAGCAAGCTTATATGCGGCTATATAGTTTTAGTTTATTTTGTTATTTAGATAAACTCTACAACAAAATGTAGAATGAAGGCTTCCAGAAAATATAAGATTTGAAAAATAGTGCGTCAGTTAGGGGTTGTCACGCTGTCACGGTTTCCCGAAAGTTTGAAGCGTCGCGTCGTTCTATCGGCATCACTCTACTGCTTTGTGCTAGAAGATATGTGCGGGTCGTTATTAGACACTAACGGTGGGATTTACTAAAAGGGTTTAGTCTATTTTAGAACAGTCCTAAGTTCAAGTGAAATTTTTGGTTTTAAGCATTTAAAACCAAACCTCCTTAAGTTTTGGACATAGTTTGAATTATAAGAAGAATTTTAAGAAGTTTGTTTTTTGATAATCGTTTTAACACAATCTTTTGTTGGATTTAAAAAGAAAGTTTCAATTTAGAAGAAAAGAAAATTAAAAAATTTAAACCCACGCGGGGTTTAAATAGTAAACACTCTGTAGAACAAATTAAAATTGGGGCTATATGTCACTCTAATTAAAACTTACCCTTATTCAAAGAAAAAGTTAAAAAACCTCCAAATCAGTTACTTCAACCGAAAAGAAACTAAAAAACACAAAAGATCAAAAGATCTTGGGTGGAAATAACGAAAATTCAAACTTGGATGAATATCCCACAAGGAACACACAAAAGATCAAAGCGAAAAGAGAAATGAATAAACGATGTTTAGCCCTGGGTAACCAGCGTGGGCTCATCAGTAGTTTCATTGGTCACCCTCCACTATACATCATTAAACACCATCATACACTTAGATTTCCAACCTTGAACCACTCACAAATAGGCATCGTTCCGCACTGGTACTTACTTATCCAAGTTACCTAATACGAATTCGTCCTGGCGTGTTAATATTTCCAGTAGGATTATGCTCCTAAGGCAACTAAAACAAAGAAGAAGTTAAAAAAACCTCCAAATCAGTTACTTCAACCGAAAAGAAACTAAAAAACACAAAAGATCAAATGTCCAAAAAGTCCAATTGAAGATTCGTTCTTTGGATTTATATGTAGCAACTAACTCAAAAGCATTCCTCAGGCTAGGGATGGACGATCCGATACGATATATCGGAGTATCGATATTTTTGTTTGCGATACCCGATATTTTGGATCGATACTTTGCTCTCCGATATTTTTTAGGATCGATTAATTTCGCCATCTATCGATACCCAACGATCCGGTAAATTAATTGGTTGTTCACCAAAAATTGCATGTGGCCGGAGCGGCGATGGCGGTCGGTGATTCCCAAGATTTGCGTCAGCCTGTCGGGTCGAGGGAGATTTTATTATGATGTTGTTTTTAACTCTTTGGAGTTTTAACAATTGGAACCTTATTTAAGTGAGTTATTTTTTAATGAACTAATAAATCTTTTATTTTATTTGTATATGTTTGTATTGTATAATATAATTATCGTTTATTATACTGTATCGAACTGTATCGATACAGGGGGTATCGATACTTCCGGTGAACGTGCCTCAATTTTTAACCGACTTCCAAAAAAGATGTGAGAAATTTCCCCTTCAAGATGTGAGATGTTTGTTTCAACATAACTGCAAACGGCTTAAGCGATTTTCATCAATTTTTTTTTTATTGTTTTGGTCAAAAATATACTTTTCCCTCCACTTTCACTGCAATACTCAAAAAATCTTCGAAATATCCAAAACTCGACTAATACCGGTGATTTAAAAGACAAAACAAAGTCGACTATAGCTTAGGTTTGTTATGAGTGGTGCAATTTACAGAGCCCTCCACTGCGACCTGAGAGATCTATTGTGGCTAATTTCCCCCCTATCCCACTCATCAGACCGGTCCGATGAGCACCCCCTAGGAAGGCAGTTTTCTTTTCCTAGAGGGATTTAGACCTAAAACCCTTTGTCGGGGCTAGAGATCTTTAACGTGCTCCACTATCAATATATGGATCACACGGGACCTTCCTCTTAACGTCCTCTCCGAGGGACGGTATGGAATCGAATTAGCCTGCCTTCTAGCTAACTCGGCCTATTCCGCTTCTGTGTTTTCCCTTAATCTTACAAAATTCTTTAATTTTATAAGAAAAAGTCCAAGTAACCTACCTGCAAGACCAAGCAGGCGTGACCTAACCTAACCTAAGTAGACGTTGCATGTTGACTTCAATTTGGATACCTAGGCCATTTTTCCGGGCCCATTGCGCCCCGAGAGTTTAATTTCTAGCATAATTTTTAAACGGTTTAACCGATTTTTATAATTCTTTTTAAATTCAAGAGGGCTTTAGTTGATAGAGAAATGCGTATGATAAAGAATTGTAATATATGTCGAAGTTATTCAAATAATGTCAATACTGAATTGTCTGGATAGCAATTTGCGGAAGTGTATTTTTGACCATTCCAGACCTAAATATATACACAAAACCAATTAGAATCACAAGTCGGTATTGTTCACTATCCTCCCAGCCAAACTAATTTGTCTTTCGGATACAAATTACGGCATACGCCGTGTACAAGTGTCTAGCTGTAATTTACAATCTAAATTAATTTGTTTTGATATTTCCCATTTGTATAAATAGTTTTTGGCTGTCTCGCACGCAACTATTTCAAAACTATACAGCGAGTACAAGACTACATTCTGGCCGCGCTTCCACTGAGGTGCGAGAGAGAAAGCCAACAACCACGCCAACCTGACAAAAATAGCCCGAGCCACATGCTTTGTACGCTCATATGTGGCTATCCCTGTCAGGTCCACGCAGTTGCCAGTCCTCTCTGTGCCATCCCAATAGCATCGAACGGTGCAATCACGAACCGGAAATATGTAATATGCCAATGCGAGACACTGGATCGCAAAAGGCACCTAATATTTGGAGAAGTTGAAATAGACCTGTACAAACTTGCACGGGGGACAAAATTAATGGAGTGGTTAGCCTAGGAACCAAGAGGGTGCACAATAAGCCAGTAGGAGCTGCAGTGCAGTGACTGTGGCTTACCACCAGGCAGGTTCGAATCACAATCGAGGGGTTTTAGTCGGTAGAAATCTCAGGCTCACCTGGTAGAGGAAGGAGAGGGCAGGAAAGTAGTTCGGGCGTCTTACGTAAGATTTCCGGAGAGACCATTGAAAAAAAAAGATGGTACACGCTGGCAAATGGTGAAGGCGTTTTGTGCTATTTTAGCTTCAAAATAATAAGTGGAATCAAGAAGATATTACACAATGACATTATTGGCGCCCCATTTAGGGGTTTCTCACTAAAGGCCCAGGACCTGACAACTTTGTTTTTCATGAGAAGGTACCACTTGTGGCACCTTTTTGGTAAAAAAGAAATTCGACCAAAAATTTTTTAAAAAGTTTTCAATTCATTAATTAATTGCCAATGATTTGTGATCGTTAAATAGCCGAAATAGCAAGTGAGTTGCACCACAATTAAAACATTAATAAAAAGAAAGGTTCGTGGCATATCGGACACACATTTTACGACCACGGACAACAAAAAAACATAAATTTTTAGTATTATTAAAAAAACACTTTAGAAATTAAAAAAAATAAAAAGTTTTTTACAAATTTTATTAAAAAGATATAAAAAAATATTTATTCGAGTTTCTATTTTAACAAGCCATCCAAAAAGATGCCACAGTGTGCCTCTAGATACACCATTTTTGTACATTGAATATTTTTGGTGTTTGTTCCAGCAACACGCAAAAACTACTAAATGGATTTCGATAGGACTTTCACTACTGGCCAGGACATGGCCTTTATTTCATCAAAATCGGTTTACGGGAACAAAAGTTATGATCATTTAAAGCAAGAAAAACGGAAAAAAGCGGGTAAAACCGCAGGCTGCGGGCTCTTCACCTCGTAATTTAATAAATTCTGTTTTTGGTGAAAGTACATCTTGACAAATTGAATCTATGGAGAACATCTGTTGAAATCTGTTTTTAGTTATTCGGCGGCTGGCTACGACGTAACGTCAGCTAAAGCCTGTCCCTTTCCTTCCAGTGCGACGCCCTGTATATTTACGGGACCGGCCAGTAAAAATAGATTTATTTAGCTTTTGCATAGGTCTGACTCCACCTAGTGATTAAAGCTGGGCCAATGATAGTTATATCTAATTATAATGTGAATAGGCAGTGACATTTTTTTGGATCGGCGGTGGACTATTCTGTCTTAAAATCAGTGCCAGATAGGACCTATACTGAAACACCCCTTCTCCCATTTAGGAAAACTTATCCCGTGTCCGTCCAATATTGCATTGTAAGGAAATTTGAAAAAAAATTGAAGTCGAAGGAAAAAAATTTAAAAAAAAGTGGCGGAGCTCAATTTTTTTCTAAAAAAAATCGTTTTCTGTAACGGAACAGAGCCATATAAAGGCGCGCTTCTCCACTTTTGGGGTGTTGCAAATATTGGCGGCCCCTTTTATTTTTCGTAATTACCACCCCCTTCCCCTTGGACTTAAAATCTTTTAAAAAAAAAACTTTTTAGTCAAATTGCTTGCGGCGGTTATTATTTTAATTTTAGGCAATATTATGGTAATTTAAAATAATTTAGTTATGATCAAGTAAGTAATTTAAGTACTTTTTTTGAACTCCTGAAAAACAGTCGAAATTTGAAAAATTTGAGTGTGTTATTCTAGAAATCGAAAGTTTGGAAAGACAGCTTTAAAATGTGAGCAATATCCGGCTAATTTTGAAAAATTATTACTAAATATCCGGACAAAACACCTCCTACAATTGTCCGTGTAGCAAATGAAGCAACACAAAGCTCTGCACGAAAAAGAACGCTGTTTATTGATTTCTTTGGTCGTGTAGCGCAGCAAATGCTGGTTTGGCCTTTTCCAGAAAGATGGCACATTTGTAACCGAATCTTTTTCTCATAGAAACAGTCCCGGGATAAAAACTGGCAGCATTGCTCAATATACCTGTTTTTTTCGTGCCCGCCATTTGTGTTTGATTTATTAGAAGGAACGCTGTGTACCTATAAGTATACATTTATATTTTCTCAAACAATAACTTTACTAAATTACTTATTTTAATACCTACCTAATTTTGTATTAAATTCCATCCCTAAAAATATCAGAAAATCCCTCGCCTTAACCCTTTGACCCTTTACAGCTTTAACTTTAGCTAAAAAGCCTCAATCTTTTTAATTAAAAGTTAAACCTTTTAAAAAGCTGGCTAAGCTTTGAAAGACGAGAGTTTGTTTGTTGGTTTATCTAAAAAGGATTATCCAAATTTAGCTACTCCTTTTTTTTTATAAATATACAGGGTGTTTCAAATTCGATGCTCACCATGGGGATCTCCTAAACGGTAAGAAATCCCATGATTAGAAAGAAATTTTAGCTTATTCAGCAAAAAAAAGTTTACAAAATGTGCCTTCAATTCAAAGTTCACCCAATTCTGATGTTTATTTGACTATAAAAAGTATGGATATCTCACGACCCGTTTTGAACGTCACTACGACATATCCTGAGCTAAGGTCACTGACAGAAAAAAAAGAATTAGCTCTTAACTGACGCGGTTTAACGTCTACTCGTTAACGTAGCGAGTTTTGCCGAAGAGAGTCCAAAGCATCATGTCCCTGAAGCTAGCAGAGCAAAGTGAGCAGAACAATTTTTTTTATAGTGCATAATTAAGTGTCCCATTTAAAAATTTAGCGCTCCTTTAAAAAAAAAATCAGCATGCTCTGCTAGAATCAAAATCATCATAGTGCATAATAAAGTGCTAATTAAGTGCCCCATTTAAAAATTTAGTGCTCCTTTTTTTTAAATATATAAATATAACATGTGCTAGCTTCAGATGAAGCTAGCAGAACATGTTTTATTTTTAAAAAAGTAGCACTAAATTTTGAAAAGGCGCATTTAAATAGCACTTTATACGCACTTTAGTATCGACTATAATAGTTTTTTTTTTTAACGATTTTTATTGCATTGCTCTGATGAGGTTGAGAGTGAGGTTCATCTGAAAATAGCAGAACATGCTATATTTCTTTAAAAAAAAGGAGCTCTAAATTTTTAAATGGGGCACTTAATTAGCTTTTATTATGCACCACGACATTTTTTATTTCGACGGTTTTTTGCATTGCTGAGTTCATCTGAATCTAGCACATGCTATTTTACAAAAAAGTTTTAACTATGTTGGGAATTTGGAACCTTTGGTTGCACTAAAACAAAATTATGATTGTTTTCCACAAACCAAAACTACACTTTTTTGCACTCGACGCGCGTTTCGCTAACAACGTTAGCATCATCAGGAGATGATAAACAATGAACTAAATTAATCTACGCTCTATCTTACATACAATCCTTTACTGGGCGGAGATAAGACTAATAATTTGTGATTGATCACGATTTTTAATCCTATCTCCCCTCAACCAAAGAATAAAGTGTACTAAACGGGATGGGTCCTCTAGCTTTATTTAAACTATTTCTGGATTTAATGATTTCCATACTTTCATATGCATTCAAAAGTCTTTTGTTTGGTACACTTTTTAGAAGTTTTAGGTTATCTAATGTGAATCTATGATTGTTTTTATAAGCATGCTCGGCCATACTTGACTTTTCTGTTCTTCCGTATTTTAAGTGTACTAAGTGTTCTTTAAAACGTGTTTTAATAGAGCGTCTCGTTTGGCCAACATATTTTTTGTCACAATCCATGCAACTAATTTCGTAAATTCCACTTTTTTCTAGAACTGTAGTTTTATCCTTGGGATTTCCTAGTAAGCTTCTTATTGTGTTACCGGATTGATATACTAATTTAAGACCGGTGTTATTAAATACTTTTTGTAATCCTTTCGTATAATTAGGATTATAACGAATTGATACAAATTTTGAGTCGCAGAAAACGGTTACGACGAAGGCTTAATAAATAAGCTGATAAATAGACATTCTTTTCAAAAGACCTTTCGGAATTCTACCTTTTTCAGACAAAAAGATACCTGCGACTCAAAATTTGTATCAATTCCTTATAATCCTAATTATACGAAAGGATTACAAAAAGTATTTAATAACAACGGTCTTAAATTAGTATATCAATCCGGTAACACAATAAGAAGCTTAATAGGAAATCCCAAGGATAAAACTACAGTTTTTTCATTAGTAGCTTAAATTAGAGATGTCCCACCTCTATGCGGAGGTAACGCATAACTTGGTTTAATCATATATATCCACGAATCAGTGATAAACAACATAGATTTCTACCTAAAAGATCGACAGTAACCAACCTAATGTGTTTTACTCAAAAGGCAAAGCAAGTTATTGAAAACAATAGTCAGCTAGATATAATTTTTCCAGACTTTAGCAAAGCTTTCGACAAGGTTGACCATGATGTTTTATTAAAAAAAAGGGCACACACGACCAAGTTTGAATTTTCGTTATTTCTACCCAAGATCTTTTGATCTTTTGGTTTTTAGTTTCTTTTCGCTTGAAGTAACTGATTTGGAGGTTTTTTAACTTTTTCTTTGTTTTAATTGCCTTGGGAGCATAATCCTACTGGAAATATTAACACGCCAGGACGAATTCGTATTAGGTAACTTGGATAAGTAAGTACCAGTGCGGAACGATACCTATTTGTGAGTGGTTCAAGGTTGGAAATCTAAGTGTATGATGGTGTTTAATGACCAGTGAAACTACTGATGAGCCCACGCTGGTTACCCAGGGCGAAACATCGTTTATTCATTTCTCTTTTCGCTTTGATCTTTTGTGTGTTCCTTGTGGAATACTCATCCAAGTTTGAATTTTCGTTATTTCCACCCACGATCTTTTGATCTTTTGTTTTTTATGTAGTTTTTAACGGTGTTGAGTCAACAGTTTCCAACAAGAACAGGCGTACCTCAAGGCTCCAATCTTGGACCTTTATTCTTGTTGTTGCTAATAGATGGACAGTATGCGGTTAAGTACAATCTTCCACATCCAAAAAAGTGTTGTAAAGTGCACTCTACCGCACGCGCGTAGGTAAAATACCTAAAGAAATCAAAAATGAAATCGATGCACAGCTCTTGCAAAATGACATAGACAGTTTAAAATATGAGTCGTTTATAAGGATTAGGATGCGTATATCTATAGGTATAGGTAGCGGTTATACATATATATATAATCAAAGCTCTAGAGCACAGACAAAAGGTTTCATTGAGCCAAATAAATATTTGTTTTCCATGGTCCAAACAGGTATTTATTTGAATAAATAAATATTTACGTCCCTCAAGCAAGATTTATTTTGAGCTAAATAAATATTTGTTTGGTTCAAATAAATATTCGTTTAAACAATGGGAAAGAAATATTTATTTGGCTCAATTAAATCTTTTTTCTGTGAGGAATCTAATAAAAGATGATTCGCTCCAAGTCGCAAAATAAATAAATATTGGCCAAATAAAAATTATAGAGCAAACCTCACAACCGCACAACTCACGCGACATTTGGACCTTGCCTACGACTCGACCCAACTGTCTCACTCGTGTATAAAAATTCCTTTTCAAAATATGTAGTTAAAAATACTATTTAAAACTTTCTCTATGGCAAATTTTTGATTTCCCTAATATTTCAGTAATTATAAATCATCCTGTTTGTTACTAAATGCAAACTGATCGCTGAATTGGTAAAATGAACAATATGTAACACGTGTAATAAATGTTAAAAAGCGCAGTGCAATTTCATACCCGATCGGGCATAAATGCTATTTATTTTATGTATGTACATTCCTACGCAAAATAAACTACACCACTAGTTTTCTGTTTTCAAATAATCTGTTTGTTAAGCGGTTTTATGAAAGAACGAAACTGGATTCTTAAAAGAAGGATAATTGCGAAGATTATGGCGTTATTTTATTTTGTAGGCGATTGTACATTGTTGCGCTTTTGGAAAATTTTTACTTTATTGCAAATATAACATCACAACAATGCTCTACGCTCGACTTTACATTGTGATTTTATAATAATTGCGGTGTGGGCAAAAAATTTTTGGACAAAATGTTACCTTAAATACCTTTTATACCAGTTACCAGCTTTATTGGCCATATGGGAGACTTTTAACTCGGTGACCGTTTTGGAATCCAAGATCGTTCGACGGACTCGTTCTTTTTTATAAATCGCACAAAAAAAAGTTAGTTAAAAAGCCCTTTCAAAAAGAGTTTTTTGTACTTCAGTGAAAAATGAACTTCCTGAATTTCGATAGAACACACAGAGGGTGGAACCTAGGACGACGCCGTTTCGTCCTTATTAGGGACTCATCAGCTAGGTGTACCACATTGATAGATAATTTCGGTTGCGCTTTGTGCCAAAGATTACAGCTCAAGCGGAAGAAATCCTGTCAATGGCGCCCTCTGCATGAACAATCGAAACCAAGAAAATACCTACTGTGGTTAGCAGTAGGTTGAGGTACCATCGATCCTGCGAGGGACATATAATTATGCGATCATAAATCTCAAACAACCGAAAGGTGCCGTACTGCACGATTTCAAAATAAACAAACGGAATATGGCTGTGGCAATGTAAATTTAACTAAACGGATTTCTCCCGCCTGAGCCGTAATCTTTGACACATAAGCGCGACCGAAATTATCTGTCATTGTAACTGTTGGATGCTGGAGCCGAAGTCCATGCTGTAAACAGAAGAATCAGAATCTGTCTTTATGGTACACTTGATTTCAAAAAAAACTCAATACATGCATTTTTTCCTATGCCACAAAATTTAGCTTTCCATTAGTGTATACTATTATAAGGCACCACCAGCTTAGTATGCCTGACAGCTTAAAATTCAGTGTGACATCCTTAAAAATGCCACAGATATCAACATTTACAAAAGTTCAAATTATCACTCGAGTTATAGAAGACGGCTGGTCTATAATAAGAGCGGCAATCCATTTTGGAGTTGATAAAATGACGATAATGCGATGGAAAAAGCGCTGGATTGAAAATAATTCTACGGATAGGAAAGATGGATCAGGACGACCAAAAGTAAGTTCTGCAGTGCAAGACCATCTCAGACAAAATCCTTTTTCAACGTCGGTTGAAGCAGCTTATGTAACATTATTTCCCGGTCCTTTAGCAACAGTAAATAGAAGAGTAACGAAATCAGAAGTCTCTTGTCGAGTTGCTGCAAAGAAGCCTTTCTAACAGAAGAACAAAAACACTGTACAACGTTCTTCGTGATAATGACTTCTGGGAGAGGGTGGTTTTCACTGACGAAAAAATTTTTCAATCATCTTCAAGCAGCAGGAGAATTTTAGTTTATCGTCCACCAAATTCTAGATTTGAACGCGAATTAACCAAATTAAAAAAGCTGGACATTTTTCTGTAAACATGTGGGGCTGGTTTAGTGCTAGAGGTTTGGGTTTTTTTTGGAGAATCGAAGGAAGATTCAATAGTGAACGATATATTGAAATCCTTGAAAACGTTATGCTGCCATCTGTACAGGCTTTACATGAAAATAATGGCTTCGTTTATCAGCAGGACAACTGTCCAGTACACACGGCTAATGTTGTTCGCCAATGGTTTCAGAATAATAATATAGAAACACTTCCTTGGCCAGCCAACAGCCCTGACCTTAACCCAATGGAAAATATGTGAGATCGAATCGTTAAAATAATATAACAAAGGAATTGGAGACCACGAAATGCTGAAGAGTTAAGCGATGCTATTTATCGCGCATTGGATCAGCTCTCAGAAGACCATCAGTATTTTCAAAATTTAACCTTTTCAATGCCCAGACGTTTGCAGCTTGTAATAGAGAAAAATGGTGATCCTATTAAATAATAAATTATTCATTTTAGTTATTTCTTAAGTTAAAATAATTAGTATTAAGTTTACCATCGTTTTTGTCCTAATCCAAGTTTCCTATTCGTCGAATTGTTTTCAATCCAGCGCTGTTTCCATCGTATTATTGTTATTTTATCAACTCCAAAATGGGTTACCGCCCCCTTTATAGAACAGCCTTCGTCCGTTACTCGAGTGATAATTTTATATTGTTCAATAAAGACTTTACTAAAACATTATTTTTGCTGATGTTTTAGTGTTATGCAAAATTTAATAGAAAAATAAGGTTGCCTTTAATTTAAGTAAAAAAATATTTTCAGTTTTAGAGACCTTTTTTAAACAATATGACAAATTGTCGTACTTTTGAAGTTTTTAGGCATTTTAGCTAGTAGTTCGTATATATTATACACTTAGAAAGGTCAATTGTGTGACTGCATGTATGCGGTTTTTTTTTGAAATCAAGTGTACACCTAGCTGATGAATCTCGAATAAGTACGAAACGGCGTCGTCTTATGTTCCACCCTCTGTGTGAGCAATCGAAATTCAGGAAGTTAATTTTGCACTGAAGTACAAAAAAATATTGTTTTCTCGTTAGAATTGCAGTGCCACAGTACCAGTACCAAATCCACCAAGCGATACCTTTTGCATCCTGTATCCTTTAACAATCACCATCGTAAGAGTTATTACTGCCCATCTACCGATATACCTAAAGTAAATTGTGCGTTGTATGCACGTGGGCAATAATGGTCCTGAAATTAATCAGCTCACCCCAAACCGACCAGTAATTTGTAAAACTGGGGTAAACAGTTAGCGCTAAGTTACCTCATTTAGATGGAAAACCGCCGTTTAAATTCGAGCGATGCATTGATGCAATCTAGAACTAGGATCTATACAGACTCCCCATCTAGCCCAAGAGCGTTAGCTCTCAAAACAGAAGGGAAATTGTTCCCCATGAAGTTGGATTTTTGACAAATGCTAGTTTAACCCTATAGTAGTTTGTAAAAAGTTTCCCTCTGAGAGACGCTTGCTTCCTCCGCCATCTTAAATTAAGGATTACCGAAAGGGGTATTATTTTTCTCAAACAAATTTTAATTTTTCTCAAACAAAAAAAATGCAACAGGTATATGGATAATTATTTGAATGAAAATTATTTGTGTGTATACCTCAATATTTGATAAATTTTTTGTCTTCTAATCTTTCCATTTTTCACAGATTTTTTCTATTCATTTTCAAAAACAACCAACACATAAAAGAGCTTTTATGAAAATTTTAAATCATTTTTCTCTTAGTTCTTGGTCTTTTTCGATTGCTTACAGTTCATCATTTAAACGACTTCGATACAGGACGCATCGTGGGCATGAAAGGGGCTGGTTTTGGTTTACGGGAAATTGTAAGAAGATTGATGAGACTTATAGACCTCATGCGGGTTCTGGACGCCCTAGATGATTTACGGCATCTCAGACTTCTTGATCTCCGAAATCGAAGGAACAGTATACGCCAAGTAAGAGATGTTCTGGTTGCAGCAACAGGACCAAGGATGACAGTTAATCGAAGATAGCTTGGTATGGGGCTGAGGGCTTACCGTCCGCTTTTGGTGCTACCTTTGACCCCACAACTTAAGGCTCGCCGCTTGGAGTGGTGCAGAGCTCAGCAAAACTGGAATGATGAATGGAATACCATAAGCTTCAGCGACGAATCCAGGTTTTGTTTAGGCGGCCATGATGGACGCATGAGGATTAGGCGATTTCGAGGTGAGAGACAAAATGTAGACTCTACTCTTGAACGTGATACAGCAAGGCCGCAAAGTATCATGGTATGGGGTGTAGTTCTCATCAACGGCAATATGAGTGCTCGGCGATATATCGATGAAGTGCTGCAGCCAGTTTTACATCCTTACCTACAAACTATCCCAAATGCAATCTTTCAACAAGATAATGACGGACCGCATATTGCTCGTGAAACAATGGACTTCTTAGATGAACTTGGCATAGAGACTTTAGAATGACCAGCAAGATCGCCTGACTTGTCGCCTATCGAACACGTATGGGATATGATAGGGCGCAACCTTAGTCGATTACCACGTCCCCCTGGAAACTTAGATGAACTCTGGCATGCCGTAAGGAGGATTTGGATGAGTGTTCCTCAATATGATATAGACCATCTTATTTTGTCATTGCCCAATAGAACAAACGAGTGCATAAATAACCATGGAGGAATCTTCTTGGAAATGTAATCAATTACTAAGAGCATCCTAATATATTAATATATAAATAAATTACTTTAAAAATATTTGTCCTTTCTGGTGTTGCATTTTTTTTGGTCTCCAGTATATATTTATGATATAGCGGTGTTTTGAAGTCATTAATAAAATAGTCACTGGTTCCGTACTACGTTAAATGGTTCCTGGGTAATATTAAAAATACCGAAAAATTGACCAGGAGTACCCCTCTATACATTTGACAGTTTTTGACAGAGATGAAATAACTCTCTAAAATGCCTGCAATTTTTGACAAATTGAGTTTCTCAACTCTGGTAAAACAATAACTGTTAAAAATTGTATAAAGGGCCTCTAGGTACCCCTAGGAGAAAAATTTAACTTTTTCACCAAAGTCATCAAAGTCCTAAGAAAGTATGAAAATCGAAAGGCTACGTCATTTTTAATAAAATAAGACTAGAGGTTGGGACTAAAAGTCGACGGTACGCTAAATATGGCAGTTTAAAGTTGGCCGACACGCGATTTACAAAATTTACCTTGGGAGGGGCATTTCTCATATAAAAACAACCTCTACAGCGATTTAAAGGAAATTTTACACTCCACGAAAAAGTGCTTAAAATTTTTTTTCACAGAGTTAGTAGTAGTACAGGGCCGGCCCGTGGGCCTGGCAATTAGGCCTCCTCATGGGCCCCTTTTTGCCATACCCCGTTCCTTATTCCTATGCTCATACTTCCGCTGCAACTCTCTCTCCTGGCCTCCCTGTCTTGTTTACGAAGTTATTCGTACGAAGAAATTCCCGTTTCAGCTGCCTTGATCTGGCATATGCATCGCACTCTGCTATCAAGTGCTGCGCCGATTCCTCATCGAGCCCACAAGCGGGACACACGGGACCTCCTGCTACTCTGATTTGCGTCTGTTCAGCTGATTGTGTCAGCAGTTCAACGCCCTTTCGGGTTTTGCCTAAGAGCCATTTAGTTCTGGCTACACTCTGACTCTTGCCTCCAGGACGTCTTCAGTTCATTATTCGCTCATTTATTGAGCTTACTTTGTACCTCACTCTGGTCCAATGTCTTGGGTTTCGGCCCCTAGTCTGGCAAGTTCGTCCGCTTTCTCGTTCTCTGGTATTCCCTCATGACCTGTGACCCACACGAAATCAGTGTTACTCTCTTATCTTGAGCCAGTGTTTGCAGTGCTTCAGCGCACTCCTCCGCCAGACTACTGAATATTTTGGGTGCACTTAGAGCCTTGAGGGCTCCTGACATTCCTGACCTCCGGTAGGGTTGCTGCCATGATAATGGCATATACCTATGCTTGAAATACCGTAGCATGTTTCTCCAACTGGGTAACTTTTTTGAACTTCTAGGCTAT
The DNA here is from genome assembly GCA_963921995.1 of Oxystoma pomonae. NCBI lineage: Eukaryota > Metazoa > Arthropoda > Insecta > Coleoptera > Brentidae > Oxystoma > Oxystoma pomonae. The sequence continues at coordinate 84,968,306 of OY998169.1, read as the reverse complement.
CCACGTACACTCCTGCGCCTGTTGTCTTCCTGGCTGACAGTTTAGAGCCATCCGTGTAACAGACCGTCTCTGCTTAATTCCGTTCGGAATTCTTCTCTTTGCCACACATTCCGTTCTAGTATTGTGACCTTGTACTTTTTATCGAACGTCCATGGTTTAAGCGGTGTTTTCACTGGCAGTCTTAGGAAGGGCAACTCTTTCGTCGCCAGTCACTCGACTGCCAGATGGCTCACTCTTTCCTCCCTGTCCTTCCATAGTCCCTGGTCTCTTAATCGCAGGTGCGTCGCCATCGCCTCCTTCTTGATTCAAGTTGGCAGCTAGGGGAGACCCAAGATGGTTTCCAGGGCGTGGATGGGGGTAGTCCGCATTGCGCCGGTTATCCCTCTGCAGAGGAGCCCTTGTAGGGTCGTGAGCTTTTTGGATATGGTCGCCTTCTCTACAGCGGGCCACCAGACCACATTTTTTTTCACTTAATCAAAAATTTCTCTTTTCTCTTAAAAAAAACTAAAATATTTTCTTCGGAAAGTGCTATATTTCTGCAAGAACTTAGTTTAGCATAGTAGTAATTTGGAAAAAAACGATGGATTCTTGACCATTCACAAAGATTTTCTCAAAAAACCAAAAAAACCGCTTGCAAAAAAGTAAAATACACCTCGAAAAAATAGCTATATGCGAATTTTTAATGATGTTGTTTTATTTTACACGAGATTGACATACTGAACAGGAGAATGATTTATACAAAACTTGATCCAAGATTGCTGCAATTTCAGTTTAATTACCTTTAAGGGTGTACGCAATTGTTTTAAAATAGAATATTTCCTTGTCAAAATTTCACTGGGCAGACTGTAACTTATAATGCACTTTGTAATTGTCGTTTAGGTTTAAAATATGGGGTTTAGGGGGTTTTCGAACCCATCTTGAAACTGCAATTTCTGCAATGTCGGTAAAATTACTAATTCTTGGCAATAATTCGGAATCACTGGAGAACTAAAATTAATTTTGGAGCTTCGATTAGACATGTAAACACCCTTACATACATTACTTCCTCTGTATTTATACAGGGTGGGAACTTTGGATGAAATAACGCAGCTAGCGGGTTAGAATTTTGTTTTTTTCAAACAATTAATAAGCCTGTTTCAACTGAGGAACTAACAAATTTAAAATTTCTCAAAAATCCAAGATGGCCGACAGCTTAAAATTTTTACCCCCCTGAAAAAAATTTATGAGCGACAATGAACCAACTCTAAAGCTTTTACTACAAACGCTCATTATTTACGTGTATATTGACGCATCATTTAGACTTTTTCCATTTGCTAGAACCTTTGGCCTGATTACTTAATTAAGAAAAACAATATATTGTTTAAAGAGACAAAACAAGAGTTTCGTCCGTGTGTTCAAAATTTAGGATGCCGGATAATTTTTAAAAAAGAGTTAGGTTTTACACGCTTTATTTTTTCTTAAGTAAGAGACTAGACAAAATATACATTAGTATTTTCCAAATATACATTAGTATTTTCAAATCTCCATTTTTCTTCGTATATCGAGGTATCACTTAATTAAACCGGATAAGAAATAAAAAAGTAATGGGTATTTAGATTCTTAGTGATTTTCTTAATTAAATAATTAGGTCAAAGGATATATACAGGGTGGATTTTTTAAACGGAACGACGCTTCTAGCTGGTGAGAATTTGGTTGAATAAAAAAATCCAAAAACACGTCAACTGAGATTTTTAATTTCTTTGGATTTTGTCTATGTCATTTAGTTTACGAGGTATGGCAAAAAAATATATTTTTTTAAATAGGACACCCTCTATATTTTGCAATTTTTGAAATCTGCAAACAATTCTCTCTTCAGCAACAGTCGGATCTATCTTTTACGATAATCAAGACATTTTTATCTAAATCTGTATGGAAAACTTGGATATTCATTCAAATATCCCCCGTAAAACAGAGCATAGACAACAATTCCATGTAAGTTTAAATGCCTCTATCTCGGAAACCATAAGAGATAGAGTATTGTCAAAAAGATCATTTTTTTTTAGAATTCAAAAATGTCAAACTATACAGGGTGTCCTATTTAAAAAATAATATTTTTTTGCCATACCTCGTAAACATCCAAGATAGCACAATTAAAGAAAACTAAAAATCTCAGTTGATGTGTTTTTGGATTTTTTTATAAAACCAAACTCTAACCCGCTAGAAGCACCGTTCCGTTTAAAGAATCCACCCTGTATATAGCAAATGGAAAATGTATGTAATTTTGTGATTTTTTTTCATTGCGAAACCAAAACACTCGTAGTCAAAAACATTTACCTTTTTTATTTTCCGACAGTGTCGCACATAATTCTTTTTCAGGGGGGGGGGTGATGACACTTACATATTTTTTAAAACCATCCGCCATCTTGAATGTTTTTTTTGTGGCCAGTTGTAGTTTTTTTCTTTAATATCTGTGGAGAGAAACTAGGGCCTTACAAAGATTTTGTTTTGCGATTCAATTCGTTAAACGTTAATTGTTTCCACCCACCCAAGGCACGCTGTCTTGATTAATTTTCTCCTGATTAATTCACCAAAAACTCCACTGTTGCAAGCTTCTGCAACTATTGCAAAACTTCGCGCGAGGCAACTTCGAGAAGTTTACCTAACAACTTCTAAAACAGACGCGAGCCTACCGTCGATAAGGTTTGGCCTACTGATTAGATTATCTTATTATGTTATTATGGCAAAGGAGTTATGGCCGATTTTATACAGGAAGATTTGTCCTATCTCTCTCTTTTTTTTCCTTTATTAGTGGTCAGATCTATCTCTCTCTCTGACGGGGGTTGCAGATTGCAAGAGAAGTCGTTCGGGCGCTGCTACGTTTGCAGATATTTTATATACTTTTTATTTTGTAAGTAAATATACCGGAGAACAGAAAAAATGCAACACCAGAAAAGACAAATATTTTTAAAGTAATTTATTGATATATTAATACATTAGGATGCTCTTAGTAACTGATTACATTTCCAAAAAGATTCCTCCATAAAAATCATCAAAAAATTAATAATTAGGAGCTCTTCCATGGTTATTTATGCACTCGTTTGTTCTATTGGGCATTGATGGTCTATATCATATTGAGGAACACTCATCCAAATCCTCCTTATAGCATGCCAGAGTTCATCTAAGTTTCCATGGGGACGTGGTAATCGACTAAGATTGCGCCCTATCATATCCCATACGTGTTCGATAGGCGATAAGTCAGGCGATCTTGCTGGCCATTCCAAAGTCTCTATGCCAAGTTCATGTAAGAAGTCCATTGTTTCACGAGCAATGTGCGGTCTGGCATTATCTTGTTGAAAGATCGCATTTGGGATAGTTTGTAGGTAGGGATGTAAAACTGACTGCCGCACTTCATTGATATGCTGCTTCCTAAACTAAAAAAGTTTACATTTCGTCTCTCACCTCAAAATCGCCTAACTCTCATGCGTCCATCATGGTCGCCTATACAAAACCTGGATTCGTCGTTGAAGCTGATGGTATTCCATTCGTCATTCCAGTTTTGCCGAGCTCTGCACCACTCCAAGCGGCGAGCCTTATGTTGTGGTGTCAAAGGTAGCACCAAAAGCGGACGGTAAGCCCTCAGCCCCATATACCAAGCAATCTTCGATTAACCATCCTTGAAAACACTCGTCCTGTAGCTGCAACTAGAACATCTCTTACTTGGCGTATACTGTCCCGTCGATTTCTGAGAGCAAGAAGTCTGAGATGCCATAAATCACGACCTTGTAATAATCTAGGGCGTTCAGAACCCGCATCGCGACGTTTATAAGTCTCATCATTGGACCACCTTCGCCAAACTCTTAACACTGTTGATGGAATGGCATTAACCCTTCTTTTCCCGTAAATTTAAATGATGAAATGGTTGGCCACCGCGAACTCTTGGCATTATTTTATAAGTAAACTATAAGCAATCCAAAAAAAAACAAAAATTACGAGAAAAATGATTTAAAATTTTCAGAAAAGTTCTTTTATGTGTGTTGGCAACCATTGGAAATAAATAATTTGGTCAGTGTCATATTTTTGATTAATAAACGCAAAATAAAAATATAAAAACTAAAATTTTTATATATTATAGTTTATAATCTTTCAATAAATTTCATTATTTACATCCGGTTTAAAAATAGAATATTGCGGTATAAGAAACTGCAAGTACTCACGCCTCCGACTTTGTATTGTTCCATTCTCCAATGGAAAACGAAACACAAGAAAAATGGAAAGAGATCATGCATTTCGAAACTGGAAAATTAATAAAAATAGTCGAATCTGTAAGGTCAGTAAGATTAATTATATTTAAATAATTTCATACATTATTATTATTTTAAGAAAATGACGAACAAAAAGATAAATCAATTAAATTTTTATATTTTACTTACTTCTAACATTTTTCATATCTGCGTATCTACCTCATATTTTTTGTGAAAGTTTGACATATTTTAGTAACCAAAAAAATCATATTTAATCAAAAACTGTCTGGGAAAATTATAAAAACAGACAACAAAACATCAGTCCGTTTCATAAAATCGGTTTCACATGCAATAATTTCCCCAGACGGTTTTTGAATGATAATGACTTTCTTGGTTAGTAAAATATGTCAAACCTTCACAAAAACATGAGGATACACAAATATTAAAAATGTTAAATAGTAGGTAAAATATAATAAATAAATATACAGGGCCTCTATTGCCTCTAACTATACCTACATAAAAGTCTTTTACATGGTCAAAGTATCATCTTAAAAATATTAGCCTTCCTAAAACTCTTGCACTTTTTTCCGCGAGCTCTCCGACTTGTTAAAAACCTTAATCTTCGGGGTTCATGTCAATCAAAAAAATAACTTTACTTCCAGCCATCAGATCCAGCTGACTTTGAAGAAGTTTTATTATTAATTTTTAAATTATGCCAAATAACTGACGCGCCAAAGTTTTCAAAGCTGGGTACGTATTGGTTTTTTTCCCCGTTAGGGGTTCTATATAGAGAAAGTTTTTGGTTTAAGTTAAATTAGATCCCGTACTAGACCGTATTTAATAATGCATATTTTATTTATCTATTTTCGGACAAATTGTCCATTTTTTTACAAAATCCGGAAATCACTGGAAATTTTTGACTGTATTGCACGAGTAAATTAATTTAGCCGTGAAAATTGTTTTGTTTTTAAATTATATATATGGCAAAATAAGCACGGCCGTTATCGAGGGCTGTATACACAAATAAAGCCAGACCTATTACGGCCGACGTAAAATCTGATTTCCTCATTATTATCACCATTTTGCGTCAAAAAAAAAACTGCACTCACTGCCCTTGACAATGACGACATAAATTCAAGTTCATTTACTTTAGCCATTTGGCAACACTTTTGTAAACATTTTCCGAAATAATATGAGGATTTATTTATTAGAATGCACATTTTTATATGTGTCTTGTGGTGTTTGGGAAGTATTTATGATGAACATTTAGTAATATCAGTAAAATATCAAACGAGTTAAATTAAAATTAAAACCCCCGACAACCTCCAACCTAAACTTTATTATCTCTGGAGCTGCTTAACCTATTTCTATCGAACATAGCTAAGAATACTCCCTGAAGGGTAGGCTCCAAACAGAAAAAACCCTCATCGAAATCGGTTGACTGATTCGAGAGCTACATAAGCACAGGCGCACACACAGACATAGAGGTCATAATTATAGCACCCCTTTTTTTCTCGCATTCGCTTCGAGTGTTAAAAAACGCCTTTGGCGACCAACGAATAATACTATTTTACGACTATTTCAACACGATTTTAAAGGCTCATTTAAAGTCCTAGGATAATAATAAAGCTTAGACGTAAACCACAAGATGGCGTGACAAGCGATAAAACTTTATTTTATAAGAGCGCTAATTGACGCAAAAATGTGAATGATTTTTCTATATATTTAAGACAATAAATATTTATTAAACGTAAACAAATCCAATATAATTTTAGTACCTAACCAAAAATAAGTCCTGTTATGTTTTTAAAAAGATATATGAAAATTGCCTTAGTAACCTTATTTGTTTGGACGTTTTAGATAGAACGTCATTGAAACTTTAGGTTGTTGACTTAAAAGTCGCAGTCGCTATAGTACACTAACTCGCATGTTATGGTTATTACACGCTACTCAGCTCAACTAAAATACTCGCCTGCGGCTCGCGTCTCAAACTTCATCTTGACGTTTAATGACGATCATAACATGCTTGTTACGTAAACTACTATATTAAGATACACGCTTAAAAAAGCTTATCATTACACTTACCCGTATCAAGCCACAACGTCTTGCGCCAAGAATAGAGTGAGTATTCCTTAATTTATTATTACTATGAGACTAAAATCTTAAGGTCATAGTAAATTAAACTAAATTTACGAACTACCGGCTTTACTTTATATTTATGTAATTCTCGTTCTAAGAATAAACTAAAGCTCATACCAGTTATTAGTTTAGGGTAGGTTTAAAACGCCTTGTTAATTAAAGCAAATAATTATTGGGGTTACCTTATACTTTAAGAAAATATCTTTACAGCAAAACCGCTTATTCTTCAATTTAGACTTTCTTTTTCGGCATTAATATATAATGGAGGTTTAAACTAAATTTAAAGAACACATCTACCCTAAAATAAAATCTAAATTACACTAGGATGGCCGAACCATAAAGTAATATACCCACGGAACAGAGGCGCAAAGCCGGCCGAAATGCGATCCACTTCGGTCCGCTTTGCACCTCTGTTATGCAGGTATATTACTCTATGGCCGAACCACTAATATAGCTACGATCCTTTTATACGGTAGAAGTGTAGTCCATCCTAAAAACATCAGCCTTTACAAAACTCAGTCAATTTTTTCTCGCGAGCTCTTGGACTCAAACGGCAACGCTGTGCAGTTTAATAGAAGCGACTAAAACCCACTTTGCGTTGCACGATTTCATTGGCCGACTCAAGGTTACATGTTTGTGAGGTTAGGGCTTTTGTGTTTAAATCTTCAGCAGAATTTATTTGGTTAGATTGCATAAAGGATTAGGCTCTGGGTTGGGCCGAGTTGGTTCGTTGGGTAGGGTTGGTTTTGATTTGTATTTTTTTAATTTGTAGGGGGGAGAACGTTAATAAAATCGAAATATATCTATAACCTCACATTCATGTAACCTTGAGTCGACCAATGAAAACGTGGAACGAAAAGTGGGTTTTAGTCTCTCGTAGTTTAATGACGTGAGTTTTTGAATTCGCAGGGAGTTTGCCAAATCCGTATAAAATAGCTTTAGGGCTTTTATACTTTCCCGGATTAAACTCATTAGTTTTGGATTTTACATTCCAGTTTTAGCAAAGAAAATGCTAATTTTGCTTACATAAGGGAAAAGGACGGTGTGTTCCATGATAATCCAAACTCCGATGGAATTTGAAATCTGTTATCTCGAGAATTATGCAAGCGCACGCAGATATTTTTTGTATACCTTCATCAAAAACACAACTTTAGTAACTGTCTGCAAATAACGAAACCATAGCAAAATTTTATTTTGATCACGGATTTTTTAAAAAATCCCATCCTTTTTTTATAAATTAAAAATTAAACCACTCCAAACCAAAAATCATTTTGAAACTTGTACGACAAAATAACAAACCTCAGAAATTAACATGGCCGCCAATGTAAGGTTACCATAGAAACCAATGTTGTGTCATCCACGGCCGCCTTAAGTTACAGTAAATTTTTTTTTTTATAAAAAACTACCCAGCTGCTAGTTCTAAATCAGGTTTATTATACAGAATAATGAAACATTTTGCAGTCGCATGCCTCCAATGGAGTTCGTTACTGTGACTATTCTGTATACTAAACTTGATTTAGAACTAGTAGTCCGGTAGTTTTTTTTATTAAATATATTTTGTTTCGTGTGTCACATAATATAAAGCCTTAACCCCATGTAAGATGGATCGGGGGGTAACTGTCAATAAAGCAAAAAAATCGCTTTAAATTTGAAGAAGTTGGAACTTTACGATGACAAAGAAAGAACTACAAAGAACTAAATTTTTCTTCTATTCGAATGATAAACATAATGCTTTCATTTAAAGAAGCTGAGAACGGGTGTGCTTGCCAAGCCTTTGAAAATGTCCCTAGGTTATACAAAATTCAAAATTCAAAATGTTTATTAATTACTTTGGCCTATAAAAATAGGATGTAACATGTCAATAAGTAGGTATATAAAAATAAATAAATAATAGTAATACAAACTAGTTGGTTCTAGCAACTGCTAGAACAGGTTAAGTAAGATAATTTACATAAATATTAACATTAGTATATAAATAGGTAAAGTACAAACATACATCAATTAGGTACATATAATCTGACAAACTAACATTTAATTTTTTACATTTTTTTAAAAAATGATTTGACTTCGTTCAAATTATAAAATGCCCCTTCACAAAGTAATTTTTTTAAGGATTTTTTAAACCTATTTAATGATAATTCTTGAAAAACCTTGGGTAGCAAATTATACAAAGAAACACCAGCGTAAGTTGGGCTTTTTTTGAAAAACTCATGCTTATGTAAAGGTAAGCAAAATTTATCGGCGTATCTGGTACGATAGCAATGATTAAAGTTATTTTTTATAAAAATATCTTTAGTTTTATGCACATGCGTAAGTAATTTAAAAGCATATAGCGAAACAACGGTAAGAATATTGTTCTTCTTAAAAGTTTCACGGCATGAATCTAAAGACCTCAAATCAAAAATTATTCTCAGAGCCCGCTTCTGTGAGATCAGAACTCTATCCAAATCTGAGGACTGACCCCATAAGATAATGCCATAGCCAATAATGGAATGAATGTTGGCAAAGTAGGACGTTAATAGAGCCGATCTTCCCAAAGAGTTTTTGAGACATGTGATAGCATATATGCCTCTGTTAATTCTTGAGCAAAGTTGATCAATGTGCTGACTGAAGTCTAGATGAGTATCAAAGGTTACTCCTAATAATTTAGCGGTATCAGAGAATTGTACAGGGACGCCTTGAAAATGCGTATTTATTTTTAGGGACTTACTTTTTTTAGTTTTAAATTCCAAGCAAATTGTTTTGTTATAATTAATAATGAGATTATTACTGGAACACCACTTAGAGAATTCGTTGAAAATTGTTGTTAGTTTATGTAGTATTTCATTTCTGTTTTGTCCGTAAATCAATATAGTTGTATCGTCAGCGTACATTAGAATTATTCCATTTTTAATATGTTCAGGAAGATCATTTACAAAAATCAAGAATATAAGTGGCCCAAGAATACTGCCTTGTGGTGTTCCTATGTCAGATTCATAAATGTCAGAAAATGTGTTGTTTATTTTTATTTTAAATTTTTTGCCCTTAAGGCATGAAGTTAGCCATTTATTAACAGAACCTCTTATACCTATTTGATCCATCTTACATGATACGAAATCCGGACTAATTGTATCAAATGCTCGAGTTAAATCAAACAAAACCGCTACCACATGTTCACCCATATCCATGTGACTATATATATTTTGAATAAAATCAACTGTGGCCGTTTCAGTTGAGTGGTTTGGCCTAAACCCATGTTGGAATCTGCTTAAAACATTGTGTTTATTTAGGAAAGATAAAACTTGGTTATACATTAGTTTTTCAAATATTTTGCTTAAGCAGCTTGTTATTGAAATGGGGCGGTAATTTTCTAGTCCTTGCTTATTACCTTTTTTAAAGATGGGTGTAATGTTTGCCATTTTAAGTTGCTCTGGAAACTTGCCTTGAGTTACAGAAATGTTCATTAGGTCTGCCAATAATTTAAAAAAGGTTTCAGTAGAGTTCTTAAGCAGATGTATTGGTACATCGTCAAACCCGGTTGACTTCTTATTTGGAAGAGCTCTGACCACACTAGAAACGTCATCTGCAGTAACGGGTTGGAAGAACAATGTTGCGTTATTTTTTTCCCCGAGAGTACATATTTGCGATAATTGAGGACCCAAACGCTTTTGTAATGTTTCCTGAATAACATTTGTTAAATAAGTGCCAAAAGCGTTTGCTATATCCTCATCTCTATCTAAAACAATGTTATCTTGTAAGATTGATTTGATTTGAGGTTTAGTCTGACTCTTACTACTTAAAGTTTTAATTATATCCCAAGTTTTTTTTGCTTTGTTATTTGCGTTTTGTATTTGATGGCTAAAGTACTGGTCTTTTACTGATTTAATTTGTTTATTTATACCTTTTTTCATCTCTCTGTACCGCTCTTTCACAGTGCAGTCCCCTGTTGTTTTCTTCAGACAATTTAAGTTTTTCAGCTGCTCCAATTTGTTTTTAAGTTCTTCACTAAATTGAATTTTGTAGTTTTTTTTTAAATTATTAGTTACAAGTTTTAAGGGAAAACACTTGTCAAAGAGATGCACAAATCTGTCAAAAAAGAAGGAAAAACTGACATCCAAATCATCACTAAAGCTAAAATTTACCTCCCTAAAACAATAATCAAAACAACCATTAAATTCGCAAATCCTCTGCTTCGTGAAAAAGCGACGATGTTCAGAAGATTTCCTGTCATTAAGGTTTTTGTTTGATTTGCCACCAATAAAAGAAATCAACTGACAATGATGGTCCGAGATACCAGGGTCAAAATTAGCACATAAAAAATTGTTTAAGTTGTTTGTTATTACATAATCCAAACTTGAGACAGAAGTCCTATGATTAATATCTGTAAAAATTCGAGTGGGTTCATTTACCAAAGAAACTAACTCAAATGAATGCAAAATATCTGATAAGATTTTAAAATATTTGTCGTTTTGGTTTTTATCAATATTAAGATCTCCGCATATCAAAACCTGTTCAAATTTGGATGAAATTTTGTTAAGCAGATCCAGAAGTATGTCTAAAAACTCGTCCTTACTACCTGAAGTTGGTCTATATACTAAAATAATACAATATGAGTCATACTGAAAACCACAACATTCAATGGTTAATTCTTTTGTAAAATTATTTACAAAAGCAATTGGCTTACACTTGGAAAGAAACTTTGAATTTACAAAAGCCACTACGCCACCCCTTATATGACGATTTCTACCGTAGCCACATAGTCGAGAATACCCAGAAATATTTAGGTATTCTAATTCTTCGCTGTTGTACCAGTGCTCTGCAAGGCATAAAAACGTAGGGTTATAATCCATGCTCAATAGTTCGATAAGATTAACTTTTCCTGAAAGTCCTTGAACGTTGTAGTGTAAGATAGACCAGGTAAAATTAACGGTTTGCAAAGTTAAGATTGGAACTACTCTAGAATTATCTGTGAGAGGCGAGGATACAGAAAATTTTGAGAACTGGCAACGCTGCAGGGTACTTGAGTTTGTGTATTTGCCAGATCAATCTGTAACTCAGCGGTGTTTGAAGACAGTGTATCTTGTTGCGATCGACTGGACTTATTTGTATCGACATTAATAATATTATTTGTGGTCTTGGAACTCAGTTGTTTCTCGTATTTGCTTATGTCTGAAAAGCTATTAATATTATCGACAAGATCAATAAATGTTAGATTTTTGTCCAAGTTCTTGTTACGCAGTATTTCTTGGCATACGTAATTAGACAAAGCATAATCCTTTTTCTTTAATCCCTTATTGGTATTAACGTCAACGAACGAAACATTTAATTTAGCTTTTTGGTTAACTTTTTGAATAAAGCTTTTGAATTTTTCATTAAAATAATAAATTTGTTGTTTGTTTGGCTGATTATGATATTTCACAGGAATTGTTAGGAAAATTATATTAGTGTGCAGGCAGCTTTTGATTTTATCCGTGAACGGTTTCACCTTTGGATATTTTTTATTTGAAATATCATTAGCACCAGCAAATATTACAACATAGTCTTGCGAGGAGAAATCCTTAACGAGCTGCTCCATATTTTCCATAACTGAGTCAAGCTGTGCTTCTGGTTTGATTATCGTTTGAATTTTAAAGTCTTTAAGGTGCTCGTTTTTGAAAAGATAACGATGTATATGTCTTCCATTTTGATCGCAGAGAAACAAAAGTTTTTTTGTGTAATTGCCATTTTTAGTTTGCGGCCAGCTTGTCGATTTAGACGTTTTTTTAGGCTGTATGGTGCTGTTAGTAAATGGTATATTTATTGCCTCTGTTTGTGAATCGGCGTGATTTAGAATAGTTTGACATGTTTGTGTTTCAGCAGTGCATGCAATATTTTCTGTTTGAGAACCCGTGTTTTCGTATCTTCTTTGCACAGTTTGCGTTTCAATTGTACTTAAATTTTTCTCTGTTTGAGTTTTTGTATGTTTAGTAAAGATTCTAGTTTGTGTTTCCTTTGTTAATTTGGGTTTTTGTAATAATTTTATTATGTTTTCTAATTCGCAGATTTGCAATTTTTGCTCCTGTAATAACTCTTCTTGTTCTTTTATCACTTTATTTAGCTCCTCTTCGGCTCTAATAGCCTCCTGCAAAGTAGTATCTTTGTCATTAATAACACGTTCCAATTGTTTGTCTTTGCATTCGCTCTCAAAGCTTAGCTCTTCGATGGTTTTCTCCAGTAGGTTTTTTTCCCATTCCTGACATTTTGATTTTGACTCCTTGCAGTCAGAACAAATGACAATATGATTTTTTACCATTTTGTAGTTGCCCTTTTGTTTCATAACACATCGCTTATGAAATAATTTTAGGCACTCCTGACATACAAAGCAGGATGGGAATAGTTGTGAATCACAACAGTTAAATTTATTCATTTTAATAAATTGTACAAAAATGCATAGACTTACGGCTTCTCAGTATGTATTGTTCCACGACACTCCGAAACACCTTATCACTTGAACGTTTTTTATAATGTTTATTAAGAGTATTTACAATAATAATTGACTGGTAATTTGCAAATTTCACACAATAAATCAGTGTTTTGTCCAAAGAGACTACCAGCAATCGATAGCAAATTGTATTACGAGTTGAATCATACTAAATTTGTTAATTAAGCAACTTATTGTTGCACTAAAAACTTAAAAATTTAAGGAGCACAATTCGTACGTGTATTCACGTGTATTCGGGCAAAAGTGTGAATATAGAGTAATAAAAGTGTTTCTTAGGTGAATCGTCGATGTGACCGATATACGATACCTAAAGTTAAAATTTTTAATTTGCGCCCATCGCTTTTATTATGGTATAACAAAGATAAAAAATTATTTTCTATTTTTGAGTGCATTTAACAAAAGCTTGTTCTTTAAAAAAAAAATTTTAATAAAAATTTATTATTTTCACAACTCGCGGCTAAACGGCGGTTTTTTTACTCGCGTTTTTAAACCACTCGCTGCGCTCGTCATTTAAACCAACGCTTGTAAAAAAACACTATTTTAGCCGCTAGTTGTAAACGCTACCATTTTTGCGCACGGGCGAAAAAAAATGCGCAAAATGAAAAATTTTTTGGAAAACTAATTGTTCTTACCTGGAAATCTTTACAAAAAAAACAAAATTTTATACACAAATCTGTCCGGGAGTGATCTGAGGGCGATTCCAATATACTTATAAACTTAAAATGCACGCCCCAGTACATTAAAATTGTCAGATATAAGGGGGGTACCTCGAAAAAAATACGAGGAGGCTAAAATTTTAATATGTTGTTGCCATGGGGAAGGTCTAAAGGTAAGATCCCCAAATTCCCCCATTCCTTGGGAAAATTGCCGAAAGTATCTGACAGACTGAGATTAAGTCGAATAAATATGATAAAACTGGTTTTTCGTAACTTCAACGCCCTCTATCTTTTTAAAAACTAACTACAGCGAGTTGAACCTGGAACAAAAAATATTACAAATTTTATGCCAAAGATTTTTGTTTCTACACTTTTTTGCCTCCGACCAACATAAATGAAAAAAATCGTTTCCAAATATTTTTCAAAATGGCGGAGGAGTGGGGGAAACACAAACTTTTTACTGTACTACCATGGGTTGGTTATTATTTTGTTTTTTGTTGTCCAAATTTCGACCCCTTCCCCCCTGCAACACTATAACATTTTTGCAACCCCTTCCCTCTCGCTTTTAGAACTTAATAATACTTCTGCCTACCCCTGCAACCTCTCTTCTCGCATTTATATAAGCGATGGATGGCCCATTACCAAAAAGGACTATCGCGATTCGACTAAGGTCATACCTCATTTGTACCTCTTTTACTACAAATAATATTATATAATCCACAACACGCGACTTCATGCATGCCCAGAAAGCGGTTCTCAAAGAATTTTACCGACTTTCAGTCACTGTAGGTTAGAGGCTGTTTACTTAATTATAAGTAATATACATATTTTTATAGGATCTTTTCGAGATCTGCAACTTTGTTATTTAAAGGTTTTTAAAAAAAATCGAGCTTTGCTAGCCAAAATACGTTAAAACTGATTTTTTGTAACTTTCGCGCCCTGTATCTGTTTGGAAACTAACTACAGAAAGTTGAGCTCTGGGACAAAAATGTTACAAAATTTTTGCCGAATATTTTTGTTCTCAGACTTTCTCGCCTCCGACAAATAGAAATGGAGAAAAGTCGGTTACAAAGATTTTTCAAAATGGCGGATGGTTCCCGAGGAGTGTGGGGAAACAAAAACTTGGGAGGTTTACTTTCAGACTCCCCAAAAGAACATACCAAAAACTCAGCCTCCCTGCATTTTTTTCGACCTCAGTGGGTCTATTCTTCCTATGCATCCCATTGATCCAAATCCTCGGTTTAAATCGGTTTCTCTCACTTTTGCCCGATATTGATCGAAAGTAATTCTCTTAGTCAAGACCAATAGAGTTACTTTCGATCAATATCGGGCAAAAGTGAGGAAAACCGATTTAAACCGAAGATTTGGACCAATAAATTTTCTCTCGATTCAAGAATAGACCAACAGATGACAATTTTACTGTACTATATAGTGTACTGTGATTTTACTTTTTATCTTCTACAGGGTTCCTAAGATTTTCCTTAGGGATAGGATTTCAATAAATCAAACAGAAATGGCATAGAAAGTTCTGCGCGCACAAAAGAAACAGGTATATTGAGCAATGGTGCCAGTTTGTTATTATCTCCGGACTGCTTTCATGAGAAAAAATTGTCGCCACTCTTTCATTGTGAGCATAAATGATAGTTGCAATAATAACCGTTGACAAGATGTCTGCAAATTCCGCTAGATGGCGGCCACATTTTTTATATACTGAGCGATAAACTCGTGAGGTTGTTAACATTAGAAATAAATATCTTCGCTTTTAATTAAATTTCTTTCCATTCTGTTCTACTAGTGGCATCTATCCGAAAACGGCCAAACCATGCAGCTAGCAGTAGCAGCCAAAGAAATCAATAAACGGCGCTGTTTTTCCTGCACAGCTTTTTGCTTGCGATATTATTGATTTTAAATAAAGCTGGCCCTACACTACATTTGATATTTTCGAGGTGTTTTATGACGTGATCTCGAAACATGTAGCGAACCAATTCTTCAAAACTAGCGGGAGGGTAAAAGCAAAAAATAAGGGGCTGCCAATATTTGTAACACCTAAAAAGGGGTGGAAAGATTTATTTTGCTCTGTTTCTTTACAAAAAACGTTTTTTTTACGAAAAACTTGAGCTCTGCCACTTTCTTAATTTTTTTCTTCAACTTTCTCGAAATTTCCGTCATACCGTAGAAAAAAATTATTTCCCCCATGGTCATACTCTACTTTTATTCGAAAAAATTTAGAAACAGAGACGGGATCAGTTTTCCTAAAACGGGGGATCTTGGTTTCGAGTGAGAAGATAAATAAAATAAAAATTTTTCAATTAAATTAGCCGAACGCAAAAATGTTAGAAAAACAAAGCACGAAATAAAAATGGCGCCGCTTACAACTTTTTTCAAAAATTACGTAATTTCGGGAACGCAAAGAAATAGGTCTAAAGAGTATAATTTTTAAGAAAAAAATATCAATTTTCTCGCCCTCCTCCACTGGGACTACAGGGGCCGTGCACAAATTACGTAATGGTCATAGGGGGGAGGGGGGTTACAAAACGTTACGTAGGGGGGAGGGGGGTTTTCGACAGCGTTTGCATTTGTGTGAAATTAAGAAAATTTGGAATGAAAATAAGTGAAGTTTTTTTTTTGGTGGTGGTCTTGAAAATCGTTACGTAATATTAGGGGAGTGGCGTGCCAAACCGTTACAAAAGATTACATAGGGAGGGGGTCAAAAATTGGTAAAATCACCGTTACGTAATTTGTGCACGGCCTCACATCTGACTGTTCCTCCTTTTTGATTTCGAATCAAAGTGCAAAACCCGGGTTGGACGTTCAAAGGCGTCAACCCGTCCTATTTGCTTGATAAAGTTTCTGCGGAAATATCTCAGTCGATTTCTCCAGTCGTGTATGAACGCTTTAGGTTAGGCATTTGCATGTATCTCAGTCCCCAGCCTGTAAACAGTGCGTAAGGAAATGGTTACAAAATGAAAAGCCGAAAAATATTTTGTTTACGATATCTTTCATCAGTTTGATATTAAAGTCGAGCAAAAACAATTTTTATTCCAGTCCTAAAGGTATGAAAATGGAAAACATTAGAAAACAACAACCTAGAATGGATTTACTACGTGTAAGATGTAGTGACAACATCGCCCCATGCCCATCCTTTTCTGCCTAATGTGCTTTTCCGTTTGTCTGCGTCTTATACACGGCTGCTTGGCCCCCTAAGGATTTGCTTAGGAACCCTGTATGTGTATGGCAGGCATTTATACAAAATAACAAATACCTGTAAAATTTTGGCCTTGGCACTTTCACCTGTACTGTTCTGTAAGAACAGCATTTTCGTAGAAATGCAAACGCTCTTATTTCGAAAACGATAAAAAATAGACCAGCTTTTCTCCTCGTTAAATAACAATATGTTCGTTGTTAAATCCCGATTTGATAATAATATGTTATCCCAATGATAACAGAGCTTGTATTTTAGTTAAGCCATTTTAATAAACCTAACCCGACTCAAAATCACATCATGTTTAACTGAGCGGCTATACTGTGCCAAAAGCCGCCATTTTAACGCTGAAACGGTTATTTGTCTAAACCCTCGATAATATTATACAGGCTGTCTCGATATCTTCGCGGAAACATGAGGCCACAATTTGATTCAAGGAAATAGTTTTCTAGTGTTTTCGAACTACAGGGAATCTTGCCGCACAATGGAACCAAACAAATGGCGGCCGACCAAAAATACTAATTGCCGCTCACGGCTTATTTACAAGAAAACTGGTCCGTTAACTGAGTTGACCTACGACCAACGAATATTACTAATTTAACTACCATCGCAACACGATTTTAATGGCTCATTTACGACCCTAGGATAATAATAAAGCTTAGACGCAAACCACAAGATGGCGTGACAAACGATGAAAATGTGAATTATTTTTCTATATTATTAAGAAAATAAATATTTATTAAACGTAAATAAATCGAGTATCATTATGGTACCTAACCAAAAATAACTCCCGTTAAATTGACAAGTTACGCTTTTTTAAGAAGAAAAACCTTGTTTTTATAAAGATACATGCAAAGTCCCTTTTTTCCGTTTTAGATAGAACGTCATTGAAACTTCAGGTCATGAAGGTTGTTGCCTTAAGAGTGTTCGCGTTTGAATTTTGACTAATTTCTGATATTTATAAAGTATAGTACACTAACTCGCATGTTATGGTCATTACACGCTCAGATAAACTTCATCTTCCGGTTTAATGACCATCATAACATGCTTGTTATGTAAGCTACTATTATTCTCTATAGTTGGTCCTATTTCGAAGTGCCCAATTCTGCTTTTTCACAACAATCTTCAAGCTTCAAACAATTTTTCTTTTGCATAGGAGATATTTTCTTTTAGAATGTTTACCTATACTGTTAATTCTAACACACTATTCTAAAAGAAATACTACTGATAAAGAAGTATTTTGGATATTTTTATATATTAGGTACAAAATTATGATTGTTTTCCACAAACCAAAACTACACTTTTTTGAACTCGACGCGCGTTTCGCTAACAACGTTAGCATCATCAGGAGACGATAAACAATGAACTAAATTAATCTACGCCCTATCTTATATACAATCCTTTAGTGGGCGGAGATAAGACTAATAATTTTTGATTGATCACGATTTTTAATCCTATCTCCCCTCAACCAAAGAATAAAGTGTACTAAACGGGATGGGTCCTCTATCTTTATTTAAACTATTTCTGGATTTAATGATTTCCATACTTTCATATGCATTCAAAAGTCTTTTGTTTGGTACACTTTTTAGAAGTTTTAGGTTATCTAATGTGAATCTATGATTGTTTTCAAAAGCATGTTCGGCCACACTTGACTATTCTGTTCTTCCGTATTTTAAGTGTGCTAAGTGTTCTTTAAAACGTGTTTCAATAGAGCGTCTCGTTTGGCCAACATATTTTTTGTCACAATCCATGCAACTAATTTCGTAAATTCTACTTTTTTCTAGAACTGTAGTTTTATCCTTGGGATTTCCTAGTAAGCTTCTTATTGTGTTACCGGATTGATATACTAATTTAAGACCGGTGTTATTAAATACTTTGTGTAATCCTTTCGTATAATTAGGATTATAAGGAATTGATACAAATTTTGAGTCGCAGGTATCTTTTTGTCTGAAAAAGGTAGAATTCCGAAAGGTCTTTTGAAAAGAATGTCTATTTATCAGCTTATTTATTAAGCCTTCGTCGTAACCGTTTTCGCCAGCTATATTCCTAATCCTATTCTTTTCTGCTTCAAATCTCTCTTTGTTTAAGGGGAAATTTACTAATCTATATGTTAAAAAGTGCAAACTTGCAAGCTTATGTTGTAAGCAATGAAAAGAGTCATTTGGAATATACCTGTTGGTGGCCGTGCCTTTTCTGTATAGGTCAAAGTCCAATTTATTTTTATTTCTTATAACTAAAGTGTCTAGAAATGGCAGTGTACCGTTGTTCTCTGTTTCATAAGTAAATTTAATAGTGGGAAATTTGTTATTTATTTTTTCCATAAAATTTTCAACACTAGTTACTTTAGTGTTGAATACTGCAAACACATCGTCTACATACCTGAACCATACTCTGGGGAAATACTCAAATTCTTTAATTATATCTGATTCAAATTTGCTCATAAATAGGTTTGCGATAAAAGGTGAAAACAATCATAGATTCACATTAGATATTTATTGTATATAAGATAGGGGCGTAGATTAATTTAGTTCATTGTTTATCGTCTCCTGATGATGCTAACGTTGTTAGCGAAACGCGCGTCGAGTGCAAAAAAGTGTAGTTTTGGTTTGTGGAAAACAATCATAATTTTGTTTTAGTGCAACCAAAGGTTCCAAATTTCCAACATATTAGGTACAACAATTTTTTATTTTCCTGTGGGACGTAACACCTATTTTCATAAATTCCATCCCGAAATAATCCAAAATAAACATTTGGTTATTTACAAACGCTAAAATGGGCACCATCCAAATATGGCATTATTATACCCCGATAATCATACTGCAGGCTGTAACAATTTGTATTTAAAAAAGTAAGGAAACTGGCAAAAAATATACCAATCCTTTTTACACAATTTTGGGACACTCTATATTTTCAAATTGTTACGGTTAACTAGTACAATTAGCACACTGATAAAATCCACACAACTATATCCATCCCCGGGATTTCCATGATTCCGAAATGGAAACAATAGAGAAACTTATCGGCTTAAATTAATAATTCAGTTTTAGTTTAGAAACGCATAATGTAGCATAGTCAATTTTTGTTTATTAATAGTTTGCAAAAGCAAAAACTTAATTTTTGGTAAAAAAAAAACTTATCCTCGACGTATTTAAATCAATTCAACTGTAAATTAGAAATTAATCGTTAAAAACTGAATTTTTCTTTAAAAGAAATTAAAAACACAAAAATGTGTTTTCAAAGTTTCATAATTTTCCAGGTTTTCAAGCTGTGGACAAACTGTTATAATATTAATATGTCAATTTTCGCCTGCGGCATAATCTTGGGTCAAAACAATTTAAATTTTACTGCTGTGTCGTGCCAACGCCAGGCTCACCAACCATAGGGGATTAGTAGATGTATGTACTGGATTTTTTAATTTAGTCATGTTTATCTATGTCCATCTTTGAGTCCAGTGTAGATATTCTTGTTTTAGATTTGTTTCTACTGGTCTTTAGTCAGTCATTTGTGGGAGAAATCAATGACATCAACCAATGGGAACCGCGCATTTCAGGGAAATAAGTGTTTTCTCCCCGATTTCAAGAATAGAGGCCCTGAAAGATAAAGTTACATTTCTAGATGTTCTTTTATTTTCTGTGTCACTCTGATGGCGCGCTCCGCTCTCGATGGATTCCGATCGTTTAGTATCGGCTGGCGGCCCCGCAGAACTATTCGAGTAAAGAGAGCCATGTAATGACGGCGATTCAAGTGGGCTATTTTTTGGGGGGACATTTTGGGGGCAATCCTATTTTTTGTGCGATCTCCTGTTCTTGATACCAAATTTGTTCGCATATCTAGTTTTCGAAATATTTGCATTCAAAAATCTTAAAATTTTAATTTTTGAACGCGATTTTTTAGGACAATTGACAAATAGTACCACCCATCCAACACCGTTACGTAAATATTACGTAAAAGTTACAACACATGATTACTTTGTTACATAAATTCTAGGTAAGCTGGAAGTCACAACAAGGTCATAAGTAACTTCCATGTTCTGCATAATGCCATGCACAAAATACGTTAATATAATGTAATTAAAGAAACATAAGTTATGTTATGTAAATATTACGTAAATTTTATGAAAACTTTTTTATGTAAATTTATTGACTTTAGATTTATGTAAATACTATGTTAATATAACAGATGTGTTTGCTGATTTTCAAAACAAAGCGTTTGTATCAAAGTTTTTAATATATAACGTCAAAATAACCAAAAATGGATAAATTGCATGTGCAAATTTTTCATTTGCCGATTCTTTTTAAAAAATTCTTTAAAATGGCACCGAACTTCATCGGTTATCTTATTTAGTTTGTGAGATAATCGCTTTCAGAAATTGAAATTTTAAGACTGCAGATTTCTCGAAAACTAGATAAGCGAACCTTTTAAAAATAAAATCTTACATGGATTTCAAATTCGGTATCATAAACCGGAGATCGCACAAAAAAAATTAAGATTGCCACCAAAAAATAGCTACGTTAAAAAATATACAGGGTGTCTCAAAAGTTCGAGTCCACCCTAATATCTTCAAGACCAAAAAACGCAGAGAAGAAAAATTTCACATAATTATATGGCTTACAAAAAAGTATATTTTTAGATGCTAATCATCCCACCTGTCATTAAGAATGCGGAGCCAGGGCGGCCACGATACTTTTTTTAAATGTGATACCCTGTATATTTTGGAAAATTTAAATAGAGCTTTTCCTTCTGTTTTCAAAAACACCTAATGTTTTAGTTTTTTCTGTAACGGTTTTTAAATCAAACGAGTTAAACAAGAAAACAGATAATTCGGTGATTCTATGTTTAAATCATTGCTCTTATTTAAAAGTTTTTGTCATTTTATTTAAAAACCGTTAGAGAAAAAGGTAACATATGATGTATTTTTGGAAACAAAGTGGAAAGCTCTATTCAAGTTTTAGAAAATATACAAGTTATCTCATTTAAAAAAAGTATTGGCCCTAGCTTCCCCCGTAATGAATGGCGCACAATTAGCATCCAAAAAGATACTATATCTAATTATGTGACATCTGGTTCTGGAGATATTACGGTTGACTCGGATTTTTAGGACACCTTGTATAGTTGAAAGGTTATATATTTTTATCTTGAATACTTTAGGCGAACTGTGCTGAGTGGAATTCACGTTTCGGCGTTTTTCATAGAATTTTATCCATACCTGTCTTTAGCGGTTCTAATCAATGCTTATACCTCTTCTTCCTTTGCAACTCTATCGACAGTTGTGAAGTGATATAGGGCGACATCGCGACGTGCGATTTCCCGCGCCTCTGTGCTCAATGAAAAACGTCATTTTGTCACGGTTGATTCCACACAGCCCTTTCGCGACGCCGCGATTTTAGAGCGAATCGCCGAGACGGAAAAAGCTCGCAGAATATTGTATGAGATGCTACCGCTTTAAAAAGATACACAAAAAGTTGCACTTTAAGTTTCCTGACACTTGTGCATTGGAACGGAGAAATGCATTTTCTTTCCCTTCGTAAAACTAGCAGTTTATAGTTAGCAAGGCAAAGATTTTGCTTTTAAAGCCAAACCACCGTAAACGTAGCGTAGCTGTGAAATCCGGCGCTCTCATTGGTCAGATCCGACAGAAGTTGTCAATCGCACGTCGAGCGAGAGATACGGGCGCTAGTGCGTGCTAGGTTGGTGTATCGTCGTGTCGCCTGACCCGGTAGCTGAAATCGCGTCAGTCGAGGTGGAAACGCCCACCTCTGCCGGTTTCCACCAATGAGAGCGCTGGATTTTAGTCTGTATTATGATATTATTATTATTATAATTAGTATATTATTATATATAGTATAGTTTATACGATGTTTCGAATGATGCCCGCTTTTTTGAAGAGTGCGATGACAGAACTGCTGATTGATATAGTTGCGTACGTTCGTGGGTCCGTAACGTTACGTACATCCCTCCGTATGCAACGAGTGGAACCAGCTGTTCTGTCGTCGCACCCGTCAAAAAAGCGGGCATCGTCCGAAGAAGTCAAAAATGTAATGGGACACGGAAACCTATGACCAGAAAGTTGAAGAGGTACTTGCCAAAGGAAACTATAAACTTCCCCAAAAGACCCGACGCAATGCCCTTACGTTCAATCACAAGTTCCAGAAATTCTCCAACAAGCAATCTGTTTAAATTCCTTATGAAAATTATTCAACCTCTTGCAGGCAATTCCAACCATTTTGTCAATATTCTTAAATCTTGTTTTAGGCCCGAAGATAGATTTTTCAGATTTGATGTCGAAAGCCTATACACAAATGTCCCGATAAAGGAATCGCTAGATATTATTAGACAGAGACTGGTTGATGACGAATCTCTTTATAAACGTACCAGCCTGCCTCTGGAGGGAGCGATGGAGTTGTTGGAGTGCTGTCTACACAAATCTTACTTTCAGGTGAAAGATAGGTTTTATGCTCAGGATGACGGTCTGCCAATGGATTCACCGCTTTCGCCAGTGGTGGCCAATATTTACATGAAGTGGTTCGAATCACACGCGGTTGATACTTTTATTGTCTGGACCGGAAATGACCAACAACTTTCAGAATTTCTTCACCACCCAAATAACAAAAGACCCACCATTAAATTCACAATGGAGTTGGAGCAAAATTGTCAAATTCCTTTTTTTGATGTACTTTTCAAACGAGAAGAAAAACATCAGAAAAACAGTCTATCGTAAACCCACTCACACAGGACAATATTTAAATCAAGGTTCAAATCATTCTGCTACAACCAAACGAGGCATAATACTAACTTTGTATAACAGAGCCGTTCATATTTGTAATAATTCTCATGACTTTGAAATTGAAATAAGAAACATTAAGAGGGATCTGCAGCAGAATGGTTACAGCCTTAAACTTACAACAGATACTATTTCTAAATTTCAGCAAACAGGGCAGAGGTTACAAGACCCAAACCAGGCAAATGCATTCCCTACAATTCCATACATTAAAGGAATATCAGAGAAAATTCGAAGAGTAGTGAACAACTTTAATATTAAAACAGCCTTTAAATCTAACAATACCATTCGAAGCCTTTTTAGTAAAACAAAACCGGCGAACAAACAAAATAAGGAATGCATTTACCAACAAAAAGACCACTATCTGTGAAACAACGAAATCAGGAATCGCCGAACATGCATGGTCAAAACAATACCGAATGAAGTGGACAGAACCAAAGGTTTTGCACAAGGAGTCACACTGGAAGAAACGAAAATTCCTTGAAGCTGCCTTTATTGGGCAGAATCAGGGTGATTTCAGTAAACCAAGAATTGAAATTCCAAATATTTGGAAGCCCCTCCTAGGGCGGAGCCAACTTCTTACACTTCACGGTTAAGTGATTTCTCAGAGTATATAAGTACGTAGTCTTAGGAATAGATAGTAGTTTGCACCTGAAGACGATCAGAGTTAATTTCAAACACATCATTGTTTCAAACAAAAGTATTTGGCTTTGTTTCGAACGATATACCGATGCGCTAAAATATTTACTTTAAGTGTTTATTTAAACATATCCGTATACTTATACCTAACGTGTTCAAATCATGCATTCACAGCAACTTCCAGTGTTTTTGTTGAGAGTTTTAAAAAATCTGGCCCGCTGCAAACAAATTTTCTTAAATCCGGATTCAAAATTAAATCAGAATTTAGCCAAATCTAGATTTAAAGAATTTGTAGTACAATTGGACATTATTTAACTAAAACCTAAATTTATTTCCTTCCTAAAAAAAAGAAGAACATACCCTTAAAAATCTTTAAACAAAAGATGAACCCAAGAACACTTTGGCTATAAGTGGTAAATACCAAAAGGAAATCAGCTGATCCGTTACGTCACAATTTGCCCTACTTTGGTTAAAACCAAAATCGCGGAAATGCATTGACAAATACTAATTAAGAATCATTCCTAGCTGAAAATCCCCTTTACTGTCAATCTTTTTGATGTATCTGCTTTCTGGGGCTTAATTTCCCAACACAATTTAGACGGATTATACTCCCTAAAGTGCCGAATGATTAAGACAGCTTAATATCGTTATCCCCCGGATACCTTCGGGGCGAAGCTAATGGTTCTACCAAAGTTTCAAGATTTTCCAAGGTTTTTAGCATGGGATAGGTCATGAATGTAATGTGGATTAAATTAATGATTTAAGAGTTGCTTAGTTAGCTTTAAAAGCAAGAAAACCTGCAAAAATTTAGCCGTTTGCACACCAATCTTTCGTTATACACAGGACCCTTATTCTTGACTTGATTGAAAATTTAAAAGAAAGGAGCACTCTTTCGTTGATTTTCATTAAGCATGAAGACGACTGGAATAACAACTTTATAATTGAAACATATATAAACCAGCACAAAGTGCGGTAGAGTAATACCGATAGAATGACGTTACAAACGTCTGTATTTAGATTTACGATCGGTGAAAATCTTCGAGAGAACTCCTTTCTATCAAATCATAAACAATTTTTCTTTAAAAAAAAAACATTTTAACGCCCTAAACAAAGGTTGTAAGTTTGTATCTTTGTACCTATTAGATATAAGAGAGTTAATAGACCATTAATTTATCGTCACCTTATTTGCTTACCGTATTACCGTAATTGAGATGCTAAAAAGAGTTTTTAAACCACAAACAGAAATTACCGTAACCTGTTTCCTGTTTTTGCAAATTCACTTTCACAAAAAAATTAAAAACTAAACAAAAAACGAATTATCTGGTTGGTTGCAAAAAATAACCGAGCGGGCCCCGTTAAGCCTCTGTAAATAAAGTATTTCGGTTCGGTTATTTTTGGAGACGGGAGAAAAATAACCGATTTTGCCTACGGTATCACCCTTAGATTAAAAAGAGACAAGATATCTGGTTCAACGAAAACTCCTTGGCAAATAATAACCACTGTTTATTCACAAATAAAATCAAAACAAAACAAAGGTGAGAAATATCGATTATTTTTTATCCTTTTAAACGAGGATAGAACGATAGGGACAGAAAATTCTGTGTCAACCACTTTTGGTCGTAACTGGCTTGTGGGCGGGGAAAGTCGGCACAGCGCATACAGATAATCTTTTTCATGTTATTTATTTTAAAATTTCAAGATGTTTTAAGCAGTTTGGAAGTCTTTTTAAAACCACATTTTGTCAAAAAACGTTTATAGTGTGTTTTTTAGCAGTAGGAGAATATTTCAGTGCATTTAAAGTTATATTTTGGAACAAATCGTTCAATGTTTTGAAAACAAAGGGGGAGCAAGTGCGATCAGTCAGTGGCGGTACATGCCGGTAGGTAGGTACACAGAAAATAAACAAAAAAGTGTATGAAATATACTTAAATTAGTAGATCCTTAGATTAAAATATCAACCAACACGTTTTTTTTTTTAATTTTTAATGCATCAAATGAGATATTTTCGAAGGTTTTTGTAAGGTTTTTTTCGAGGTTTTTTTTATAAAGACGATAAAATAAAGCATACTTTTGATCAAGTAGTTAATGCGCAAATGAGATATTTTCGAAGGTTTTTTTATAAAGACTATCAAAATAATTCACATGTGTTCAGGTTTGTAAGAATATTGAATTCCTATACCTCTTATCCGAATATTAAGGTTGACTTATACTGGCACCGCCCCGTTGCCATCTGCGCTCGCCCCTCGAATTGATATTTAAATATTTTTGTCTGTCCTAGATGTATCCATATACCATAAGCATAATGGACTTTATTGTGTACTGAAGAAGACAGTTTAAGTCAGTTTCTGCTAATGACAGAAAAAATAACAAAGTGAAGTGATGTCCAACGACGAACTTAGACGGCGACAGCATAAGCAACGTATTAAGGTTTTCTTTATTTTGTTCATATTTTTACTTTTAATATGAAATTGTTGGGGAAATTGCACTATGTCTGGCATAGTAAGAATCTGTTTCAACTGAAATTTTGCACACATTTTTATAGCCGCTGATAATATAGTATATTATTATAAGGTACTATAAAACAAAAATGCTTTGCCAAGACCTTTTCAAATAATTTAAATTTTGAATTAAAATCACAATTGGTTCCTCGCTTTGCTCAGGTTACAAATTTTTTGCCTCGATACAGTATATAACATAGATACATACTTGCACATAAGATGTACCAGTTTGCTCCCTCTTGATATGTGTTGGGTTTGTTTTCTCAATAGCAGTAAACTTTAATTAAAACTTGACTCTTTAGAACAAGGTGTTAGATGTATTACTTCCTTATATTATTTTAGGTTATTAAATCATGGATCACGAGAGCAAACATTACAATGTTAATACTGGTGTATTTACTGTAAACAACAGAAAGGTAAACATTGTTCCATATAATAATATAACCAAAAACTTCTTAGGTGTCAGGTATCTTGTCTCTTTTTAATCTAAGGTGTCACGAATTTTAATGATCTATTAACGCTCTATAATCCTTGAGAGTTCTCGAAATATAATACATATCACACAAAGTTTGTCTCTCACAGTTCTGCGTCAGTTTCCATAGCGGACAAATAAATGTTGGTTTTAGCTCTTAAACAAAGCTTAACTTGGACACTTGTCCAATCTGTTTCTTGTTTGTTTCTGTTCAAACCAATTTCAAATTGTCTGCATTTTAATGTCAGTTTAAATGCTGGCAATGTTTGCGTATATAAACCATAGAAATCAGAAGGAAAATTTAGCCAGTGGCGCACCCAGAAATTGACTTCGCGAGGTTGAAGTAAAAATGTGACCATACACTTATCTCCACATAAAATTGGTACAGGGGAAGTTAGCAGAATGTTTAATTTTTAAAATTTTTGTTGTACGGCAGTGTCATCCAAATTTAAAAAAAATACCGCCGCATATTTCCGAATTTAATAAAGCTCAAATCTTAGCAAAACTAGACGGTGGTTGGTCTATTCGGCAAGAAGCTGTTCATTATGGGAGAAGCAAGTCTACGATAGTAAACATAGAAAACCGATTTCAAGAGGAGGGAACTATCCACCCGAAAGGAAGGCACCGGTTGGACGAAAGTAACTAGTCCGGAGGAAGACCAAGAGGCAATCAATTTGCTGGAAAATCATCCGTTTGCCAAAGCGAAAGAATTGAATCAAATTTTTCAAGATCGACAACAACATTAGGCAGGAGGATTACACGTTCGAGGCTTTAATTTTGTTATTTTTCTTTTAATTTTATTTATTTGGGCTTGTTACTTCAAACCGGGTTATATATCCGGGTCTACTATCGTAGACAACAAACAACTAACGCCAGTTAACTGATTTTCGTTTGAGTATCCTTTGGCCTATGTTCGGCGCCATAATGACACCAAATTGACAGAAAATTCATGTTTTACTTGTCAATTTGGTTATAAAAATGGCAGCCACAATAGGCTAAAGGGCACTGAAGCGGTAGGAGTTAACAGGCTTTTTAGTTGAGTACGGTGTTGAATCAGCTTGTCGAATAGACCAATTACTGTGTAGCTTTTGTTTAGTTAATAAAACATAGAATAGAAAGTCTATACATGCCAAAAATATAACCCAAAATGACAGTCAAAAAGTCAGTGTTGCACATAGGAAAACATAAAAAATCGTATTTGCAGCTACCTTCTGCTGTACCAGTTTTATGCGGAGATAATTGCACTTAGAACATTGAACTACTAGAAGGAGTCTGGTCTGTCTGGTTACACTGGTTGTTTGAGTGCAACATCTACAGTGGGGAAAGGGGAAAGAAATCTGTGCTGCCAATTTTAATAACAGAATTATGCAGCAAAAAACTTATTAAATTTGGAATAAGTTTTGACGCTTATTTATGAATTAATCAATGAGGTTTAAGATATATGTTGAAAAAGCTAATACAGGGCTCCTAAGCAAATCCTTAGGGGGCCAAGCAGCCGTGTATAAGACGCAGACAAACGGAAAAGCACATTAGGCACTACATCTTACACGTAGTAAATCCATTCCAGGTTGTTGTTTTCTAATGTTTTCCATTTTCATACCTTTAGGACTGGAATAAAAATTGTTTTTGGTCGACTTTAATAAAAAACTGATGAAAGATATCGTAAAAAAAATATTTTTCGGCTTTTCATTTTGTAACCATTGTCCTTACGCACTGTTTACAGGCTGGGGATTGAGATACATGCAAATGCCTAACCTAAAGCGTTCATACACGACCGGAGAAATCGACTGAGATATTTCCGTAGAAACCTTATCAAGCAAATAGGACGGGTTGACGCCTTCGAACGTCCAACCCGGGTTTTGCACTTTGATTCGAAATCAAAAAGGAGGAACAGCCACCAATTTTTGACCCCCTCCCTATGTAATGTTTTGTAAGGGTTTGGCACGCCACTCCCCTAATATTACGTAACGATTTCAAGACCACTACCCCCCCCCAAAAAAAAAACTTTTCACTTATTTTCATTTCAAATTTTCTTAGTTTTACACAAATGCAAACGCTGTCGAAAACACCCCTCCCCCTACGTAACGTTTTGTAACCCCCCTCCCCCCTATGACCATTACGTAATTTGTGCACGGGCCCTGTAGTGCCAGTGGAGGAGGGCGAGAAAATTGATATTTTTTTCTTAAAAATTATACTCTTTAGACCTATTTCTTTGCGTTCCCGAAATTACGTAATTTTTGAAAAAAAATTGTAAGCGGCGCCATTTTTATTTCCTGTTTTGTTTTTCTAACATTTTTGCGTTCGGCTAATTTAATTGAAAAATTTTTGCCTGCGGCGCCCTTTATCTTCTCACTCGAAACCAAGATCCCCCATTTTAGGGAAACTGATATCGTCTCTGTTTCTAAATTTTTTCGAATAAAAGTAGAGTATGACCATGTGGGAAATAATTTTTTTCTACGGTATGACGAAAATTTCGAGAAAGTTGAAGAAAAAAATAAAAAAAGTGGCAGAGCTCAAGTTTTTCGTAAAAAAACGTTTTTTGTAAAGAAACAGAACAAAATAAATCTTTTCACCCCTTTTTGGGTGTTACAAATATTGGCAGCCCTTTATTTTTCGCTTTTACCCTCCCGCTAGTTTTGAGGAATTGGTTCGCTACATGTTTCGAGATCATGTTATAAAACACCTCGAAAATATCAAATGTAGTGTAGGGCCAGCTTTATTTAAAATCAATAATATCGCAAGCAAACAGCTCTGCAGGAAAAACAGCGCCGTTTATTGATTTCTTTGGCTGCTAGTGCTGGCTGCATGGTTTGGCCGTTTCCGGATAGATGTCACTAGTAGAACAGAATGGAAAGAAATTTAATTAAAAGCGAAGATATTTCTTTCTAATGTTAACAACCTCACGAGTTTATCGCTCAGTATCGTAAAAAATGGACCCTGTCGCCTCCTTTAAGCAAAAAAAAGCTGTGGTTTGGACCTGAAGACATCTAATTTTTTCCTCGATCATCTCATGGTGTGGCCGCCATGTAGCGGAATTTGCAGACATCTTGTCAACGGTTATTATTGCAACTATGATTTATGCTCACGATGAAAGAGTGTCGACAATTTTTTCTCATGAAAGCAGTCCGGAGATAATAACAAACTGGCACCATTGCTCAATATACCTGTTTCTTTTGTGCGCGCAGAACTTTCTATGCCATTTCTGTTTGATTTATTGAAATCCTATCCCTAAGGAAAATCTTAGGAAACTTGTATACACAATATATAAAACTCACAACCTGTTTAAAACTTTCGACGTTTTTTGAAAATTTAACATGTTTTCCTTAAACATCTTCTTTTGTAGTCAACGTGGCAACATTGATTGTTTGTTGCGGTTTCTCGATTTTTCCTGGAATGTCATTATTGTTTTGAAAGTGAAAGTTTCACCACTTGTCAATAGTGTTTTTTTGATATTTTTGTGAAAGTTTGTGGCGAAAAATGGTTCCGAAGTGTATTATTATATGCAAGCTGAAACAGAAGCCGGGGTCCGCAGTATTTCGTTTCACAGGTACGTTAAATTAAAATATTAACTAAATATTCGTCATATTTGGCCATTCTTGGTAAACAAAGGCAGGAAATCTGTGTTGCCGGATTGGCATTAATTTCAGTGTAAATAGGGATTTCCATAGCACCTTTTTTTTATTTTTATAGTTGTATATCCTACTTGAATACATTTTTAGGTTTTTTTTTATAGAAAACATAGATTTTTTATTACTATATCTAGACCATTCAATTAAACGGAACTAAATATTATTGAAGATATTTTAAATAATATTAAAAACAGGGGAAAACGTATTAGGTTAACATGACAACAATGGGATGAAGATGTTGAACTCAAACACCCTGCCCTGGGTCTGAAAAAAAGCTCCTTCTAGTAGTTGAATGTTCTAAGGAAGTGTACATACAAGGACACAGGTGCTTACAGGCACAGAGGAGGGGGGGGCGTTAAACAAATTTAAAATTGTCTGTTTACCCAAAATTTGGCATCAAAGCTTTAATGCACCGCAGGAAAATTTGAGAAAATAACACATAAAATCTAATTTTTTACTTAATATTAAACTAAAATCGTAAATATTGGTGGGGTTTTGGGAATTTGAGTTGTTTATTTACCCTTGATTTGTTCGTAAAAATGTTAAAATGCGAAAATTACACTTAAAATGTCATTTTTGACACCAAATCGCAGGAAAAATGTTTTGATATAATTACATTAAAAAGACCATTTTGACACGCAATCGCGAAAAATTTTGCAAGTTATGATTTTATTCCCTACATATTAAATTCTGCTGTTATCTGATTGTGCCAATTAACCCCCTCGGTGCGCAACTGTTTTAGCAAACACCATGAGTGCGACCATTTTGACGGTAACTTCTTCTGAAATCCTTCTTCGATCGGTATTAGAAAGTTTTCGGTCGTAACCAGAATGCCAGGTGAACGCTATTTGACACTGTTGATATTTGAACGTCATGTCATGCCCCCCGAAGTCAACTCCTGGGTGCGCCACTGTGTGAATTATGACATTTTCCATTGTTCACATTTTCATTTGTGCAGCATACGAGAAAAACTAGAAAGAAAGGGCAATATGAGTTGCCCACCTCTGGTAAAACAACAACTGTCAAATGTATAGAGGGTCTCTAGGTGTATCGTGGGGTTGGTTAAATTTGATAAAGATAACAACAAGCGCTAGTTACAGCTGTATAAAAGTTACTGCGCCTGCTCAGAGTAAAAATTATGCAAACGTGGTAGCAAAAGAACGGTCCAAAGACACCCGCGTATATCCACTTCCCAGCCTCGATTTTATTTCTGTTTTTAATCAATAACTAACTCAGCGTTAAATCAATGAATTGACAGTAAATTTAAATTACTATTTACTCGAGGACAATTTGCTCTATTTTTCGCTCAGTACTCAACAAGTTTGACGCTGATCTATACAGAGTGTTTTAAAAATCATTATCAAGATTTTTAAAAGCTAATTTTTCATCTCAACCGATCCACAGCTCAGTTTTTGAGATAATTAGAACCATAGGTTAAGGAGCTACAATAGATACGACAGTTACGTGTTAAACGGTTCGGAACTATTTGGAGTTTGGCGAGTCTGCGCAGATATGCACGCGACCAATAACCATACTTTTATATTGATTTTTCTTTTTTAATTTGTAATACGACCACTAGATGACTCACGGTTAAATTCGCGATAACCGTACTATCGATTTTTTGTTAGTTTGTAATATGACCACTAGATGGTGCTCGCTTAAATTTTTGCTTTTTTTTTAAGGACCCTGCACAAATTACATTGAAAATGGCTGTCGGCTAAATGTCATAATTTTTTCATATTTTGTAGTACTCGAACAACAAAGCACAAAAATGAAAAAAAAACGAGATAGGGAGCAGGATTACGTTGACGTGTTTTTAGGCTATATTTTTGGACATGGTACAAGTTTTTTTTTTCACAACTTTGTTGATTACCGCCGGTTGGTTGGTGGTACAAAAGGACCCATATAAGAACATTTTTACTTGGATGGAAAGGGTGTTTCATTTAGGACAAATACAGAAACGAATTATTTTATTTTGGCGGTAATCAACAAAGTTGTGAAAAAAAAATTAGAACATGTCCAAAGATATAGCCTTAAAACACGTCAACTTTGAAGCCCCATATCTCAGAAAGCTGCTCCGTATCTCGGTTTCTTATTTTCGTGCTTTGTTTATTGAGTACTACAACATATAAAAAAATTATGACATTTAGCCAATAGCCATTTCGAATGTAATTTGTGTAGGGTTCTTTCTTTGCAAGCAATTTGTGTTTAGTTTTTAAAAATATGCTTTTTTACTAGGCACAAAACAAAATCGTTACTTATGGTAAGTTAAAATAAAAAAGCATGTTTTTAAGAAATAAATACAAATTACCCATAATAATGCACTTGTAGTACAAAACCTCTGGTTGTTTTATTATAAAAGATTATGGCATATTTCGAAACATGTTAGTTTATATTTTTCACAATAAAGAAAATATTACAACATGATCTTGTCTGTGCTTTTTTAAATATTAAATAATTTTCTTTAAAATGTTTATATCTTGTTTTTAGTACATAAAAAACAATAAATGCCACTCTTTTGTATTCCAAACTAAATTTGTGAAACAGAAAAAAATAATTTTAATCCCAAAAAAATTTTGCTGTATATGTGGGGCAATTTATGGTAAACCCACACATTAGAAAAAGTCTTGGTGTAAATAATATTAATACCCCTGGTTTGGAATACAAAAGTGTCACGTTTTCTAACTTATTATTGATATCCACAAAAATTAGCCATACTAGACTTGATGAAATAAGGAAAGGGTGTTTTAACACATAGGTATAAATAGTTAAATGGAGTTTAAATGCAAGTGTGGGACATCACTCTCTAAGACCTCTGCCTCCAGTCTGCAAAATGTCCTCTGGAGCAAAATATTTATCACACACGTAAAATCTATTATATATTTCATCAGCACTTAGTTTATTCGCGTTTAACGGCTTCACTATAGTTCTGAAAAATTACAGGATTGCCTTTGGGGAAACGATGTCTCCCGTTTTTTTGTTGGCATCATGGCACGGTCTCCGCAGCTTTGAATACAACACACTCTAACTCTTTGTTATAATAAAATAATCACAATATCACTTTTTAAAAACCTTGGCAAACCTCAGTTATCAAAATGGAACTCATAAGTTATGAGTCATAACCGACATTCTGTCACTTTTGTCATAATGTGCCCTCTGACGGACAACCCTAGAAGGGGTAAGAGGAGTAGCTGCAGATTTCTAGAAAGAATATTGCCAACCAAAATATTATTATGTTGGCAGTTCCTTTGCACGCGGAAATATAACCACACTTTTCGCGAAAAATAATTATTGGCGGGAAGGGTGAAGTGACGGATCTATAGTTCCTTAATCTATGATTAGAACTCACTTCACCCAGCATATGGAATGACTAATGACTGTAAGAATCTACAGAAATATATTTTTCTAGGGGTCAACCCCTTTTTGGCGCCGTTAACCTTTTGTTGGTACGCTGCTGGGGGATTCTGAAGTACAAAATAAATTCCTTCTTTTGTTAGGAAACCGTTCTTTTTTCAGAAAAGTAGATTTCTTGTCCGTGAAAAATAAATAAAAAGAAAGGTTCTTCATTTTTTAATAATTTAAATAACCTTTTTTTTAGACTTTACTGTCATATTTTTAAAAAATTAGGCAAAATTATTTTTAACAAAAACAAAACGCCAAAAAAAGTGTCATTTTTAAGATGTCAAAAAATTTACTGCAAGCGGGTTTCCAAAATAACTTGAGTCGGTGCCTCCGATATTTAATAGGCCTTTCATCTACTCGCGTTTTAGTGAGCTTTGAACGTATATGGCAGCCATTTTGACAATTAACCAAGGTAATATCTGTCAACAGTGTTAAAAATGACGGCGGCATACGTGTAAAAGGGTACTAAAACGGAAGGTGTTGGCTGGCCTCCATGTCGGAGGTATCGCTTGAGTAAGTTAAAAGCAAAAATTGATTTGAAAAACGTCAGGTCAAAATAAGGTTGCAAAATATTATGTCATCCTTTATGAAGCAAACAGCAAGAGAAAAAAGTTTCCATACGAAAAAATAAAATTGACAGTGCTCGCCTGTCACACTGAAAATCTCAAAAACGGATCTGTCATTAGGTAGATTTAGTGTTTTTTGACAGTTTTAAGAATAATAGCGCAGAAAAATAAAAACTAAAAATTCAGATTTCGGTTGTTTCGCCATCTCCGGAACTACCCGGGTTTTGTAAGCTTTTTTTACCCTAATGTAAACCTTTCCGTATCGTTTAGGAGTTCCCCATGGTGAGCATCGAATTTGGAACACCTTGTATAGATAGATAGAGGGACAAATTTTAAATAAAAAACTCGAAAATTAAATTTGCCGAACGAAATTTCAGTATTTTCTCAATTTCAGCTACGTTTTTAGGTTACTGCTGCGCGTCAAGTGAAAAACCCGTATCTGCAATAATTTACCTATCGGCAAGCCCGTTATTTTTCGCTCACGCACACATTTACTTTGTTTACACGGGTCGCTTACCGCTCTTATATAAGGAAGGACAGTTTGAAAATTCTATCATAAACAGCGTCGCTTATTTGTCTACCGCACGATATCCAAATCGCAGTTAAGCAGGGAGTAAGGGGAGTCCCGGTTTCTCCGAGTTTCTTGGTAACAGCTGCAGATGCAAATTTTATTCTAAGGGCACAAATTAGCTAGAAAATGAAGCCTAGGTTTTTCCGTGGCCCGTTATTATGGTCTTGCCCATAGCCTTTAAATCGCTATAGACAACAAAAAGCCATAATCTACAGATACGCCTTTTCAACCGTAAACACTTTTCAGTTTACTGGTGTCGCAGGGGGATTTAAAACACAGAAAACTAAATTTTCGAAGCCAAACGAAAAACAAAAGAAAGTTTGAACGAAATACGTTGAAACAGAGTTACCACGTTTTTATTGGCGTCTAAATCGGGTTTAGAAACGATTCTCCGCTCAAACCATTTAGAAAACGTTGCGGATTGAACTCGACTTGAGAAGCTCTTGCCAACGTAGTAAGTAAACGGAAAAAAAGAGTAGTAATAACAGTAATAATAGAATAGTTTAACTTTTTCTCGAGGCAGCAGTAATATTTAATTTATTTAAAAGTTCCCTCAGTTCCTACTAACTCTACTACCACCCTTAATAAAACCAAAATGTATTGACTTTTTTGCCTGTTACCAACTTCTCTTATGCTGAAAAGTGATGTATGTGATGTGACAAAACCAAAAACCTTCAGAAAATGTAGCCCTTACAAAAAATCTGACGATAAACAAGTTTACACAAACTGCTTTTTTATCAAGAGTAATTTGTATAATCTGTGTAATTATGTAGTTTGTGTGTAATTTGTAAAATTTTGTAGGCAGTTTTTGTGAAAAATCCTTTGTTTTATGTATAGGAATGTATGTATAGGAAGATTTTTGGTGATTTTGTTTTATCTCGGTACACACTGAGGTGGTATGACTTCGGGAAGTTTTTTAGGACATACGTTCATTTTGACAGCGGTATCTCGGTCAAATGTCAACAAAAGGCTATGAAATGGCCTTTAATATGGTATGCAAAACGTGATATTTTACTTCCGGTTGATTGCAAAAAAAATAATCAATTTGAAATTTTTAAAAAATATATTTTTTTCTAAAAATTTATAAAAAAAATTATATTTTCTGTTTATAAACGGAATTGTGCAAATTCATTTTGAAGTGACTATAAGAAGGTCCTAGTTATACATCGATATTAAAAAACTGCGAATTCATGCCACGAAAAATTACAACAAAAATTGGAAATTGACGCATGTTCAGAAAATTAAAAAAATATCAATTTGCTTAACTTCAAATTTTTTAATTCACATTCCCTTTACAGACCCGCCAAATATGTTTTTTAAAAGGCTATATAACACGCCGGAATACTAAATGTAACAAGTCACGATGGGCCCCCAAGTTTGAATAAAATTAAACAACATACATAAAAAAAGCTTTTTAATAAAAATTTCAAAAATAACAAAAATTATGTCACGCTTTATATTTTGTCGTGTGTTTAGAAAATTTTTCAGGGGATTCCTGAAATTTTTACACCTGCTTGAAGGCAATGAATTAGTCTTTTTAAAAACACCAAACTTGAATCTTGGTCGCCTTCAGGATTTTTGTCTGTGTCTCTCAAACATAGATGATTTTTACAAGCCGTCCAATTTTACTTAAAAAACCATTGCTTCTTTTGTTATTTTATTCAGTTTTGTGTAGGTAAGCATTTTTTATCGGTGTAGGTGCACCTAATCGGCAATACATACATAAAAATATCATTTTTTACCGCCCCCTCTTCACTCGTCTCTCCCATTTGATGGTTTAATCCATAATAATATAAGGAAGGGCCAGAAAATCTTGGACTGATTTAATTCACTAATTATTTATTTTTTGTTCCTTAGCTGAATTTTGTAAAGTTTGGGATTTTAGAAAATTAAAAGAACAAAGTTTAGTATTTTTGTACAAAAGATGTAAGATGTCAAAAATTTAAGATGGCGGACGTAGTCAAAACTTTAGTCTGGAAAAAAAGATCTGAAACTTTTTTTCTATCGTTTATTGCGAAAATAGGAAAGCTTATGCCTTTTCACGTCTAACGATGTAGCACAAATAAAATTGGCATTGGCTCAACATATCGCATAACATTACCACCAACAAATTATGTCTCTTTTCATTTACCAAGAAATTTCTTACTTCTCATCGGATTTTTACAGGTGTATCCTTTCTGCAAAGGTAAATAAACCAAGTCAAAATGTCAAAAACCCAAGATGGCGGACATACCTAGTAAAAAATTACTTTTCCAAAAAAAACTAATTTTAACGAAAATTTGCAATAAAAGATAACAAGGTCAAAAAAGTAATTTTTTGCTATGTCCGTTTTCTTGGGTTTTTGACATTTGACGTTTTGACGGTTTATTTAACTTTCAAGAAATAATATAAATATGTAAAAATCCGACAAGAAATAAGAAAGTTCTTGAGAAACTAAAAGAGACATTATTTTGGGGTGGTTCGAATATGCGAAATTTTGCGCCAATGCAACTTTTGCACTACCTATGTGTGCTACCTCGTTAGACGTGAAAAAGCATAAGCTTTCCTATTTTGGCAATAAAAAATTACAAGGAGGTAGAAAAACATTTTCAGATCTTTTTTTCCAGACTAAATTTTGCATCTTTTCCCAAAAATATTAAACTTTGTTCTTTTCACTTCCTAAAATGCCAAAGTTTATCAAAATCGGCTAAGGAACAAAAAAGTAATTAGACAATTAAATCAGTCTAAGATTTTTTGACCCTTCCCATATATTATTATGGATTAAAACATCAAATGGGAGAGACCAGTTAAGAGGGGGCGGTAAAAGATGTTATTTTTATGTACGTATTGCCGATTAGGTGCACCCACTCCGATAAAAAATACTTACCTGCTCAAAACTGACTGAAAATACAAAAGAAGCAATGGTGTTTTAAGTAAAATTGGACGACTTGTAAAAATCTTCTATGTTTGGGAGCTCACAGACAAAAATTCTAGAGCGTTCAAGATTCAAGTTTAAGGTTTTTAAATGGATATTTCATTGTCTTCAAGCAGCTGTAAAAATTTCAGGAAACCCCTGAAAAAATTTCTAAATGCACGACAAAGTATAAAGCGTGACATAATTTTTGCTATTTTTGAAGTTTTTATCAAAAAGCTTTTTTTATGTATGTTGTTTAATTTTATTTAAACTTGGGGGCACATACATATTTGCCAGATCTGAAGGGAATGTGGATTAAAAAATTTGAAGTTAAGCAGCCGGGGCCAAAAAATTGAGATTCTGTAAATAAACATGCGTCAATTTCCGATTTCTTTTGTTATTTTTCCGTGGCATGAATTTACATTTTACAGTCACTTCAAAATGAATTTCTACAATCCCGTTCATAAATACTGAATAGGATTTTTTTTGTAAATTTTAACAAAAAAAAAATACAATTTTTTTAAAATTTTAAATTGATTATTTTTTTATGCAATAAATTAAAGGTCACTAAAAAAAACAAAAGATCAAAAGATCTTGGGTAAAAATAACGAAAATTCAAACTTGGATGAGCATCCCACAAGGAACACACAAAAGATCAAAGCGAAAAGAGAAATGATTAAACGATGTTTCACCCTGGGTAACCAGCGTGGGCTCATCAGTAGTTTCACTGGTCACCCTCCATTATACATCATTAAACACCATCATACACTTTGATTTCCAACCTTGAACTACTCACAAATAGGCACATACTCACATACAAAACCATATGACCTGTCACTGTTTAGAAAAGTCCTTTTATATGGTGAGAATTCTCGTCACTTTTAAATGTTTAGTGGTACGCGTAGCAATTTAGCTCCGCCGTAAAACGAGTTCTGCAGAGTTTCTTTAAAATATTAAGGTGTCAAAATGTTATCAAAAACATGGCGCAATTTTTCTTATAACGTTAGTAAAAATCGCGCCTTTCCGTAATTGTGACGTGTGAGATTTTCTATCGTTCCTGAAGAATCTCGACCAAAATCTGTTTTCAACATTTTGCCACTGCCAGTATAAAGATGGACGCCCACGGTTTATCAAAATGTGCAAAATCAAACCCGTTAAATAAAAGAAAGTTCAATCATAAAATCATTCACTATAGAACCTGCAATTCGTCAAACCAATTTTTTATCCGAACCTTGTTTCATCAAACCCATTCAATAACAAATTCGAAATTTAACAGACCGTTTTTAATCGAACCATTGTTCATCAAATTCATTCAATATCAAACTCGTAATTTATAAAACCCATTTTTAATAAAACCCGGAATTTACCAAAACCGGATTTCGTCAAACTCGTTGTTCATCAGAAAATATTTGCTAAATTGATAGCGCATTCGGCAATAATACTTTTACATGAACTGAAGTCGTACACGAGGGTGGCGCAGCGTCACGGCGTTTCGATGCATTTGTAGTTCTATAAAAGTATTCAGAGTTAATGTTCAATACTTTGTGTATAGATGTCGCCACCTGCGTGTACGCCTCCGGTTCATGTAAGTATTATTGGCGAATGGGCTATCAATTTAGCAAATAAATAAATACGAGTTTAGCGAAATCCGGTTTCGATAAATAACGGTTTGACAAATTCCGGGTTTTATTAAAAATGGGTTTTACAAATTACGAGTTTGATATTGAATGAGCTTGATGAACAATGTTTAATAAAAAACGGGTCTGTTAAATTTCGAATTTGTTATTGAATGGGTTTGATGAAATAAGGTTCGGATAAAAAACTGGTTTGACGCATTGCAGTTTCTATGGTGAATCTTTCTTGCGATGATTTTTTTAATTAAATACGGTCTGATAAATTCCTGGTTTGTAAACCATAGGCGTTCATGTTTTTTTTTGCAAAATATTGAGATATTTGAAACCTTCAAACACGTCAGATATACATTTGTCAATATTACATTACATAGAGATTAAAAATATAGTGACTTACTTGGCGATAGGGTGTAGTCCCAGCTCTCCGAGTCATTCTTGTGGACGTTTAGTTTTTCTGGCTGCAAGAAAATAGAAAAAATAATATAATATACATATTAAAAGACAAATTTTATATATATACAGGGTGGATTCTTGAAAAGGAACGGGGCTTCTAGCGGGTTAGAATTTGTTTGAATAAAAAAAA
Source organism: Oxystoma pomonae (assembly GCA_963921995.1). Lineage (NCBI taxonomy): Eukaryota > Metazoa > Arthropoda > Insecta > Coleoptera > Brentidae > Oxystoma > Oxystoma pomonae. Next base: position 84,927,967 of record OY998169.1, on the reverse strand, counting down.
TCCAAAAACACGTCAACTGAGATTTTTACTTTCCTTTAATCGTGCTATCTTGAATTTATGTCTATGTCATTTAGTTTACGAGGTATGGCAATTTTTTTTTTAAATAGGACACCCCGTATATTTTGCAATTTTTGAAATCTGCAAACAATTCTCTCTTCAGCAATACCGTACAGTAGGATCTATCTTTTACGATAATCAAGATATTCTTATCTAAATCTTTATGGAAAACTTCGATATTCATTCAAATATCCCCCGTAAAACAGGGCATAGACAACAATTCCGTGCAAGTTTAAATGCCTCTATCTTGGAAACCATAAGATATAGAGTATTAGTGTGTGGTATTGTCAAAAAGATATTTTTTTTAGAATTCAAAAATGTCAAACTATACAGTGTGTCCTATTTAAAAAATATATTTTTTTGCCATACCTCGTAAACAAAACGACATAAAAAATCCAAGACAGCACGATTAAAGAAAATTAAAAATCTCAGTTGATGCGTTTTTGGATTTTTTTATAAAACCAAATTTTAACCCGCTAGAAGCACCATTCCGTTTAAAGAATCCGACCTGTATATAGTGGGACTTGCCATCCATTATAGGATCAATGCCCAGGGTTAGCCGAATTTTTGCAAAGTTAAAGACAACACAAAATATCCATCCACCTAGCCTGCCGGGATTAGAACCCGAGACCTACGGAGGCCACAAGATAAAACTACCCTTTCGCGTGTGCGGAAAACTCATTTGTTTTGTACACTTGAGGGCGAAATAAAAAACGCAATTATTAAAAAAAAAAACAATATATTACATTTTCGATTGTGAATACAATATACCTACCTACGGGGTGTTGAACTTGTCACAAAAAGTTTAAATAAAAATTGAGAAAAAAAAAAGAAATTTACACACAACTAAAATTTTTGTTTTTCGGACAGAAAAATGGAAAAATAAAATATTACAACACAAAAAAAATATAAAAATTAAATGACAAGTACAAAAAAATTAAAAAAACAATGTAAAAAGTATAAAAGAAATATGAAGAAAAAAATATACCTACTTAAATAAAAAATTATAAAAAATCAAAATGAATACACATCAAAAAATTCTGTGGGTTAAGTAAAAGATAAAGATATGATTTAACAATAATGCCTTTGAGAGTTCAGGCCAGTTTTTTTAGCTGGTAGATCTGTTTTATGTCTGGTATACTGAAGATGAGTTACATTAATCATACAGAGCTGCCCTTTCATCATAAAACCACAGCAAAATAAAGAGAATATTTTTCTGCATTAATTTATTTTTAATGCCACTACACAAAAAATATCTTCATTGCTTTTGAATTTCAGATCGTTTTAAAATCAAATAAAAACTTTCATCAAAAGCAAAAACAAAAGAATATAAAATTTCTCTTGAAAGGTCCTTATGAAAATTAATTCATCTTCCAGATAGGAAACTTTTCGACCTGATAAGTCGGGTTATTAAAACTTGAGAAAATTTCGCTTGGGAAAAACAGCAAAATTAAATATAAATCGAGTTAAATTCCTTAAAGGTTTTAAACATAGATGAACGAATTTCTACGAGTGCGCATCCCAATTTTTCCAAACACCATGACTGACGGCCGCCATTTTTATAGTAGCTTCCCCTAAAATTCTCCTTCGATTATTGATAGTTAGCTAAACCAACCAACCTTCAATGAAAAAAATATCGTACATAGTATTTATCACAGGCGTTTATTAATTTTTTATGTATATTTGTACATCAATAACATGTAACTATTACAAAAATCGGAGGATAGTTATCAAAATTGTCATATACAGTAATGAAATTAATAAATGGAAGTTACGAAATAAATTAAAAATGATTCTTGACATTTTATAGAGAGTTGTTATTAATAGTATGTACAGGCTGTCCCATTTTCGATGGGTCCTTACGGAAAACTCCGTTAATATTGAAGATATCAAGATGCCTTTTACACATTACTGCCCTACTTTTTCGAGAAAATGGTGTTATCAGATTTTGGATGGGCCTTGTAGTTTCTGAGCTACCGGGGGAAATCGAAAATTTGGCACTTTTAATAATTTGCCATATCTTCCTTAATATGCAAGATATTTTGATTCTGTAAAAACTTTTTCATTACAAGTTTTTAACGGAAACAAAATGAAGGACTCAAAATTTTAATGCCACGTTTCGTTTTTAACTGACCATCAATTTTGTATAGTTTTTAGTGCTTTTTTTTACTGGTTTATCTTATATTCTAATTTTGCGACGTTTCGACCCCAAAAACCATCGTCAGTGCTATATTTTGTGATTTAGTGATAGGAACGGCCCTGGAAAATCGAATCTGTTTTTTATTTTCAACTTATTGTTTTGGATGCTTTAAACTCTGTAATAATCTAACTACCCACCACGGAGATATTTTTTTTGTTTGGTTTGGTTTGGTTGGTTGGTTAATAAAAAATACCTATACAATAATGTAGATATGAAGAAACAAACAGAAACAAATTTAACCTGCTTACATAAAACTAACAACTTAATTTAATGCACATCTCACATTTTCTTTGAATTTTCCTAAGAGCAAGAAGAATTTTGTTTCTGTTTGTTTCTTCATATCTAAATTATTGTATAAATACTTTTTATTAATAAAACCAAAAAAAAATATCTCCGTGGTGGTAACTTTCAAATAAAAACAAGATTCGATTTTCCAGGGCCGTCCCGAATACTAAAACTCGTAAAATTAAATGTAAGTTAAACCAGTTAAAAAAGCACTAAAAACTAAACAAGATTACGGTCCTGATAATGGTCAGTTAAAAACGAAACGTTGAATTAAAATGTTAAGTGCGCCATTTGGTTCCGTTCAAAAGTTGCAATGAAAAAGTTTTCACAGAATCAAAATATTTTGCATATTAAGAAAGATGTGGCAAGTTATTAAAATTGCCAAATTTTCGATTTCCCCCCGTAGCTCAAAAACTACAAGGGCCATCCAAAATCTGATAACATCGTTTTTCAAGTCTCGAAAAAGTGCAAACGGCATCTTGATATCTTGAATATTAACGGAGTTTTCCATAAGGACCCATCAAAAATGGGACACTCTGTACAGGTTATGTAGATAACAAAAGATCATATGAAACAAATATGTTAACGATTTTACTCAATGCCCTAAATAAATTTAATAAATGGCGATCATCGACTAGTACATCGATGATGGCGATCATTGATTATCGTTTAAAAGTTGTTATGGAATATATGGACAAGTTTATGAAAATTATCAACCGGGCATAGAAGGTCATGAAGTTTATGTAACAGTCGTTTACTAAATTCGTTCTTAGGTGTAACCAAAAGCTATGAAAACATGTCTCTTAATCCTTGATTTCATAACAGCCTTCATAAAAATTATTATACAACTTTTTTTTGAAACTGTGTCTTGCAGCAGTAAAATCAATAGTTCGTTTTGGCTATAAAATTTATGTAAACTTGATTATGATATCAATAAAACTTTACATCGGAGCAAAAATCATATACAAAATACATTGCCTCAATGTATATTTTTTAGAAAACGGTGCCTTTCTTGGTTCAGTGTTTACCTGTGGTTCTGTTGCTGATTTCACTCGCGTTTGGTTTTTGGCCAAAAGCGACCAGTATTGTTCTTGTTTTGCGTTTTTATTTCCCTTTATCTAGTTTTTTTAACTTTAATTTTAGTTAACCACGTGTTATGTTTTATAGAGTTTGTGCTGTGAATTGTGCTCTTGGGGCCCCGTTTTTTAAACGATAGTTGCGTTTTTTCCGCAACGTTGCAAACATGGGGCAAAGTTTTAAAAATACGTTTATCAGGGTTGCTACAAGATTCCCTAGATAAAATTCCCGACTTTTTCCCGGTTTTTCCCGAATTATTTTAAAACAAATCCCGATGTCATAGAGCCGCAGGCAATTTTTTGCAGTTTAAGCAGAAAATGCTGGTCTGATCTAAATTCTAGATTTGTTGCCAAAATCTTGTAAGGTGACCAACCGTCCCGGTTTGGCCGGGACAGTCCCGATTTTTAACCATTTGTCCCGGGGAAAAAATCCGTCCCGGATTTTTCAGCAAAAGTTCCGGTTCGCCCCGGTTTTTGATACCACTGTATTTTGTAACTTTAAAATCACTGCAATTAAAAAAGCGGATGTTCTCTGCCATCTATATAAATTTGAATTGAAACCTTAATTAAATTATTTTTCTTCAATAAGTATTTTGAAAAATACATCTTAATATTATTAGGGGTGCATATAAGAAAAAATCAAAGACGTTTAACTAAAATAGACCCATCAAGTCATTCATAAATTGCTTTGAAACGCGATCAGTCGTTAGACTTAGGGAAAACCATTTTATGTTCCACTGGCAACGCTGCACCAGACATGCTCCTCCTCACACATGCTCCAACCACCTTACGTTTAGCAGCGGCCAGAAGCGGCTCGTTATTTATAAATGTAAAAAGGTTTGGTCGTTATTTTCAGACTTGCCAAATTTTTTTGGATATACAATCTTTAATTTTTTTATACTTAATAATTGATACCGAGGGTATGGAAAGGTATTATATTTGTCATTGTAAAAATATTTATGTAAAGATATAACATAGAAAATATTAATTTTTTAAATGTTCTCCAGATAGTTATCTGCCTAATTAGTGCGGAAAGTGATACTTTTACGCACGGGAGGAGTTCGCGCGGGAAAGACACTTCCGTAAGGGTTAGGTACAATTTTTTTTCTATGAGTGTTTATGATGACTTTCTTGATCGAAAAGTAGTTTTTAGAACACACATTTCAAACTCCAAATTTAAAAATTTGGTCCATAAAGTACCATTTCAAAATAATGTGCGTGCGTTAAACGTTTTTTCACGCACGCTATGACAGTTTTTTATGCACGCCATGCTTATTTTTTACGCACGGCGGAAGTTCAACTTTCCACATTAAAATTGATATGTAACAGTAGACTTTTTCACACGCATTTGCGAAGTAGTTTCTTTACCTATTTAATGTCAAGTGACCTGCAAAACTAAACTAGATTAAACTAAAAATGGAAACAAAATTATTTTTTGGTTTTAATTTTAAAAATACCAAATATATATAACCTTAGGCAGAAGCTTTTTATGCAAGTAGGAAATTGTTGTACTAAAAACGTATCAAAAGTGCCTTTTTCGCCCATAAAGGCCATCGTGTGCAGAAAAGTATCACTTTCCGCACTGTTTAGGCAAATTACCAAAAAACCAATGTGGAAAAAAATAAGCAAATTCGACTAAAAATATTATAGGTACTATATGATGGTTTTTGGTTGTGTAAAAAAAATGGAATTTATACACTCTACTATAATTTTTATTTAATACGTACAAAAGTGTCTGACATAATAATGTTTTAAAATCAGCTATCTTTGTTTGACTTGTTCTTTATTAGGTAAAGCTATCTTTGTCATATGGAATTAGTTAGGACGAGTTGGAGTTAAGATTAAGGCTATAGTTTCTCCCCAGATTTTAAGTAAAAAAAAGTACAACTGGCAACGCCTTGTTCTTTAATTTTTTAATCTTTTGCCAGCGTGCACAGGGAAAACTAATCATCAGAATTGGCTGAAATTTTGCAGGGGTAATCATTTTTAATTGCTTAACAAAAATATCTGAAGGATTTTTCAAAATATTCAATTATTTTTTCTGCAAAATATAAGCTCTGGTGCATCTATCCCAAAAACCTCAAAATAATTGCGGTTTAGAACAAACCCGATTTACAAACAAAAAAATAGAGAAATATTCACTATTTCCTCTGGATTACATTTTTCCTTTTTATATTTCCTTGCTTTAACGAAAATAAAAACTCAGTTTCCTTTTTTCTAAAAGCCTGTGCACTCCGGAAAGGAAAACCGATCAATCAATCACACTTCATTGAACTTGGGAGACACACGCAGTTCAAGTGTTGGCCGATAGATCGCAGAATTTATACGATTCCATGGTAACTGCACGTGTTTTGTCAACAAACTTTAAATCGGGCCGCAGTGGGACAGAAGAGTGTTTTTACGTTTTCTGGCAGAAAACCATTCGAGGTTATGTTTATCCTTCAAAAATGTGTTTTCAAAAACATTGTCCTAAAACAAATATGAATCCACTCCGCGTGTGCGGTCGCCCGCCGAAAAAGACCTAGCGCTGCGCGGTCATTACCCCGAGTCTATCAAAGAACCAAGAGAACTTTACTGGCTCACTGGGATTACTAGGAATCCGCATAGAAACAGTCACATAATTTTGTTTTTATTTTGATTCACCCATTTTTTTTTAATTTAAATTATTGCGGCATAGTTATGTGCAAGTATACTAGTGAAATCTTGGAATGCAAAGGATAGATTTTAGAACCTCAGTTTCAAAAACACACGGATACTTGAGTCAGGGTCAGTAAAGCTCCATTTAGAGGTTGCAAAGGCTCTTGCTATTCGTTGACGCTCCTGTTAATAGAATACCATTATTTCACCAGTAGCCGATTTTTAAATCTGCATGCTTTTAAGTTAACCTGTTGTCGGTATCAGCTAGCGCGAGTGTTTCAATTCCATCATAAATGCAACCTTAAACATTACACCCAGTTACTTTAACACGTAGTTGGGTAGCGTTTTTTTAGCAGGTAATTCTGCAATAAATGGCTTTCTTTTATTTTAGTATTTTACTTGTTTTTTTAACGGCGCAGAACGCAAAAAGTCAAAATAAGTAACCTAACCCCAAATTTTTGACCCGGTGTTAAAAAATCTCTGCATGGTGTCCCACTGTGGATGAACATGGAAAACAAATTCAATGACGTAAAATTTTGCAAAAAAATCAGGTCGACATAGTTAAATTGATTTCCCAGTGTTGCTAAAAACAATTCCACAGATTGTAACTACGACCAGGTCTAGTATTAAAAAAAAATTAATAAAAGGTGTTTGTTTGTAGATATGATTTTACTTTATTATTATTACTTATTATTATTTATTTTATTATTTTTTTTATGTTTAACTAACTCTATCCATCCTTTTCTCACCCTTTGCTCAAGAGAGGACACATAAAAAAATGTCGGTTCAAATGGGGGTTAGCGACATCTTGTAAAGAAACGGTGACTAAAATATGTCGCTATCCGTAAGCCTAAAAGCACATTCTTCAAACCCTTTCGTATCTCTGTTTTTCCCTGACAGAAGACGTTTTAAAACTCCCAAACCGATTTAAAGTCGCGTTCAGATGGGCCACTTAATAAAGTTACGAAGTTTTTGGGGTATCGAGTTTAAGTATGGTTGACTGATGATGTTTACCTAAGTTTTCCCGGTTAAAATATCGTATATTATGGAGTGTTTTGTCAAAGTAAAGCAAAAACCTATCAAAACAAAGCACCAGATTTTTAGATTAGTTTTACTCCTTTGCACTACATAGTTTTCTTGGCATGTGCCACAGCGAGATAAATTTAAAAATAATAATTGGAAATTACTCAAAAACATATTCGACCTGGTTTTTCTTTTACTGTCCGCGCGCATGGAAAAAATTGTTGAAAATCAGTAATTTTACTGTCATGAAATATAATTTTAGAATGCGAATAATTTTTGGTTCGAAAATACCATAAACAACAAAATTTGTAGGTACCTGCCTGATGACGTTTATTGCTGTACATAAATAATCAAGTTCAAGGATACTTCCACAAATAAAACTAGTATATTTTCCAACCTGCAACTAGTCATTACTATATTATATACGTTTTTTTATGGACAACTAAATGTGTTTCGAAATCTACATCTTTACAACAAAGAGATAAAAAATATGAACAAAAGAAACTTGATATTTTTTTAAAAATCAAGGAACTAACTTCAGTGGCGCACCGAGGGAACGGGGGTTGGAGTTAACCCCCCCCCCGAACTAAATATAAAGGGGAATAAAATATAAGAGCCTGGACTTTAATTTTTAACAAAAATCATAAATTACAAAATTTTTCGATTGCGTGTCAAAATGGTCTTTTTAATGTAATTTTATCAAAACATTTAGCCTGCGATTTGGTGTCAAAAATGGCATTTTTCGCCAAAATTTTCGCCCGCGGCGCATTTTTACAAACAAATTAAGGGTAAATTCAAAACTTAAATTCTCAAAACCTCATTTGGTCAAAAATTGCATTTTAAGTGTTATTTTCTCATAAAATTTCGCCTGCGGCGTATGGGAGCATGATTTTGACATCAAATTTTCGGTAAATAAACAAGTTTAAATTTGGTTAACACCTTTTCTTTACATTTGAGCGCAGATCTGCGCTTGTAAGCACCTGTTTCCTTGTATTAATAGTCACATTTTTAATTCAAATTAGGTTTTTTTTAATTATTTATCCTTAAACCCCCCAGCCCCCACACCGAAGTCAATTCCTGGGTGCGCCATTGCGCCAACTTAATTAAAATCGTCTCTTAGCAGTACAGGCAGGACATAGCCTACAAAGCAGAACATCTCCGAAAATGAGGTTAACGCACCATGGATTATTTCATAAATGCTCCAATGTAATACGGCTCTGTTTAAACCAAAAAAAAAAACAAGTAACCTCACCTTCAGAGTGAACCTCTTAAACAACCACAAAAAAAGAAAGATTTGGTCTTCCATGAATAGTCGTTTTTGTACCGCGTGAAAATTTGACTTCAAACTTGTTCAAAAGTAGCGTATGTCTTAATTGCGTAAATAAATCCGTAAGGAAATTCGCGCATTTATTTGACGTCAATTTCTGTATTATTGAAATTAAGCTTAAACTCTTTGACCATCAAGTTATCCATGGATTAATTACCAGTGTACAGAATAATAGCTAAAAAAAGGGTACAATCAAAAACTAACGCTTTCTGAACTAAGGTCATTGACAGAAAAAAAAAGAACCCCTACTCATTAGTGGTAGATAGTGGTTTCTGCGCCCTCCGTCCCCCGGGGGAGCACGGGTCTGTTTATTTGGGAACAGACCCGTTTAAAAGCGGTTTATTTGGGAACAGATCCGTTTAAAAGCTGTTTATTTGGGAATAGATCCGTTTAAAAGCGGTTTATTTGGGAATAGACCCGTTTAAAAGCTGTTTATTTAGGAACACACCGGTTTAAAAGCGGATTATTGTCGTCTGCTGTATCTAAACACGATGAGGTCAGATATTTTTTGATGATAAGCTCTCCCGGGGGACGGAGGGCGCAGAAACCCCTATCTGTCACTACTGAGCAGGGATTCTTTTTTCTTCTGTCAGTAACCTTAGTTCAGAAAATGTCGAAGTTACGTTCATGTGATATCCATACTTTTTGGAGTCAAATAAATATCAGAATTGGCTGAACTTTGAATGGAAAACACGTTTTGTAAAAACTAAGACACTTCTTGGACCACTTTTTTATGTTTGGATGAAGAAATTATAGCCTATTCGGCAAAAATTCAAAAAAGTGCTCCGAGCCGTGCCCTAGTTTTTACAAAATGAGCCTCCATTCAAAGTTCAGCCAATTCTCATGTTTATTTGACTCCAAAAAGTATGGATATCAAATGATCCGTTTTGAACGTCACTTTGACGTTTCCTTAGCTAAAGTCACTGATAGAAAAAATAATCTCTACTCCTAAGTATTTAATTTTTCTACAACCAATTAGAAGTCTCTATAACCAGTAAACTGACCTTAACCCTCAAAATAATTTCACTAGGCGTTTTCATAATGGGTTTGTGTCCAAGAAAATGTAGAAATAACAAAGTATAATAGGCACGTAAATAATTTATGCAAAACAAATAGGTAATTTACCAGCACAATGTATTATTTTAAAAGGAAAAATTGTATGGTAAATTGTTGTATTTTCTGGCAACACGCATAGTTGTTTTATGCAAAACTACTATACTTTTGCATTTCTCCAATTTACATTTGAACAAAAAAACTTTTGAAGACGTGAATTTGTATTTAGTGCATATATATTAATTTTTCTTTAATAAGTAAACATGTTTTCGACCCTTACAGGCCATCATCAGACTAGGAGTCATAATTCTATGATTTAAACTAATGTATTTTAAATGTAAACGTCCCCTTTTTTAAAGTGTTGGTTCCGTCCTGTGGTTGTGAATGGAATCATATAATTATGACTCCTAGTCTGATGATGGCCTGTAAGGGTCGAAAACATGTATACTAATTTAAAAAAAAATAATTTACACTAAATACAAATTCACGTCTTCAATTTAGTTTCAAAGTGCACGCAACCACCCTCCCAATTTCAAGAAAACTTTTTTTTAAATAAAAAACTACCCATTCTAAATATGGTTTACTACAGAATTGAGAAAACGTATTTTATTTTCATAAACCCTAGTTAGAAATGGCAGGTGGTTTTTTTACTTTCATTTTTTGATGAGGTACAGGATACCTTTAACCACACCCCTTACTCCTTGGGGGTAAAGAGGGGACCAATCGATGAGGGTAGAGGAGGTACCGTAAAAAAATCGGAAGGTCACTGTGAATGAAGCAAAAAAAAATTAAAATCGCTTTATATTTGAAAAAATTAACAATATGGCGCCTAACTACCGCCATATTTTTTTTAAAACAATATAGCGGTAGCACTCTCGGGACGCTCAGCATTACTGCGACACCACTATTATCATTTTTTGTTTGGTCTCCATCGTGGCACATATAAACATACATATATATATATACTCCATCCAACTCGAAAAACATTACCCTCATGCCGTAGGCAGTCGGGTAAAAATAATCGACCCACGGCTTTTCTTTTTACGAAGAAAGTAATATTCGATGAAATATAATTAAAATAAAACACAATCATTATTTTCTGACCTTTGAATATTTAAAATATTTATTGTATTCCGAGCCTTTATTCTTATTAATATTTTGACGCGCTGCTTTTATTTGTCAAAACTTAGATTAGGGTCTACTTAAGCTATTTAGATAAATTAAATGTACACAAAGCCGATTCGTTAAGTACAGGTGCGTACTAAAGAAAATTATTGAAAGAAACTTTTACAAGAAATCGAATGAAAGCAAAACAAACGATGACTTTTTCTTTATTTTTTGGCAGAATTAAAAAATAATATAATGGTGTCAGAATATAATCTCGCATCTTACAAATTAAATTAAAACTTTTTGGAAAAATAAATAATTGTGCCAAAAAATAAAGAAAAAATCACGGTAAAAGTTGCTTACAATATTTTTCTATAATACGCCCCTGTACTTCACGAATCGGTTTTGTTTACAGTTAATTTATCTAAATGGTTTAAGCAGGCCCTAATCTAAGATTTGATATATAGAAGACATTTTCGTCTGCGGCGCATTTAAGGAGTGATTTTGACAACAAATCTAGAGTTTTAAACATTTTTTTTTGTATGGAATCAAAATCAAAATATCTTTAAAAAAAGTATGCATGCTTCCTTTCATAAAGTTGCAACCTCCTACTTCCATAAAGTTTACAATTATTACAAATAACAAAACACTGCCAAAACTTTTACAAATAGAAATAAATAGAGAAACTAACTGAAGCCCCTAAGAGGCTTGTGAGTGAAAGTTTTTTAATTCATTTCAATTTTTCTTTCATTATAGCATTCTGGGAAAAAAAGTTTAAAAATGATTATACCTAGAAATAAATTAATATTTTAAACTTAGAGTCTATACGTATAAATTAAAAACTAAGTAAACACAAATTACATACTAATTTTAAATAAATTACTCAAGAAATAATTACAGGAAACATACTTATGTAAATAAAATGCACCTAAAATATCTAGAAATCTCTTTAAATCATTTTTTTTTTAATTTTACCCTATAACAACCTTTCATTAATAATGTGTTAAGAATAGATATTCTTTTTTTTTGTCAGACGTTCAAAACGGGTCAATATCTTTTTAAGGCCACCAATTTTCAGGACTCCGAGGAATCCAGTAGTGAAATTCCTATCAAAATCCGTTTACTAGTAATAGTTTTGGCGTTATGCTGGAAAAAACAGACAGACAGACAGACAAAAATTCTGAAAATTGAATTTTTGGTATCTGTAGAGATTATTACTTGTATAGATATTTTAAATTGTAACCTAAAAAAAATAAAAATCTTTTGGTCAGCGGCATTTAAAAAAATTGCCTCAGGCGGTCAACACCGTAGGGCTGGGCCTGACGCTGCCAACGTGAGAAGCTTTGTAATTGGTGGAAATTAAAGGCCCTCTATACATTTGACAGATATTGTTTTATCAGAGGTGGGTAACTCATATTGCCCTCTCTTTCTAGTTTTTTTCATATATATTTGTTGTCGTTTTCTTGTCTCTTTTTATAATTTCCCCAAAAAGATTGATTTTTTTTTGGTTAGTAAAATATGTCAATGTTTGTTTGAAAGTTTGAGACAATGATGTGTTTGAAATTAACTCTGTGTTTCGGACTTCCATTGTCTATATTTTATTTATACACGACGTTTCGATCAGTGCAATCTCTGATCGTCTTCAGGTGCAAACTACAATCAATTCCTAAGGCTACGTACTTATATACTGTGAGAAATCACTCAACCTTGAAGTTTAAGAAGTTGGCTCCGCCCAAGGAGGGGCTTCCAACTATTTGGGATTTCAACACTTGGTTTACTGAAAATACCCTGATTCTGCCCAATAAAGGCAGCTTCAAGGAATTTTCGTTTCTTCCAGTGTGACTCCTTGTGCAAAACCTTTGCTTCTGCCCACTTCATTCGGTGTTGTTTTGACCATGCATGTTCGGCGATTCCTGATTTCGTGGTTTCACCTTTTTGGGTATTCGTCTGATGTTCCTTAAGCCTAACGGATAGTGGTCTTTTAGTTTCGCCTATGTATGATTCACCACACTCACAAGGAACTTGGTAAATGCATTCCTTATTTTGTTTGTCCTCCGGTTTTGTTTTACTAAGAAGGCTTGGAATTGTATTACTAGATTTAAAAGCTGTTTTAATATTAAAGTTTTTCGCTACTCTTCGAATTTTCTCTGATACTCCTTTAACGTATGGGATTGTAAGGAATGCATTTGCCTGGTTTTGGTCTTGTAATATCTGTCCTGTTTGTTGAAATTTAGAAATAGTATCTGTTATAAGTTTCAGGCTGTAACCATTCTGCTGAAAATCCTTCTTAATGTTTCTTATTTCAATTTCCAAGTCATGAGAATTGTTACAAATTTGAACGGCTCTGTTATATAAAGTTTTGATTATGCCGCGTTTGGTTGTAGCAGAATGATTTGAACCTTGATTTAAATATTGTCCTGTGTGAGTGGGTTTATGATAGACTGTTGTTCTGATGTCGTTTTCTACTCGTGTGACAAGTACATCAAGAAAAGGAATTTGACAATTTATTTATTGTTTTTGTTTTTAAAAATTTCCCTAAAAACTATCAAATCCAGTTGCTCACCTCTGGAAAAATAATAACGGTCAAAAATCGTATACATCAGGACCTCTAGTGGAAATCTGCGAAAGAATACGTCAAAACACCACAAGTAAGTTTTTTCAAGGGTCACAGCTCGATTGAAATACAATAAGGATGAAATGGTGGAAAAAAATTTTTTGTAAGAAATGTTTCCCAAAAATATAAAACGAGAAAAAAACACAATAGAAACCCACTTACTTTTTCAGCTTAATAAATCTCTAGATAGAGCGTTTCTGTACATTGAATATATTTTTTAAATTGTTGGTTTTGGCTTTTAACCAAACGGTATGGATAAAACCTAACTAACCGATTTTAAAAATTCACTACTGCATCTCTTGGATTCTGAGGCAGTACATAACCTTAATTTCATCAAAAAACCGCAGGCACAGCTGCCGGTATTCAGCTATTTTAAAATAAAAATACAGTTCGTTTTTTTTGACCACCTTATCTTATTTGGAGTACTGAGTCACGGAAAACAGCAGTCTACTTAAATTAATTAAAATATAAGTTTAAAATAGATGCTAACTACAGCCTTCTAGAGAGCTTTAGTCACGTTTAATTATTTTCAAGCCGATGAAAACAAAACAGCGAAAAAGAATAACTTTGAGCGCTTGAAAAATTGTTGCACTGCAGCAAAAATGAAAATGTTTTATTGATTTCTTATTTAAATTAAGGCCTTCCAATAAAAAACTTTATCCACAGTAATAAGCAGCATAGCTATTATTCAGGGCCCTATTCATTGGATCCTTGGGAACGACTATGAATAGGGAGTGAGAGATAGTGTTGCAAATATAGCGTAGCCTTCACATCTGCTCAAACCAGCTGGATGCTCAATATGACGCCAATACATGTAGCCTCTCATGTCCAAATGCCAACCACAAAGCATATACCTACGGACGGTACATATTTTGTGATGCCAACCTCACCTTCTCGTGGTGCTCTCTGTCTAAAACAGACGAGGCTCTGGCGGTATAACCCTATGGGCAAGTGGATCTACACCCAATAACCAATAGCAACTGCTCCGTTAAGGACCTGTACAAACTCATACAGGGGATAAATCTGATGGAGTGATTAAACTACAATAAGCCAATAATGGCTGCAGAGCAGTAACTCTGGCCAGCCATTAGGCTGGCCGAAGACACAATGGGTCCCTATAAAAAACCCGAAACCAAATTTGGTACAAACATAATTTAGAATTTAAAAGAAAAGAAAATCATTGGTCCGAAAAAAATTGTCTCGAAACTTAAATGACGAGAAAATCAAATCGCTAGAAAATATAATTAAATTTAAACAACACATATTTTTATAGAAACACAAAATGTTAGAAAATATTTTTAACAAAACTAATTTTATAGAAACTTAATAATGCCGAACCACCTAATTGAAGAACCCCAGTCTGGCCTAAAATGATTTGAACCGATAGCAACGAATTCAATTGCTACGTTGCCAGGCTTGGTTGGAGTCGAAGTAATTTGTTATATTGTATTAATTTATCCCCTTTACATTCAACCACAACTCCCAACCCTTAAATTTCACCATAATATTGTATTATTGACAGTTAGACAGCCAGAAACTGTGTAGTTAAGGTCGCAGTTACAATCTGGGGAATTGTTTTTAGCAACACTGTACGGGAAATCAATTTAACTATGTCGACCTGATTTTTTTGCAAAATTTTACGTCATTGAATTTGTTTTCCATGGCAACACGGAGACTTTATTTATGTTTATCCACAGTGGGACACTAGAGATTTTTTAGCAGCGGGTCAAAAATTTGGGGTTAGGTTAGTTACTTTGACTTTTCGCGTTCGGCGCCGCTAAAAAACTAAGTAAAATACTAAAAAGAAAACCATTTATTGCCGAATTACCTGCTAAACAAACGCTACCCAACTACGTATTTAAGTAACTGGGTGTAATGTTTAAGGTTGCATTTATAATTGAATTGGAAACACTCCCGCTAGCTGATACCGACAAACAGGTTAACTTAAAAGCATGCAGATTTAAAAATCGGCTACTGGCGCTAGACGAAATAATCGTATTCTATTTTAAACACGAGCGTCAACGACTAGCAAGAGTCTTTCCAACCTCTAAATGGAGCTTTCCTGACCTGTTTTGTTAGTACTCAAGTATTCGTGTGTTTTTGAAACTGAGGTTCTAAAATCTATCCTTTGCACTCCAAGATTTCACTAGTACAATTGCACATAACTATGCCGCAACGCCGAATGTTTCTATGCGAATTCCTAGTAATCCCAGCGAGCCAGTTCTCTTTGTTCTTTGATAGACTCGGGGTAATGCCCGCGCAGCGCTAGGCCTTTTTCGGCGGGCGACCGCGCACGCGGAGTGGTTTCATATTTGTTTTAGAACAATGTTTTTGAAAACACATTTTTGAAAGATAAACATAACCTCGAATGGTTTTCTGTCAGAAAACGTAAAATTACTCTTCTGTCCCACTGCGGCCCGATTTAAAGTTTGTTGACAAAACGACTGGAGTTACCATGGAATCGTATAAATTCTGCGGTCTATCGGCCAACAGTTGAACTGCGTGTGTCTCCCAAATTCAATGAAGTGTGATTGATTGATCGGTTTTCCGGAGTGCACAGGCTTTTAGAAAAAAGGAAACTTAGTTTTTATTTTCGCCAAAGCAAGGAAATATAACAAGGAAAAATGTAATCCAAATGAAATTGTGAGTATTTCTCTATTTTTTTTGTAAATCGGGTTTGTTCTAAATCGCAATTATTTTGAGGCTCTTGGGATAGATGACAGCACCAGAGCTTTTATTTGAAAAATCCTTTTGTTAAGCATTTAAAAATGATCACCCCTGCAAAATTTCAGCTAATTCTAAAAAATATTAAAAAATTAAAGAACAAGGCGTTGCCAGTTGTACTTTTTTTTACTTAAAATCTGGGGAGAAACTATAGCCTTAGATAAAATCGTTTGATAAAAAAATACCCGTGTAATCTTCCAAATAGAGAAACTTGTCAACGCCGCAATCCAGGGCCTACGGCGCTCTAGAGATTTAAATTTGAGGCATGCCCAATTGCGATTCGGCTGGATTGTGGTTCTGCTCATTTAACTAATTAAATTATTTTCTATCAATTTGTAGGTCGGGTGTTCTTCGTTTCTAGACAATTATTTTCGATACTTTTGATATTTTAAGGTTCGGGAAAATTATAATCGGTTAAATTAAATTCGTGTCTTTTAAGGATTAAGAAATTAAAATTCTATAAAATTATATTCGTATCCATTATTTTCTAGGCGTTTTACTTTCGTTAATAATTCATTTCGGACATTTTATTTTCTGTTCAACTGTGTTTCGGTTTTTCTGAATTCGACTTTTTTGTGGGCTCCCGATAAAATCGGGGGGTTTTAGTCGGTAAGAATCCGACACTACCCGGGCTGGTGGATTGGTCGGTTGGACCGGGTGTCTCATACAAGATTTTCTCTAGACACCCTTGAAAAAAAAAACAACTATGAATTCGAATACGTTTAACAGCTACGTGCAATCGTTGCGTATGTCATCATCATCATAGGCAATCACTCGATACCGAGTATGATTTTCCTCTATTGTGTATTGTCGCTATCTGTTGTGCGTTTTTTGATGGCTATATAAGCCGTTAGAATCGAGCCGCACACCCTTCCACAGTCCTGGCACACCCAGTCTCCGGCAGCAGCCGGGTGTCGTTGGTCATCCGTTCTTCCATTTTGACGCTCCTTTCTAAGATCTCCCTTTTCCGTTTCTAGTCTACGTCGTTGCTCTTCAAAAAGTTTGTGCTCCCTCATGGACTGTTCGGCGCCATGAAGCCCTATCGTTTGCCGTGGTCTCGAAGTTCTTTATATCGATGTTACCCTTCATATTATTGCCTTTGAGAACGTCCTTGTACCTTTTTTGTTGACCTCCTTGATTTCTCTTTCCCTCGTTCAGTTGTCCATAAAGTGACCAGTCCAACGAAGCTGGTGCTTAAAGATAAGGGCTTCTATACTAGATGTTCTGGCTTCTTCTAAAACACTTATGTTTGTTCGTCGGTCTTGCCATTTGATTCTCAGGATTCGTCTTAAACAACTTTGGTGATATTTTTCTAGTTGTTTGATATGCTTTCTGTAGGTGATCCACGTTTCGCATTCGTATGTTAGAGTTGGTATTATAACTCTGTTGTAGACACGAAGCTTGGTCTCCGCGTTGACGTCGTGATGGATGAAGACTCTCCGAAAACCGTCCGAACGCTGCGGTGGCTCCCAAAGTATGGGTAATGTTCCACGTTCTGCAGAGGATGGCCATTTATGGAAATGTTTGGAGCTTGGGGATTCGTACCTGGCTCTAGTTGGTGAAGAATTTGCGTTTTGGCAAGATTGATCTCTAGGCCAATGCTTTTGTAGGCTTGGTTAAATGCGTTGATTAATAGCTGTAGACCTTCCTCTATATCGGCCATAACGACGTTGTCATCGGCGTACTGCAGTTCGATTACCGAGGTCGTCGAGACATTAGTTTTTGCTCGCAGTCTGCCTAGGTTAAGTAGGCCACCGTCGAATTTATATAGAATTTCCACTCCCGGCGGTAGATGTTCCTCAACAAGGTGAAGCATGGCATCTAAAAATATAGAGAATAGGGTGGACGCAATAACACACCCTTGTTTAACGCCTGTCGTAATCTGGAATGACTCTCCTGCTCCATCGTTGCTCAGGACTGTTGCATGTAGGGTGGACGTAACGTTGGAGCATTAGCTATACCGATACCACGAAATATTAACTTTCTCTCTATTATTAGCCTAAAATGTCTATTATAAAGTTCATTATTTTTTTTTGATTAAAAATGACTTGTAATATTGCTGGGATCGATGACCTTTTTTTCATATGTAGATTAAAAATACGTTTATTAGTAGTAGTAAGAGTAATTAAACAAGTAATATCGAAATGGAGATCGAATTATTAAGTGTCCATATAATTAAGAGATATTTGGGTTACAGTAAGACTAGAAAAAACAGCAGCGAGAGGTAGGGTTTGGTTGATTCCATGTGACTTTTCCCGGCATTTCCTACAGTTTGTGAAAAATTACTCATTTTTTTTCTAACAAAAAACAAACGCAAAATGTATTCAGACAAATAAAAAAATTTTACTCTAAAATACAGACTTTTCCAGGGTGTATCCAGGCTTTTTTAGAGTGTATCCAGACTTTTCAAAAGTGTATCCAGACATTCTGCGTGTAACCAAAATTTTCCGTGGTGTGTCCAGATTTTTTAAGACTGTATTCAGACATTTCCAGGAGGTATCCATACTTTTTTAGAGCGTATCCAGACTTTTCCAATAGGTATGAAGACTTTTGGATAGAGTGTATCTATACTTTTTTACAGTTCATCTACACTTTTTCAGGAGGTAACCAGACTTTTTACATTACGTTTCCAGACTTTTTCAGAGTATATCCAGACTTTTCCACTGTGTATACAGTCCGTTTTAGTGTATCCAGACTTCTTGGATTGTATCCAGACTTCTTCATAGTGTATCCAGACTTTACCTGGGTGTATCCAGTCTTTTAAGAGTGCATCCAGACTTTTTTAGAAGGTATCCAGACTTTTCCTCGGTTTCCGTATCCAGATTTCTCCAGGGTGTGCCTGGACTTTTCATTTTTTCTTACGGACACGTGCTTTTGTTCCCGTGAACCGATTTTGATGACGGACTCCAGTTGTGAAAAATATTAAATGTACCGAAATGGTCTATCTAGCGTGTGTATGTACTTATAGATTTGTCAGAAGTTGTTTCATCTAATCCGATCTTTCCGCTTGCACACGTTAAAAAGTTTTAATTTTAAACCCGCTCTCCGCATTATCGAGGCTAATGTTACCTCTTGTAGCTATAGATGTAGCTTAGTCCTTGTGGCTATGTAGCCGTTGTCCTGACTGCTAAATTATGCGACAACTACTACATCACAGGGGCCCAATTCTCGCACTAGGAACGAGTAAAACCTTAGAACATTGAATTACTAGAAGGAGTCCGGTCTGTCTGATTACACTGGTTGTTTGAGTGCAACATCTACAGTGGGGAAAGGGGAGCAAGAAATCTGTGTTGCCAATTTTAATAACAAAATTATGCAACAAAAAACTTATTAAATTTGGATTAAGTTTTGACGCTTATTTATTAATTAATTAATGAGGTTTAAGATATATGTTGGAAAAGCTAATATACACAATATATAATACTCAAAACCTATTTAAAACTTTCGACGTTTTTTGAAAATTTAACATGTCCTTAAACATCTTCTTTTGTAGTCAACGTAGCAACATTGATTGTTTGTTGCGGTTTTTCGATTTTTCCTGGAATGTCATTATTGTTTTTTTGATATTTTTGTGAAAAGTTTGTGGCGAAAAATGGTTCCGAAGTGTATTATTATATGCAAGTTGAAACAGAAGCCTGGGGACCGCAGTATTTCGTTTCACAGGTACGTTGAATTGAAATATTAACTAAATATTAGGTTCGTCATATTTGGCCATTCTTGGTAAACAAAGGCAGGAAATCTGTGTTGCCGGCTTGTCATTAATTTCAGTGTGAATAGGGATTTCCATAGCACCTTTTTCTTATTTTTATAGTTGTACATCCTACTTGAATACATTTTTAGTTTTTTTTTATAGAAACATAGATTTTTATTACTATATCTAGACCATTTAATTAAACGGAACTAAAAATTATTGAAGGTATTTTAAATAATATTAAAAACAGGGGAAATCGTATTAGGTTAACATGACAACAATTGGATGAAGATGTTGAACTCAAACACCCTGCCCTGGGTCTGGAAAAAAGCTCCTTCTAGTAGTTCAATGTGGGGATTCTTGAAAGGTTGGAAGCAAAGAAATTTAAATAAAATAGAAACCGCATAAAAATCTTGAGGCAAATCAGACATCTCGGCGCAAATTTCGGAAATGTAGACCGAGGTTGTCGAGTTTCCATAATTATCCCTTATTTTATTTTCTATAATTATGAAATATAGCAATAAGTAGCATAAATATATATAGAGGGTGGATTCTTTAAATGGAACGGTGCTTCTAGCGGCTATAAGGAAGAGGTTTTAAAAAAGCTAAAAGCGAATCATTAATGATTTTTTTAGGACTTTCCGCCTATGATAAAAAAAAGTTTTGGGCCCCCAACCGTGGCCCAGGGCCCACTAACTATTTTTTTTTTAATAAGAAGGTACCACTTGTGGCACCTTTTTGGAAAACTTGTTCAAAAATAAATTTAATGCACTAGTGGGGCCATTGAGCCTTATATGTGTATATTCGAGACTAATCATTCCCAGAGACTATATACAAGTTCAAGGATCAACAATGACTAAACCCTTCTATTTCTATGAAAACTAAGTCTCCTTTTTTGATACGGTTTATGAAAGTCAAAAAAAGCAGTTGACATAGTTAGAATTTATCACAATAAGTCTGAATACAAAAAGACTTTCTAACTAGTTTTGGGGTTTGACCTTTGAGCTAGGTCGACAGGGTCTTAAGTTATATCGTTTTTCTTTGTTTCAGGATACTGCGGAGGCCAGAGCAACCTTTTTGAGCTGTGAACAAGTTTACTATGGATGAATTTTCACTTGACTTAGACTGGATAATTAGTTAATAAATATAGTTTGACTTTGTATAGTTATTTTCATCAGTGGCGTAGCCAGAAATCGACTCTGGGGGATTTTATTATTTAATAAAAATCAACTATGGCAAATTTTTAAAAATTAGGTAGGTGCCTATTGCTTGATCTCTTGAACTGAAGGGTAGGAAGAGGGGCAGTTTAATAGGTGTTGAGTTAGTGTATACGAAACAAAAATAGTTATTTTTAAAAGCAAGTCTCATCTAGTCTCATTTGCAGGTTTGTTTTAAAATTAACCTTTAAATGCGCCGCAGTCAGAAATTTTGAAAAAAATACACTAACTGCTATTGCTTATGCGTTTAAAATGTTGTTATAACAATATTTAATATTGATATAGCGCCGCAGCCGAAAACTTTGACAAAAAACACAAAAAAATCCTTAAAGTTTTGATCTCTTAGGTTTTTTGGAAAAGTAGATTGGGTTAGATGCCAACAAGGGGTGGGTTGCGGTGGTATTTATACAGATTTGTTGCCAAATCATAAATGCGCCGCAGATGAAAATTTTAGGAAAAATTATATAACTAAGAATTTTGAATGCTGGTGAGAAAAATTCCGTAGAATTTAACTAAAATTGTTGTTAAAATTAATGACGTCATAGCATCGCCGGTAAAAATTTTAAAAAACAAACGTCACAAAAAGTGGGGGAGCTATAGCTCTCCCTGGGGGGTTATTCTTGAATCCAGAGAGAACTTGCTCCCAGGGAGTCGAATTATCTCGCTACTATGCATCTCACTGGTCCAAATCTTCGGTTAAAATCGGTTTCTCTCACTTTTGGCCGATATTGATCGAAAGTAATTCTCTTAGTCAAAACCAATAGAATTACTTTCGATCAATATCGGGCAAAAGTGAGAGAAACTCATTTAAATCGAAGATTTGGACCAATGAGATGCATAGTAGCGAGATAATTTAACTCCCTTGGAGCAAACATAGGAAAAAGAATAACCCCCTTGGGGTCCTTGATAATGATTAATTTATTTTAGATTGGGTTGGACCTCCTGGGGGGAAGGTTTAACCCCCAACCCCCCCCCCTGGGTATGCTACTGTTTTCATAATACATACTTGGTAATTAAATTAACTTGTTTATTAGGAAGGTTTCAGTTGTTTTATTTTAAATATTTAAGTTTATTTTAAAAGTTTACTAGAATAAAATGCATCCATTTAAAATAATCATGATTTTAGCAGGGAACAGTTGTTCAGTGATTTTGTCTAAAAAATATAATTTAACAGTAATAGACTAGACTTTTGAATCGGAATGTTTCCCGTTTGCATATTGTTTGTTCACTGTCATTAATCGACCTTGATTATTACATTAAATTGACAGTAAATATATATATCTTTAGCATTTTCATGAACCTTTTGCTTTTTTAAGCAACCCTTGGGGCCTTAAACTGACTAGGTAAATCTGGTGTGAGGAATTTAAAAAAACAATCAAAGCTAAGGGTAAAGCACAGTTACAAAAATAGGTTTAATAAAAGATCCCCTCCCTACCACTCCTCATAGTCGTGAGGCGCGGATTACCGCTTGAAAGTGCAATTTTTGAGTATTTTGCCGATATTTGAAAAACTCAAAAATTTTTTGGAAAAGAAAAATTTTCCTTGGTTGTTTTTCGAATTTAGGAAAAAAAACCCTTGGAAATTAAAAAAAATCGCAAGAAAATCCCAAAAAAACCCCCGGGCAAAAAAATCCGGGAAAAACCCTACGAAAAAAATATTATAAGTAACCCTAATCCATAGAATAATATTTCGCTAGCCGTCGACTTTTTTTCACAAAAATTTAAAATAAAAGTTGGTGTTTCATTTTTTTAAAAGAATTGAGATCACTGATCACTGATGTGAAATTTGATTTATTCTCATCTATAAAAATATGTTTCCAAAACAGATAGCAATAATTTGCTCAAAAATTTACCCGAACAAAATGTTCAATGAAAAGCTCACAAAAATGTTCGCGCAAAAAATTTTAGATCTTTTGCACGAGCTTTTATTTGAGCATGTTCGTCTGTGTAATTGCGCCTTAAGGATCTTTTACCTGGGTAACAATGCATTGCTTATTATTTTCGAATTCTAAGGGACCTATTTTTTCTTTACTTTTATTTAGTTTATTTAAACGTTCAAAAACTTCTTTCCTTTCATGCACTCCAAAATAATACACTTTGTTTAGTTTGGAAAAAAAATAAATATAATTTAAATTTCCCGCCTGTCAAGCAGGCTTACCCTTGTTTACAAACGAAGTTCAAATAGAATTGAACTTTTAAATTAACTACATAAATTAAAGTAAAATTGTCAAATCTAACTTTTAATTAATGATTTAAAGATGAAATTACAAAAGTTTACCATTTTTATAATAAACACTATAAAAACTTTAGTTAATGAATAATTTGTTTATTCTTAATGTTATTTAGGTTTCGATGTAAACAGTGTAATGCTGGAACAACACACCCAAACAACTGTTTTTCTCTGGTGTAGTTGAAAATGGCTGCCCTCTTTGTTGATCCTTTTGCGCAGGTTAAAGCCCATTCCCTATATGTTCTATTTTCACTGAAGTAAAGCCAGCAACCGAACCACAGAGGTTAGTTTAGTTTGAAAGATACCATCAAAATGGCGGTGCTCATAGTGTTTGCTTAAATTTGGACCCGCATGCACTCGTCATGATTTCTAGGGTTGAGATCAATGATTTTCGAGAATCGGCCTCCTAATGGCGGTTCTCAGCCGAAATTAGTTTTCAAATTTAATATATATCTGTGTATTCTAGAACAGGATATATACGAACACTATCCCCCGGGGTAAAATGCCGTTTATAAAATGACACGCAACTGCACAATATTATGTGCAACGCGCGTTTGTTGCACCTGTCATAGAGGTTATACATTATTTATAAAATGGGTACATAAAGGATGGGCGGATTCCCAAGGCACGCAGTTTGGCAAATGGATTTGTATAGGAGAAAGAGGGGCACAATCTACTGGGTAAACATAAAAGACGTTTAAAATTTGTCCCAATTGTCTAATTTTAAGAATATTTAACATTGTAATGTTTTTAAGTCTTAGTTAATAGTACTTTTAAGTGTGATTGTTACAATTTTAACCATACCAAAAGAAAAATATTTTTAGCAAGTAGACATTTCTGAGCGTTGACAGAAAGGTTGTTATGGAGATGTCAACATAAATTTTATTTATAGTAGCTTTAAGCATGTTATATTCCATTAATTTCTTAATTAATTTCCAACAATTGTTTCCATATCCACTGTGCATTGTCGACTCTGCACAATACAATGCATAGTTCGTGAACGCATCCCATAGTGACACTTTCAATGATTTTCTCCTGAAAGCTACTACATTTCTTCTGAAAGCTTATACTCGAAACTGGAAACACAGGGTGTAAACTAGCCTAGCTTCATACGCCACGTACAGTCCTATGTTACCCTGATGATTCCTAACAAGGATAAAACGGGCCTGTAGGTTTCTGAACTATCCATTAAATTTTGGAGGCCTGGTCGTAATGAATTGAAAAGCAAAATGGATATGACACGAACCTTTCTATTTACTTATTTTTCACAGACAAGAAATCTACTTTTTTAAAAATTAGTATCGCTTGAATACCCATAAAACTTTAAGATTTCTGTAGATACTTCTTTCTTCTTAAAAATGTTGTTTCAACCTCTATAATGATTTTTTTTCCATAAATAAATTAGGAAAAATTGTTTCCTCTCGTTTCGAGCAAACAATTTAAGGGATTTCTTTATTCGAAAAATAAAAAATTTAACATAAGATACTTACAAAAAGATTCCTATTGTCTTTTTCACCAAATATTTAATCTTCAACTCAGGGACAGATAAAGTTCCTAAAAAAAAACGGGAGGGGGGGGACCGGAAAAATGTAATAATAAATAATGCCCCAGGTACAAAATAATATCAAACATTTTTTGGAAAGCGCCACCCTTTTAATCCAAAAAAACTGCACATCTTTGGCTGTTTGGTTAATTGCCAGGTATATTTTCAAAACCTGGCCATATTTTGGGAAGTTTATTGGCTGCTCTTGCTATTCTTGTCAGATCTTCATTAAAAAATCATCACTTATTTCCCACAATAATATTTCAACAAAATTTAACATACACAACAAAATTTTGTTTAATATGTTTTTTTATTGTTGCATAGCTAGCTTTCGGCTAATTAGCCATCATCAGTGCTTTTTAAATAAATATAGATTGGCAACCACGCAGGCTTTTTTTTTTGTTTGTTTTTTTTTTAGAATATAAAAAGGAAAAATTTATTCTAAAAACCAAAAACTAGAGACCTGGAGCAATTTAAATACAAGACTGATTATGGTGAATGTCCTTTGTCAATGTATACATGTTTAACATAAGAAAAAAAAAAAACCGGCGTGGTTGCCAATCTATATTTATTTAAAAAGCACTGATGATGGCTAATTAGCCGAAAGCTAGCTATGCAACAATAAAAAACAAGTAGAAAGAAAAATTTTTTGCACTTAATATACCCAGGCCCTAAAAAGCCTACTCAAAACCTTATTTATTTATTAGCCATCCATACATAGTATGGAGGTTATTGGGATTGTCAAAAAAAATAGTTTTTTTATTTCCACTAAAAATAAGTTATTTGGGTCAAAAAAATTTGTCCTGACGTCTGTCTGTCTGTCTTTCTGTAACACGATTAATCAAAAACCACTTAACCGATTTTTATAAAATTTGGCACAAAAATTCTGAGAGCTGATTAGTTTTTGGTGGGAGTGGGAGACTGGCAAGAGGGTAGGAGGGGGATTAAACTTTTTAAAAATTGTAACTCACGAACCGTAGGAGCTAGCAACACGCGGTTTTCAAATCAAGATAGAAAAATGTATTTTCAAACAAAAAACAAAACCTTAAAAAAAATTTTCAAAAAAAATATATATTTGGAAAAATTGCTTAATTCAAAGTTAGGGCTCTGGGAGGAACTAGCCTTCCGTAACTCCGTCACTGTCTGATACGGTATGCAACAAACCGTTGCATTTTTAAAAACATAATCTGCAGGTAAAACTCCGCCGATTTAGCCCCTTTCTTTTTTTTCCTGTTTTGCGTTGTTTCCGCATTTCTGACCTATACAGCCGAAAGGGAGCGAGCTGCGCCGTCTTTAATTTTTAATTTTCCCATTTTGTTGGTTAAAAATGAGTTTCTCTAAAAAGGAAAAAAAACGAGTTTATCTTTCGGTTTTTGTGTCGAATGCACTGATTAGCTTCTTTGATGCGGCGCAAAAAAGACAGCTTCGGTGTTTGCCTAGCACACCAGAGGCCCTCTAGTATACATTTGACGGTTGTTGCCCTCTCTTTCTAGTTTTATTCTTTTTTTCATATTTGTAAAACCGATTTTATCAAATGGATTGATGTATTCTGTCTCTTTTTCTAATTTCGCCAGACAGTTTTTGTAATTTTTTTTTTCTGGTTAGTAAAATATGTCAACTTTTGACAAAAAAATGGTGAGGTAGATATTAAAAATGTTGATAACAGTAAAATATAAACAACATTATTATGTTACACTTTTTTGTCTTGAAATAATAATAATATAATATTATTTAAAATAAACTAGTCTTACTTACCTCGCAAATTCGCTAAAGTACTGACAAAAAATATTTTTTCTACTAGCGTACGGAAAATTCACTTTTCCGCACTATTAAAAGTTAACTGTATGGTACTTTTCGCACTCAACCAAAAATAAAAGATAAATATACTGCTCTATTTTTAAAAATTTCCTTTTTTGTTTTAGGTGAACATTTTACTCACGATAAATAAAGAGTAACATTTTTAAAATTCATTTTATTGGGTTAAATGAATACTTAAGTCAAGCGAGTAGAAAAAATATTGCACCTAACTCATGCAGAAAGTAACTATTCTCCTAACGCGTCGTTCGGCCATGTGCAATCGCGTGCGGAAAAGTGGCTCTTTCCGCACTAGTTACGTAAACTACTATTTTCTCTGTCAAAATTAAAAATATTTAAGGATGATGAAGAGAAAAAGCAGTATTAAAAAAAGTATTTTGGAGAAAGATGAATATAATTAACGTAATTTTTTTTTAATAAAAATTTCGAATTTTCTGTGGTAATTTATTAAGAGACGGGGAAATTATCGAAAATCATGTCGAAGTCGAGTGTTTCTTTTGGATTTTTGTTTCGAACGCATTCTTTACTGTGGCGCACAGTTGGTCTAGAGAGGGGTTTTAAGAAAAAAAAAATAATCTTTAAAACATAGATTTTTGGTTTCGATACATCGGCAACTACCATTTACGTAAAAAATAAAATCCTTTATGTAGCCCTTTTCTGGGGGGCTATTTTTGGAAAATATTCTAAAAATCTGAAATACCAACTCCCCATATTTGAATTCTCGCTGAAATTCTCTTTCCAATGGTACTCCATATCATAAGGTTACATTACTAGTTTTCGAGATATTGGCTTTTAAAATGAAAAAAATTCAATTTTTAAAGGATTATATCTTACAAACTAGCAAATATCTCTATTGTGTTCAATATCGATTTTAGGGTTTTTTTACGAGGTAATAAAAAATGACAACAGTTTGACAATTTGACCTTCTACTTCATATTTTTGGAATAATATCGACAAAATCACTGAAAAATCAATAAACTGTAAATAGAAATGTGCAAAGGTTAAACTGATGTCATTTTTTATTTCCTCCTAAAAAATCCTCAAAATCGATAATAAACACAATAGAACTATTTTCTTTAGTTTCTAAGATATGGGCTTTTGAATTATTGACATTTTGAAAGCCCATATTTCGAAAATTAGTAGAATAAACATTATGATATGAAGAATTTCAGCGAGAAATCAAATATGAAATCAAAATAAGGGGTTGAAAAGGGCTACATAGGGGATTTTACTTTTTACGGTATATGGTAGTTGGCGATAAAAGATTATTTTTTTTTTCTAAAAACCCCTCTCTAGAACAACTGGGCGCACAGTAGGACTGCGTCGGTGTTTTCACAGAACCGATTTTTTGTTATCTCTTTGATACGTACACTTGATTTCAAAAAAAACGCATACATGCAGTCACAAAATTGACCTTTCTAAAAGTGTATAATATATACGGACTACTTCAAAAGTACGACAATTTGTCATATTGTTTAAAAAAGGTCTCTAAAACTGAAAATAGTTTTTTATTTAAATTAAAGGCCTTATTTTTATTTAAATGCAATGCATAATACTAAAAAATCAGCAAAAATGTTTTAGTAATATATACTATAAAGTAGGGGTAAGGTAACCCATTTTGGAGTTGATAAAATAACAATAATACGATGGAAACAGCGCTGGATTGAAAACAATTCGACAAATAGGAAACTTGGATTAGGACAAAAATGATGGTAAACTTAATACTAATTATTTTAACTTAAAAAAGAACTAGTATTAAATAGGATCACCATTTTTCTCTATTACAAGCTGCAAACGTCTGGGCATTGAAAAGGTTAAATTTTGAAAATACTGATGGTCTGATAGCATCGCTTAACTCTGTGTTCTCCAATTCCTTTGGTATATTATTTTAACGATTTGACACCATATATTTTCCATTGGGTTAAGGTCAGGGCTCTTGGCTGGCCAAGGAAGTGTTTCTATATTATTATTCTGAAACCATTGGCGAACAACATTAGCCGTGTGTACAGGACAGTTGTCCTGCTGATAAACGAAGTCATTATTTTCATGTAAAGCCTGTACAGATGGCAGCATAACGTTTTCAAGGATTTCAATATATCGTTCACTATTGAATCTTCCTTCGATTCTCCAAAAAAAACGCAAACCTCTAGCACTAAACCAGCCCCACATGTTTACAGAAAAATGTCCATCTTCTTTAATTTGGTTTGTATATTCGGGTTCAAATCTAGAATGATTGAAAAATTCAGTGAAAACCACCCTCTCCCAGAAGTCATTATCACGAAGAACGTTGTTCAGTGCAAAAATCACTCTGGCCTGT
Source organism: Oxystoma pomonae (assembly GCA_963921995.1). Taxonomy (NCBI): domain Eukaryota; kingdom Metazoa; phylum Arthropoda; class Insecta; order Coleoptera; family Brentidae; genus Oxystoma; species Oxystoma pomonae. Next base: position 84,899,052 of record OY998169.1, on the reverse strand, counting down.
TTTTGTTCTTCTGTTAGAAAAGGCTTCTTTGCAGCAACTGGACAAGAGACTTCTGATTTCGTTACTCTTCTATTTACTGTTGCCAAAGAATCCGGAAATAATGTTACATTAGCTGCTTCAACCGACGTTTAAAAGGGATTTTGTCTGAGATGGTCAATAAGTCTCTCATCTTGCACTTCAGAATTTCCTTTTGGTCGTCCTCATCCATCTTTCCTATCCGTAGAATTATTTTCAATCCAGCGGTTTTTCCATCGCATTATCGTCATTTTATCAACAAACAACAATGGGTGGCCGCTCTTCTTATAGACCAGCCGTCTTCTATAACTCGAGTGATAATTTGAACTTTTGTAAATGTTGATATCTGTGGCATTTTTAAGGATGTCACACTGAATTTGAAGCTGTCAGGCATACTAAGCTGGTAGTGCCTTATAATAGTGTACACTAATGAAAAGCTAAATTTTGCGGCATAGGAAAAAATGCATGTATGAGTTTTTTTTGAAATCAAGTGTACCTACTACATTTATTGAGAAAGTATGGTCATTGTAAGTTTTTAAAAACTCACTCTGTACAATAGTAAAAAAATTCCGGGGTCACATACCGCATGCACCAGCCATGGCAACAAAACAAAATAGTTCAAATTTAATTTTAGGTTTGTCACGCTAATTACTAGCTTGAAATTTCTTTTCGGGCGAGCTTTTTTATTTTCGTCAGATTGCTTTAGTACTGACTCAATAATGGTTTTTGTTTTAAAGAAATTAACGACTCTTGAAAAAGGAGAATTTTTTATTAACAGGTAACAACATTTTTATTTAGACAAATAATCTTGCTACACTGAACCAAAAAAGGTACCGTTCCCTAAAAAAAAAGTACATTGAGCCAATGTATTTTGTATATGATTTTTGCTCCGATGTAAAGTTTTATTAATATCATAAACAAGTTTACATAAATTTTATAGCCGAGAGGAGTTATTGATTTTACTGCTGCAAGACACAGTTTCAAAAAAAAGTTGTCACAATATAAAGAGTTTTTAAGAATGATTTTTATGAAGGCTCTTTTGAAATCATGGATTAAGAGACATGTTTTCATAGCTTTTAGTTAAACCTTAAGGCGCATTTACACAGACAAACTTTCCTTTGATGTTGAAATGCCGACAAACATTTACACGAGCCTCTTGAGCAAAATGCTCAAAGAAATATTCGAGCAAAATCTCGTACAAAAAAACAAACGTAAATTTTGGAGAGAATGTTGAGCAAAATTTGTTTGAAGAATTGGGGGTATAAAAATTTCTTTACAAATTCAAAATATATATTGTTATCGGAATTCATTGAACTTAACTGAAAATAGAAAAACAAAGTTTTGAAATAAGGTATTTTTAATCAAGTGCTTTCCGACGGAAAAACGATTTGATGCCGAAATGCACATTTTACCTCATAAGCAACTTCGATTGATCTGATTTTTATACGGGATATGCCAGTATACTTGTAACTTTTTTGGGGTTGTAAAAAAAACGAGAATAAAAAAAATAATAATTGGCACTTATTTATTGTTGTTGCCTGCAAAATATACGTTTAAAAGAATATCCCTTTATTTTACTTCCTAGTTTAGTCTTTTACAATAATAATTAAGTCAAATTAAAAAACCTATATACATTTTATTAAATCTCAAATATATGAACAAAAGCACGTTCGGTTTAAATAATATCCGTTTATTACCCACTTTTACAACCCTACGAACCCGACTCTTGTCTAAAAAATATAATTTATTATATATTAATTAGTAGGCCGGCCACCCTTTTGAATCGCAATGTTGCCCTTTGCATATTGTTGGTTCAGTGTCAGTAATCGACCTTGATTATTACATTAAATTGACAGTAAATATCTATATCTTCAGCATTTTCAAGAACCCTTTGCTTTTTTTAAGCAACCCTTGGGACCTTAAACTAACTAGTTAAATCTGGTGTGAGGAATTAAAAAACAACAATAAAAGCTAAAGGTAAAGTAAAGTTACAAAAATATGTTTAAAAAAAATCCCCTCCCACCACTCCTCATAAACGTGAGGCGCAGATTACCGCTTGAAAGTGCAATTTTTGAGTTTTTTTCCGATATTGGGTTGTTTTTTGAATTTAGGAAAAAACCCTTGGAAATAAAAAAAACTCGCAAGAAAATCCCAAAAAAACCCCCCGGCAAAAAAATCCGGAAAAAACTCTAAGAAAAAAAATATTATAAGTAACCCTAATCCATGTGACAAAACTGAATAATGTTTCGCTTGCCGTCAGCTTTTTTTCAGAAAAATTTAAAATAAAAGTTGCTGTTCCATTTTTTTAAAGAATTGAGATCACTGATCACTGATGTGAAATTTTATTTATTCTCATCTTTAAAAATATGTTTCCAAAACAGACAGCAATAATTTGCTCAAAAATTTACCCGAACAAAATGTTCAAAGAAATGCTCACAAAAATGTTCACGCAAAAAATTTTAGATCTTTTGCACGAGCTTTTGTTTGAGCATGTTCGTCTGTGTAATTGCGCCTTTAGAATGAATTCAGTAAAAGACTGTTACGTACATAAATTTCATAACCTTGTTTATATATTTTATATGCCTGGTTCATAATTTTTATAAACTTGTCCATACATTACATAACAACTTTTTAACGACAGTCAGTGATTGCCATTTATTAAATTTATTTCGGGCATTGATTAAAATCGTTAACATGTCTTATTTATTTCATATGTTCTTTTATTATCTCCTTAACCTGTACATACTATTAATAACAACTCTCTATAAAATGTCAAAAAAAAATTTCAATAATTTCGTAACTTCCATTTATAAATTTCATTACTGTATATGACAATTTTATAACTTTCCTACGATTTTTATACCAGTTACGTGTTATCGATCTACAAATATCTATAAAAAATTAATAAACGACTGTTATAAATACTATGGACGATATTTTTTTCAGTGTAGAACCAAAAAGTTTAATTGTTAAAATAACGAGGCAAGACTTTTTTTTTCTAGTTTAACTGACTTTTTTGCTAGTGTTCCTAAATATTGTTGCTGTATTGGAGCTTCTTTTTTGTTCTAGCAAGATTGTTTGGCTAAATAGGCGCCGCGGCAGAATCACTTTGCTAAACAAATTTCTCAGTTTAATGTTCGAAGAGAGCATGGCACTCAAAGAAGATAGATAGTAAAAAAATGAAAGTTTTGGAGCATCTAGGGAGTATCGTATAATATGCTTGTTAGACGCCACGAAAGGTTACATAGGTTAACAGTTTATTTATTGAAAACTAAGCAGGCAGGAAACACTGAAAAAAACGTGACTAGACATAACGAAGCAGAAAAAATCAGATAATTAAAAAGAAAATGTATTTAATTGGCTTGTCAAAATTCATTTTAGTACGACCTATTCCCACGTCGGTTTTATGTCGGAGTAGACCGAGGAAAGTGCATTTTAAAAAAATTTCCCGTCCTCCAAATCCCATGTATTTGGGGGACGGCTATCAGGGTTGTCTCTTATATAAGGTGATCCAAAAAAAACGCACACTTTTTTTTACCTGCAGATTTTTAAAAATTGTTCCGATTTTTAAGACATTCGGTTTTCTCGTCCTGTACTGAAAAATGTCAACTAATTTGTTAAAATTCAAGATGGCGGACGCGTTTAAAAAATACGTATTTTTGACGCCGCCTCCAAAAATAAAAAGATATAGTCTGGCGAACTAAGAGTATTTTATGTCGCAATAAAAATGTAATAAGGCAACTTTGAATAATAAAAAATGCGTTGTTTTTGGGATAAATTTTTATTACGACATAAAATAGTCTCAGTTCGGCAGACTTTCTTTCACAGTTCTTGACCGATTTTAATAAATTAGACAGTGGTGTAGTAGTAGTTTTAATTGGCGCAGTAGCGCACACAAATTTTTTTCAAAGGCGGTCAAAAATTCCTATTTTCTAAACTATAACAAATAGTCAAGGTTATAAGTGGCGATTTTTAATCGAACCCGGATTTTCTTACCATGGTAGATTTTATGGTGTCATATGAAAACTGAGACTCCCCAGATTATGAATCTGCCGGATGACATCTCGTAAATGTTGAGCGTTTTGAGATATTTATCCAAGATGGCGGGATGTAGTAAATTCGATTTTTCTATTTTTTGACTACAGTCAATTTGGTACAGAAAAATGGATATTTTTGAAAAATTATTTATTTTTTGTTTCTTTTACGAGAAGTAGTGGCTTTTGATAAGTTTTTTGATGTAAGGAACTTGTATCTGCCATCAAAAATGGCATTAAATGACATTTGACAGCATTTAAAATACAAAATTTGTTCATTTTGAATCAAAATTACTTACCATTTATAATAGATAGCTGAAAGTAACTTTATATTATATCACTTTATAAGCTCTGAAGTATAAGAAATTTGATTCATTTATCAAAAATATATATAAATTTACATTCGATATATTTTTGACAGCTTTTAAGTAAATAAAAATGGCTATTAAACGTTAATTTGCAGTGCACTTAAAAACCATTAAATTCATATAAAAGATACTGGTTAGTTTGACCTAAATTTTAGATTTTTCTCAAGACTTTTAGTGGATAGCTACTATTATCATACCCGTTATGTTCTTGAAAACTGTCAAAAATCCTGTAAATGTCACTTTACGTGACAGTTGATGAAAAATTTTGGTTACTTGTATCCATAAACCTCTAAATCGATACCAAATAAGGTTATTTTATGTTAGATGGTTTTAGAGTGATGAGTTTTTTGCTTTATGTGCTGTCAAAAACTGTTAAATGTCATGTAATGCAGTTTTTGATAGCGGATATAAGTGTCTTACATCAAAGAACCTATAAAACTTTATTAAAAGCCACAAATCCTCGTAAAAGAAATAGAAAATAAATAATTTTTCAAAAATATCCCTTTTTCTGTACCAAATGACTGTCAAAAATGTGTCAATTGTCATTTTAGGTAGTTTTCGGTGGAAGATTCGAATTCCTTATCTTCTAAAACCTATAAATCAATATCAAACAGCATCAATTTGACTACACAAAAAATATAAAAATCGAATTTACTAATTGGTCTTGGTCCTTACGAATATTGTGCTAAATATCTCAAAACGCTCAACATTTACGAGATGTTATCCGGCGGATTCGTAATCTGGGGAGTGACATTATAAAATCTACTATGGTAAGATTTTCGTACCCAAGTCTCACTTTCCCTAGTCTTACCCTAATGTCTTACAACAATAAAAATCGGACAAGTTTTAAAAAATCTCCAGATAAAAAATGTGCGGTTGTTTTGGACAACCTAATACAAATAAAATCACAACTCGAAGACACTTTCATTTTACAAAGTAAGCAAACCCAAACGTTTTTATGCTTTTAACATCCCAAGGTTATTACCTATAAAATTTACTAAAGATCCTGCAGTAAATAGGACACTTGGCATGCGCATAGATACAGGAGAGCGTGATAGATAACGCTTCCTATACCTGCGCGAACGTTGAGCTCTGTTGGGCGACCATTTTGATGGTAACATCACCTTTTTTGACGCGCAAACAGCTGTTGACTTAAATACTGAAGGCACAATCGACGAGTGTTTTATTTTGTATTAATGCAATTTTTAATTGCTTAGCAGCTTTCGGCCCAAACGGCCATCATCAGATCAATAAGTTTTGGCATTAGCAGTTTCCTCGTTTTATTTTCCTTTTTCGTTGATTCTTTTATATTTATTTTGAGTGGTAAAATGAAGAATAGAAAAATCTTTCTGGTCAAAAGGCTTGTGTCCAGCTTAAAATTGTCCTTTTGTATCTTTAAAAATTAAATGAACACGAGCCTTTGGACCTGATGATGGCTCTTGGGGCCGAAAGCTGCTAATCAATTAAAAATTAAACATTGCAACAATAAATAAACACTGGTAATTTATTCGAAATCATTTTACTTAAGTTCACGCAACCAAAATCCCTTCAGAAAAACTAAATTCAGAAAAACACTTTTTTAACTAAAAATAAAAAGAAAAACGCAAAACAAACAAAAATACGAGTCGCTCTTGTCGTTAAAACCCAAACAAGCTAAAATGAACGCGAGTGAAGTCAGCAACAAAACCACAGATAAAGGTTGGTTGGTTTGAAAAGTTTAAAGGCGCACTGGGTGGTATAGTGGGTACATACCTGGGCCCTTATTCTTGAATTTCGCGGAAGTGAACGCTCCCGGGAATCAAAAACGCACCTGATTGCCCGAAATCTTAGTTTTCTGTCACTATTCTGTCTATTTCGGCACCAATTACTTTATTCGTGAGCGTTTTGCCGTCAGTTTGTTTTCCTCGTATAAGGCAAGACAGCAAAATCGCTTACAACTAATGCCATTAGTGCCAAAACTGACAAAATTGTGACAAGAAAATGATAATTCGGCCAATCACTGACAGAAATGTGACAAGAAAATGACAATTCAGCCAATCAGGTGCGCTTCTAATTCCCGGGAACACTCCCTTTCCTGAAATTGAAGAATACGGGCCCTGATCTATCGACCAGGGGACCGAGGTTCGATCTCCAGGGCATTCGGTAGTCTACTTGGACTTTTTCTTATAAAATTACATAATTTTGTGAGATTAAGGAAAAAGCTGTATGGAGCGCAGTAGGTCGTGTTAGCTAGAAGGAAAGCCAGTGGTCCCAGGGGGGGGGGAGATCACCCCTTCCCTTTGCTCCAGAAAAAAGTAGACAACAACAGCAAAGATGCTGGTGGTAATACCCCGAAGAACAAAAAACGAGAAATGGAAGAACGTTCCTTTTTAATACATTCTAGAATCCCTTCACAATATTTTGAGACAGTTTGACCTTCAATCCGTCAGACCAAGAATATACAAACGCATGATGAACTTACCGCGAAAACCATTCAAAATACACAACACTATTATAGAGTTTCTATTTATAAACAAGTTTTAGACAAAATTAATTCGGACATAAAAAAGTATTTTTGACCTGAACATATCCATACCAAGTTTACCATGAAGCCAAAATCAAGCCAAAATTAACTAAAGTCGTTTCTAAATACTATAAACTGTTTTATTAATCCAAAACACAAATTCTCGAACGGGAGAAGTTAGTATTTAGAAAAAATATTGATCAGAGGTAGGCAAAAGCTTAAATCAAAACATACCTGATAACGTTTTCGAGGCAATGAACAAGTGTGGCAATATTTTTCCGTTGATTAGAACATTCTTGGATGTTGGACAGTAAGTAATGCCTCGTCAGAAAGAAGCTTCTCATGCCTCAGAAGATTGAAAACATAAGTACTTAAAAACACTATGACGGAAATTCGTCTGAACGGCTTAGCGTTGCTGCATATCAACAGACATATTGAAATTGACATTGAGCGATTCATTGACCGGTTTGCCCAAAAAACTGGAAATTATTTTTTTTTGAGATGGGCATCTTATGTTTGAGATATGCGATATAAAGGGTAATGTTTCAACAAAAAGCTTTTTAGACCTCAAAAAAAAAAGTATTTAGCTATTAGGTTTTGTTTGTGGTTTGTTTGTTATCTATGTTTTTTATAACTAAAAAAAATAAACGTAGTTACTCAAGCGGGGATTTCAGGAGGATAACGCCCCCCCTACCCTGGCTTTAAATTTTTTATGACAACATTAGAAAATCAAAAGTAAAACACCTTTGATATTTACGGTATTAGTTTAATTTTGTGTTAAAAATGACATTTGTAGTGTCATTTTCTTAAAAATTTTCGGCTGCTGCGCTTTGAAACCAATGATATATTTACAATTTTAGTTTAATTTCAAATCAAAAAACGCATTTTTTAGAGCAAATTTTTCTTAAAAATTTTCGCCTGCTGCGGTATAATACCGTTCATATTTACGATTTTAATTTATTTCGACTCAAAAATTATAGTTTTAATGTAATTTTTTAAACATTTTTTAAAATAACTTCTGATCTGAGTATCCCCCCTAGATTTGAGACCAAATCCTCGCTTGTAGTTACTAAGTTTTGTTGCATATATTGACATGTTCCTCATAAAACCTATGCTTTTATTCTATTTATTTTTCGTATCGAAACCGCCCGCCCCCCCCCCCCGTCCCTCATAGAGGACGGTACCGTGTGATCTATATACCGATAGTGGAGCACGTTAAAGATCCTGAGCCTCGACAAAGGGGTTTAGGCTAAATTAAATCCTTCTAGGAAAAGATCTGGTGAGCGGGTAGGGGGGGGGGGGCTAAAATAATCTATATTTCTTGAAGGGATAGGTTTATCCTAGACGTGGATGATAAGTTGACACCTTCAAGTGAAATAACCCATGGATGCTGGAGCTTGAAAAAGTAAAGAGTTAAAAACAGGAAAAGTTCAAAGCAGCTACCATAAAACGGTGGCACTCATGGTGTTTCCTTAATTTTGGACGCGTACTCGGCAAAAAGCGTTCTATTCCCTCTGACCTGTTACCCATAAACTACACCGAAACGAACTTGCCGTATAATACCATGACACTTGGCACGCGATGTGCCCATTAAGAAAGAGCATTTGTTTGATTTTTTTATGAAAATGTATAGATCGAAGACAAGAAGTAATGATACACATTTAAAAATCGAAGGCAAATAAAAGATTCATATTAAGCGAGAAGGCGTGCTATGACAATAGAGGGATTTGCTTCTATTAAAATCTTGGGAACGTTTACAAACGTTACCGTTATTACTATTAAGCCTATACAGGGTGCGACAGTCCTTGTCTAGGGTGACGAAATACATGTGACTGAGTAACACCGTTCTCAACTAAAAAGCCAGGTAACGCATACCGCCTCAGTGCCATTTAGCCTATTGTATCGGCCATTTTTATAACCAAATTGACAAGTAAAACATGGATTTTCTGTCAGTTTGGTGTCAATATGGTACCGATCATAGGCCAAAGGATACTAAAACGAAAATGAGTTAACTGGTTTTTTAGTTGAGAACGGTGTTGGACTAAGTAAGAACGCTATTCAATTCAGATGCATTGAAGAGCTAGTCAACGTTGTCAAGCAAACAGTTTAGGAAAACTGCTGCTTTCAGGGCTTTAAGGTCGTAGTTACAATCTGGGGAATTGTTTTTAGCAACATTGTACGGGAAATCAATTTAACTATGTCGACCCGATTTTTCTGCAAAATTTTACGTCATTGAATTTGTTTTCCATGGCAACGCGGAAACTTTATTTATGTTTATCCACAGTGGGACACCAGATACTTTTTAGCACCGGGTCAACAATGTATGCTTAGGTTACTTATTTTGACTCTTCGCGTTCAGCGCCGCTAAAAAATCAAGTAAAATACTAAAATACAAGAAAACCACTTATTGCAGAACTACCTCCTAAAAAAACGCTACCCAACTACGTATTAAAGTAACTGGGTGTAATGTTTAAGGCTGCATTTACAGGTGCATTTCTAATTGAATTGGAAACACTCCCGCTAGCTGATACCGACAACAGGTTAACTTAAAAGCATGCAGATTTAAAAATCGGCTACTGGCGCTAGACGAAATAATCGTATTCTATTTTAAACAGGAGCGGCAACGACTAGCAAGAGTCTTTGCAACCTCTAAATGGAGCTCTACTGACCTGTTTTGTTAGTGCTCAAGTATCCGTGTGTTTTTGAAAATGAGGTTCTAAAATCTATCCTTTAAACTCCAATATGCTACTAGTACAATTGCACATAACTATGCCGCAATAATTTAAATTTAAAAAAATGGTTGAATCAAAATAAAAACAACATTATATGGGGTTATGGGCGCCGAATGTTTCTATGCGAATTCCTAGTAATCCCAGCGAGCCAGTAAAGTTCTCTTGGTTCTTTGATAGACTCGGGGTAATGCCCGCACACGCGGAGTGGTTTCATATTTGTTTTAGAACAATGTTTTTGAAAACACATTTTTGAAAGATAAACATAACCTCGAATGGTTTTCTCTCAGAAAACGTAAAAATACTCTTCTGTCTCACTGTGGCCCGATTTAAAGTTTGTTGACAAAACTCCTGCAGTTATCATGTCTATCGGCCAACACTTGAACTGCGCGTGTCTCCCAAATTCAAAGAAGTGTGATTGATTGATCGGTTTTCTTTTCCGGAGTGCACAGGCTTTTAGAAAAAAGGAAACTTATTTTTTATTTTCGCTAAAGCAAGGAAATATAAAAAGAAAAAATGTAATCCAGAGGAAATTGTGAGTATTTCTCTATTTTTTTTTTGGTAAATCGGAATTTGTTCTAAACCGCAATTATTTTGAGGCTTTTGGGATAGATGACAGCACTAGAGCTTTTATTTTGAAGAAAAAATAATTGAGAATTTTGAAAAATCCTTCAGATATTTTCGTTAAGCATTTAAAAATGATCACCCCTACAAAATTTCAGCTAATTCTGATGTTTAGTTTTCCCTGTGCGCTCTGGCAAAATTAAAAATTTAAAGAACAAGGCGTTGCCAGTTGTACTTTTTTACTTAAAATCTGAGGAGAAGACGCGGTTGTGAAGGAGATCGTAGATGTAATTTTAGAAAATCTTAAGATTTTGATTCATTTGCAACTAAAATACCACAAGATATTTTTTGTGTAAGAGGAGAGGAGCGCTCCCCGTTTCCACGGCAATTTTTGTAAAATAAAGAAGTCTACAAGAATCAGAATTAAAAAAAACCAGCTTTAAATTCGTTTTAAAACTAAACAAGACGTGAATACGGCTCAGACTAATAACTAAAGAGAGACCAAACATTCCCTATTGAAATCCTCTAATGATTACAATCCAACACCCTTCTGGACGATTATATGAACAGAAAAGAGATAGAGCAATAAAACGGCAACACTGTCAAAAATTGCTTTTCCCATTACCAGTGGCGGCGTTAATTTTAATTTAAATATATAAATGTGAAAACGAGATATAAGGTAGGGTTGGTCGGATTTTCTTATTCAAAAGAATTAACTGCCAGAACTTGCATAACCACAAAAAATAGATTTATTCAAGGATAAAGTCTAGTTTGAGGAATGTAGGTATTTACGAACAGATCAAAAGTTTACCAAAGAGCACTTGAAATGATTTTTAGGTCAATTATTCAAGATGGCTGTTATATATTTTTTTAAATGTGCAGTATCCCACAAAACAAAAGTACAAAAAAATATTTTCATAGCAAAAAAAAAAACGGTTAATAACCCGTTTTATAACGTTTTTGTCCAAAAAAAAAACACGCTAATAAACGGCTTATTAAGCGTTTTTTTCACTATGATAATAATGTCTCTTTTAGTTTTCTTTAGTGGAATATAAACTTTATTTATCAAATTAAGAGAACTTTTTGTGATGTTAATTATGAAAATTTTAAGGCCAACAAATTTTATTCTTTACACATTGGCTGCATGTTCATTTCTGAACACAGAACACAAGAAAAATTTAAGGAAGAGGTAAAAAATTAATTACTAGTAGTTTTTCAGGAAACAGGAGTCAAAAGGCAAAAAAATAAATAATAAATATTAATGAAAATAAAAATAAGATTGGCTCAAAGTAAATATCTCCAAAACGGTTTTATTCACATTATAGAAAGTACCCAGGTACCCATTAAAATACAAAAAATTACCTGCCCCAGTACCTGACTATCAGCACTTGGTCTTATTGTCTTCTCTTGTTATGTATAAATTATAATAAATAAATATTTTACATGCTGCAAAAGGAGCAAAATTATCTAGTACTTTTGTTTCTTAAAAAAGATTAGTATTAGTCTTAGATTTTTGATGTATTAATAGTATAATCATAAGCTTTTTACGCAGTTTTTTACCTCATACTACGCCCATGACTAACGTAAAATGACAGGATCTTTCTTACCTCCGAAATATTAGTTCTGGGCTGGAATATCCGCTTTTATTGCATACCAGGCAATGGTAAACTATTTTGTTGGTCCTCAAAATAGCTTGATACAGTTCTTTTTTCACAAATAGTCACAATAAAATTCAAAAATCACCGAACAACACAAACCCCCGTTAACAACAACGCCGTCAGCTGCAACCAAACATGTCGGCATTTATTCGCGGCTCGTCGAAAAAACGTTGCCGGCTTGTGTTCTTTTTTATAAATCTCGAAATTCTACTTATTAAAAATTAAAAAAAGTTAATTATTGAGACTAAAAATTAGGACTAAGAATTAAGTTTAGCATAAGAAAAATTATCCTATATAAAAATATGTCAAATAATCAATAATATTATCAAAAGAGCTTCAAGAAGTTTATGAATTGTTTTGTTTCTAGGGAAACCCCGCGGTAAATTGGCAACCATGTATTTTTTGGGAAATAAACATTGTGGCTGGTTGATCGGGGTAATATTGTTTACTGTTATATCTCATTTTTTTTATTAATCTGAGGAATACGGTTACAAAAAGTGTTCTAAGTAGAAAGAGTAGAGGGTTGCAGATTGAAAGACTGCGCTACGTTGTTTTATTTTTTTTATTCCTTTAAAAAAGTATAATTTTGTTTTAAACTTATTTGAACAATATATTTCGTGAGAACGCGAGTCGAGACTTTAGTGTAACTGGTTATGGGAGGTCAGGCTTAGACTTTTCGCAGCTTTATTGAAAGAACAATGCCAATTGGTAGTAAAAGTTTCTGAATAAATGGGCAAACTTATCGATTAGGAAATATTTAACATTGAACAACGGACAACAAAAAATATTATGCAATATTTCCAAAACCAAGAGGCAGAAAAGTACTTAGACGGTTTAATCTGTAGGTTTTGCCATTTCAATAGAGCTTTTTCTTCTGTAATCAAAAATCTATACAGATAATAAATCACTAGAGGGACGATTTCTGTACAATAGATATTTTTAAAAAATTTTGGTTTTGGCAATTTTCAGGATTTTTGTCTGTTTGTTTGTTTGTTCCAGCATCACTCAAAAACTACTGAACGAATTTTGATGGAAGTTTCACTACTGGTTGCCTTGGGAGTCCTGGGCAGGACATAGGCTTTATTTCATTAGAATCGGTTTACGGGAACAAAAGTTATGATCGTTTAAAGCAAGAAAAACGAAAAAAAAACGGGTAAATCGCAGGCAAAACTGCGGGGTTTTCAGTGAGTACCTAGTATGTTGCCTTTTTATCTAACGGTTTTTAAATAAAATGGCAAAATCATCTTCATAAGACCAATGAGTTAAACAATAAAAATAATAATATTCAGTGATTCCTTTTACTCATTGCTTTTAAAACTGCATTGCTTGCAACTAAATTATAAATTACTAATGTCCTACGGCAACCGCCTTGACAGTGAAAAGGGGGGGGCGGTTTCGATACAAAAAAAAACTAGAATAAAAGCATAGCTTAATAACAAAACTTAATAACTACAAGCGCGGATTTGGCCTCGAATATAGGGGGGGAGGGTACTCAGATTTTAAGTTGTTTATTTCATAAATTTTTTATTTTAAAAAATGTTTAAATGCGCCCAAAATTTGAGAAAATTTCATTAAAAATGTAATTTTTGATCCAAATTAAACTAAAATCGTAAATATTAACGCATCATGCACTGAAAAATGCATTTTTCGATTTAAAATGAAACAAAAATTGTATATATATTAATGGTTTCAAAGCGCAACAGACGAACATTTTTAAGAAAGTGGCACTCTACAAATGCCATAGTTAACACAAAATTAAACTAATACCGTAAATATCAAAGGTGTTATAGCGCCGCCGTAAAAAATTTAAATACAGGGTGGGGGGGGGGTTTAATTATCGCCCTACCCCCCCTGAAATCCGCGCTTGAGTAACTTCGTATAATTTTCTAAGTTATAAAAAACATACCTAACAGCTAAATACTTTTTTTTAGATCTAAAAAGCTTTTTAAGTTGAAACATTACCTTTTATATTGCATATCTGAAATGCAAAATGCCTATCTCAAAAAAAAGTTAGTTTCCAGTTTTTTTTCAATGACTGGCTCAATGTCAAATTCAATAGACAAATAAAGTTAATTTTCAGTTTTATCAGCATTCGTATCCTTATCTCTATCGAGTCGACCAATCAAGCAGGGGCACTTTTAATATCATGGCGAAGGCGTGACAGCTCCAGCTGATTGAATGCACGAAAACCTCGTTAGGTACGATAAGGGACTCGTAACGTTACGACGGTCCCTGCATACGAAACGATATTTTGACACATTTGATCAGCTGGAGCTAGGGTTGCCAGGTGTCCCGATTTTTCGGGATATGCCCGCATTTGGACCTCTGTGTCCCGAGTCCCGAAAAGACCCTTTTCGGGACGCAAAATGTTCCGATTTTTTGCTATTACTCAATCTGAAGTGAAAACGTCATAAAAAACATGTTTCTAGCTTCCTTTTATACCTTTCCTTGTTGTGATACCTTGTCTTTTTCTTAAGCCACTATTTTTACATTTTGTTTTTTTGGCCGGAACGCGCGTATCGTAGGTTAGGCGGAGTTAAACGTTGGGAGGTTATGTTTTGGTTTTGTTTTGATGTTTCACGGTCAATACACAGAGGCGTTTTCTCGCGTTGAAATTATTTTGAAATATTATTTGAAACTATTTAGATGTGACGTCATCATTTAGAACCGAGAAAAAATGAGTAGTTTAAAACGCTGACGTAGTTTAGTGTAACCTCACTTTTTTTTCGCTTTTCTGTTTATTTTTTTGGTGTTAAAAATTAAAATGGATCAACTACTGGTTTATCTAACAAAACCTTCGAGTGTACGGCCCGTTTTAGTAGCATGGAAGGCAAGCAATGGAAGCTACATGGATAGTGAAGTTTTTTATTTACTGTTCTTTTAAGCCCAGAAAATCATATAAGACCACAGGGATACCATGAAGAATGGCTAACAAGATATCTAGAATACGATTTTTCATACATTTTCACGCAAAAACAAAAAAAAATCGGTTAACACAAGAATGTAGAATTTTGACGTATCTTATACGCAGGCGTCAGTTTTGAAACTAGAGTGGATTCCGTTTCAAAATATTTTTAACCCGTTTCGATGTGACGTCACCGTTGCAACGCGAGAAAACAAATGTCTCAAACTTTTTAAAAACATTTTAAACAATTTCAACGCGAGAAAACGCCTCAGTATTTTACTTTGTTTACCTTCTAATTGAGTACGTTGCTTTAATAATATAAGAAGTAATCCATGGATGTGGAAAGCAAAAGTGAAGATTTCAATGATGAGGTAAGCTGATCCCATGCTTTTCGTTAGGTAGGTGGTAGGAGTATTTCGGTTTCCGTTTCTTGCTCTGCAGTGTTTTTAATTAAAAAAATGTCCCCAATTTGAAACAGATGTCCCCAAAATTTGATTCTGTTGTCCCGAAAAACCAATTCTTAAACCTGGCAACCCTAGCTGGAGCTGTCACGCATTCGCCATTAGTTTAAAAGTACACCTGCTTTATAGGTCGCCTCGATAGAGATAAGGATACGAATGCCGATAAACCCGAAAATTAACTTTAAGTGTCTATTATGTATGTTGATATGCAGTCCGACGAATTTCCGCCATTAGTGTTTTTAAGTACTTATACTTTCACTCGTTCAATCTTTCCCCGCCCCATGATATTAGAAAGGGGGACTTTTATGGTTTCCGCAAAAAATCTTCAAACTTTTATAAAATTTTAGTAAAATATATAAAAAGCGGTTTCTAAAAATTTATACTGTTTTATACAGGGTGTCCCAAAAAAATGACACAAACTTATCTTTTTTTTTAAATTCGAAACTGCATATTATCTCATTTTCTGAATCCTTAAAAAATAAGCTTTTCAAAAATATCACACCCTTTGTGTCTATTTTTCATCTTCTCCAAGATATTGAAGTTTAAATGTGCATGGAAGAGAGACGGAAATCGAAATTAGTGAGAAGTAGTCCCTAGTAAATATCGCCCTATATGACTAAAGCGCCAAGCTCCAGAGCAAATTAAATATTGTGGCAATTTTGCATACTTACTCTATTTTGACGTGTTAGGTAGACGTTTTCTATCTCTGTGAATTATGGTCCAAATTATTATTATTCGAGTTGGTTGAGAGCAAACGGTTAGTAGGGAAGGAACTCAAAGCGATATATCTTCCGTTTAAGATCGTGTTTTTGGAAATTGCCACTGTGTCATTACTAATGTTGCGGTCCAAAGTATAAGTCGGATTAAATTTAGAAATTCCTATTGTTTATATAGAGGGTGTTCTATAAAAACTTTCTTTTACCTTCATCATAAACACGATTTTGCCCACTGTCCGCAAATAGTAAAACCATGGCTTTTTTGGATACCAATGTAAAAAAATGTTATACCAAGTTAGATAATGTCATTTCTCAGTAGGGTTCCGAGGGGGGGGAGGGTTAGGGGTTAACCCCGCCCCCCCCGAGAAGCCTGGTTATGGGTTATGGTCACATTGTTACTTCAAATTAAGTTTTTTTATTATTTATCCTTAAACCCCCCTACAAAGTCAATTCTTGGGTGCGCCACTGCATCTTTCTATAAAAATCTGGATCTATATCTACAGTACAGTGCCTAAGAGATAGGGATAGCGGACACAGCCTTATTTAATAGTGGTTTGCAAGCTTATTTTTGAATATGGGCCATTCTCATTCAAATGGACAACTTTGCATTTGAAATTTTTGAAAAAAAAGTTTCCAGGATTTTTTTTTGAGTTGGGCTATTATCTTGGGATGTCGAGGAATAAACGTTCAGATATATCGCTTAGAAGTTGTTATTTACTGACATGTTAGAGATAAAAAAATTGAAAAAATGTTTTAGTTAGGAAATAATTGGAATTAATAGAATATTATTAGATACTAGTCCAACTATTCTAAAAAAAGCTTAATGTCCACGTTAGTGACATTCCTAATTTAAACACTACATTTATCTTATCCAAAATATTACTTTTATATTTACTTTAAAAAAATAACTAGAAAGAATTTCCATTTAAAAGTGACCTCGGTAGTGACCAAATCATTTTTATCAAAAAAAAATTACTTCTCAAAATAACATAAACCAAAATTATATAAAAAAAATTGTATACGCATTAAAAAAAAGACAAATAGTAAGAGACTTAGGGTCCATGCTAGTGACATCCTATAAACACGTGCAAAAATGCTTAGTTCCCAGGTTTACTGTATACTGCAAGTTCCAGAATAGTCTGACAAATGCAAAGCTTGCCCTGAGCATGTGACCTGTTACAGTGCTGCCAAATATTTTTTTGTTTTTCCTAAGCTCGTGGCGAGGTGGTTCAGGTCGCCCATGGTGGTGTCAGTAAAACCTAGGGAAAATCTTTCCAATGCCATATCGTTGCTGGAACTCTTTCTAATGTTATTATTAGAAAAGAAAATATATTTGGATATAAAATTCCGAGATTTAAGGTAGCAACATTTTGGGGTTTAGGAAAATTATTACTGTTAAAAACAGTGCACGTGCTAGAGGCCGTTTGTGCTCAAAATAACATAAATAAAAAACTTCTTGCACATTTACACATCGCTAGTTGTTTTTAGAAGAACATGAGGGGGCTTGGGGTCTCAAAAAAAGTCAAGACTACAATTCTTCGCTATATCATACTCAAACCACACTGTGTCAGTTAGTCATTTGTTGTATAATAAACTACTCCACTGCTATCGAACTGTACAACATGGCTTTTAATACGCATATATCATCTTTCCGCACTCCGCGGGTAGCTTGTTCCAGATGACATCTGGATAAAATATAACTGTGGAACGAGATATATGAATAATATTCATGAAGAGGATTTGTAGAAAGCATCGCATTAAAGTTCGAAATTATTGGGAACGCTTGTATATTGATGTAATTCAGAAATTTAAATTATAGCCCTGTCATCGCAAAAGTTTAGGGAATAAATAAATAGTTTTGATTTGATTTGTCTCAACATTAGGTCTTGAACTCCCTGACACTGCAGCTTCTTAGCTTATTGTATCTCTTGCGGTGTGCCTTCCTAATCTAAGAGGTTTGACGACCTCGCGAGGAGCAGCACCCCTTTATTAGGTTTCTCTGGCAGTTAGCTTCTCTGGAGGGGTCGTTCTCTAGGAGATTTTGTGTTCTGCAGAAGGTTAGTGCATGACATAGTCTGCAGGTGGGTTCGTCTCTATAGATTCCCATCCTGTGCAGGTGTTGTCTCAGTGCGCAGTCACCGGTTAATAGCCCCGTCACTTGTCTAAAAAAATTAATTGTGGGTGATATCGGTAACAGCGTATGGGTTTCTCAAGTTTATTATCTCTTTGGCTCTCATTTACTAGCCATTGCCAGAAAGCATATAAATCTAAATAGAGAGGACACGTAATGGTAATATCCGACCAGCAAGTCAACGCGATTCACAGCGAGCTTTTCATTGTTAGCTGAATGCGCCAGGATGAACCGGGGTAATATTACTTTAAAATTAAAACAGCAATAATCCCGCGCGTACATACTTAATGCAATTTTTAATGAAGTTGTTGCTAAGTGAGCTGGCAGAAAGTTTTTATTGTATATATTATTCAACCTTTTATTACTTGTAATAATTAAGGAAAAAGCAGAAAGCATATAAGTTAGATTTTCTCCGGTAAAAAATAAGTGTTTTTTATTTATTTTTTAAAAATTTTAGTTAGTCATCTTGGATTTTTAAGAAGTGTCAAATTTTAAACAATATTGAAAAATTCTTAAATTTCTGACTTAAAAACCACGTGGCGCAGCTATCGGTTTTTTTTTGGTTCTTGGCTTGGAAACTTGGTGCGCGACTTTCGCTTAATTTTATCGATCCAAAGCAGTGGCAGCGCACAGGAAAATCATATTTTTTGGACGAGTTCCGCGTTGGGAACTATCCATAATATCAATCGCCCGTGTTGCGCTGCAGACAACAGACCCTTGCCGGTACAGTCACAGGTGGCGAATACAGAGGGGGGCGATCGACCCCCACTTCGACGAAATTACGTACCAACTTCCCCAAAAATGTTGCCCCGCGGCACGCGACGCCAGTTTTTTTCTTTTATTTTAAATTAAACATTACTCTATTACAAAGTTTCATCTTCGGCGGTCAAATTAAAAAAAAAAATCATAAAAACAATTTTGGAGAAGACTCCTCATTAGGTTGGAGCGAAATTGGTCGTTTTTTTTTATTTTGGTATTTTTGAAATGGGCTAGTGACGAAAAGTTGTCTATTAGGTAGTATATTATAGAAAAAAATTTCATTCCCCTGACTTGAAATTTAGAGGTTCCCCCGTAAACTTGAAAATTGCACATAACTTTTTACATAGAAATAGCAGCTCTTCGCTTGTATTTTAGGATTTTGAACATAAAAAACAACTCATAACTCACCACGAGGCTGCTAGCGAGTTCCACTATCACCTCCCTCCACCACCTCCTCCCTCCACCACATCTCTTCCCCTCATATTATATCGTGTATATATGGTATTGTATTATGTAGTGTCTAGTGACTACACACGTTTTGTGTTAAAATGCGGCATTTGTTGTCGTGTCTAAATTTGCTTTGATAAATCCATCCCTATTTTCCTTCCCACAGACCTCCATGGAATCTTCGGTAACAAGTTTTACACATCGTTCAACCGCTTGAGTGTTACATGGACATTTAACTATTTCCA
This sequence comes from Oxystoma pomonae, assembly GCA_963921995.1. Taxonomy (NCBI): domain Eukaryota; kingdom Metazoa; phylum Arthropoda; class Insecta; order Coleoptera; family Brentidae; genus Oxystoma; species Oxystoma pomonae. Next base: position 84,879,517 of record OY998169.1, on the reverse strand, counting down.
TTTTATCTGAGATTTCTATCATAGCTAAAATATATTCATTGAAAATATTAGCTAGTAATGGAGGTTCCGGCAGCTTGCAGGACTGCCATTCAATGAGCTTCACAAAGTCTGTTGCATTAAAATTAATTTTTGGCACAGTAAAAAATCTTATATCTGTTTTATTATGCATTTGCTGATGAATTTCTAGTAGGCGACGATAACCTAACTCTCTTATAGACTTGGATGCATCTGTTACCATGGCAATCAACAGATTTTCTGAATGGGCATAAAACCCGTTTCTTTGAATGACTGGATTAATAATTTTCAAAATGTACTCTTCAAAATTTCTGGACCATCCAATCATATTTAACAAATGACGAGGCCCTTCTCTACTAGAAGTTTGATATGGAACCATAAAGGTGCGTAAACCTTAACTACGTATTCGCCTAGTACCTGAAGGTTCCTTGAGACTTTATTTGAGGAAATATAAAGTATTCTATTTGGAGCTGTTAGCCAAAGGGAATGGGACAATTTGCCCGGGCTTCTATGGGCTAGTCTATCCGCGCAAACGCCAGCTTTGGTAAATTTTCACTTTGTACGAGATGAAACGAGACAAATTTTCACAGACCCAGTTAATGCTCAATCTAAATTTTGAAGTAAGCGCATTAGAGGAATTGAAGTTGTAAACAGTAACAATATCATATAAATACACTGTTGCCAAGCATAATGAATAACGTGATTTAAACAACAACTTTTATCGTAGTTACTATAATATGCTTATTATGGTGAAACTTCAAGGCCTTTGGGGAACCTCTGAAATATTTTTAATTTACTTGTGCTTTTAACACGTCATTTTGAGTACCGACACACAACTTTTGCACCCTACCCCTTTTCGAATTTCGAAAATTTAATTTTTCGCTCCACGCTACACGGTTACGTCACAACGGATTAGGAGAACAGAACCATTGAAGGAATATCCCAGGAAATTTATCATATGAGACCATCAGTTTTCACATACCTTCTCGCCTATTCTCATCTCCTAATCATGTATTTTTCAAACATGCGGAAATGACGGGGTTATTAAAATTTGAAATAACCTTAGATAGCAAAATATTTAAAGAATAAATAAAAAACACTTTTTTTTACCGGGGAAGACTTAAATTATATGCTCTCTGCTTTTTCCTTAATTATTACAGGTAATAAAGGCTTAAAAAAATATATATAATAAAACCTTTCTGCCAGCTCAATTAGCAACAAGTTCATTTAAAATTGCATGAAATGTAAGTGTGTACGCCAGTGATAAATCGATATTCATTCAACGCGCGGAATTATTGCCGTTTTAATTTTAAATAAATATTACCCCGGTTCATCCTGGCGCATTCAGCTAACAATAAAAAACTCGCTGTGAATCGCGTTGACTTGCTGGTCGGATATTACCATTACGTGTCCTCTCTATTTAGATTTATATGCTCTGTGGCAATGGCTAGTAAATGAGAGCGAAAGAGATAATAAACTTGAGAAACCGATACGCTGTTACCGATGTCACCCATAATTAATAGTAAGATCTCGTCAAATTTAACGATAAATGTTGCCTTCAAAGGGCATAAAACAGTGATTATGATTATTTTCTTATTTTAGTTTGAAGTCAGAATCCGCTAAATTAATTAAAATGCCCATTTAACCACAAACTTTTACTATGGATTGACGTTGCTCTTTCAATAAAGCTGCGAAAAGTCTCAGCCTGACCTCCCATAACTTGTTACGCTAAAGTCCCGACTCTACGGGACAATTTATCGTAGCATTCTGGCATTCTCACTCATCTTGTTGAAATAAATTTAAAACAAAATTATACTTTTTTAAAAGAATAAAAAAAATTAAAACAACGTAGCGCCGTCGTTCGATGTGCAACCCTCTACTCTTTCGTCTTAGAACACTTTTTCACGTCTTGTTTCAACTTTAAAACGAATTTAAAGCTGGTATTAAATTTAATAACAGGGGGGTATTTTTTTAATTCCGATTCTTGTAGACTCCTTTATTTAAAAAAAAATTCCGAGCGGCAGCTTTAACATGAAGATCGATAAAAACAGTGTGGCGTGTAGTAAATAAGCCGATAGTTGGGAGAAGAAAAAGGAAGGATTCTAAATACTTAAATATACTTCTAAAAATACTTCTGAAAAATTCGTAGAAAAATATATCAAATGTATAGGGAACAAATGATTCCACCTTTACAAAAATTAATTCAAAGATTAAAAAAAGATGATACAGGAATACAGTGTTGCCGTGAGACACTGAGAAAATGTATTTTAAAAAACGGTTTTAAAATAAAAAAATCGGCCCGTTTAAAAAAATGGAGGATGGAATATTTAATTGTGACTGATATTGTTTATCTCAATGAAACTTGGTTTGACACCTATGAAGTTCCATATAAAGGTTAGGTAGATTCGCCTGGTCACTGCACAACTAAAGCTCCATCAAATAAACGAAAGCGTATCACAATAATTCATGCTGGAACAAAAAATGGGTTTATACCAAATGCGATGGCCTTATCAGCCAAAAATATAAAGCATTGCCATACTGACTACCATGACGATACCACAGCGGAATTATTTGAAGACTGGTACAAGAATAAACTTTTACCCAATATACCTCCAAATAGCGTAATTGTGATGGATAATGCGAGCTACCACAGTAGAAGAAAGTTCCGTGTTAAAATGACACAAAACTCACCATTCAGGACTATATGTTAGAAAATAATATTTATTTTGAGGATAGCTACACCGAAGAACAATTGCTTGAAATAATTAAAGCATTTTACGAAATTAGTTGCATGGATTGTGACAAAAAATATGTTGGCCAAACGAGACGCTCTATTCAAACACGTTTTAAAGAACACTTAGCACACTTAAAATACGGAAGAACAGAAAAGTCAAGTGTGGCCGAGCATGCTTTTGAAAACAATCATAGATTCACATTAAATAACCTAAAACTTCTAAAAAGTGTACCAAACAAAAGACTTTTGAATGCATATGAAAGTATGGAAATCATTAAATCCAGAAATAGTTTAAATAAAGATAGAGGACCCATCCCGTTTAGTACACTTTATTCTTTGGTTGAGGGGAGATAGGATTAAAAATCGTGATCAATCACAAGTTATTAGTCTTATCTCCGCCCACTAAAGGATTGTATATAAGATAGAGCGTAGATTAATTTAGTTCATTGTTTATCGTCTCCTGATGATGCTAACATTGTTAGCGAAACGCGCGTCGAGTGCAAAAAAGTGTAGTTTTGGTTTGTGGAAAACAATCATAATTTTGTTTTAGTGCAACCAAAGGTTCCAAATTTCCAACATAGTAAAGCATTTTCAGTACAAAAACAATATTATTTTGATACTTTGGCGGAAGAAATGGGCCATACAGTGTTGAGACTTCCTCCTTACCATTGCATGTTTAATCCAATTGAACATATAAAAGCAGCGGTTAAAAGAAATAATGTTTCGCCAACTTTAAATTCTTCTGTGGTAGCTTTGATTAGGTCGGCGGAATAGAATATTTTAAGTAAAAGCTGGAAAAATTGCGTAGTTCATGTCTACAAGATAGAAAAATCATATGTAAATATAGATCTGCTACCCAGAGAAAAAATTATCATAGACTTTAATGACGACAGTGACAGTTAAACTGACTTAAGCTAAAATTTGTTATTTTTTTTTACTATCTCGTATTTTTTTGTACTATATATGTATATACCTGTTAAACTCAATTTTATAAACAAGCAAACATATTTTGTAGGTGTAGGATGTGTAGGATTAGATTAAAATAATTTTTTCATTCAAAAAAAAAAATTTTTAGACCGAACCGTCAATAAAACATATTATCTTCTTCATCTGTGAGGATCCGTGGTAGAAATTCACTGATCTATTACAACACTAAGTGCGTCCCTGCTTCCATTCGAACACCTGTTGAGTTGCAATAAATGCTTATCGGCCATGAATAATAATGAGTCTCCTAGATCCATAGTCAGACTATACCCACATTACAGTGCAAACGTGACCATCTCCGCCTAAATAATTTAAGTTACAGAAAAATTACGGTGCAAATTAAAGAAAAGCGCCTCATTCAAACGTAGTATGAGTAGCTGCATATTTTGTGCGTCATTTTTGTTTTGTTTTGGTGGTCTTGCGCGGTAAAAGTCTTTCGCAGTGAATACTTGCGCGCTAGGGGCCGGAAAAGTAACGAGATTTTGGTAATTTCTGGAGATTTTTCGCAATCGCCCACTCTCCTCCCATCTTGCATTCCTCCCAGACCATGCCTTATGTCTAAACCTTAGTCGACATTAGTAAATACCGCCCTTTAAGCCAACACCAAAAATTAAAAAAAATATACTCAATTTACACAATGATTTATCCAGATTTATACTAATTATTTAGGACGTAAAAGTACTTATACAAAATTCCAAAGCGACTTTGACTGATAGCCAGACTGAATGGTGAACGAAAACCTTTACGTCACTATATCTCGAATATCTGTTTCTATTTCATGAAAATTCGTGGCAAAACTTTATTGAGGAAAATCATATTTGTAAGATTTTCGGGGTGTTTATTTTTGGGATTCTGCCAAATTGGAGATTTTATCGCTAACAAAATAAATATAAAACATATTAAACATTTCAAAAAATTTCAAAACAACAATTTTTTACATAAAACAAAATTTGAATTTTCCCCAAAAATCAATATTAAAATGGTTATATGTTACTTAAGCTCCCCGAGGAAAAATATCTGCGTACGCGACTGACAACTTGTGCCGGTTTTTGTGACCTAAATTTTCAAATTAATATTTTATAGGTAAATACCTGTTATGCCACAAAAATTCAATTGGAAAGCCTCTTTAGCTAAATAAACCTAAGAGAAATAACCTGTATTATGCCGCGTAAATTACGTATTCATGCCAACAAAACTAGTTAAGGATTTCGGCAGGCTAAATCCCTTATTTTGCCTTATGAATATTATATTAAGGAAGAGCTCAACCCCTTCCGTCTTGCTCGATTCCATAGAAATCAAAGGGTAATAGAACAATTTCCCCAGAAATTCTTATGCGATCGCCATTAAACTGAACCAATCAACCTTTATCTGTGGTCCTATTGCTGACGCCATTTTGGTCGGCTTTGGCTTACTCAAGAGAGAATAAACTAGAGTTTACGTACGACCGAAGTGGGGTCGAAGCACGCTGCAGTGTTATCTTTTCGAAATTTATTTTGTTTTTATTATTTTGTTTTATTTCTGCCTTCCTCGAGAAACAGATTGGCAAATTCTTAAGTGAAATAATACATTTTTAAAACTAAAAATGGATATCTACGAAGTTGCCGAAAAAGTGCAGATGGTCAAATGGTACTATCAAGGCAGACCATTGAGACTTATTCAAGAACTTTTTTTGGAGAATTTTGTAAATCGCCCAGAACCTAATTTATCAACGATTCATAGGTTTGTGCAGAATTTTGAAAAGTTTGGTTGTGTAGCGCCAAGAAACCATGAAAAACTTACTGTTTTGAATGACGAGCAGGAAGTACGAGATGTGATGATTTGCGCTGAAGTGGAGGAAAATCGAAAGTTAACTAGTCAACAAATTGCCGAAGCAGTTGATACGTCTTCAGCTACTGTCTTACGTGTTCTCAAAAAGAATGGTTATCATTCTTATAAAGCGTCAAAAACGCATCAAATTTTTCCGGAGGACAACTATCGTCGTATCGAATTTTGCGAAACAATGATGGAAAGGGTTAATTGTGATGAAAACTTTCTGAGATCTATTCTTTTCACAGATGAAAGCACTTTTCCATTATTGAAACGTTATAACCCAACACACGTTCGATATTGGTCGAGGGAAAATTTGCATTTGTATTTTGACGTAAGAACACAGTATCCCAAAAACCTAAATGTTTGGTGAGTGGGTATTGTAGGGGAACACGTAATTGGGCCATTTTTGATTGACGGCAATTTGACTGGTTCTAGATACTTGAATCTACTGCAGCAGCATATTATTCCAACTGCTAGGCAGTTGTTAGGTGTGAGATTTGGTGAAACATGGTTTCAACAAGATGGTTGTCTCGCTCACAATGTTGACCTTGTAATGTATTTCCTAATCGGGTTATAAGTACACGAGGAACTATTTTATAGCCAGCTCGATTACCCGATCTTGCTACTAATGACTTCTATCTATGGAGTTATATCAAAAATAAAGTTTATGGGCATGAAAGGGCTAATAATTTGGAAGAACTTCGGATTAAAATTGAAGAAGCTTTTCAAACTATTACCCCTAATATAGATATTGTCTAGCCGAGCAAGGAGGACTTTTTGAACATTTGCTTTAATTCTTTTGACTGGGAGAATCTTTATGGTTTTTAGAATGTATTATTTTATTTTGAGAACTTGCCTTTATTTTGTTTCTCCTTATTATTTTCATTGTAGCACGTTGTTAGTGATAAATCTGAGCAGTTGAAAATAAAGATCTCTAATTTATCAGTCACAAAAAACAAGAAAATTACAATATCAAAATTTGCGTATTTATTGACCAAATTCCGGTTTCATGGACTACACTTCATATTGCACCGTGCTTAGAGGCGTACCAAACACAAGCCGCGAACGGTGATCGTGTTGGTTGCTCCACTGTCCCTGCGTGTACGTACACTGGCAAATTGGACTTTTTCCGGCCTATGTTCGCAGTAGCCTCTGTATAATAACATGTGTTCAGTGAACGATGAAGTCTGTTACCTCCGGAAAGTATGAGTTTCTAAATATTTTCTTTTCTAAATATCCTTGATGGCGACGCTCTGTATGGAATGCTGTTTTTTTGAACTTCCGCTCGAATAGATTTTCCACCTTGGCGACGATCTTTGCCTCTTTCCATTCCATATGATGATGATTTTCCCACCAATATTGAGCTATTTTTCATCCAGTTGTGTCCCCTTGTCGAGTTTTGCGTTTGCATTCTGTAAGGCGAACATCAATGAGTCGGCTGGTTTCTCCGATGTAGATATCCCCACACTCGCATGGTATCTGGTAGATACAGTTGTTCTAGCGATATCGTTTAGTTTTTGCTAAGTTGTGGTCGTTTTGAAGACGATATTGTTTGCCTATTCTTCTTATCTTTCCTGAGATTCCTTTAATGTACGGAATTACAGGGTTCCTAAGATTTTCCTTAGGGATAGGATTTCAATAAATCAAACAGAAATGGCATAGAAAGTTCTGCGCGCACAAAAGAAACAGGTATATTGAGCAATGGTGCTAGTTTGTTATTATCTTCGGACTGCTTTCATGAGAAAAAATTGTCGCCACTCTTTCATTGTGAGCATAAATCATAGTTGCAATAATAACCGTTGACAAGATGTCTGCAAATTCCGCTAGATGGCGGCCACACCATGAGATGATCGAGGAAAAAATTAGATGTTTTCAGGCCCAAACCACAGCTTTTCCTTGCTTAAAGGAGGCGGCAGGGTCCATTATTTACGATACTGAGCGATAAACTCGTGAGTTTGTTAACATTAGAAAGAAATATCTTCGCTTTTAATTAAATTTCTTTCCATTCTGTTCTACTAGTGACATCTATCGGGAAACGGCCAAACCATGCAGCTAGTAGTAGCAGCCAAAGAAATCAATAAACGGCGCTGTTTTTCCTGCAGAGCTTTGCGATATTATTGATTTTAAATAAAGCTGGCCCTACACTACATTTGATATTTTCGAAGTGTTTTATGACATGATCTCGAAACATGTAGCGAACCAATTCTTCAAAACTAGCGGGAGGGTAAGAGCGCAAAATAAGGGGCTGCCAATATTTGTAACACTCAAAAAGGGGTGAAAAGATTTATTTTGCTCTGTTTCTTTACAAAAAACGTTTTTTTTACGAAAAACTTGAGCTCTGCCACTTTTTTTATTTTTTTCTTCAACTTTCTCGAAATTTTCGTCATACCGTAGAAAAAAATTATTTCCCCCATGGTCATACTCTACTTTTATTCGAAAAAATTTAGAAACAGAGACGAGATCAGTTTTTCTAAAACGGGGGATCTTGGTTTCGAGTGAGAAGATAGAGGGCGCCGCAGGCAAAAATTTTTCAATTAAATTAGCCGAACGCAAAAATGTTAGAAAAACAAAGCACAAAATAAAAATGGCGCCGCTTACAATTTTTTTTCAAAAATTACGTAATTTCGGGAACGCAAAGAAATAGGTCTAAAGAGTATAATTTTTAAGAAAAAAATATCAATTTTCTCGCCCTCCTCCACTGGAACTACAGGGGCCGTGCACAAATTACGTAATGGTCATAAAGAGGAGGGGGGTTACAAAACGTTACGTAGGGGGGAGGGGGATTTTCGACAGCGTTTGCATTTGTGTGAAACTAAGAAAATTTGGAATGAAAATAAGTGAAAAGTTTTTTTTTTTGGGGGGGGGGGGTAGTGGTCTTGAAATCGTTACGTAATATTAGGGGAGTGGCGTGCCAAACCGTTACAAAACATTACATAGGGAGGGGGTCAAAAATTGGTAAAATCACCGTTACGTAATTTGTGCACGGCCCCACATCTGACTGTTCCTCCTTTTTGATTTCGAATGAAAGTGCAAAACTCGGGTTGGACATTCGAAGGCGTCAACCCATCCTATTTGCTTGATAAAGTTTCTACGGAAATATCTCAGTCGATTTCTCCGACCGTGTATGAACGCTTTAGGTTAGGCATTTGCATGTATCTCAATCCCCAGCCTGTAAACAGTGCGTAAGGACAATGGTTACAAAATGAAAAGCCGAAAAATATTTTTTTTTTACAATATCTTTCATCAGTTTGGTATTAAAGTCGAGCAAAAACAACTTTTATTCCAGTCCTAAAGGTATGAAAATGGAAAACATTAGAAAACAAGAACCTGGAATGGATTTACTACGTGTAAAATGTAGTGACAACATCGCCCCATGCCCATCCTTTTCTGCCTAATGTGCTTTTCCGTTTGTCTACGTCTTATACACGGCTGCTTGGCCCCCTAAGGATGTGCTTAGGAACCCTGTATAAGTGTCGCTTTCTTTCAGCATTTACGTCTGTCGTCCTTTGTGTTCGTGTGGTCTGAAGAGTTTTATTGATCGTGTAGTTGGGGAAACCGTTCTTTTGCAGATCGAATCAAATTTTGCTTTTTCTTTACTTAAAGCTTCTTCTGTATTGCAGATGTAGGTGGCTCGATCTATAAGAGATTTTGAAATTCCCAGTTTCGTTGATGTGGAGTGGTTTTATTTGAAGTTTAGATATTGTCCAGTATGAGTTGGTTTGCGATATACGGAAGTGGTTATGGTTGAATTATTTTTGCTGACTAGAACTGAACTAGAAAAGGGAGCTGACAATTTTCTTCTTTTTCCAGAGTTAATGTACGCAGAGCTTCTTCTTCCATAAAGATGTTGGCCACTACCCGCAAGAGTGGAGATCCCATGGGTAGACCATCTTCCTGTCGAAAATACCTGTCCTTTTCTCGGAAGTAAGAATTCTGCAGACAGCATTTCAAGAAATCCATAATGGCACTGATTGGTATATTGGTTCTACCAGAGAGGTGGTTGTCCTTCAGTACTAAAGAGACTCGTATTATTTTTGCGTTTTTCTTTGCCTTGTATCTTTTTTTTGACTTTTTTAGTTAAACACATGTTGTAACACATAAAACACCACATTCTAAACACCGATTATTAACTAATTTGCGTCGGTAGAAAGGCGCATTAATTTTTGTTCCGAATTGTGTATTTGAGACCCCCTTTTTAAACGATTTTATTTAACTTCACGGATGCATTTTTGACACAAAATTTTGCCTATTATAACGAATATAGTTAACTCATGCATACTGGAGAGTGTTTTTCCTTTGACCTGGAAAATGGCCAAGGTAAAACCTTTACCTAAAAAAAATACAGCTGAAGTTTCATGATCTGCGCCCGGTCAGTATTCTTGCATGTTTATCAAAAATTATGGAAAAAGTCACGGACAAAGATACGATAACATTTGAACAGATTCAAGATTTATTAATAAGTATTACAACAAATATCACAGATGATATATTTAGGAAAAGTGACGTGGCTAATGCCTCTGCATTGATTCTTTTAGATTATTCCAAAGCGTTTCTCTTGGGGCATTCGCAGGAAGGGATTATTAGAAACGGCGTACCACAAGGATCTATGTTAGGGCCCCTGTTTTTTTCAACATACACTTGCAACATCGCTTCAAGTATTAAGCATGGTAAAGTCCATCAATATGCCGATGATAAACAAATTTTCTACTCCTTCAAACCCATGGATTATTATTAAAAAACAAATTGAAGAGGATTTAAACGCACTGGAGATCTTTTCAGAAAGGCATAATCTAAAAATCAATCAATAAAATTTTTGGTAAAGAGAAACATGAATTGCAGGGGAGGATGCAAATTTCAATTCAAAACAAACAGCTCAAAACTTCTAACTGTAGACGTAATCTTGGTCTTATGACGGACATGGATTTACGCTTTAGGAAACATGTAAATCTTAACATAAGAAGGGCCTATGGTTCCTTAAAACTCCTTTATCCTCATCGACATTTGCTGTCAATTCAACAAAAGATTCAACTTTGTGACACTCTTGTTTTAAGTTATTTTAATTTTTTGATGTCACTTATGGACCGAGTCTGGATCAAAATGATCGAAATCGAATTGAAATGCGATACATATATGGAATTAAAGAGGGTTTATCTATTTCTCACAAATTAGAAGAAGCACCACCTGACTTCTTCTAATTTAACATAAGAGATAGAAGATATTTAAACTCAGTGGTATTTTTTCACAAAATCATAGCTACCACCATAACATCATATCTCGTTAATAAGATACGAAACGGAACAGACGCACATAATATTAATGTAAGATTTAGAAGCCTAATAACTGCGTCGCAGCATACCCCGCAATGTTTAAAAGCTTGAACGTAAATAATTTTAAATCACAACTCAAAAAATCACTTATAAACAAGTAAAGCTTTTTATATTTTTTTTTCTCAATATTTCATTTAGTTCTTCTATTTTTATATTTTTCCTATTAGGAGGATCAAAATATAAAGTACGTTAGATATATTTTGTTTTTACATCTACGCTTGAACTTGTTCCATTTAAAGCTTGAATATATATTAGTTTTAGTATTTTTTATAAGATTAAAAAAAAATTGCATTTTTCTTTAAAACATAACTGTAAATTTTATGATTGTGTAAATTGATTTTAATACTACTACTAGTAGTAGGTCGTAGCTAATAGCAAAATGATCACCCCACAAATCTCAACCTTCACGCAAGTTAGGAAGCTCTATCAGTCAAGTAAAATAACAATTCTGGAATTGTTTTTCTTCTATGGCAAATCTATCTCTTGCTGATTTCTCAATTCAACGCTCAAAATTAAATTTTGTTTAATTAGACGACCGACAAGTACGCAGTTTAATTTTCTTTTCGCGGAAATTTTCAGAGAAAATTGTATAACTTTATACGGAGGCAAAATTAAATGAAAAATATATATCTCGAAAATGTACGGCATACTTACCTACGTGTGTAAATGAAATTGGAGACAGGGATTTTTGCTTTTCGCAGCTGGCAAAAAGAGCCCTAATTTACAAAAACTTAATTGCCAACAGGTTTATTGGAAAACGGGGGAAAATTTCGTTTCTTCTAACCTGTGCTATCTATTTACTTTTTCCCTCGGAATGTGTCGATATTGAGGGAAGTAGTTTTATTTTTGTCGCAGCGTTCTATTGATTTCTTTGGCCTAAATGATCCCTTTTGTTTTTTTACAGCCAGAAATACACAAAAGGTTGTTATAATTTTCTTTTGCCTGTATTTTCGAGCATTCATAGTGTATATCAGTATCGGTATATTATAATAAAGCATAGAAAATAAATAGCGCCAGTATGGGCACGTATAGCCTTCCATACACCACCCCTAATAGAGTTGTGGCTTCATATCATGGCGACCGTTTTACTACTATACTATACCTCGATGTATTCACCGGTTTTGGGAATGCATTATAATATGCATAGTAATTATGTCGTCGCGGGTAGTAAACGGTCACCTTATCCCGACGTCCTGTTTACAACATAAAGTAGTATTTCTGACTTTTTAGGGTTTTTATAGGTTTTCTCTTTCCCACATTATTAATTGCCTAATAGACACTTAAAGTAAATATTCAAGCCAAAATACACTAGATTTTTGGCTTGTTCATGCCATGCTTCCAAAGATATCTGCTTCTTTGGGTGCGATGACAGAATAGCTAATTCCAGCGTACGGAGGGATGTACGTAAAGTTACGAACCCACGAACGTACGCAACGATTTCAATCAGCAGTTCTGTCTCTTTTTGCGGTTTGCTATGGTCTTGCGTAGCTTGACGTCCGACCAGTTATATATTCAATGTATGGCGTGACTGAATCACGTCTGGATTGCATCCATACCCTACAAGAGACTTTTTGTCTCCCCCCCCCCCCTTCCCCGCTCACCAGACCGGTCCGATAAGCACCCCCTAGGAAGGCAGTTTTCTTTCCCTAGAACCCCTTTGTCGGGGCTAGGGATCTTTAACGTGCTCCAATATAAATATATCGAATTAGCCTGACTTCTAGCTAACACGGTCTACTCCGCTTCATACTGCGTTTTACCTTAATCTTACAAAATTCTGTAATTTTATAAGAAAAAGTCCAAGTAGACTACCTGCAAGACCCGACGTCTCCTGCTTGAAAGTCGAGGAATGTACCCCGACACCAACCAGGGCGGTAGCAAGCAGTTCTGTCATCGCACCCTTCAAAAAAGTGGGCATCGTTCGAAATGTCGCATAAACAAGTCAAAAATCTAGTGTATTTTGGCTTTATTTCGAACGCGTTAGGTATACCGATACCGATGCGTTGAAATAATTACTTTAAAGGTGAGATTTACTAAAAGGGTTTAGTCTATTTTAGAACGGTCCTAAGTTTAAGTGAAATTTTTGGTTTTAAGCATTATAAACCAACCCTCGTTGAGTTTTGAACATGAAGGAAAATTTTAATAAATTTGTTTATTAATACTTGATGTCACACAACGATTTAGATGGGTAATCATAAAATAGGGAGTAGATTAATTTTGTATTTATTTAAAAGGCGTTTTTATTTATGAAATGTATTAAAAAACTTAAATGCAAATTTTTTATACATTTCTGTCACTGTCGAAATGTCAATTTCAAAATATTAGCTGCGTTCAAATCACAAACAGCGAGTTCGGATCTCTTACCTCTGCTTGTACCTTGGCTTGCATCAACCTCTACTGATGAAAGCTACAGCTTTGAAATGAGTGGGCTTTGAGTAAGGAAAGTTTTCTTGACTGAGTTTTTAGACAACCTCAATGTTTTAATTTCAGTTTGTAAATAAATTAATATAGTTGTTTTGGGTTTTTTGTTTGGTATATTTTTCGTGCCAGAGTGACCTTCACTTATGTTGGTTTTGCCTCGTAGTGCCCTCAAATGTATTTTCTGTGCTGAAAACGGGTTCAAAATATCGCGTTTTTTTGGACAAAATTGGAGGTGTTTTATTGGTTAATGAACGACTTGGGATATTAAAACGGTAACGAACTTATTACAAATTGCCACAAAACAATCCTTTCTGGGGGTCATAAATTTAAAACACCCCCCAGAAGTAGTCTAAAAAATCACCAACTTTATAACCTCAAACACAGATAATGAAGCTATTATGTGCCAAATTTTTGGCGTATTCACCATTTACCATTTTGAAACCTGGCAAAAAAAAAGTAGTTTTAGGGCATTTTCTCCTAAAACATGGCATATTTTGAGAAACAAAGCAGTTTTCCAGTGGTATTTTGCAATAACAATACAAAATAATAAATAACTATGTGTCTTTTCTGTATGGGTAAGTGTTTTTGAAAAATTGGTTTTAAGATTTAGTACACCGCACAGGTGTAAATATTTAGACCTGTGGGGGGTACTATTTTAGATCTTAGTAAATCCCACTATAAGTGTCTAATACGCACTCTACACATAAATGTCAAGGCATTTTAGATATGATAACAAATACAGGGTTGGGCATTTAAAACGGTTCACCTGGATTTTGTTTTTAAACTTTTAAGTATGCTGAAACACATCGACTTTGTTTGTAAAGGGGACACTTTTTGGCAAGACATCCAGGAGACCTTCAAAACAAAGTATCACTCGACCCACTTTCCCTTTTCAAAATATAGGGGTAAAGCTTACCCCTCAAAGCGGATGCGCGCTATAAAAATTTCAAGCCAAAAAGGCGCCCCCTTACAAACAAAATCGAAGTGTTTCAGATTTTTCCAGTTCTTTACAGTTTTTGAATCCAGAAAATCCAGGTTAACCCTTTTAAATGGCCAAGCCTGTATAACAACCTGAACTTTAATATAAACTGAACCGTTCAATCAATTATGATGAAATTTGGTGAGATGTCGATTAGGCACTAGTTTATTTCAGTTTCGTCAGGTAAAAAGCACTTAACTTTTAGTCAAAATAAAAAAAATCGATCTCAATAGCCTATGGATGGCTAAAAAATCGAACAAAAGGTAACACCGGCCTTTGTCATTATTTTCCATGATTTTCCATTTTGTTGCCATTTCCCTTTCCATGGCAAACCGCGCGCGACATGCAATACAGGCAAAATGTTCATTTCCTTCCCTATTACACCTCAATATTTAAAAGACCATGACCGGCCGGTCGTTTTGCACCCTTTAACAAATTTATCGACGTCCAAGAGCGCACCCAAGGGAAGGGGCTAAACATAGTACTTAAAAAAATTAAAACTTTTTAGAAAATGCAAGAATTTTTGTGGTGTAAAATTTACGATTTCAGTTTAATTTTTAAGTTGTTCACGACACCTTTGCCGTTTTGTTGATTTTGATGTCGAATATAATTAGAATGTTTTTAAAATTCAGGCAAAAAAAATCCAAAAGGTTTCAATCTTTTTTCAAAAGACAACCTATCATCAATTACAAAAATGCTATTTTTAAAAAATGCGGCACAAAAAATTCATATTTTTGTCTAATTGGCAGCTGCCTTAACCTAATTAACAGCGAAACAAACAATCGCATTTTCCGAAACAATATTTATGCACTTGTCAAATTTAATTTGATCGGTTTACAAATTTAGAAACTTACGCTATTCCATCTGGCAAGTATTTCGGTCTGTGAAGTCTAAATAACGGATGTATAAAAGTTTGATTTATTGGTCAAAAATTATCTAAATTTTTCAAAATTTACCGTTGAAAATTTGGTTAAAATCCGCTTAAATGACTTTTTTTCTTTCGGGGACTTGGTATCCGATTCCACCGAAGCTTCGTGAACTTAAAGGCATAATATAACCCAAGTAGGTCCCCCTGTCTGGCTCAAGTGCTGCATTACTTACTACTAATTTTGTCAAACTAAGACATGGCTGCTCGGATTACTTATGCACGGTCCCTAGAATAGATAGGGCGAGTTTGTACATTCAACATTTTTTTGACAGCGGTGCCAACTTTCGGTTGACAGATGGGTTTGACATCCATCTGAGATCTAGCAGTGATGAAATGCGTTGTTCCATCGAATACAAAAATAACGCGTTGCGGTGTAAACAGTTAAGTGCGAATGACCACACTTAAAATAATAAAATCATACCTCAACTTCGGCTCGAGAAAATCGGAAATGTGACTTATAAACGTATTCATAGTCGCTCCCAAGTGTCCCTTCTTCCTTGCGAAATGTAAATTTTTTATGGGCGAAGGAACAAAATTATGATTGTTTTCCACAAACCAAAACTACACTTTTTTGCATTCGACGCGCGTTTCGCTAACAACGTTAGCATCATCAGGAGACGATAAACAATGAACTAAACTAATCTACACTCTATCTTATATACAATCCTTTAGTGGGCGGAGATAAGACTAATAATTTGTGATTGATCACGATTTTTAATCCTATCTCCCCTTAACCAAAGAATAAAGTGTACTAAACGGGATGGATCCTCTATCTTTATTTAAACTATTTCTGGATTTAATGATTTCCATACTTTCATATGCATTCAAAAGTCTTTTGTTCGGTACACTTTTTAGAAGTTTTAGGTTATCTAATGTGAATCTATGATTGTTTTCAAAAGCATGCTCAGCCACATTTGACTTTTCTGTTCTTCCGTATTTTTATTAAAAAAGTATTTAATAACACCGGTCTTAAATTAGTATATCAATCCGGTAACACAATAAGAAGCTTACTAGGAAATCCCAAGGATAAAACTACAGTTCTAGAAAAAAGAGGAATATACGAAATTAGTTGCATGGATTGTGACAAAAAATATGTTAGCCAATCGAGACGCTCTATTTAAACACGTTTTAAAGGACACTTAGCACACTTAAAATACGGAAGAACAGAAAAGTCAAGTGTGGCCGAGCATGCTTTTAAAAACAAGCATAGATTCACATTAGATAACCTAAAACTTCTAAAAAGGGTACCAAACAAAAGACTTTGAAAGAAAGAAAAGAAAGTATGGAAATCATTAAATCCAGAAATAGTTTAAATAAAGATAGAGGACCCATCCCGTTTAGTACACTTTATTCTTTGGTTGAGGGGAGATAGGATTAAAAATCGTGATCAATCACAAATTATTAGTCTTATCTCCGCCCACTAAAGGATTGTATATAAGATAGAGCGTAGATTAGTTTAGTTTATTGTTTATCGTCTCCTGATGATGCTAACGTAGTTAGCGAAACGCGCGTCGAGTGCAAAAAAGTGTAGTTTTGGTTTGTGGAAAACAATCATAATTTTGGTTTAGAACTTAGGTTATGTAGTTGTTATTTTTCACGTTTTGGAAGCTATTTTATTTTATACTTGATTTTTGCCAGGCATTTTTGGGAGAGTGGTTATTTTGTTATTTAGAAGGAAAGACTTGTTGTGCATACTATATGCAATAAATCTTATTGCAAATTTAAAACCATAAGGTGCCTTGTTTTTTTGGTTTTCTGAATCATTTAATGATGAGCCTTTTCACTAAAAAAACGCATAAATGCAGCTACCTATGACGAAAATAATGTAATTAATATCACAGGGTATTTAATTGGGGCCAGCAGAAAAGAAATGATGAACAAATACAATTTTTATTACAAAAGTTTATGCAAAAATAAATAACCCCAAATGTCACCCATCAAAAAAATCAATAAAGAAAGCAGCTGATATCTTTGTGTCGTCATCAGGTGGCCGGAGCAAAAAAATTACTAGACCGTGTTTATTCTAGTGACCGTGTCACTTATGTACCGATAAGTCCCTAATAAATAAGATAAATAATTTTACCATGTAAAGATTAAAAACGCATTTTACTCTCCTTGCCGTAGCAACCTTTACGACCAATTTGTTGGTATTTTACGATATCCCCGCGTAAACCTGAATCCATTTTCTAGATAAATGACGATCGTTTTAGACATAAATCTGGAAAATAACTCCCAGTGCCGTGCCGGGTTTTAATCGTTCCAATGGAAAATGCGGAACTATTTGAAGGAAAATTCCCAATAGGCACATTTAACGATTGGTACACAATTTCTGTTTGGTATATAATTTTCCCGTCTTCTTCGCCTCACGATGCATGTGACTACTGATTATTACACTGGGGAACAGCAAAATTTTTTCTCAGAACAAAATACTTTCAAACTCTGCTAAAGATCCGTGGAACCAACAAAATCACTCTTGTATGGGTTCCGGGCTACACAGGAATTGAAGGAAAAGAAAAAGCCGACTCTCTTGCTAAGGCAGGAGCGGAATCTGCGTTCTTAGGGCCAGAGACCTGCTTTTGACTAACAAAAGCCACGGTTAAAAGGAAATTATCCGAGTGAGTTGAAAGAAAAGCGGTGCATCCGAGTGAGTTGAAAGAAACGGGGTGCAGCACTGGCGCTCAACTCCGGAACAACAGCACTCCAAAGCCTGAATAAGTCAGACAAACGTAGAGCAAAGCAGCTCCTGCAATTACCAAGGAGCAGCCTGAGAATAATACAGTATACAGGCCAGCCAACCGTTAATAACGGTCGGCTACACACCAAGAAAACATCAAGACTGGTTTGATGAGCACGACAAAAAAATTCAAGACCTTATTGAGAGAAAGAGAAAAGCCCATAATGCTTGAAAAAGCCACCCTAACTCTAACGAAAGGCAAAGGCAATATCAAGAAGCCAAAGCAGAAATACAAAGGCAAACACGTAGATTAAAAAACCAATGATGGACAACAAAATCACATGAAATGCAACATCTAGCTGAGTCCAACAACCCCAGAGCCTTCTTTCAAGCTACTAAGATGATATATGGTCCCACTACACAAGGTATCAATCCCCTACGATCCAAAGATGGAACAAGACTGCTTAAAGACAGATCCTCTATCAATTCACGATGGACAGAACACTCAACAGAGAGTCTCAGGTCGATAATGACATCTTCGACAAAATTCCGGAGAAAACTACACAACAACACCTAAGTGAGATTCCGAGATTAGAGGAGGTCGAAAAGGCAATCACACAGCTAAAGAATAACAAGTCACACTCTAATAAGTAACTGAGACCATTCCTGCCGAACTCAGAGACGCCTCTATAGTTACCATTTTCAAAAAAGGCGACAAGGCTCAATGTGGAAACTACAGAGGTATATCTCTGCTTTCTGTTGCTGGAAAGATACTTACACGGATAGTATCATACCGATTAATTCCAATTGCTGAACAAAATCTGCTACACAGTGTGGATTTAGGCCCAATCGAGGCACAGCTGACATGATCTAGAGTGCCAGACAAATGCAAGAGGAATCTAGAGAATAAAATCCTCTCCCCCCCCTCTTCATGGCCTTCATAGACCTAGTCAAAGCATTTGAATCGTTCAACAGAGAAGCTCTTTGGCAAATACTGGCAAAAGCTGGATGCCCTCAAAAATATATTCAAATTCCTAGACTACTACACGACAATATGAATGCAACAGTCCTGAGCAACGATGGACCAGGAGAGTCATTCCAGATTACGACAGGCGTTAAAGATGGGTGTGTTATTGCGCCCAACCTATTCTCTATATTTTTAGTTGCCTTGCTTCACCTTGTTTCGATTCGACGGTGGCCTACTTAACCTAGGCAGACTGCGACCAAAAACTAAAGTCTTGAAGACCTCGGTAATCGAACTGCAGTACGCTGGTAATCAACGCATTTAACCAAGCGTAAAAAAGCATTGGCCTAGAGGTCAATCTTGCCAAAACTCAAATTCTTAACCAACCAGAACCAGGTACGAATCCCCAAGCTCCAAACATTTCCATAAATGGCCATCCTCTGCAAAACGTGGAACATGACCCATACTTTGCGAGTCAACTATCATCAAATGTAACTATTGGCGCAGAAATATAGCATCGCTTAAAATGTGATAGCGCAGCGTTCGGACGGCTTTCGGAGAGAGTCTTCAACAATCACGACGTCAATGCGGAGACCAAGCTTTCTGTCCACAACACAGTTATAATACCAACTCTAACATACGGATGTGAAACGTGGACCACCTACAGAAGGCATATCAAACGACTAGAAAAATATCACCAAAGTTGTTTAAGACCGACGAATAAACATAAGTGTTTTAGATGAAGCCAGAACAACTAGTATAGAAGCTCTTATCTTCAATCACCAGCTTCGTTGGACAGGTAACGTTATCCGCATGCCCGAAACACGTCTCCCAAAGAAGATATTTTATGGACAACTGAAGGAGGGAAAGAGAAATCAAGGAGGTCAACAAAAAAGGTACAAGGACGTTCTCAAAGGCAATATGACAAAGGGTCACATCGATATAAACAACTTCGAGACCACGGCAAACGACAGGGCTTCATGGCGCCGAACAGTCCATAAGGGAGCCCAAACTTTCGAAGAGCAACGACGTAGACTAGAGACGGAAAAGAGAGAACGTAGAAAGTAGCGACAAAATGGGAGAATGGATGACCAACAACACCCGGCTGTTGCCGGAGACTGGGTGTGCCAGGACTGTGGAAGGGCGTGCGGCTCGAGAATTCGCTTAAATAGCCATCAAAAAACGCACTACAGATAGCGACGATACAGAATAGAGGAAAATCATACTCGGTATCGAATGATTGCCGATGATGATACAGGCTAGTGCCGACTCAACCAACACATTAATAGAATTGGAGTGAGCAATACACTGATTTGTAGATTTTGTGGAGGAGAGGGGGAAACGCAACAGCATAGGATTAATGAGAAAAATATTTTGGCCCTGGGTTGAAAGTGCTCCAAGATTTCGAGGAAGTCTCACCAAATAGACTGATTTCCTTTATCAGGGAAGTTGGGATGAGTGACTTGTAGACAGATATGAGCCACAATAGACCTCTTAGGTCGCAGTGTAGGATGCAGTATTGCACCACTCATAACAAACCTAACCAAAATGGACTATTATTTTATTATACTAATTAAAAATCTGTCTTGCAAAAGTCTCAATTAGCTTCAGTTTTATAGATCCATTATGATAATCATCCGCCCTTAACGCTTGGAAAAATTCGACCATTAAATGAAAAACACCTGCATTTATTATACCAATTTCTTGGAAAGCAGCTACACTGAAAAAATATTGTACATAGTATTTATAACAGGCGTTTATTAATTTTTTATAGATATTTGTACATCAATAACACGTAACTGTAACTGTAAATCGGAGGAAAGTTATAAAAATTGTCATATACAGTAATGAAATTAGTAAACGGAAGTTACGAAATCAATGAAAAATGTTTCTTGACATTTTAGAGAGAGTTTTTATTAATAGTATGTACAGGTTATGGAGATAATAAAAGAGCATATGAAATAAATAAAACGATGTTAACGATTTTAATCAATGCCCTAAATAAATTTAATAAATGGAGATCATTGACTGTCGTATAAAAGTTGTTATGGAATGTATGGACAAGTTTATGAAAATTATGAATCGGGCATACAAAATACATAAACAAGGTTATGAAATTAATGTACGTAAGTCTTCTACTAAATACATTCTTAGGTGTAACTAAAAGCTAGCAAAACCTGTATCTTAATCCTTGATTAACTCTTTATATTGGCTCAATGTATTTTTTTTTAGAAAACGGTGCCTTTTTTGGTTCAGTGTAGGTTATACCAAATACCGTTGCTGTATCTGCGAATGGGACAGTCGAGCACGAGCGGATCACTATAAAAAGAAAACTTGGCCACCAAGAGACATTTAAGCCAGAGAAAAAAATGTAACCAGCCTAGCTCCCCCAGAAAACTTTACTACCGCCATATAAAAATTAGGATTTATGAAAAATGTTCTGAAGGCCATGACGCTAAAACTAACGAGGGAATATTTGTCGGTCCCCAGATTAGGAAAGTTGTCTTGCTAAAAACCATTTCCCCAGATCGTAACTATGACCCCAAGACAAACTATTTTTTTATTGATCAATATAAAATTACCACGCCATCCATCCAACTCACAAAAAAGGTAACTCTGCAGCATGCTATGCTATAATTTTTATGAAAATTCTGACGTATCTTAATTTCACCACACAATTACAAGCGGAACGGCACTGACTAACTTCAACGTCTTGACAAAAAACACACTAGATGACTGAGATAACACGTGTAACACCACAGTTACAAGAATAATAAACCATAATCATATCAGTAGGGCACTAGTTTCAAAGAAAGATTTTTGGCTTAATGCCCACCATTAAAAATAGCTACAATTGAAATATAGCGCAATTTATCATTTTATATTTAGCCGAGGAACTCTCGCAAAAGTAAAAAATGTCGCTGTTGTACAGATACAGATATTAGTCAAGACGGAAGGTACGTGATTTAATGAGGTATTTTTAAATTTTGATTTGAATTCCATATTTAATAAAAGTAAATAACATGGCGCATTCAGTAGACAGTGTCAGGAAAGTAACGACAATTTGTAGGCAACGTTTTTCCACTATATGCACATTTATTTCTGACTGCGTGGTAGATGGGCGACCGAGTAGACTCCGTAACTGCGTTTTGTATTGAGTAGGCGTTACTGAATTGCAACCAAATTAATAGAGAAATAAAGCTATTTGTAACTCATCGCGGTATACGTATCCGCATCTAGTGAGAACCAAGCACATTAATTGGTCAGAAACTTGTACTACGTTTGAAAAGAGCAGATATATGCTAATCTAAGGTGTTCTTGAACACGATAGGTGTTGAGATGCGTTAGGTATCACGTATCGTTGCGGCACACGTATCGTATCTCAGCACCTATTGCGTTCAGAAATACCTTAAATTAGCATATATCTGCTCTTTTCGAACGTGCTACAAGTTTCTGACCAATCAATGTGCTTGGTTTTCGCTAGATGCGGATACGTATACCGCGATGAGTTACAAATAGCTTTATGTCTCTAGTATCAGTAGAGTCGTTAACTCGTATAAGGCCACAAAAACGGCATAGATTTGACAACATTGCTTTGCTATTTTTTTGAAAGATCAACAATATACCTAATACCATTTTGAGTGAAATCGTGCAGTGTTCAGAACACGTTGCGAACTGGTTCTTTTAAAGGTTTTGATGCTCGGCTTCATGCTTCATGGATTGCAATGTCTCGAAATTAAAAAGAATCAAAAGAAAAATCATTATTCAACATAAAAAAAATTACAAATTTCCGTATTACTTTTATCATTTGACATGTATCAATTTATTGGCTGAATGTTCCACTAGACAAGTGGCCGGTGGCTATGCGGAACCAGAATTCCAATACTCCAATCGAACTCACTTCAGTTCCCTTGGGCCTACTAAATTACGTGACCTTGGCGTTTCAGAATTCCGGCAGAATATTGCTTGTGAAGAAAAAAACCATAACATTTTTGTTAACAGACAATAGGATTTATAAAAATCTACAACCGTATCCAAAGGATTTTTCAAAATTTGGTGTATTTGTTCAAAAAATAAAAAAATCCAAAAACTGCTGTTACAGATTTCTGTATTATCGACGAGGCTAAAGAAAAAGCCAGGTAAGATTTTTGACTATTGTTAGTCGTGTTTATTTTATTTCGAAAATGAGGGAGTCCAGCAAAAAAACTGTCTTGTGAGGAATTCAAAAATAAACATTCCTGCCAATTTTTAACTTATTCCGTTTTCTCGTTTCCGATATTCTGTCCGGTAAAGATTGGCCCAAAAACAGCAAAGCAGTGTTGTCAAATCTATGCCGTTTTTGTGGCCTTAAAGAAATTAAAAGTGATAACTATGAAGTAAGCTCGGACTGTGCTTCTAGTAATGGTATAACTTAATATTTTTACGATACATTTTACATTTTTGAATGAGAATGGCACCAGTGAAATTAACTATAATTGTTGCTTGAAATGATTGTTAATATATCTGTTCATAACACAAAGACCCTCTGTTTATTGAATCTCTGCACACGCAACCACACCTCCCCCATTTTTAACCTCCGAATCAAAAGAGAGGTGTTATAAGTTTGATCCCTGTGTCAGTCGGTGCGCATGTAGCTCTCGAATCAGTAAACCGATTTGAATGCGGTTTTTTCTGTTTGAAGCCTATCCTTGCAGGAATGTTCTTAGCTATGTTGGAGAAAAATAGGATAAGTAGTTCCAGAGATAATACGCTTACTACAAACTTTTGTAAGGAATTTAAAATATAATGACAAATATAATCGGCGTAACTTCTGAACCGTTCATCCGATTATGCTGAAATTTTTTGTGTATATGTAGATCAAGCACTAGTTTATTTTAATTTCATCTCGTACAAAAAATCATTTTATGGGTGGCGCAATTAAGCGAATAAAAAAAAATTCAAAAAGCCGTCGGGTGTTTTAAAAATTTTTAATCCCACTTGTTTTATCGTTATTCATCAGCCAAGTCAGGTTAACTTTTAAACCCTAGTTTCCTTGCAAATTGCGAGGAATCTTGTTTGCGTCGTTGACCTACAGAGCATAAATTTTGTATTAGGATTTCCACTTTATTGCAAACATTGCTTTAATCAGAAAAGTCACATAGATATCATTACACAGCAAAACTTTTGCCTCGCGAAATAATACCCTGTGGCATTTTCGTCATTGTATTTTAAGTTGGTAACCCTGACAACTGCCAAAACCAGTATTTTTTTTATTGGTAGCATATACCAGCAAGAAAAATCCTATGAACGTTAGGTAAGCGGAAGCACTTTTCCAAAAAAATGAGTTATGGAGAGGTTCAATAAAGTATCACAAAAAAGTCACTAAATTTCGTAAATAATCAGTTAATCATACTAAACACACCGTAGCTAAAAATTTACCGCAACACCGCTGGGTGCCGATTCTTGAATTTCGTAGGAAAGGTCGCACGGAAACGGTCACCTCCCTGATATCGACCAATAGCCCGCTTTAAAGCTATCACGAGTTATCCGAAACTTCACCCGATTGCCGTGTATTGAAGGAAACTTCCTACACTTTCATACACCTGCCTCTAAGCAGGAGAACGGGCGCTCTTAAAAAACGATAATCAACTCAGATTTGCGCGTGTACCGCTCAAGGTTGGCAGCTTCTAAGCCTTCTTATTGGTGGAAAGCAAGGATGTGAACGGTCCCAGGCGGCCATTATCTCGAAATCCAAGAATCGACACCCTGGGGTACTCGAAACCCACAGCTCGTTTCAAGTCGGTCGCTTCTTCTTTAGATATTAAGGAAATTTTAGGCCAGCGAAAATAAAATCAAATTTGACAGTAGTTATCCTAATTTTTATTAAAGATAAGTATAACATTAGACATATTTGTAAGAGCTTCTAGGCAGTTAAAAATAACGCGCTGCCATACTTTATTTCTTCTTTTGAACACTGATGTTAACACAAATTACAAAATGTTTTCCTTGTTTTCAAAAACATTGTCATATAATAAAAACATAAAAATTTAAGGTTAGAAATAAGCACAAAGGCCGTGTCTAATAAAGTTTGTCTTTATGCACATTTCATTTACCTACCCCCTTTTTGCTAACTGCGCAGTCGCACAAATAAGCATAAGCACAGAAAATGTTATGTTAGGTGCCCCAAAAAGTCTTTATTAAGATGAGTCGAGTTGGGTTATTTATCGCGTTTCTCTGGCTAGAGTTTCTCATATTTCCGTCTCATTTTGATTTATGCTTGTCAACAATGGAAATGTAACAAATTATAAGTTGTTATCATACTTTTGGAAACAATGGGTCTCTAAGCTTGTTTATGATCTCGCAACGCTAAAAATTGTATACCATGCAGTTCAGTACTAAGGTTTGGAATTATTTTTTGGGGTGATTGTTCCCAATTTGAAAAAGTATTTTTAATTCAAAAAAAGGCAGTGAGATTGCTGTTAAATTTAAAATGGAACGAAACATGTAGAGGGCGTTTCAAGTAATTAAATTTATTAACTTTGTCCAGATTGTATATATTCGAATGTGTTTTGTTTTTATGTAAAAATAAACATAAATTTGCGAGGCACGTACCGAAACATAAATACCCATCTAGAAATGTTGGTTATAATTTATAATATACACTCTCACAGATTAACTATAACCGAAAAATGCCCCGAATATTTCTGCATAAAAATGTTTAATAATTTACCGTTGAATATCAAAACCAATTTCAATAAATTTTAAAAGTAAAGTTTTTGAATTTTTACTAAACCTTGAACCATACAATACCAATGAATTATTTTCTTACAAGTGTCTTTAGTGTATGTATTGTACATAGATATTTATTGTAAAATGGTTTGACTAAATGTAAACGTAATGGTGAAATTTGTATTTACAATTATATGTAATGTTTTAGTTTTGTTTTAATTATATTCATTTACTATGTTTTGACCCCATGAGTGAATAAAGAAATATTTGAAAAAAAAAAACAAAAAAAACAAAAGATCAAAAGATCTTGGGTGAAAATAACGAAAATTCAAACTTGGATGAGCATCCCACAAGGAACACACAAAATATCAAAGCGAAAAGAGAAATGATTAAACGATGTTTCGCCCTGGGTAACCAGCGTGGGCTCATCAGTAGTTTCACTGGTCACCCTCCACTATACATCATTAAACACCATCATACACTTTGATTTCCAACCTTGAACCACTCACAAATAGGCATCGTTCCGCACTGGTACTTACTTATCCAAGTTACCTTTTGATCTTTTGTTTTTTAGTTTCTTTTCGGTTGAAGTAACTCATTTAGAGGTTTTTTTTAACTTCTTCTTTGTTTTAATTGCCTTAGGAGCACAATCCTACTGAAAATATTAACACGCCAGGACGAATTTGTATCAGGTAACTTGGATAAGTAAGTACCAGTGCGGAACGATGCCTATTTGTGAGTGGTTCAAGGTTGGAAATCAAAGTGTATGATGGTGTTTAATGATGTATAGTGGAGGGTGACCAGTGAAACTACTGATGAGCCCACGCTGGTTACCCAGGGCGAAACATCGTTTAATCATTTCTCTTTTCGCTTTGATATTTTGTGTGTTCCTTGTGGGATGCTCATCCAAGTTTGAATTTTCGTTATTTTCACCCAAGATCTTTTGATCTTTTGTTTTTTAGTTTCTTTTCGGTTGAAGTAACTCATTTAGAGGTTTTTTTAACTTCTTCTTTGTTTTAATTGCCTTAGGAGCACAATCCTACTGAAAATATTAACACGCCAGGACGAATTTGTATCAGGTAACTTGGATAAGTAAGTACCAGTGCGGAACGATGCCTATTTGTGAGTGGTTCAAGGTTGGAAATCAAAGTGTATGATGGTGTTTAATGATGTATAGTGGAGGGTGACCAGTGAAACTACTGATGAGCCCACGCTGGTTACCCAGGGCGAAACATCGTTTAATCATTTCTCTTTTCGCTTTGATATTTTGTGTGTTCCTTGTGGGATGCTCATCCAAGTTTGAATTTTCGTTATTTTCACCCAAGATCTTTTGATCTTTTGTTTTTTAGTTTCTTTTCGGTTGAAGTAACTCATTTAGAGGTTTTTTTAACTTCTTCTTTGTTTTAAAGAAATATTTGATTTGATATATTTATTCTTCCTACCAATCGGCGCCATGACGCAAAGATGACGTACAAATAAGAGGTACAAGTGGATTTTTTCATGGTCTTTTTCGGGCGGTTCTATTGGGTTTCTGATTTTCTTAAGGATTGAAGTATACAATACTTACTATTAAGACAATAAATGTATTTTCAGTAGTAATATACCCCGCGCCTGTCAGAGTTCCAGGAAATGTTTGTAAATTTTGTTTGAAGTCAATTTTTTAACAAAAGCCTGAGTGCATGCGATCTGAAAAAATCCCGAACCCGTAGAGTAGGGGATTTTTTCTGGCGTCATGCACAAAAGCTTTTGTTACAAAAATTGGCTAAAAAAGAAATTTTCTAAAATTTCCGAGAGGGAAATCTGACCCCAAGTAACATTTTAGGTTGCTACATAGTTTTATTATTTTTGAACTTTTTTATAGAGGGTTTATAGGAGTCGTGAATATTTATAACAATATTTATAAGAAAACTTTAACATGTTAATGTTTATAAAGGTAATGGAAAAACCAGACGAGCATTATTCTTCCAAAATTAGCAATCAGAATATTCTTATTACTATATTTATAAAACTTTTGTCTTAGGTTTTATAATATAGCAAACAAAACATTTTAAAGAACCTCCCTATAAAACTTTTGGTTTTTGGGTTTTATAATTTAGCGATCAAAACCTTTTGACGACATTTCTTAAAAAACTTTTAGTATAAAGTTGACAATTTTTATAAGATCGTAATCAAAACCTTTTAAAAACTATTCTAATAAAACTTTTAGCTTAAAGTGGTTCAAGTTTTATAAAATAGTTAGCAAAACATTTTAAAAACTCTTCTTATAAAACTTTTGGTTTAAATTCATTTAGGTTTTATAAGAAATAAATAAAGTTTTTTAGAGATAATCCCTACAAAACTGTTGGTGTTCATAGCTGCACAAGCTTTTATAAGATAGCAAGGAAAACTTTCTGAAGATTTACCCTAAGCTTTTCATGTGTTTTTTAAGTTGTTAGGTAGTAACCAAAACCTTTTCAATAATTTTGATATAAAACCTTCGCTTTAAAGAGAAAGCCAAAATCACGTAACTAGGTAAATTAGCCATGCAGCAGACGCGCAAATGGCCAAGTGCCCAATACATAAGGGCCTGAATATTTTTATTTTTATGTGGTTCGCGCGTGTGCACGATTTTAAAGCCATACATTTTATGGATTTTATTTTAAAAAAACAAATTTTCCTGGCAAAATTATCCGCGCGCACTGACAATGACGGAAGATGCACTCAAATATCAAAGAAAACATTTTGGTTAGTTAAAATGGCTAAGTGGCCACTAGGACTACAGTTTACGAAATAATTAATCAATATCGAGGGAGACCAGTATAATGGTAATTACAACTTCTTGGGATTCTATAAGGGTTTTGATAACCCTTATAAATCTTCACGTAAAATATCTGACTGGCAGCCATTTTCCTAATTCAAAAAATTTGTATTTTTGACTTTAAATTCCAAACAGTATAATAATTTATGTAATAATAGTTGATTTATTAATCGTTCGCCCTGCATTTTGTTATTTGTTCACTATTGTTTGAATTAAAGGAACTTTAAGAAAACTAACCTTACTTTTTTCTCCATAAATTTGGTTAAAAATTCTTTAAATTACGGTTTTTTTCAAGCGCGCATGTTTTTAGAAGGTAGAAATGAATTCTACACGATAAAGACGATGTGGCTTATAGGATTTCTCGTAGAGAATCGATATAAACATCAATAAAATATTATAATAATATAACCTATAAATATTTGTCGAAATTAATATCCATCAAAATTTCGTCATTTCTGTAAACATTTTACTTGATGCATTTAGACAAAGATGAAATTATAAAAAAACGCATGCATTGTAACTTTAAAGAAGAAAAGCAAATAACATATATATTATATGGTTAAATCAATAAGGGGCGGGGTCAAATTGGACGCGCTAAAACCCTCTAGAGAACCCTTTGAAAACTACTTGAGATTTTATAAAGGGTTGGAGAATGTTTTTAAAGATATTTTTTAAAACTAAAACTCATGTGAAAGTAGTAATGTATCCCTTTATAAAAACTGACACTTAAGACGTATAAGGGGTTTATAAGAGTCCCGAAAAGGTTTTAAAGAGAACCTAATACAACTTTTTGTTTTATTAAGTAGTTGCCAAAAGGTATTGATGGCTATTATAAAAAAATAAATGTTACTTGGGACATGCAAGCGTTATATTTTGAAAGAGAATATACTATAAGATGCGATTTTCGTGGAAATTTTTGACACAGTTAATAATATGTTCAAGGGGTTACTTCTAAAGTAATGAAACATTAATACAGAGGTAATGTAACTTTTAAAAAAAAGAGTAAACTGAGAAAATATAAAATGGCACTAAGAACTGAAAATGGAAAGATCTTAAAGTTTAGTAGAAACCAGTAGAGTGCAAATGGCAAATCACGACCATCCCTTGACCTCACCATTCATTGCGAAGTATGGCGCGTGTATTATAGTTAAAATATTTGCTAATGAATGGACAAGTTTTTTCGCTGTGTGGAGAGATATGTTATTGAGTGAGTCCACGAAATGGTCAGGATCCTTCCATGCATTAACTCTAAAAGAGTTGTGTAGGGGACATTCAAACAGGTGAAAAATATTTTCTGATCTGTGCATATTGCAGACTGAGCAATTTATTTTAGGGTCAAATGTGGAAGAGATGCCATTGACTGTAAATCTATAATAGTGACTATTGCGCAACCTAATTTGGGCGATCACCCTTTTAAGCTTCGTACAGACCTGAACATTACGGCGAACAACAAGCAGAGCAACGAACCGAACAGCGATCGGAACACTAATTTGGACGGGGTTACAAACGCGGTTGCAAACGTGCTCGCAAATCCTAACCATTCGGCGAATCGTTCGCGGTGTTCCCAGCAGTTGTCGGTTTTTTCCCCGACATCAAAGGAAATTCTCGCGAATATACTCGCAGGTTTGGACGGGTTAAACCAAAACGGCGAACAGAACATTGGTAGGGAGCACCGCAGCGTATTTTTTTTAGTTTTTCTTATGTATTTGGAGTGAGTTAACAATGGAGTGGACGGAAGAAAAATGCATAGAGCTGATTAACGTGTATGGACAAAAAGAATTATTGTGAAAAAGCAAGACGCTCTGGTTGAAATATCCCAAATTTTAAACATTGACGTAGAAGAATGTAAGAAAAAAATGGGGTCCTTATTAGCCTCCTTTCGGCGGGAACTCTCAAAAATTAAAAAAAGTCAAGGAACTGGGTCAGGTAAGTTTTTAAGTGATTACTAAATTAAAATTTTCTGCACTACTTTGTGCATAAAAATGTGTTTGCCACCATCTTCTTGTTTTTCGCGTTTTTTTTTTGGCACACGAATAATGAATATATATGTACGCTGCTGCTGCTGCACTTTCATTTATCTTTAAATAATAAAAGAGGGTCGATTATCTTGAACTGACAAATTTCAACTAACGAGAACATTTATGGGAACAACACAAAACGTTCCGTTCGTTGTTCGGATCGTCAAAATTAAAATGACCGTTCGCCGTTCTGTTTGGTGTTCTGTTTGTAGTTCTGTTCGTTGTTCTCGTAAATGGTCAGGTCTGTACGAAGCTTTAAGTATAAGGCGCGTACAAGCTGTTGTGATTCCAGCACATGGTAAAAGACAAAAGAATTCTGTTTCCTCATCACAAAAAATCTAAGAATGATTTTCTGATTATTTCACCATCTCGAAATGAATTTTGAAGATTATTTACCAAATTGAAAAACGAACAAAATAATAACAAACCAAAATATCAATGTTCGCTATTTATATATCATCAAACGACACATCGACAATAAAAACCTGTTGGTACAGACGTGTGATTTTAAGTTTTGAAAAGAGCAATTATCAATTTTGGCAAGGGAGATTTTCACCTGTGCGAGAAATTTTCGCTGAATCATCGGTGAAAATCGACCGGCTTTTATAATGCATAAGGTAAATAATCTGTAGTTAATTTATTAAGGGATGGGGAAATTATGTCGAAGATTTTCTGATTGTTTCAGCATCTCGAAATGAATTTTGAAGATTATTTATCAAATTAAAAAACGAACAACGCAACAACAAACCAAAATGTCAATGATCGCTATTTATATATCATCAAACGACACACCGACAATAAAAACCTGTTGGTAGAGACGTGTGAGAGAGAGATTTTCAGTTATGACAAGGGAGATTTTCACCTGAACGGGAATCACTAAATAATCAGGTGAAAATCGACCTGTTTTATAATGTATGGGGTAAATAATTAATTTAATTAATTAAATTTTTCTACGACTTTGCGATCGAACGGACAAAAAAACCGATAATGAAAAATTGAAACTGCTGAAAATTAAAAGGCAGTGGCATTGACGTTATTTTCCAAGATTGTATTCTGTCTGTTCATCACTTAGTTTAAAGTGACAGTAAAAAATTTACCTAGAGATTTTCCCCCACTCAAGTGTCAATTTATATAGTTCTCTAAAAACTCAGTGATGGTTTTATCAAGTTCGGATTTTTTATTATCGAGTGATTTATAGACGAGTGATCGTACCAAAAAAAACTGATCCTAAATCATGCGTAAAGTATCTTTTTCTACGAGCATGCGGAAAATTGCATTTTCCACACTATTTTTAGTGCGGAAAATTCGTTTTTTCGCACGGTGTGGAAACATTTTTTCGCACGGTGGAAAAAAATTTCTGTACTAAGGTTTCTGTTCATCATATTGCCTATGAAATGCCTTGGTTGCTATAGTGTGACTAACCAGTTGTTTATGCATTTATTTGTCAGTGACAAAAAACTATTTTCAGTGTATTTTCCTCACGCTCGTAGAAAAACAATTTACGCACGCTGTTGAGCACGCTTGTTATTGAGCACGCTGTTGCTCCGTGATGAACCAGGAAGACTTGAAGTCGACGATGGTATTAAGCAACATGAGCAGTGGTACTTAATACCTTGCTTGTTAAAGTTCAGTTCTGAATAAAACATAAAATTCGTAGTTTTGACTATTTTTTCATTTTTAGTCTGCTAGATTTAACTAAAATCACCTAACGCGTGCGGAAAGTATTTTTCGCACTTACAGCTTGCCTGAACTCCGCTGGCGCGTCGTTCGTGCAAACGCCGGTGCGTGCGGAAAAGTATAACTTTCCGCACTTGTTAGGTAAATAACTATTCCCGCCCTCGCCTGCTTGATCGAATTCCGCTTCGCGTGGTTCGGGTCGACGACAGTCGCGCACTAGGATAATAACTATATATACCTCAACGTCTATTACCATCTATTGTCTGTCTATTTTTGCCTTAATATCAACGACATATTAACCGTTGCTTTAATGCAATGACAGAGTGCTATATCCGATAGCGTCTTACGACTCCTTTTTTTGCGTAGGAATCGATTTGCCATTTAAAGTAGGTAGTTTAACGACGGACGCATTTCTTACGCCCGTATCATCAGCTGTTAAGAATATCCGAATGCCGTTAGCTGAATCTAGTTTTCTTTCGTTTTTTTCAGAGATAATAGACACTTAAAACGGAATGTTTCGACGTATCGGTAGACCCAAAAGACACCACATTTATGTTTTGAACGAGCGCCGTTTTTATGGTGGATGCGACTGCAATGGTTGCGTACGTTGCTGTGCCCGCAACTTTACGTTCATCACTGGACACGCAACGAGTGCAGTCAGCTGTTCTGTTAAGAAGTAAAAAATGTCGGATCGTTTGGCGTTGTTTTAAAACCGTTGGGCGTACGTGGATTTTGTCTCTTAAATTTTAGTATTCTGTATTTCTATCTCTTCAGCGAAATTCGCTGCGTTAGCAACATAGAGCAGACGTTATGCAGCGTTCGTTAACGTTTGGCCTGAACGTTGAACGTGACCCTGATGAAAAAGCTCCACGCAAGACCGAAATGATGGGAGTCTGATATCCGTATTCCAGCTGAAGTCTTTGTTTTTTACAGATAAAAAGAGGACAGAATACTTTTTTTTATAGCGACGAGAAATCTTCATAGACACCGCCCTCTGGTGGTCTGCCGAAATTGCTCGATTCGTCAGATCTGGTCGAAATAGCGGAACCATTCTAAGGAATATAACGTCATTATTTAGGTACGTTCGTCTTAGTGTTTAAGTTTTAGAATCGTTCTTATCATATCATGTTCCTGGTTCCATTTACCTACTTGTTGGATCATTTCACTGAAAAGATTTTCTATCTCTGGATCATGTCTTGTTATTTCGCGGAAGTTGTCAAATCTTGGACATTAAATTAACGTATCTATGTTGGGAATTTGGAACCTTTGGTTGCACTAGAACAAAATTATGATTGTTTTCCACAAACCAAAACTACACTTTTTTGCACTCGACGCGCGTTTCGCTAACAACGTTAGCATCATCAGGAAACGATAAATAATGAACTAAATTAATCTACGCTGTATCTTATATACAATTCTTTAGTGGGTGGAGATAAGACTAATAAATTGTGATTGATCACGATTTTTAATCCTATCTCCCCTTAACCAAAGAATAAAGTGTACTAAACGGGATAGGTCCTCTATCTTTATTTAAACTATTTCTGGATTTAATGATTTCCATACTTTCATATGCATAATGTGAACATTAGATAACCTAAAACTTCTAAAAAGTGTACCAAACGAAAGACTTTTGAATGCATATGAAAGTATGGAAATCATTAAATCCAGAAATAGTTTAAATAAAGATAGAGGACCCATCCCGTTTAGTACACTTTATTCTTGGGTTGAGGGGAGATAGGATTAAAAATCGTGATCAATCACAATTTATTAGTCTTATCTCCGCCCACTAAAGGATTGTATATAAGATAGAGCGTAGATTAATTTAGTTCATTGTTTATCGTTTCCTGATGATGCTAACGTTGTTAGCGAAACGCGCGTCGAGTGCAAAAAAGTGTAGTTTTGGTTTGTGAAAAACAATCATAATTTTGAAATTAACGTATGTTCTGCGTCATCTATTCTTTGACATTCCCTATTCGCTTTGTGTATGTCCTAAAAGATCCATGTCCCGTTAGAGCTTGTGTCATATATATAGTAATCCTTTTTTTTGTGTTTCCAGTTTTATTGTCGGGAATAATTATTTTCGTTCATTGTCCTTTTTTTGGTATTTCGGTCCCATCTTGCTGCCAGGATTCCAGTGTTTTCTCTATTGCGGTTTCTTTGTTTTCTTCACTGTGGCCACTTTTATCTTCATGTACAATTTCTTCGACAATTAGTACTATGGGCGGGACTCCTGTTATAACTTAGCTTCCGTTGGTATCGTTCGGTAGCCGCAGGCTACTCTTGGTAAGGCTTTCCGTTGCATTCTTATCAGCATTAGTGGTTTCTTCTATAGGCTTTCCGAATCTCTGATTTTCACCGATATGGATTCCAAGATATCGTACTCTCTTTTTGGTTTTATGAGAACTCCATTTAGTCGGAACTCCATCTTTTGCCGGTCTCTTTCTCCGCTTAGTACAACGGCTTCGGTTTTTTCTGGTGCTTATTCTAGCTGGGATCTGATTTTCGAATCCATACGAAAATATCCGCATACGTATACTGAATAATCAACAATTTTTATGTCAGTCTCTTTCTATACCGTGTGAAATGAGAGGCGAAAGATAAGCCGGTATGTGTGGACCGCGTTCGAATTCGACTGGTTTAACGCAATATTGCACGAGTGGGTGGAGGCATTCGTGTTGTTTCGCATGAAAAACCGGTTATTCTTGCACCCATGAATCAGCATATCGGCATATCTTTTGCCTCCTTTTCTATACGGTATAGGAAGAGACGGAAGTAGTCGCATGCGAATAATTTCGTATGGTTTCGAAAATACGACCCCTGGTTGTTGTCATCCATTCGTTAATAAGTCTTGTTGCCTCGTTTGCTCTGAAGATGTATTGCTGTGACCGCCCTGACTATTACCATTAAATCATCTGCGTATCATACTATGCCCACGCCCCTAGGAAGTTTTAATCTAAGTATGGGGTCATAGTATATATTCCAGAGTAGAGCCTTGGGAGATGCCTGCTAATGTTTTAACTTAGGACAGAACACTGAGATATATTCTACGTCTACGCCTACGTTCTATGACCAACTTAGCTAAAAGTACCTATACCTGATATTAAGCCTTCGCACCTCATAAATATATTAGGTTGGGTTTCCGGTATGCAACCACTATCGCACGTCCTACATAAGCCAGCAGCTCATAGGCCAAATAGGACTTATGATCGGTTTTAAGCGGAGCGCAAAAGCTATTAGCGATTTAATTAAATGCATATTGTCAAACATAAATTTGGGATTTTTAAGTACGCAGCGTCCATACTCAGTTTTGCCCATTCTTTATGTAAATGTATGGAACGATTTCCGAAAACGTAAGTGATTTATTTGTTATGCAGGTATGCTTCTAAAAGAAGCGGAGGGGAGACATAGAACATTTTTGAGAAATTTCTTATGGAGAAAACATTTAAAAATGGTCTGCAGATAACTAAAGCATGGCTTTTTTTTGATCACGGGTGCAAAAATAGATTTCTGTCGGTTTTTACCCTAAGTTAAAGAGAAATAGCGGAAAATAGTAATATTAAAAAAATCTAATTATTCTTGCCTAGAAATTAAGCCATTTCTTCCAGTTTTTACCAAGTATTTACGAAAAAATCATTTAAAAACATCGACAAAATATCAAACTCGTCACTGAGTAAAAAGGCACATCGCTATGGAAACGCTATGGAGATTTTTAAAGGAATTTTCCTATTTTTCTTGGATTTTTTGATGAAGGTATTAAAAAAAATAGACAAATCGCGGCTAAACTGTGCTTTTTTTACTCGCTTTTTTAAATAACCAACGCTTGTAAAAAAAGCACTATTTTAGCCACTAGTTGTAAAAACTACTATTTTATTATTGAAAATTCCACACCAGTACTTTTTAACCAATCAACATGGGTTTTTTTGACAGGTCACCATTTTTTGGAAGTTTATTTCGCTTGGATAGATAACAGTGAATTAAATCGAAAATTTTTTAATGTAGTCACAGAATATTTTTTTTACTTGTCAGTTTCCATTTTTGTTTTAAGTAAAATGTATCAGAAATTTATTAAAAAA
Source organism: Oxystoma pomonae (assembly GCA_963921995.1). NCBI lineage: Eukaryota > Metazoa > Arthropoda > Insecta > Coleoptera > Brentidae > Oxystoma > Oxystoma pomonae. The sequence goes on along the minus strand of OY998169.1, from coordinate 84,843,412 downwards.
AAAATAAGACTTCATTTAATTCGACTGCTTTTTTGGGAAGTGTAAACATTTTTTTTGTTGGTTACCTACTTTACCATTTTGGTTAGTTAGAAAGGACTGTTGTGGAATAACCGAATACGCGGGAGGTTAAACTAAATCCTGAAATTTTTTCTTTTTCAACTGGGGATAATTTTCAAAATATTCATGAGCTCGTAAAAATTTCCGAAAATAATTTAACCTCTTGTGCTTTTTTATGCTGATATTAATGCTAACTATCCACAAAATTTTAAAATAGAAATGGTGAAATTTGTATCAAAAATTTAAAAAAGATGTTGCAAAAGTAATGGTAAAAACAAAATTTTGAATTTTTAGGTTTTTATAAGTGTAGGTACAGGGCGATTCATTATATTTGGACACCCCAGTTATAGCCGTTAATATTAGAGACAGAAAAAATGTTTTAATGTAAGATTTTAATGATTTTGCCTAAATTTTTTGAAAACTTTGACAAAAGCTGTCAAATGTAATTGAATTGAACACCCTGTATTTTTATTTTGTCAAGTTTCATTTTCCTTTCATATTTTAAAAATATATCAATTGTCTAGGTGCGGTAAACAGTTTTCGAGATATTGCATATTTTTGGTGAATTTTTGCACTCCCGTTAGTGCCGTTAATATTAAAGATAGAAAAAAAATTTCAAAACAAAAGTTATTGAGTTATTTACGGATTTTATATATATTTTGCCAGAAAATGTCAAACGTAAAAATAACTAAACTAAATTAGGACTACTCTATTTTTAAATACGAACGACCCCGAGAAATTTACTAATCTAACAAATGCTCGAACAAATCATCATTTACTTCAACACAAAGTTCATAACGCCTTCTTAGGCCAGAAATCGTGTTGATTATTTTATGTCTCAGGTTTCTATTAATATTAATCTCTTCATTATTTCCTCGATTTCCAATTTCTTTTAAGATGTTCGCGCGATTTGAGCAAATAGTCTCCTTTAAATGGTCCCACAACCAAATATCAGGAGGTGTTAAATCTGAGGAGTTTGGTGGCCATGGTATGGTCCCATTTGAACCAAGCCATATGGATAATTTTGATTTATAAAATATGTTACTGCTGAAGGTTATTAATGGAATTTTCAATATGATTTCAATATTCCGTTAAAATTTCCTCGGTAAAAAAATTCCATCAATAACCTTCCATTGGATATCCAAGAGCATCCAATAATATGGCAGCAGGACGGGGCATCAATTCACAATAATCGAGCAATAACAAATTTTCTAAATCCAAATTATCCCATATGGCTTGGTTCATATGGGACCATATCATGGCCTTCAAGCTCTCCAGATTTAACACCTCCAGATATTTGGTTATGGGAAGATTTAAAGGAGACTATGTACTCAAATCGCCCGAACACCTTAGAAGAAATTAAAAATTGAGGAAATAATGAAGCAATTAATATTAATGGAAACCTGAGACATAAAATAATGAACACGATTTCTGGCCTAAGAAGGCGTTATGAACTTTGCGTTGAAGTAAATGGTGATGTGTTCGAACTTTTGTTAGATTAGTAGATTTTTTGTTGTCGTTGTTGTTGTCGTTAGTATATCAGTATAGTTATTTATACATTTGACATAAAAATGACATTTGACATTTTCTGGCAAAATATATATAAAGTCCATAAAAAACTGAACAACTTTTTCCCTCAATTTTTTTTTCTAACTTTCATATTAAGAGCATTAACAAGCAATATCTCGAAAACTGTTTACCGCTACATTTTTGAAATAAGAAAGGAAAACAAAACTTAACAAAATAAAAAAAATACAGGGTATTCAATTTAAAATAAGAAAGTAGATGTCAAAATTGGTCATATGGAATGACATTTGACAGCATTTGTCAAAGCTTTCAAAAAATATTTTTTCTATCATTAATATTAACCGCGATAACCGGAGTGTCCAAATATAATGAATCACCCTGTACATAAAATCCTTGATTTTATATGGACTGATCCTACAACAGGCTATTAGACAATTAATGATATGAATAATGCCTCGACGGCATATTCCTTTGTTTTTCAAAGTTATTATGGTTACGCATTTTGCGACGGACCATTATAGACCCCATTCCAGTTTTTTGACACTGACGATGACAGTTCCATTTAGCTTCGGTGTAGTAATCATACTTTTATCCGAGTATAACAAACCATTTATTAAACTTTATTTCGCACATGCACCCTCAGAAAGTGTACCCAAGCTGTCGCTACTCCGTGGTTTGTTATACTCGGGTTTTTTTTGCTCGGCAGGTATTCAACTAGGTTTTGGGCACATTTGAAGTTCGGAATTCGCGGTTCGCCTAATTCGCTTCTATTACTTTTTTTCGGGCGTTGTAAAATAGCCGTCTTACTCCCAACAATAAAGAATGATATAGTCACCTTTGGGTTGCTTAACATTCACGGCATCATTCCCCGTTTATTTTTCTTCGTTCTATTCTCGGCCATATTATTTGACTTGTATATCCAATGTACTGCGTGCAATTCGACTTTTAAAAACCATTGACTTTTCTGACCAAGGATAGACGTCGACGGGAGAAACTATGACTGTCTTCTGCGTCTACAGTTGCGATAAATGCAAAAGAATGACCCCCTGTACGTACAGGGTGACCTTTCATAAAATTCCACTTGGGAAACCTTTTTTATTTGTCACGAAAAGATAAATCAAAAACTAAATTATTTCTGAAATAAATTAACGTAATATAAAAAAAAATAAAGAATTTCTTAAACAACAAAATTTATGACAAATAAGAAACACTGAAAAAAAAACTCCGCTTGAGACAAGATCCCAAATTATCTTGTTTTTTATTTTTTCGTCATAATTGAATTTAGGTACAGCAATCATGCCTGAACTCTTGTGTGTAGTAAATTTCACAAATTTGTGATTGATAGCTAAATAATTTATTTTTTATATCCTGCTTGACCATTAGCTTTAGTAAAGGCAATCCAAAATGGACGGTCCGCCCCGCCGGTTCTTGTACAACATGCTGTGTGGACTTGAGATTAGAGCTGCTGTTGTCTTCTTTAAGAACTTAGGTTAGGAATAGACCATATTATTTTTTGGTTTTCTTTTAAGTTTTTTATGAAAAATTCTTTATGTAAGCACTTTCTAGTGTAAAAAATAGAAATTTATGCCTCGTTTACCGAACTTTTAATGCGTAATGGCTAATGGATAATGCCTAATTTTTATACGTCGGTCTCTTTTTATTCTTTTAAAATAAAAGACACAGGCAAACTAGAGGACAGTAAAACAGAGAACATGCATTTCTTTTAAACGCTCACCTAGCCTTCAAATTATTGCGAAGTATTTTTCAAAAACATTATGATCTTACTCAATTAAAAATATTGGTAACAGTATAGTATCCGGTTTTCTTTTATTTTTAGTTTTTTATGAATTTTTTACAGGAGAACTGGCTGACTGGAGGTGCCCATGATGTATAGCCCATCCCATAAACTAAAAAATTAGCCTTTTTTGCAATTTTTGTTCACGAGCTCTTCGACTTTAATGTAGGGAGATAAAACTTAAGTCCCACTTTTACTGTTAACTATTTTTGATATTTTAGTTTAATAATTATGCTGTGTACTTTTTGTTGAACAAAGCCAAAAAGGAAAGACTATTTGAATGAAAATTATTGTCAGATAAAAAAGCTACCTCATTTTTCTTAATTCAGATGTGTTTTCGAAAAATAAAAACTATTCCCACTTAATTTTAAAGCAAGTTCTGTACCTAAGTAACATTTATTTTTTATAATGGCCATCAATACCTTCTGGCAACTACTTAATAAAACGAAAAGTTGTATTAGGTTCTCTTTAAAACCTTTTCAGGACTCTTATAAACCCCTTATAAGTCTTACGTGTCAGTTTTTATAAAGGGATACATTACTACTTTCACATGAGTGTTAGTTTAAAAAAATATCTTTAAAAACATTCTCTAACCCTTTATAAAATCTCAAGTCAACTATAAGTAGTTTTCAAATGGTTGTCAGAGGGTTTTAGCGCGTCCAATTTGACCCCGCCCCTTATTGATTTTACCAATATATATGGTATTTGGTATGGTTACAATGCATGCGTTTTTCTATAATTTTATCTTTGTCTAAATGCATCAACTAAAATGTTTACAGAAATGACGAACCTTTTGATGGATATTAATTTCGACAAATATTTATAGGTTATATACGAGAAATCCTATAAGCCACGTCGTCTTTATCGTGTAGAATTCATTTCTGCCTTCTAAAAACATGCGCGCTTGAAAAAAACCGTAATTTAAAGAATTTTTAACCAATAGTGAACAAATAACAAAATACAGGTCGAACGATTAATAAATCAACAATTATTACGTAACTTATTATACTATTTCGAATTTAAAGTCAAAAATAAAAAATTTTTGAATTATGAAACAGTTTAGGAAAATGGCTGCCAGTCAGATATTTTACGTCAAGTTTTATAAGGGTTATCAAAACCCTTATAGAATCCCAGGAAGTTGTAATTACCATTATACTGGTCTCCCTCGATAGTGATTAATTATTTGGTAAACTGTAGTCCTAGTGGCCACTTAGCCATTTTAACTAACCAAAATGTTTTCTTTGATATTTGACAGCATCTTCCGTCATTGTCAGTGCGCGCGGATAATTTCGCCAGAAAAATTTGTTTTTTTTTAAATAAATGTATGGCTTTAAAATCGTGCACACGCGCGAACAACATAAAAATATTCAGGCCCCTTATGTATTGGGCACTTGGCCTTTCGCGCGTCTGCTGCATGGCTAATTTACCTAATCACGTGATTTTGGCTTTCTCTTTAAAGCGAAGGTTTTATATAAAAATTATTGAAAAGGTTTTGGTTACTACCTAACAACTTAAAAAACTCTTACACATGAAAAGCTTAGGGAAAATCTTCAGAAAGTTTTCCTTGCTATCTTATAAAAGATTGTGCAGCTATGGACACCAACACTTTTGTAGTGATTATCTTTAAAAAAATTTTATTTCTATATTATAAAACTTAAATGAATTTAAACCAAAAGTTTTATAAGAAGAGTTTTTAAAATGTTTTGCTTACTATTTTATAAAACTTGAACCACTTTAAGCTAAAAGTTTTATTAGAATAGTTTTTAAAAAGTTTTAATTACGATCTTATAAAACTTGTCAACTTTACACTAAGAGTTTTATAAGAAATGTCGTCAAAAGGTTTTGATTGCTAAATTATAAAACCCAAAAACCAAAAGTTTTATAGGGAGGCTTTTTAAAATGTTTCGTTTGCTATATTATAAAACCTAAGACAAAACTTTTATAAATATAGTAATAAGAATATTCTGATTGCTAATTTTGCAAGAATAATGGCTCTTCTGTTTTTTCCATTACCTTTATAAACATTAACATGTTAAAGTTTTCTTATAAATATTGTTATAAATATTCACGACCCCTATAAACCCCTTATAAAAAGTTCAAAAATAATAAAACTATGTAGCAACCTAAAATGTTACTTGGGTAATACCAGTTTTTATACTTTTATACTGTTTATAAACTGTTTAGTCAATCTAGATTTTTTGTTAGAATTAGCTGAAATTAAATTACTGCTTTTTTGATGGTGTGATGTAAACCCTTTGATATAATTAGAAACATAAATTCTATGCGAAAAATGTTCACGTTCTTGTGCAAAATACACTGTTTACTGTTTTTGACAATATTAGATGTAGCGAATCTATATTCACGTTTATGTAAAGTTTTAATATTTTATTAATAAACAGTTTTTGTTATTTTACAGTATCTACAGTTTTTTTTTGCTTACTTACATCGCGAATATTCGGTCTCTTCTGTTCGGACTTTTCTATAAAGCTCAGAGTTCCGTTACAATCAATACCGTCTCGCTCATGTTGCTATCTCTTTTTTGATATGGCAAGTCACTAAAGACTCATCAAAATTTTAGAAGGATGAACCCTTTTGTAGCTAGTTCAAAGTTCAAACGCGGCTGTGACTGTGGGTGTAGGTGCCCATGAGAGGTTCCCCCTCCACTCGGTTGGAAATTTCATAAACCTAGTTCAAGTCTCGAACGGAGAAAATTTGAACTTGCACAATTCGACGAAGCAGAACCGTCAAAAACCACAGTTCTGAAAAGATCGAATTTTCGGGCCTTCGGAGCGGCTACTGGAATATGAAATCGAACTGTACGCGGGCGGCTCGAGTCTAGTGAAATACGTCCGGCTGATTGCACCGTGGCTTGGGTCGGGTACTGAAACACGCAAAAGCTCGACCCGTGACGTCACAGCTCGAATATTTCTGCACCGGGGCAGGTAGTGAAATTCGCTATAAGCGCCACGCTCTATTCGAACGTTGGCTATAGCATCAGCGCGATCTGCACCTTTTCTACTGATTTTCAGAACATTTCCTAACAGTTTTAAGCCATGATAATCGTCTGCACCCCGAACCACTTCTGGCTTCAACTTTTCCTTCTATTACGAATTTTAAGAGTTCATATTTGATAATTTTTCTTTTAATATGGCCAAAATATTTATATTTAAAATTATAATAATCTGAGCAGAACATAATATCTCCTGAGCATTCTACAATCAGAGAAAAAAGGTTTAATTGAGCCAAATAAATATTGCTTCCCATATTTATATTTAAAATTATAATAATCTGAGCAGAACATAATATCTCCTGAGCATTCTACAATCAGAGAAAAAAGGTTTAATTGAGCCAAATAAATATTTGCTTCCCATGGTCCAAACAAGTATTTATTTGGATCAAATAAATATTTATTTTGACCATGGGAAACAAATATTTATTTGGCTCAATTAATTTTTTTTTGTGCCCCACATCTCGAGTACCTCCAATTTTGTGCAAATAGCATCAGTTACACATAACAACGAAGCACACGAACTCGGAGAGTGGTATTTAATAGTGTTGGCAAATTTTTTTTAACTTTGAGTCTGTGAAATTTACTAACAGTAAACCCACCTTAGGCTATTTTAGATTAGTACCTGTTTTTTTATCTTATCAAAAAAACAATGACAGATAAAGGTTTAAATTAGAATAATTAGACTTTCTCTAAAACAGTGTCGACCAGTCTACCTTTGGTTAGATGCCAATGTTAAAAATCGAAGTGTTGCCGATCAATACCTATAATTGTGTAGTTTACCTTATGTTATTGTAAATATTTTCTTTTAATTTCCTTTTAGTTTTAGGCTTGCTTTCAAATTTGGAATTACTAGGTCAGTTAAAAAGCTATTTTAGGACCGTTGATGGATGTATACTGGGTGTAAAAATATGTATAATAGAACCAGTAGTCGCTCTCGAGTCAAAATGTCAAATGTTTAAGTCACGGGGAGTGGCGTGGTGAGGGGGAGGGGGAAGCTGCATTTTTTAACACGCGAACGAAGTTGTGGACAATGTCTAGTTTTAGGAATAAATCTCTTCAAAAATTCAGTAGGAAAACAAAATAAAAAATTGAAATGGCAATATGTAGTTATAGCCACTAAATTCAGGAATGATATTAAACTGATATTTATTGATATCGTAAAGCTGGTATTTTTGAGATTTACGGCGGATTATACGTTATAATATGTTTACGACTTACGGATCACAAAGATTTATTTATAATTATTATAATAAATATAAGTACATTGTCAATATTTTGGTATACAAAATAAATGTGTTATTTTTAAACCTTTTTCAACTACCGACCTACTATATAAAAACATCGATAAAACTCATCAAAAAGTAATCCCTACTTTGTACGACTGCAAATAAATCTCTGAGTTAAGTTATAAATGCAGCTGCGGTTTTACAAATAACTTGTTACAAGCTCTTTTATTTTAATTTTGACACGACAATGCCGAAATGAAATATCTCTGAAACTACTAAACCGAACTACTTTACGATATAATACGAATTTCCTCCAAATTTCCAAAACTAAAAAATACATTTGCTTGAACCATAAAATTATTCACAAAAAAAATTTATACATTTTTGCAAACTTGAGTCCCAAATATTTAGGAAAAGATTTAGGAAAACTTTATGTTTACACATAGTCGAGAATCTCTAAATGAATCATTATTCAAAAAAAAAAAATGTAAACGATTTCTATTATTGGCAACACTAATAACGAATCTTATATCACTCTGTGATCCTTCATACTCTATTCTATATTATAACATTTTAGAACCTGTTATTACGGGGTCTCTCGATATTTCCTAAACTAAAGGAGTTTGATGCACCCTTTTATTGTGTTTTGATTCTTTCTCCAACCAGGTGTCCTATAAATCATTTTAAATCAGAGAAAACCTCTGTTTCAGACTTGGTTTTAGATATTTATTCCAAAGTTGAAGTTTCATTTCCTTTAGAAACCTATCGAACAAAAAGTAAAAAATCTAGGTAAGTATATTCAAAAAAAAATGTTTTGAAAAAAACATACGAAAACCTAACCTCCGTCAAACTATCTTCCGTGAATAAATATTTACACCAAAAGCAGGAAAAAGAAAAATAAATTAGTTCATGAAAACAAAAAGATAGGTCAAAGACTTGCACTGCTTTAAATCAGGTTCTTATATTTTTTTTTCTTACTAGACAGTTTTTAGTTTTTTGTAACCTCCGTGAAGCACTAATATTTAAAATGTCTATAATTTCTTAAAATGCTTGTATTAGTTCAGACCCACTTCAGGTTATTACTAGTACTGGGTTCTAATTTTTGAACAGAGAACGACATAGATTTGTTTCGAATGATCCCACGTCGAACGCATTTCGTATTCTTGAGCGGTGATCGCTCATTCCATTCTATCAAAAATTGAGTGTTCGCGCTCTCAGACTCCAAAACCAGGGATCGGTCCCATTTCTCAGGCAAGCATGCGCGTAAAATGTAAATTTTTCAATCTAAAATATCGAAGACGTTTTAAGGAAAAGCATCTTTTTTTCAAGGGATGGGATCATTCCCCGGGATTGATTTCTTCTCTTGAGATTCAAGAATTAGGCTCCTGGTGGCTTTCCAAACATTCCATAGTAGACCAACAGTAAAACAACCAAAAATAAAAAATAATTATTATTACTTTTGGGACATCTCAATATATCAGTCCGCCCCCCCCCCCTTTGCTCCAAAAAAACGTAGACAACAAAGATGCTGGTGGTAACCCTGAAGTCTTTGGAGAAAAAACGAGAAATTGTAGAATGTTCCTTTAAAGCAGGGATGGAAAAAACCCACTGGGCTTTTTTGGGTTTTACAAATGGATTTTATTGGGTTATTTATGGTTTACTTTTTAGATTATATACAGATTGTAGTTCTTATTTAAAATTAGGACTTATTCTCGAGATCATTTATTAACTATAAAATACGACATAAAAATAGGTGGAATACAGAAATCGACAGTTTGTTTGTTTGTTAATAAATCAAAGCAGTTTTGGTTTAGTTTAACCAGCGCTTTTTTATATACTTAATATAAACAAACATTAAGAAAATTATTGTTGGAGTTTGTGTATTTACTACACTGCAAGTACCTGCTTTCTTAGTATGACATGATAGTATACGATTCAAGTTTTCGTTTTTTTGTTGTTAACTCTAAACCATCTTTTAAAAGTAAAATGCCTAAGATTAGCGCTAGAAAGAGTGCTTCAGAATGGACTGAGGTTTTAAAATCCAGAAACAAAAGTCTGCAAATACTGAACCAGAATCGTTTTTTTTTTATAATTTGCATTGTTGCCCAGCTAGTGCAGCATCCATTGAAAGACATGGTCTTATGTGGAATATAATAAAATAAGAAATTGTTTGGGATTAGAAAAAGATTTGTAACTGGTCAAAGTTTATCGAATCTTACGATCAGATTCAAACGACTGGTAATAATATATCGTTTTTTACGTTTATTTATTTTATTAATAATGAAAAAATCCACCAATAAAAAAGCCCTACGTGTTTTTTTTTAAGTGGGTTTTACCCAAAAAAAACCCACTGGGTTTTTTCGGTTATCCACTGGGCGGCCAACTCTGCTTTAAAGACATTATATAATTCCTCCACACTATTTTGGGGCAATTTGACCTTCAATTCGTCACACCATTATTGGAAATACAGGAGAGTATTATAGAGTTTCTATTTAATTTATAAACAAGTTTCAGACAAAATCATTTCGGACATAAAAAAGTATTTTTGACCTGAATATATTCATACCAAGTTTTGTACAACGTGAAGCCAAAATCAAGACAAAATTAACTAAAGTCGTTTCTAAATACGATAAACTGTTTGATTAATTCAAAACACAAATTCTTGAACTTTTATTGGTAAAACTCAGTATTTGGAAACAATATTGTTTAGAAGTAGGCAAAAGCTTAAATCAAAACATACCTGATAACATTTTCGAGGCAATGAGCAAGTGCGCTATAACACCTTTGATATTTACATTTTTACATTACATTTTCTTGAAAAGTTTTCGCCTGCTGCGCTTTAAAACCATTGATATATTTACAATTTTAGTTTAATTTTAAATCAAAAAATGCATTTTTAGTGCAATTTTCGTTAAAAATTTCGCCTGCGGCCCTATGATACCGTTGATACGATTTGTTTAATTTAACTCAAAAATTGCATTTTCAATGTAATTTTCTCAAATTTTTTTTAAGGAAAAGCATCTTTTTTTCAAGGGATGGGATCATTCCCCGGGATTGATTTCTTCTCTTGAGATTCAAGAATTAGGCTCCTGGTGGCTTTCCAAAAATTCCATAGTAGACCAACAGCAAAACAACCAAAAATAAAAAATAATTATTATTACTTTTGGGACATCTCAATATATCAGTCCGCCCCCCCCCCTTTGCTCCAGAAAAACGTAGACAACAAAGATGCTGGTGGTAACCCTGAAGTCTTTGGAGAAAAAACGAGAAATTGTAGAATGTTCCTTTAAAGCAGGGTTGGAAAAACCCACTGGGCTTTTTTGGGTTTTACAAATGGATTTTATTGGGTTATTTATGGTTTACTTTTTAGATTATATACAGATTGTAGTTCTTATTTAAAATTAGGACTTATTCTCGAGATCATTTATTAACTATAAAATACGACATAAAAATAGGTGGAATACAGAAATCGACAGTTTGTTTGTTTGTTAATAAATCAAAGCAGTTTTGGTTTAGTTTAACCAGCGCTTTTTTATATACTTAATATAAACAAACATTAAGAAAATTATTGTTGGAGTTTGTGTATTTACTACACTGCAAGTACCTGCTTTCTTAGTATGACATGATAGTATACGATTCAAGTTTTCGTTTTTTTGTTGTTAACTCTAAACCATCTTTTAAAAGTAAAATGCCTAAGATTAGCGCTAGAAAGAGTGCTTCAGAATGGACTGAGGTTTTAAAATCCAGAAACAAAAGTCTGCAAATACTGAACCAGAATCGTTTTTTTTTTATAATTTGCATTGTTGCCCAGCTAGTGCAGCATCCATTGAAAGACATGGTCTTATGTGGAATATAATAAAATAAGAAATTGTTTGGGATTAGAAAAAGATTTGTAACTGGTCAAAGTTTATCGAATCTTACGATCAGATTCAAACGACTGGTAATAATATATCGTTTTTTACGTTTATTTATTTTATTAATAATGAAAAAATCCACCAATAAAAAAGCCCTACGTGTTTTTTTTTAAGTGGGTTTTACCCAAAAAAAACCCAGTGGGTTTTTTCGGTTATCCACTGGGCGGCCAACTCTGCTTTAAAGACATTATATAATTCCTCCACACTATTTTGGGGCAATTTGACCTTCAATTCGTCACACCATTATTGGAAATACAGGAGAGTATTATAGAGTTTCTATTTAATTTATAAACAAGTTTCAGACAAAATCATTTCGGACATAAAAAAGTATTTTTGACCTGAATATATTCATACCAAGTTTTGTACAACGTGAACCCAAAATCAAGGCAAAATTAACTAAAGTCGTTTCTAAATACGATAAACTATTTGATTAATTCAAAACACAAATTCTTGAACTTTTATTGGTAAAACTCAGTATTTGGAAACAATATTGTTTAGAAGTAGGCAAAAGCTTAAATCAAAACATACCTGATAACATTTTCGAGGCAATGAGCAAGTGCGCTATAACACCTTTGATATTTACATTTTTACATTACATTTTCTTGAAAAGTTTTCGCCTGATGCGCTTTAAAACCATTGATATATTTACAATTTTAGTTTAATTTTAAATCAAAAAATGCATTTTTAGTGCAATTTTCGTTAAAAATTTCGCCTGCGGCCCTATGATACCGTTGATACGATTTGTTTAATTTAACTAAAAAATTGCATTTTCAATGTAATTTTCTCAAAAAGTTTCGGCGCATTTAAACATTTTTTAAAATAAAAAAATGGATGAAATAAACAACTTAAAATTCCCCTCCCCTAGATTTGAGGTCAAATCCGCGCTTGTAGTTACTAAGTTTAGTTTGCATATATCGATATGTTCCTCATAAAAGCCATGCTTTTATCCCATTTTTTTTTCGTATCGAAACCCCCCCCCCTGAATATATTCATCCATCTCTGAAACCAGAGCTTTCAAAATAAACATCATTAACAAGGCCTAGTATTGTTTGTTGTCCTAAGTAGTACTTATTTTTTACTTTGTCACTAATCATAAACTAAAGTAAGATATTGACAAAGATCATAGGATACGCACTTTAAATGTAAGTTAAAGGTGAGAGAGTGGCCAATAATATATAGCATATTATTATTATTATGCATGAACGCTCATACCATCAGGTTTGTTTAATAAAATGTGAAATTCAAGTTTTTATAGAAAAAAGAAGTCATAAAATGTGATATTGTCCCACCAATGGTGTATCATTTCGAAGAAAATAAAAATACCAACGCATCTAAAATACCTACTGCAAAACCAGAAAAAAAATATACATTCAAATTACCTTATCTAATTTATTTTTACTAGCTCATTACCTGCACCTTTGCCTGCACGGTTTTCCTGAAATTTTAAACAAAACTTTTTGCTCCAAATGGTCCTAACTTTATTTCTGTGAACTGATTTGAATATACTTATAAAGCCTATGGAGTCCAAGGAATACAGTTAGAGCCATTTCACGGCAATTTATATTTAAAAATTGGGAATGAGTTTCTGTCAGAAAAATTAATTGCCTACTGGGTATTCAATTCCAACAGGGTTTTATACTTACGTACGTACTTCATAATTATTTGTTTTTAAGCTATTGAGCAAAATAAGTTTTAAAAAATTGGTGCTAGAAAGCACGGATAGTCCAATCATTATTTTATGTTGAAATGAAATGAAAATATCTCGAAAACTGTAGCTTTAGCGTAACATTTATAAAAACCAAAATCTGAAAACCGCGTATCAATAGTTGCTTTACTTCTGAAGTTATGATATTTTGTATATATTTTAAAGTTTTTTCAAATAACTCGGAAACTATAGCTCCCACGAATTTGAACTTAATAACAAGATTTGTAGTCCATATTCATGGAAACTTAAATCTGAAAACCGTATATCGTTACTTTCTTTTGTCCCAAAGTTACAACTTTTTTAAATATTTCCCCCCCCCCCTTCAACCCCCATCAATTCATAGTCAGCCGATAGAGGATTTTTGTACCAAATTTTGTTAAAATCGATTAAGGCGTTCTTGAGTTATCGTGTATACAGACAGACAACTTTTTTTTTCGTCGATTTTTGAGAAAATTAAGAAAAGTCAAAATTTCACGATTTTAATACGATTGTATCCCAAGTTATGTGTCCCACCACACCAAATTTTATTGCTTTACTATCTAAAATCAGCAAGCAAATTTTTAGGACTGTTCGAATATCTCTGCTATTATCTGGAATTCATTAAAATAATCTTACAAAATATGGAGAGATTGGTTTTGCAAAATATAGACACTAGGCTTCAAAACAAGGTATCACTCGACCCATTTTCCCTATTCAAAATATAGGGGTAAAATTTACCTCTCGAAGGGGGTACGTGCTACAGAAATTTCAAATTCACATTTCACTCACAAAAAGTCATCTATATGAATATCTAATCAAATTTTTAGTCGCTAGGAAGAATTGAAAAAAAAATTTATCACAAACAATAACGGTGGGATTTACTAAAAGGGTTTAGTCTATTTTAGAACGGTCTTAAGTTTAAGTGAAATTTTTGGTTTTAAGCATTTTAAACCAACCCTCCTTGAGTTTTGGACATAGCTTGATTTATAACAAGAATTTCAATAAATTTGTTTATTGAACAATCATCTTAACACAATCTTTTGTTAGATTTAAGAAGAAAGTTTCAATTTAGTAGAAAATAAAATTAAAAAATTTAAATCCACGCGGGGTTTAAGTAGTAAACACTCTGTAGAACAAATTAAAATTGTTGTTAATTAATTTTTTCAATTAATACTTGATGTCACACAACGATTTAGATGGGTAATAATAAAATAAGGAGTAGATTAATTTTGTATTTATTTAAAAGGTGTTTTTATTTATGAAATGTATTAAAAAACTTAAATGCAAGTTTTCTTTACATTTCTGTCACTGTTGAAATGTCAGTTTCAAAATATTAGCTGCGTTCAAATCACAAACAGCGAGTTTCGATCCCTTACCTCTGCTTGTACATTGGCTTGCACCAACCTCTACTGTTGAAAGCTACATCTTTGAAATGAGTAAGAAAAGATTTCTTGACTGAGCTTGTTGTTTAATGTTTTAATTTCAGTTAGTAAATATTAATTAATTAATTGGGTTTTTTGTTTGGTATATTTTTCGTGCATAATCAGTGACCTTCACTTATGTTTTGTCTTGCCTCGTAGTGCCCTCATAAATATATTTTTTGTGCTGAAAACGGGTTCAAAATATGGCGTTTTTCTAGACAAAATTGGAGGTGTTTTATTGGTTAATGAACAACTTGGGATATTAAATAAGAAGGTAAATTATTCCTTGTAAAAGCGGGAAATTATCTCGGAAATTATAAACGAACTTATTACCAATTGCCACAAAACAATCTTGTCTGGGGGTTGTAAATTTAAACCACCCCCCAGAGGTGGTCTAAAAAATCATCAACTTTATATGTGCCCAATTTTTGGCGTATTCACCATTTACCATTTTGAAACCTGTCAAAAAAAATTAGTTTTAGGTCATTTTCTCCTAAAATATGGTATATTTTGAGAAAACAGCAGTTTTTCAGTGGCATTTTGCAATAACAATACAAAATAATGAATAACTTTGTGTCTTTTCTGTCTGGGTAAGTGGTTTTAAAATTTAGTACCCCCCACAGGTGTAAATATTTAGACCTGATCACCACTGTAAAATTTTAACAGTTTTTTAAAATCTAAAAAATTAAAATCCGTAAATATTTTGGTCATAACTTGAAATTTTTCACTTTTTTACTGCTGTGTTTTAAGCAATATTTTTCAACATGTTAAATGTCAAAATAAGGATGGGCTGTATCCGATTTTAAAACTTCCACAAATAAAGTGAAGCCATAACACTATCACGGCCGCCGTTAAATCTGATGTGTGCTGCACACGCGTATACGTCAACAGTGTTAAAATTCACAATAGTGCCTGGCTACAAAAAATCTCCAATAAGTCCCTAATAATCTGTACCTAAGCCTATTTTGACGGGCGGAACCATAAACATTTCACCAAAATCTTTTCTTTTGAGAAACAGCTGTTACGTTCTCTAAAAATACATACCAGAGATTTTATAGTTCTATAATGTTTTTTTTTTCTTAACAGTTTTGTCATAAAAGTTCTGTATTTAGGAAAAACTAGGTCAAAAATCATTCGACTATTCATTAAAATATGTTGGATAGAACAATAGTTCTATACTAAAAAGTTGGCAGTATCCCTAGCGTCACTTACGTTCACTTGCAATCTTTTTGAAAGTGCATTGGGACATAAGAGTATTTTCACCTAAACATGTTCTGATTTTTTTTGCTCTATTTTGGCCCTCTTTTTGATAAAATCGGCTAGATTTTCACCAACATAACTAACCTCACTATTTTTAACCGTCATGGCCGACTGCACTAATCGAGGAGTCGAAACGTAAACGAATTCCTGCTTTTAATTTGACAAAAAGTTGGGTTAAATTGCTAAAAAAACTCTTGTGTCCTACTATGGATTTGAATTAACAGGATATGAAAGCGGCAAAAAATTGATCACTGTTCTGGTTAACCTTGGTCCTAAAATTTCCCAGAAATATGAGCAAAAGAAGGAGACCTCGATTGTGTATTATCTTCGAATATTATTTAAATTTACAGTTAATTGTATATATTTAAATATGTATGTAATCAAAAGTGTTTAATTTTTATGAATTTTGGATTGTACTTAAATTTTCAGATTAATATTGCTATGACGTCACCTATCAGTTAGCATGAACAGGAAAAATCGACGTAGATGGCGCATCCTGTAAGGATCCTTTCCTTGAGATCCGCTCCCGTTCTGAACCAGAGTGATTTATAAGCCATTGACTAATAATGACCGGTCATATTTGGTCAAGACCGATGCATCTAAGCGAAACCGATTTTAACCAAAATAGGGGAAATTGTGACGTCATTGATGAGCTGTTTTACTTTTGGTCTTGACCAAAGATGACCGTGCTCGGGAGGTGAGTTGCGGTTCCGGTCATTAGTTTTGGAGAGGTAAGGTATATTTTTAAATTTATTTTAGTGTTTTGCCCCTTGCACGAAGGTGAGTTATGTCTTTGGATATCAGATTTAAAGGTGATTCAAGGTTTTGTGTGGAAAAATATCTGGGCCGAACAACTACGGGATTATAGGGCTGCGCCCCATTTATAGACTACACTGTGTTATCGTTGAAGTTAACAGATTGGGTGGGTCTTAAGCCGAAAATTCTTGCCGTTTGCAGTTAGTAAAATTTTCCAACCAGTCGAACGGTCCGTTGGGTTACGGTTATTGTAAACTACGTCATAGCCTACCCTCAAAATCAATGACCAAAAGAATAACCGCGATTAAAACCGCTTCTCACTGGTCAATGGCTTATAAATCATTTAGCAAAATTCATAAAAATAAGCCTTTTAATTACATACATATCTACTTAAATATAGACATCATCTGTAAATTTAAACAATATTCAGAGATATTAGACAATCGAGGTGTTCTTCTTTTGCTTAGTATACTTTTGGGAAATTTTCGAACCAAGGTTAGCCAGAACCGTGATAAATCGAAATCGACTACAGTGAAACTGATTTCTCAGCTAAAAAAGTACAAGAAGCTTACCTTGGCGAAGTCGATCTTTAGTGTACAGCAGCCCGAGTAGATGTCAGCACCATTCAATGTGTCCTTGGCCCTAATTGCCGATTCTATGCTGTCAAATGTATGGAAAAATTAAGGAAAATATTTTTTACGCAATTAATGTATAATCCAATTTCATTTCTTGCACAATTCAATCAAATGACGCGGAGAAACAGATAACAAATCCTACTTGGATCAAGAAGGAAGCGATGGCGACCCATTTGCGTCTGAGGGACCCTGGTCAGTGGAGAGGAAGAGAGGAAGCCGTTGGACACCTAAGGGTCGCCCAAAAAAGTCGAAATTCACGATAGGTAGAACCTCCACCAACAGTTCTAGAGGAACGCTGTGATATGCTACAGCGATGACTCCAAGCTATCGGAGAGGCAGACAACAGGGGCGGGGGTCTACGTGCAAGACCGAGAAGTTCGGATGAGCTACCCTCTCGGAGAGCCAGTTACGGTCTTCCAAGCCGAGATATATACGAAATTATAATGACGGTAACACTAGAAGAGGTTCGCAATGGTCCGGAGGAGCATGTGTACATATGGTCCGACAGCCAAGCGGGCCTAAAGGCACTCAGTGCGCCAAAAATTGCCAATACTCTGGTGGAAGAGTTCGTAGAAGCACTGGATGGCTTGAGTCAAGACAAAAGAGTTATAGTGATGTGGGTACCGGGACATACGGGAGGGTCGGGCAACGGAAAGGCGGATGAACTCGCTCGGATCGGGGCCAGCACTCAACGTGGGGCCGGAACCACTTTTAGGTATAACAAGGAGACAGCTGCAAAGTCGGGCTAACGATGCACTGGCAGACTCCTGGGAGAGCGAAATACGATGCAGACAGTCCAAAGAATTCATCGACGGACCGGACGCGGCCAGACTCAAATGGCTCCTGGGAAGGATACGAAAAGATATTGGACTACTGAAAGGGATACTGACCGGCAACAACCGACAGTAAGCATCTGACTCGCATCGGGATCGGGAATGACTCTGCGGGAGGGCGAAGGAGACATCCTGGCACCTCGTTGCGAAGTGCGAAGCATACCTACGGATGAGGCATCAGGTACTCGGACAACCGAACCTGGATACAGAGAATCTAAGAGCTCTCAAGTGGGCCAAAGTACTGGACTTCGTGAAGAGAACAGGAAGGCCCGGAGAGCCCACTACCGTTCAAGCGTTACAGGTGGTGGATTAGGAGGCTGGGCTGGGATAAGGTAAAAAGGGACCGATTAGGCCTACTGGCCAGGTCTTGGGCCGCCCCTAGTTACTACTACTACTACTACTGGATCATTTAAAAAAACACTGCGCTATATATTTAAACTGCCTATTAGCTCCAAAGCTAAATTCTGCAAAAAACTTCTTGTTAAATTTACAAATTACTATAAATCAAAAATTTTTGGCAGCAGCTTTGTTGTTTGCAATAATATTAAAATTATTTTTTTTTTCTCCGTCCGCTGCGCTTATATAAAAAAGCGACGTTTTTTGTTTAAAAAGGATATTCAACCATGGCTTGTACACCATTTTTCTTGAAGATCACAATTCTTAACACCTGTCCACTACTTTGGCATATTGTGTGAATCACATCCTGAAAATAAAAGAAAAAAGTATTAATTTTATGGTACGCCCATGATGAAGCCTAAAATATTTTTGCATGTGCTAAAATAACACGTATGTACACGTTTCTTTGGTAATTTTAAAGAGTGCAAAAAACGTTGACTAAAAGAAATTAATACTAACTTATGTCTTACACACACGCTTTAAAAAATTACAATTTTTGCCTTTTTTTTGATAAAAATGGTAAAATAAAAATCATATGCACGACACCAAGATGACAGACAGGTGACAAAACAGAAAATTCGAAATTTTTATCAAAAATTCCTCTTAAATTATCTTCATATTTCTCCAAAATACTTTTTTTAATACTGCTCTCTCTTTTCAACATCTTTAAACTTTTTTATTTTGACAGTTAATTTTATTCCATCTTTCGTATTTCATGACCAATTTTAACAATTGATACCCTTTTAAACACGTCAAGGATGTGGCTTTTTAACTGACATTAGCTAGGAGACAGTGGCGCAAATAAAAAATTGGCAGGGGGGGCGAAAAATTGGCATAGTTCAAAAGCGTCCGCCATCTTGAATTTTAGCGAAATGTCAATCCTGATGACAGGATCCTATAGCTTAAAGCTTTAGCCTTCCAATAAACTTTAACAACCACTACCACTATCACGCCCTAATTTTACCGAGTTTTAGGAACACATTAAAAACTGTCACTTGTAAAAAAATTTAGAGATGAGAAAAAACCCAAAATTGGGTTTTATTTTACAACATAATGGTTTTATATGTTGTAATTTTATTATTCTTAAAATTAATTGCGCCAAAATTCTCTAAAATTAAACAAAAAAATTACCACAACCACAACGAAATGGATTCGTAGCTTATGGCAGTGGTAGTAGTTAATTACCACAACGGCATGATGTTTGGCTAGTGCGCCGACGCAGTAATTACCATAACCACTACGAAGTGTGAAAGAAGCGTTTCAAAATCTCCCTAATAATCTAGACAAACAAGTAAATGGACATTTTTATTATTTACCTAATTTATACGACCCCGTTAAAATGTTTAAATTAAAAACGATTTTTCAATAACGCATATACATAATACTACTCAAAATAAGTTTTAAACGTTTACCTAAATCATTTTAAGGGATCGCTTGATTTAAAAAGGTATTAAAGCGGATTAGCGTTCCGAAAACCGATTTAAGGACACGTAAAAACCCTCAAACCGTTTTTGTCAATCCTGCCAACACCGTGACAAAAGTGAAACAATATAAGAAGTACAAAACACCCAAAAACATGAAAAAGTTCATAAAAATAGAGACTAGATTTTTGTTCGGTTAAGCAAGTTTGACAGGATCGGGATTCTCAGTGGACAGCTGATCTGAAAGCGTTTTTAATTAAAACGTATTATAAAAAGTGGAAGCCGTCCGCATTGATTTGTAACCGCATTAAAATAAAAACAGTTTTGGGGCCCTATAAACTAGGTAATTATTACGTGTACCAAAGTATTTATTGTTATCAAATAAAATACACATTGGCTGTGATTTGGAGGTCTAAAAATGCTATAAATCAACTTTTCCTAAACACACACCAGCTGATATATTTTAAGTTTTATTTTTATTATTTATCTCAATTCGTTTATTTTCGAATAGATAAAAAAACCTGCCAGAAATCAGAAATTACACTCCAACCTTATCTAAACACCTTATAAAAATGTTAATAAATTCATAATAGTTTTCTTTCCAAAATGTCGATTCGTTTTTCAAGTATATTAAACGTGTTTTAGAGAATTTTCTGATGGTTTGTCATCTGTCTGTATGATTTTTATTTTACCGTTTTCATCCAAAAAAATGGCCAACATTAGAATTTTTTTAAGTGTAAAGTGTGTAACACATAAGTTACTATTAATTTCTTTTAATCAAAGTTCTTTACAGTCTTTAAAATTAACAAAAAACGTGTCATACTTCAAAGTATTTTAGCAAATCTAAATATATTTTAAGAGGTGTTTAACATGAAATTAAATGAAAAATTATTTACAAGTCCGCTGTTTTTGGACACAAGAATTATGAGAAAATAACAAAATACATCCAATACATCAGATTTCCAAAGGAACAAAAATTAGAAAAATAATGGATAATTGCCTGCCACGGAAACGACAAAATAAACACAAAAAATTGTAAGTTTTTATTGTTTATTTTAAAACTCATGTTAGGAAACGCCATAAGTATATTTTGACTTATGATTTATTTAAGTACAACCTGTTTCATTTTTCTTTTAAAATCTAGTTTTGTTTTGTATATGATAAAAAACTAGTTACATTTTCATTACATTACTATTATTAATAGCCTATAAGCTTTTAAAACATCAGTCATATAGTCGTAATTTTTTTCCAGACAGGATTCACCATACTTTTTAATTTAATAGTTATTTACATACCAAGGGAGGAAATGCACTTTACTCCAGATGCATGTATCTGATTTTATCTACTACCTAGTAATAGATGCACTAACAAAATAATACTACGCGGTACGGTAAGGTAAAGTTTTGTTGTTTGTCAACAATTAAAAAACACCGTGCAAACATTAAATGAAAAAATACAATCTACTAGGCTTGTTTCTTGGACGCTAATGGTTCTTATTTGAAACAGAAGAGCGTTGTTTATTCGTCTGTGTTAGTTCGTCGATCTCAAAAAATTGAATTTTCTGAAGAAAACTAATGGTCAAGCCATGATGACCCCTAAAATAATTTTCTTAAATGCCTGTTAAATTATTTTTAGATTTGCTAAAATACATAATACATAATACACTTCAGTAGTACACGTTTTTTGGTAAATTTAAAGACTGTGCTGTAACTTTGATTGAAAGAAATGAATACCACCTTATGTTTTACACACTTTACACTTTGAAAAATTACAATTTTTACTGTTTTTTGGAAAAATTGCAAAATAAAAATCATACGACACCACTCAAGATGACAGATGACATAACAGAAAGTTTTAGTAAACATTTGCCCTAAATTATGTCCATCTCTCTCTAAAATACTTTCTTATAGCCTGCTGCCTCTCTTCAACAACCTTAAACATTTTTACACGTCACTAAATTATCTCTCCATCTACCTCTAAAATTCTGCCCTGTCTCTCTAAATATTTTTCTTTTTAACATAGAAAAAATGTTTTTGGCAGTACTTTCTTTGAACGCCTAAAAAACAGTGAAAGTTTGAAAAATTTGAGTGTTTTATTCTAGAAATGGAAACTTTGGAAAGAAAGTTTTAAAATGCGAGCAATGTCATGGCATAAAAACGTAGTAAAAAAATTTTTCATCAAAAATGTTACCCCTTAAATTATGCTAAAATATTTTAAGCCTTAAATTACCATCATGGCTTGTCCATAAGATATGGGAGTATCGTTCTGGAGTTGCTACCCCAAAAATCAAGAGAAAGGTATGAAAAGGAATATGGCCTGTTTGAGAAATCGATGGGGGAAAATAACGTCAGAAAAGTTTATTTAAGTTCCGTTCTTATGTACTTCTCCATGCTGGCAGAAAAACTGAAGCCGTCATCATTATGGAGCAAATACAGCTGCGGTCCTGCACTAGCTTGAAGGAAAATGTGGACATAAAATACCCCAAGCTTATTGCCTTTTTGAAGCGCCAATCTCATGGTTTTCATTCAAAGAAAGCCTCTACTTTCACAAGGGACGAAATCAACGCATTCATGAGCCAGGCTTTGGGTGAATATTTTTTGCACATGAAGGTAAGCTACACCGTAAATGTTGGGCTATAAAATTGCATATTATCGGGAACCCAACTCAATGTTCTATTATTTTCAGGTGGCGTTACTTTTTGGAATAGCGGGAGCCTGCCGTTGCGATGAGTTGATCAACATGATGGTTAGTGACATTGATGATCGGCGTGACATGTTGGTCGTCAGAATACCGAATTCAAAAACCAAGACAAAAAGAACGTTCACGATCAGGGATGACACGTTGGGAGGGGTTCCTGCGCTGGATCTGTATAGGAAATACGCATCATTAAGACCGAAAAATGTGAGCCACCAACGGTTTTTCCTTACCTATCAAAATAGCAGAATTTTTGAAACTGGAGGACAAGGACAGCTATACTGGTCATGCATTTCGCAAACTTCTACCACCCTATTAGTGAATGCAGGTGGGGATTTACTTACACTCAATCAACACGGAGGCGGAATTCTTGTACAGTGGACGAAGGAATGTTCCTAACAATCCCAGCTGCAGTGAGACATGAAAAAATGATACCCAGTGCATATCACAGCAAACGAATAACAAAGTTTTAAATATTTACACTCCTGCAGCATTCAACACTGGCAATAACAAACAATACTGTAACATTACTTTCGATAATAATAAATAATTATTTGATAAAAAAAACGACTATTCTTTGTTCTCTAGGTAGGTAAAGTGACATTTTCGACCGGCATATGAGGGGCATTTTCACCCCTCATATGCCGGTCGAAAATGTATTTTTCTGACAAGGTAGTAGATAAAAAAATTACACACGCGGAACAAAATAATATTAGGGAAAATTAATACCTTCTCCGCATGTGTTGGTATCGGGTCGAACAGTGACGTCACGCCGAAATGTGCTGTTAAGTGCGTCTTGATACTAGATAAGGTTTTTTTGCTAATTTGAGTTTTTTTTAATTTTTATTTTATTTTATGCAAAAAAGTCGTTCTGGGATTCTTTATCAAGAAAAACCAATATTTAAAAATCCAGTATTTTGGGACCTTAATTAATTCCAAGATTATGTTAACTTGGGGGTTACCCGTTACTGATAAACCCGCCCTCACGTTTCCAACCTTACCTATTCATAGCTATCATGTTTTATATAAATTACACTTTTTTGTTTCGAAAAATGAGAGCTGCTTAGCCTTTTTCGTAATAAATCACGTGTAAGGGATAAGAGGGTGTCACAAAGATTAATACCAATACATACACAAAATTCCGATTTTTTATCGATAAGAATAGTGGCAAAAAATTGGGATATTTTTCTTTTCTTTCCCCCATCAAATAACAGTTTTTTTTTGCCATCACAATGAGAGCCGAAACAAATGGTTCCTTTAGTTGCCGAAGCGCAAAAATCGATGTTTGTTTTGTAGATAAAATAGGAAGACTTTGGTCAGGTTTTTTGTCAGTCTGTTACCCATACCTTTATTCTGGGCAGGCGCAGTAGCGCTGTCAGGCTGTTACCTTTATTCCACTGGCGCTAAGTAGCGTCGAATAGCGACTACCTTTACCGTTAAAAAGACAACCAACCAAACATGATGTGATTCTGTGGTGGAAGATTTTTAGGTCATAAAAGTTTGTTTTGTTTTACAAAAATTTTGTGTATTTGGATTTTATTTTTTGTTAACCTTGTTTATTGTAGTAGTGGGGTGCCTTTTTTACCGTTTTTTTTTTGGTAATCAGGTGAGTAAGTACAAATAAGTTTGCAGAGGCTCGATTTCTTCTATTGCTCCACCAAAGATATCTTGCAAAATCATTTGCCTGACTAAATTTATGTTGGGTTGTCCGTCTCCCAGTCCTATCACTAAATTAATATTTTCCTTGAGAAAAAAATAACAAAAGTCAAAAAAAAAGTAAGGTTATGTTTACCGCCAAACGATTAACTACGTTCAAAAGCTCTATTTTTAATCTCTTCCAGTTACGTTTATGTACGGTAACGGTAACCATAAGAGTCACGAAATTTGCCGTTAAACTGCCTGACCAAAATGACCCTATGAGTGTTTGATTGACTACCGTAGAAGGACTACCTTAAGACACCCGAGACGTTTTCTCATATGCAACTATTTCAAAAAAGTTCCAAAACAATGACGTTACATACTACGTCATAGTTTGACAAGGTGCTTCCCAATGAGCATTTTCAGAAACCTCTGGTGACAAAAATTTATATAATTATTATAAAGAGGGTTCCATTAATGCCCTAGGGTATTTAGAGGTTTCCTACAGGAATTGAGTTTGTATATTTGTTTTATTAAAGGTTCTAAATTGATGGTACCCTAAGGTAACATAAAACTGGCGTTAACAATATTTCCACGGACATCTTTATAAAAATTAAAGTCATCGGTAACAAATGCTATATAAATTGGTGTTAACAATGTTTCCACCAACATATTTATAAAAATATAAGTCATCAGTGACAAAAATTATATAAATTGGTTTTTGAAATCTTTTTGTTAACCCATCTATAAAACCGTAAGTGACTATCAATTAAAGATATATAGAATGGTTTTTAAAATGTTGCTATCAACTCACTTATAAAAACTTAATTAACCAACAACAAAGAGACACTTTTATATAAATTGGTGCCTGTAATATTCTTATGAACTCATTCATAAACCTTTTTTGCCCATTCTTTCTATAATGTTTTTACTAATTTCTTTGTATAGTGGTTATAATACCACTGTTTTTACAACAAAAAAACAATTTTAATTTATAACAAAACAAACAAGATTTTTTAGGTTAATTTTGTGACATCAAAAGGCTCGTTTTTGCGACTTTAAAAGGTGCGTTTTTGCGAGATACCATACCATCATTATCTAGTTTTAATTACATCAATCTGAGGAGAGACATAAGAGATCCAAATCTTCTTGAGATAGTTTTCGATGACAGATATCGGGATCGAATGCATTCTACACCCGGTTCCGACCAACGTTTCCCATGCGCGGCCACCCTGACTCAAAAAACTCATCACGTGGACCGATATGAACTTGTATAGGCAAATCTCGCTTAGACTACGTGATCCGTGTTTTGATTCGGGGAGCCCACGCATAAGAAACCCATAGAATGGGAAAGTTCGCAAAAATGCACCGTGAAACTTCGATTCACGGTGCATACAGTTCGCACTGCTGGTCGGCGTCAATTGTGAACACATCACCTTACGACGCGACGGAACGCAGCCTCAAGGTCGGTTTCTGCGAGTTTGACATAGTCACTATTATCCCCTTTTTCTAAATGCATTGTGCAGGCGGGTATTTTTCCTGATATGTGTAGTATGCTGGACCTCTCTCAGACGAATACATTTAGGAAAAGAGAACAATGGTAACTATGTTAAGCTCGCAGAAACGGACCTTCAGTGTTCAACACTGCGCCATCTGCAGCCTTTTGTTCCAACTAGCATCATGTTTTAAAACGTTGATAAAAAAGTGTTAAAAGAGGTAAACAGTGGTATAATTGTATTAGTTTTTTTTATAGAATTGTCGTAAATTTTCGCCATTTTGGATTCCAACAATAGGTTTTTGACCAAAATAAAAATGTTATTTATGGGGTTTCAACATGTGCTTTAATCGAAATATTGCTTGTTTAGGGTTAAGAACAAAATACAAAATTCCATATTTCTCCCAGAAAGCAAAAAACATATGTGAAAAAAAGTATTATTTAAATTAATATTTTTTTCCCGTTTTCTCAAGTATTTTTGGAGCCCATGAAAATTTTGTGAGTGTATTCGAAAACTATACAGTACACACGGGACCGCAGCTGATTATCAGAGTAGGATGACTGGGAAAACAGCTTTTATTTAACCTATAGTATATAAATATTCATATTCCTGCTTCAACTTATCTCACTTCCATTTTAATTTATTTTAGAAGATTAGTAAACACCATTTTATAAATTTTTTATTTTAAAAAGAAAAATAATAATACATAACAAGCAAAGGGAAGAAAGATGGAAAATTTATATTTCTAAATCGATAAAAACCTTTAATTTGTTATGTAGTATTGTTAGAACAGTTTTAAAACCTTTTTTATAATAATATCTAGACTTGAGGGTTCATAAGGAAGTTTTATAAAACCTATATGTTGTTTTTCTATCCATTAATATATAACATAAATTTTTATAAGCTGCTGTTGGTCAGTTGTTTTTCAAGTCTTTTTTACTCATTTAAGAGATATATTAGAGTTATAAAATTATCACCCACACTAAATAATATAACTTTTGGTTATTTTATGAAGGTTTTATATTATTTGCTGTAACTTCTATATAGACAAAAATGCTCATTGGGTTGTGGCTCGAATAAACTAATGTTTCATCGGCTCCATCTCCAAAAACCAAAAATCTAGAACGAATCTTTTCACAAATATATTTATATAAAAAATCTTTGGGAAAAAGGTGGAAAAACAAAAACAAAGACGCTAAGAGTTGACGAGAAGTTAGCCACAGTATTTGACGTAACTAATGCCTAGTGTACAGTCCCACGTCTTGCAACTGATTCCTATTCCTCTCGAGCGGCTTAGGGCATTTCGATTGCACTTAAATGATGATGGTTGCCAAGGTATATTTTTGGACACTGGGTTGACTCCTGACTACGAAAATATATCTTGACCATCCCCCCTCTCGATCGTACCCCCTCCACCTCCCTTTAATCCCCTTAAAATTAATTCTTCAATATCTCAGCAAGCAGCAGATAGAACAAAAATTTCTTCACTGTTGTTTGTGCATTGACCTCTAGATTATATTATGTGCTTACACTCTATTGCATATCTCAAAAACAAAACAAGATATTTTTAAAAAAGTGTAGTTTTAAAAAAACAAATTTAAAATTTTTGTCCATATTTTCTAACCCAGACCAGATACGAAAAAAAATGTCTCAATAAATATTTTTCCACCATTTTCGCTCTTTTTAAAAAGGTTATCTATCTATGGGGTTTTTCTAACCCCACCCGCAATAGCACCGTTTGATTTGAGTCATTACGTCAAAACTGTGTAGTTTCTGATATGAGTTCGTTATATTTAGATTTTTCGTATCTAAGATACCTCCTAAAACGAAGATAAAATAATGCACTTTTTTACAACCCTCTTTACCACTTCCCCCTTCCACAACCCTCCCATACCATGGATAAAAAGTCAATTTGCACTAATTCGTCAACAAATTAGTACTTGATTTTACTAAACCTTCAAATTTACTAAGGGTGGGCGCTAGAAATAAATATCGATTTAGCAGGTACAATTTAAGCAAAACTGAGGAATTTTCCATTCCCAATAGGAATCTAATAAGTATTTCATTTAAAAAAAGCACATTATAATATCAATTATCTTCTTCGTTAACAATTTATTTACGTTGTTGTTCACACATGTCATCAACACAACTGCAAGCATCGCATGGTAAGTTGTCTGCTTTATATTTGCAAACCCTTTTGTACTGCACATTGCTTTTTACCGCTGCAACCACCAGCGATCAAAAGACATTCTGTTGGGGCCATTTTCCCAACTAATATTAAAAGCGACTCCCAAGTTACCTGAAACTTTGAGATTTTTTTATTGTTGTTTGACGAAATAGAAATACAAGTTTCGTAAAATGTACTTAAATTTGCCAACTGAACCTTTACATTTCCCAACTGCAAGCAACATTGGGAAGAGGAAGCTCCTCCCCATCCCAACCGCCAAGGTATCGCCGGTGGCTGCAACTAATTAATTTTAAAATTTTTTTGGAGCGACATTTTCCCAAGCTGATCGGTAAAAATTCGTCACCTTTTCTCTCCAAAAGTCTTCTAGATTTGGCTGAATTGCGGATGGAGAATGCGCATTAACCCATATAAAAGTTTGCAGACGTGACCGAAGGAATGTCGGAACTAGGGAGCCTTTCCTGGGTGGCAATTGCTTGCTTTCCATTTTTAACTTGGAAAAGCAATACCAACGCAATTCACCAAAACTTTAAGATGAACCTAATTTGTAAGTAGACCGCCAAGACAACATTAATTTTATTGGCTGTTTTTATAACTTCAAATATAAGAATTTTGAAGTTCGTCGGCACCTATTAAAATAAGAAAATTAGTAGTGAAAATATTGTGAGGCTGCGATATTTATGTTTTAAAAATATATTATGCTTACGGACATCACCCTGTCGAAGGTGAATACTACTTCTCTGCTCATATACATAAATACGCTTTTGCGTATTGGCACCAGTCAAACGGCGGTGTTGGGAGTTGGGTGGACAAAAACCCATACCTATATACCTTTTTGAAAAGAACGGAAACGGCAGAAAAACATTTATTTGAAGATTTTTTTCATATCTACTTTAGTTTACAAAATATGGGCAAAAATAGAAACGTTTTTTTTTTGAAAATGCAGTTATTTTTAAACATCTGCTTTAGTTTTCGAGATATGCAAATCATGTAAAAGCACCGAACAATCTACTTCTCAATGCACATACAACAGTGAAAAAAATTTTGTTGTATCTTTTTTCGTTGCCGAGATATGATAGATTCAAATTTAAATATTTAAGGGGGGGGGGGGGTGAGGGAGGAATGACCAGAAGGGTTGCCGGCCAAGATAGATTTTGGCTGTCAGGAGGCACACCAGATTCCGAAAATATACATTGGCAACCATCATCACCTTCGAGCAGTCGAAACGAACAAAAAGCTCGTTTCGAAACCATTCAAATTGGTGGAAAAGTGATGTCATTGATAACGAGCGGCCAAAATTCATATTTAGTAATTATTTAAATAATTAATAATAACACGAAATTTCAGAGTTGTGACGTCACTAATCAATTATTGAAAAAGTTTTTCAAAACTGGTTCAATGTGAGAAAAGGTCAAGATCAATAACCTAGAATGAGTTCCATATAATTTTTCGAAATCGTACTTCAAATAATCGACAACGTCTCTGAGCGCACTGTGCAATTTTAACGATTAGTTCATCTAAAACAACGACAAAAACATCCAAGCAGCTACTAAACGTAATTAATTACGATGTTTTACACACTTATGGCCACCACTCCAACCGTTATTAAAGCAGACTTTGAGACATAAATTTTCAACAATTTAAAATGTTAGTGTTGGAATTCCCTGTGCCTTACGTGGAAGTTTAAGCGTTTTAGTTTGGTAGACGGTTGCAAAAACGGTCAAATCTAGACTGGTCAAGGTCTGCACTGAGAAAAATATCCACTAATCGTAACTAAGAATTAATTAGCCCCATTTAAATATGAGACAAGTGAACTGTCTACTTACCATAAGTTTTCCCACCTACTTAAGGTTATAAAATAACATATTAACCATAAGTATAAACTTCACTTACCATAAGTGAAGTATCTACTAGCGTTTAATAAATCTATAGTAGCGCAAAACCAGTATAACTCCTAAAAACCATGTTCTATCACAATACACCAAAAGAAAAAAAAAACAAATAATAAAAAAAAGTGCGACGCGCCGACGGGGTTCGAACCGACAACCTACAGGTTGATAGACCAATGCTTTATCCACTGCACCATGCGCTTATAAAGAAACAGGTTGAAACCGCGGAATATAGGCGTTTTGGCGGATTCTTATAGATCGACTGAAAAGTGTTAATCATGATTAAAGCTTAATCAGAGAATTTACGCGTTTGGTGGATATAGGTATATGGATAAGAATCTCGAAACCTAGGGTTACCGAATTCGTTTCCGGTCATCGATTTCTTTTCGAGTTTTTCTAACTTATTTCCATCATGATCTTCCTATAAATAGAACAATGATCCTTGCAATTATTATTATAGGCATGTACTATTATTAGGATGAATATATCTTTCCGCATGATTTTTCAACATTTGATGCCTTCACTTGTCCTTAGTAGAAGAATTCACTAACCATAAGGGAAGGGAAAGTTAAGTGAGTTGTTACATATTGGTGAGTAGATAAATCGCTAAGGGTTAACAAACTAGTAGAAAAATTCACTAACCCTAAGTCAAGGGCAAGTCAAGTGACTTGTCGCATATAGTAGATAAACAGCTAAGGGTTAACAAACTCGGGTCTAAGTAGGTCGTTTTACTTGCAGCTCTTGAATTCATCACTTGGGGCTAAGAGAAACTTCACTTACCACTAACAAAAAAAGCTAAGTAGACAGTTCACTTGGGATGGTTTTCTGAGTGTAGGACAAATAAATATGTTCAACAAATTCACTGTAACCCCTCCCACTCTCATAAATATTGAGCAAAAAGAGCTTGCGTATTTTTTTAAAAGAAACTAATGGGACATTGAGACCACGCAGGGACTGGATTACACATTCTGGATTACTACAACACTCAGAAAACCAGCCCAAGTAAAGTGTTTTTTGTTAGTGGTAAGTGAAGTTTCTTTTAGCCCAAAGTGATAAATTCAATAGCTGCAAGTAAAACGGCCTACCCGAGTTTGTTAACCCTTACTGATTTATCTATACTTACCAACATGCGACAAGTCACTTAACTTTCCCTTCGCTTAGGGTTAGTGAATTTTTCTACTAGTTTCTTAACCCTTGGTGATTTATCTACTTACCAATATGCGACAAGTCACTTAACTTTCCCTTCCCTTAGGGTTAGTGAATTTTTCCACTAGTTTGTTAACCGTTAGTGATTCATCTTCTTACCAATTTCTGACAACTCACTTAACTTTCCCCTCACTTACGGTCAGTGAATTTTTCTACTAAGGACAAGTGAAGGCATCAAATATTGAAAAATCATGCGGAAAAATATATTAATCCAAATAATAATGATTTGTCAACGTATTGCCATCACAAGAATTCAAGAATCCCATTTGCAACGATCAATGTTCTATTTACATGGAGATCCTGATGGAAATAATATAACAATCAATGACCGGCAAGAACCCGGTAACCCTTGGCTTAGAGATGCTTGTCCATATAAATCCACCAAACGCGAAAATTATCTGATTAAGCTTTAATCATGATTAACACTTTTCGGTCGACCAATAAGAATCCGCCAAAAACGCTTATATTCCGCGGTTTCAACCCATTTCTTTATAAGCGCATGGTACAGTGGATAAAGCATTGGTCTATCAATCTGTAGGTTGTCGGTTCGAACCCCGTCGTCGCGTCTCACTTTTTTTATTATTTTTTATATTTTTTTCCTTAGGGTGTATCGTGATAGGACATGGTTTTTAGAGCTCAAAAATATATATTTTATTTTAAGCCATATTTTAGGAGTTATCCTGGTTTTGTGCTACTATAGATTTACTAACGGTTAGTAGATACTTCACTTACGTTAAGTGAAGTTTTTACTTATGGTTAATATGTTATTTTATAACCTTAAGTAGGTGAGAAAACTTATGGTAAGTAGACAGTTCACTTGTCTCATATTTAAATAAAGTTTCTACTTGGGGCTAAAGGCGCATTTACACAGAGCGAATAGGTTCGTCCAAAAATTCGGGCCAAATCTGGCGAACCTTTTTCGACGAACGTTTGCCCGAACACTCGAACATTTGCAGCGAACATTTGCTACGAACAGTCGGGCAAATTTTCGCAAGATTTTTTGGAAATATATTTTTGAAAGTGACAATAGATAATATTTTTGGTCTCACATCACTGACCTCAATTCTTGAAATTAAATTGAAACAACAAAAATATTTTGTTTTATTTTTCGATTAAATAGTAAAAGCCGACGGAAAGCGAAAAATTATTATTTGCGGGACGGTAGGTTGTGAGGTTGGTAGATATCTCCTAAATAAGTTTGTACCTAATTGTTGTTATGCTTTATCACTTTTTTGGTTTTCCTTAATTAAGTGTTTAGGTTTTATATATCCTAAATAATTATCTTTTTGGGGTGCTTGGTGGTGCCTTGTATAGTCTCTGGCTCCTCCCTAATTTTTCTAATTTTTATTTTATTCCAAATATTTCTTTCAGCAAATTTTGTCCGAACACCGCGAACCTTTGTACCCGAACCCCTAACCTTCTGGCCCGAACCTTTTGCGTGACTCTTTAAATAAATAATTCGCGCGAATGTTTGTCGGCATTTCGAAGATTAAAGAAATATTCGCCTGTGTAAATGCTACTTAATGAATTCTTACTTAGGATTAGTGGATATTTTTCTCAGTGAACTTTATAACAGAATCAGTTCTGAAAAGGTTTTGGTTTTTAAGTTTAAGACACTCTGACTCTCTAAAAATGGAAACACTCAAACAAAATTGCCACTGTGTCCAATATTATATTCTAGGAAAATTACAAATTGTGAGGCATTGTGATGTCAGTTAATGGCCCAGTAAACATTTATATTCATTTTTATTGGGTGTCACTTCAAAGCTAATCCTTGTGAATTTTGTACGAGATTTAAGATTTATTTATATTATGGAATCTCAATACACATAGTAAATAATTATACGGATCATTTTTTTCTGGTTTATTGCTTTTAGTGGTTATCTATTACAGTTTTTAAGCAAGTACATAATGAAGTTTATTCCATACACGTGTAGATGAGCCGGAGGCGAGCGTCTAAATTAATCTGAGGGGTTAATTATACCCGTCCGAGGTGGTGTGATCTACGACAAATCAAACAAATTCCCCTGTGATTGACTAGAAACAAAATCGGTTAGTTTCTCTGTGTCATCCTCCTAGTTTCTTTTTTTTTTGCTCTGCTTTTTTTCTCCTTAAATATAAAACCAAATCAGATCTAGCCGAAATTTTGCATGGTTTTTGTGCTGCCATCTTTCTCGAAGGTTTCAAACAAAAAAATTGGTGCTAGAAAGCACGGATAGTCCCCCATACAATCAATTATTTTATGTTGAAAGGAAATGCAAATATCTCGAAAACTGTAGCTTTGAAAGATTTGAACCTTATAACAAAATTTTTGGGTAATTTTACGAAAATCAAAATCTGAAAACCGCATATCAATAGCTGCTTTACTTCTAAAGTAATGATTTTTTTAATATATTTTAACGTTTTTTCACATAACTCGGAAACTAAAGCTCCCACGAATTTGGACTTTATAACAAAATTTTTAGTCCATATTCATGGAAACTTAAATCTGAAAACCGTATATCGCTACTTGCTTTTGTTCCAAAGTTAAAAAATTTTTAAAATATTTTATCCTTCTTTTTCCCCTTCAACCCCCCACCACTCTACCCAAAAGTTAATCAGTTCATGGTCAGCCGATAGAGGATTTTTGTACCAAATTTCGTTAAAATCGATTAAGGCGTTCTTGAGTTATCGTGTATACAGAAAGACAGCAGACAGCTTTTTTTTTAGTCGATTAAGGTGTTTTTGGAACCTTAGTAACTCATTTTTGATCAAATTAAGAAAATTCAAAATTTCACGATTTTAATAGTCCCCCATACCATATTGGTAAGGTGGACTAAAAATTAGAGTAAACCACAATTTCCTTTGGATTACAATATAGCTTTTTATATTTTCCTGCTTAATCAAAAAAAAAGTTTTTGTTTCTAAAAGTCTGGGCGCCCCTGGCATAGAAAATCAATAATCGATAGTTGATTATTTGTAAGCGTTCTATTTTATTGAATTTAAAAGACACATACGTCAAGGGTTGTATAATATATCGCAGTGCTGTTCCAAATCCATTTTTTTTAAATTGAAATTAATTTATTACCACATAATGTAAGTTTGACAAAAGGTACACTTAAGTAGATACTTTTCTAGGGCTTTACATCTCTACATACATCACACAATAACTAAATGTTAAAAATTATATAAATTTTCACTTGAGAAAGAAAAAATCGTGTACTATAACTAAAGCAAATTTAACTTTTATTTTTTTATCCACTGCTTTGGTTGAGGTCATTAAATTTGGCGGATTTACTAGCGTTCCATGATAATTGTTGTGCAATGTTGCTTAAAACCATGGCCCATGATCGTAACCGTGACCTTAAACCGAGGGGTAAGTACATAGGGCAACGTGGTGTACAACCTAGGGGCACTGCGGGCATTGTGGGGGCATTGCAGGGCATTGTTGGGCATTGAAGGGGCATTGTCAGAAAATGCGAGGCAATTCGGTGCAATGTGGGGAAATGCGGGGCAATTTGAGGCTATGTGGGGTATTGTTGGGCAATGTTGAGGCATTGTCAGGGCACTGTAGGGGCAATGTGGTGCATTGAATATCAATGTTGATTCTAATTTGAATGCGCGCCCCGTTTTCTTTTCTTCTTCGATCGCGTGATTCAAAGCAGGTTTACCGTCGCCAGTAGGCTTTGCGCTTTGGTTCGATTTAAGGAATTTAATTATGTTTTTCTTTATTCTAAATAATTTGCTCTAATTTGGGTAGCTTACTAAGTAAATATATGTACAGTATTTGGAAATAAATATATAAGAGATAATTTGGTTTTGATTTTACATTAACTTAAGTGGATATCATAGTCAAGCAAAACTGTCCGTTTCAGTGTGGCAATATGGTGTAGCCTTTCTCGTCCGCGGGCGTCGCTCAACACAAGTACCCACATAGCAAAAGTACGTCCAATGGATATACAATGGATATCCATGACTGACACATGGATATCTCATGTATGTTCCATCAGAC
Organism: Oxystoma pomonae; assembly: GCA_963921995.1. Taxonomy (NCBI): domain Eukaryota; kingdom Metazoa; phylum Arthropoda; class Insecta; order Coleoptera; family Brentidae; genus Oxystoma; species Oxystoma pomonae. The sequence continues at coordinate 84,808,378 of OY998169.1, read as the reverse complement.
ATCCACTGAACGTCCAGTGGATATCCAGTGGACCTCCATTGGACGTGATTTTTCACACTGGGATGTCCATATGGATCTCCCTTGGTGTATATCCATTGTATGTGGGTAACATGAACAACATTTTACGTATGTTTTATGGATATTGGTAACAACGAACAATTAAATTTTTAGAGAGTATTCCAAAAAGCGACAAATACATATGGCCACAAAAACTAGACATTGAAAATTGTATTCCTAAAGAATGCATTTTTTATGGACCAGTTGTAATAGGCGAAAATTCTCCCTTTTTGCTAAAAAGAACAGACAAAGTCAAAATTATTAAACTTTATTCAGAGTAAAAAAAAAATTTGGAATTCATAAAGAAAACTAATGTGATGCCTTTGTGTTTTCCTACCAAAAGGTGATCTCAGAATATTGGCGGATCTTTACTTTTATGCTTTACTTTTATGCAAACATTCCTTGCCAAACTTTGCCATAAAACATAGTATTTTAAGCAAAGATTTAGATATAAGCATTTTGTGAGTATACCTACTCAATTAGTTTCTTAATCGGTTTTTTTTTATTTTATATTTGTTTTGCGTTTAGCATATCTGTAGTTGCTTGTAGCTTTGTAATATATTATCTAACTGTATAACTAAACTGTGAAGTTTTTTAACTTTCTTAAACCTTTGAAGGTCTAAAAGGATTTACTTTATTCCTCTACTATTTCCCGCCTCTTATTTTGTGTCTCTCTTTAGTGCATAAAATAAAAAGAGAAAGACATATAGGACAAACAGGGGCAATGTGGGGCATTGTAGGGCAATGTGGGGCATTGCAGGGCAATGTGGGGCATTGTTAGGCAATTTTAAGCATTGTTGGGCAATGTTGGGGATTTCTGGACAATGTTGGGCAATGTTAAGCATTTTTGGGGCAATGTTTAGCAATTTTAGGGCATTGGGGCAATACATTGCCCTTTGGTGTACAAAAAATGGCTATGTACTTACCCCTCGCCTTAAACACTTCATTTGATCACCCAATTACAAGTTCCATCGCGTAGTCCTTGTTGCCAATATAAAAACATAAATCAACCGGCGAATAACGATATGTTTTGGATTATTTTCTCAAGTCAAAACATAACAAACAACATTTTCTGAGCGGTTTTCAATTTAAAACGGCTTTAATGCTCCATAGCAATAATAATTTAAATTCTTGCGTTTAGTTTTCGTTGGGCTATTTTTAAAAGCAACTCGTTAAACTTCCTGTATGTTCTTAGAGCAAATAAAAATTAATCTAACCTTAGAAGCAGTTTAAACAACAAAATGTAGAACGAACTAGTGTTAGTGCAAATGAAACCCCCTCCATAAAGCGAAAAAAATAATCCAGTTATCATGGGTAGGAAATTTTTAAAAGGGGACTAAATTATTACATAATTAGTAGCAAATTATGGCATAATTACTTTTTATCAAGTATTTTTTCTAAGCAGATATTATAAACAGAAGACACCTAAACACAATAAACAGAATGCGAACTGGACCGGTATTCTCGTAACTAAATACGCTCGGCGTTTCGTACTCGCTGACCGTATGATAACGTAATATTCGCATAACACGTGACCAAAGTAACAAAAATGGTATTCACGTATATTGAACGCAAGGCGTCGACGAAGTGCGCTCAGCGCGTGGCAACCGTTTGAGAAACACCTACCATTTGCCAGCTGTTTTGCCCTCCGCGCGTACGATTTTCCTACCCTACAATACTTTGTAGAGTGCTGCAGAAATTATAGTAGTTTTTTCAGTTGGCGTTTTTATTAATAATTAGAAAAATAAAAATCTCTTATTAGTAGCTTGGGGACGGGTGACAAACACGTACACATCAACCTTACTATTTGATGCTCGATGTAAGACAACTTTTTTTTCCAAAAAATAGCAACAAAAATTTTTCTTAATAAAATCGACATCGAAATAATTGAGCATACGTATAATACTAGAAATAGAAGCAATCAAAATTCTGTAAAACCAAGGGTAAAAAAAGGCATTGGTCAGCGGTGCTTTTTGTATCTTTCATCGGATGTGTACCAAAAAATATCTGGTTTTTAGCAAACATGAAATAAATAGCTTAATTGATATAAAAAATAATTAGCAAACGATATAGGTAACGACCTTTATTTGTGTTTTCGTCTGTATTTTCTTTACTTTTCTGAATTATCACATTTTTCACATTAATTACCATTTTTATGTTTTTTATCTTTTGTCATTTTATTTATTCATAAATGTACTAAAAATTACTATTTTCATTTTTTAATTTAATAGTTCCATGAAAACATACATTTTTCCACGCGCGAGGTTTCTCTTGTGGATGTATGAATTCTGTGTTTGTTGTTGAATTGGTTAGGTTATTTTTTGGGTAAAAAATACCTTAGAGTTTTATTTTCTGTTTCTTAAAATGTAGAAAACGCATGTTCACTATAATTAAAAGGTATAACTTACTAGATATATAAGTAACTATTGTGAAACCATTTTAACCATAAATGCTACATAATAAAGTATCAATATGAATATACGACCGTGCCGGAAACACCACTTTCCCTGACTGAGTGCCGGAATAAATTTAAACTTTCCCGCACTGAGTGCGGAATTTTTTTGTAGGTGTGCGGTTAAGTCTCGGGGTAAACATTTTCCCGCACACTGTGCGGGAACATGCTACTAGTTTATATCACAGGGTCAAAGGGCGGGTTTAACTGAGCTAAATCAAACCATCAAGTAATTTTTTAAAGGATCAACATGCACTTGTGCAAGTCACCATTTGATTTACCCTTTCTGAACTACGGATCGAAATCGATAACGTAATGGACTCTTACTTACACATAGAAAAAGAAAAGGAGCGACAAGACTAACAAGATATAAAAATGCAAAATTCGTTGATGCCAAGATGTGCTAAGCGAATTTGATTCTGTCTGCTCGCAGGGCAGCGCGTTCGGCAGAGCGAATACGAAAAGTCGTCGGTCAGCGTGCCGCTGAGCGCGCTGTTCGCTATTCGTTTCGCTTAGCGACTTCAAAACGTTGCGTATTACGAGAATACCGGTCCTGGACACTGTCTAACTGCAAGTCATCTCTTTAAAATAAAAGAATCACCCTTCTGTGAGCGTGGTTGAAGATTTTGACCACAATGTCTTATTGTTGCCTTCCAAAAAGAACAAGAATCAAAAGAAAGTCACAAACCTAATCCAATTTTAGTAGTAGTAGTAGTAGAGAAGGGGCGGCGCGAAGCCTGGCAAGTAGGCCTCCCTGGGCCCTTTCTGCCCTACCCCGAGCCTGCCCCTAATCCACCGCCTGCACCACTGGTCTGGCAGTTTGCTCATTTGGTCTCACTGTTCTTTTTGCAAAGTCCAGTATTTTGTCCCATTTGAGCGTGTGCAGGTCCTCCTCATCCAGGGTCGGGAAACCGAATACCTAAAAAATACAATTTTAATTTTGTGTTTTCTATTTTTTTAAAAATGTTGTCTTTTGTGCAGAATGAATGACTAACAAAAACGTGCTGTTTAAGGAAAAAAATATTCTAAAGACCTGGTCCAAACAAACAAAAATAAACATAACGAAAGAAGAATTCAGAAGAAACAAAAATCAAGAAAAGAAAGAGAAGAGAAAAAGGAAAATAAAGAAGAAATAAACAAACCAGGACCCCGAGTGACTTCGAGTCAGACCACCTTGGAGTCCACCGAACAGAGCTGGCAAATTGCTCAGAAAAGAGCAGCGCCACAAGAGAGAGAGAGAGAGAGACATCAAGCTATAAGGAATATCTAGAAATTTGTGGTTTGATGAAATGGGGCCTTTGGTTAGTCCATAATTTCTTGATAAAGAAATTTCCTTTAAAATATGTTTTTTTTTAAATTTTATGTCAAAAACACTAGCAGCTAGCAATGCAAAAGGTTTTTTTAAAAAGGAAAAATAAAAAAAAATATTGTTTTGAAAATAGGGCCTATAATTAGCCTATAAAGTTTAGAATATGAGAGAATTACTAAAAACGTGTTTTGCACTGTTAACTTTTTTAGCCAGCTAGCAGTGCGGCCATATCTCATGAACCACAAGAGCCACAAGTTGGAAAATGTGACCTTTAATTAATTTAGATAAAGAAATTCCCTTTATTTCCGTTTACAAGCACTGCCAAAGCTAGAAGGTTTTTTTTAGGAAAAAAAATTTGTTTTGAAAATATGGCCTTTAGTTAGCCTATAATTTTTATAATATGAGAATTGCTAAAAATTTTTTTAATGTAAATTATTTACACTGTTGACTTTTTTAGGTAGCTAGCAGTGCAGACCATATTTTGAAAAACATAAGAGCTCTAAATGTGGGAATTCGGCTCTTAATTAACCTTTAATGGGGTCATTCCATATCAAATCAACCAAAAAATCACAAAAATTTTACGCGACCAATTCCAATTTTGATGATTTTTGGTATATATTTTCTTCTTACCATAAAAGTTGAAAATGCAAATTTTTAGATTTTTTTGATTCGTAGTTTTTTTTTTAATATTTCAAAATAAAAAAGTCAGCATTTTGACCTTAACAAGAATGTACAAAACTAGCAATATCTCGAGAACCACTTACACTAGGAAAGTAATAAATGGCTCATTTTAAAGTCATTTTGAAGCTCTTTTTTATGAAATATCACAACATAATTTTAACAAAAAAAAAATTGAAAATAAAAAATTGAAAAAAAAAAATTGAAAAATTCAAAAAGGCCATTTTTAATTTTTTTGAAAAAAATATATAATTTTGGTCAAAGTGTTACTTAATTATCCACAAAATTTTATGATGGAGAAATGATGGGTTCAATGTCAAAAAAAATATCAAAAATATTAAGTACATTAAAAATCATGCATTTAAAAAAATAAACATATTTTAGGAGCACCAATAGTGCACTGGATATTAAAATAAATAAATTTGTTGGATGGATACAGGTTTTAAAAAATACCCAGAGGCTTTATCTACAAATTATTTTATTTTAAACTCGCAAAAGAAATAAACAAACTTTTCTACTTCGTTGATAAAAATTAGACAGAAAACACTAAGACTAACTATATACCTTAAATTTATTTTTTTAACTTTCTTTTAAGAATTTCTGATGAATCTGACATTTCTTTTTTGCTGACATTGTAAGTTCTGCCAGTAGCAGTGTTGGGTTCAACTTTTTTTGTAAGACTTTCTGGTTTAATAATTAAAATATCTTGAGGTGTTGGGTAAAAAAATGATGAGGCAGGTCCTCGTGGATGAAGAAAGCTTACTTTCAGTTCTCCGCTCTCATTATTTTTCCCCAAGACACAAGACAGCCACCAAGCACTGTCATATTCTACAGTGACAAACCCTGACTCGATATTTTGCAAAATAATGCTTCCACCTTTAAAAAGATTATGTGTTTCGACCTCTAAGCATGTAGAAAACTGTTTTGCCAAAAACGTGCTTTCTGTAAGAGGAATTACAGCATGAATTTTTTGTGTCCCCGGTATTGTTAAGACTTCCGCAAATCTTTTATTCAAAATTATTTCATGATTTGTATAATCTGCTTCTGTGCAATATTTAAAATCAATGCCAGATATGTTTTCTTCACACCAAGTAAACAATTGTAGAGGTGTCATTATTTGATTGTCATAGGGCCTCTGCAAACTGGCTTTGGCAGCAAGTCTTTTAACAGTTCCTCCCAAGCCATCGCAGGCACTTTTGCCATGCGAGGTGGCAAAATAATGCCACTCTGCTTCAACACCAAAATCTTTTTTATGCAGGCATATATTCAGAAAATTCTTTTTGTTTTTGTACTGCGCAGCACATCCATCCGAAAAATAAAAAAATTTGTTAAGTCCTGGTATTTTGATTTTTCAATCAGGCATTAATTTTTTTAAAAATAAATGAAATGCAATTGTATTATGTGTCAAGCTTTCCGAAATAAACACATAATTCAGGTTGTGCAGTTTACCATCACTTAGAAAATAAATGGCAAAAGGGTGGAGGGTTGCCTGGCTGTTATTCCAATGATAAGACTGGACTTCATCTTGCATAACAAAGGAATAATTTTCCGCAAAGTCGCAAGTGATCAAAGACTCTCCAGGTTTAAGGTTAATTTTTATTTCATTGTATCTATCTTTTTGCATTTTTGCAATAAAAGAATGTGATTTAAGTTTTACAAGATCATCAGTAAATTCCTGGACAAAATCATCACTTTTCTTAACAACGGTTTCCATAGTACACCTATCTACTGAGACCCACTTTTTAAATGAGACCTCATCAATTAATTCTTCCTCAAATTTTTCTATTAACGTATTTTTAAACTGTTCTACTCCAGGACATTGCTTGCATCTATTGCTTAAAAAACAGTCCACTGAAGGTGGATTACACATTAGTTTATAAAGGCAATCATGATAAGATATTGCAAGAGGCCTGTTATTTTCATCATATAGCTTATTTAATTTGGAGCCATTGAGCATTAGTTTTATATTTTGATGTATAGTACATACACATACAGTATGAGTCCCACTTTTTCCTGCCAGTATACAGTTTTTGGGTCGCAGTTCACAAAATTTTGAAAACCCAATTTTTTCATTGGGGTACTCAGTTTTAAACAATGCATAAATTTCTTTTAAATTAGCTAAGACTAATTTTTTTTGTACATATTCTTTTTCAGCTCCATATTTTCTGATAACAACAGAATCTTTTTTACCTGGTAAAAATCTACCACTATTTGGGCCACTCTATCACTAAGGGTCTTTCCCGGTTTGGGGTTAGGAGAACATAATATCCCATTGTCCTTAACTAACTGTTTTACAGCTCTGGCCAAATATTGAGAAACTCCAAATTCTTCTTCAATCTTCTTTCTACTCCAACTTTGAGGTAAACATGATAAAACTAGTATTTTCTCACTCCTCTTTTCGGTTTTTAAAAATTTGTCCTTTAACTGCTTAATCATTTCACTTTCGTCACTCTGGCATTCCTTTACTAGCGTTGAATCTGATTCCTTTGTAAATGCTTTCGCAATTGTATGCTGTACAATATCAATTTTTTCTTTGTATACATTTTTTCTTTTAATCGGCGACACACCAAGAAGCTCCAATGACTTGTTTAAAAGAGTAAATGATTCAGCAGGATCTTGAAAATCTGGATCATTTTTTGGAACTTGACTGGGTCTAAAAAAATTTAAAAAGTTAGTTTTTTATAAGAACTTAAAAAGGGGGTAACAGCTGACCCAAAATGTGTACATAATGCCAAGAAATTTGTACATAATGTCTGTATTCTCAAAATGCCATGCAAAATAATGCCATGCAAAATAATGCCATGAGATTTTTCCACTCCGTACTTGACGCAATTGGTTTAGTTTATTAATTTTATATTAAAAAATACTATTTGTTACTTACCCTGCCTCATCTTCTTCAGATGCCTTAAACTCCTTTGAAAGCTTTAGTCTACAACCATCACAGATTTTCATTCCCATTTTGACATTTTTGTAACTGCACATCCACTTGGTCACATTTCTTAATTTCCCAAAATGCTTGAATTTTAACTCTAGTGGATCACAGCACTTTACTTTATATTTAGTCCATCCACTTGCCTCACCCATAGTTGAAACTTTTACAATTACACAGAGATGACTTCTGATAAACCTTCAGTCGAACTATTATGTATCGATTATTTGGAGCTGTATCACCTAAACAGACCAATAAAATTAAGGAGGTGTGTCCTTAATGTTAAACAGGAATAAACAGGCAGTATTTCACAAAAGTATTGGCAGGTTTATACAGGCATATTTTCCTAAGAATTGGAACATCCAATAGTACATCTCCGGTGGAAAAGAGGTTTTGTAAGTAAATATTACAATGGGGGGCAATGTTAATCTGATTACTGATACAGAATGAAACGTAGGATATAATTTTTTATTAAATAAAATATTGTTAAATATTTTTATAATATCGCTTTAAACCCCATTATATTCTTCTAATTACCAAAATGCATTGTCTATTTATAGGCGATTTTTCATGCATGTGACATTTTTAATAAATTTTTTCACATTGAACCCATGATTTGTCCATCTCAAAATTTTGTGAATAGTTTAATAACACTTTAAAGAAAATAATATAATTTTTTGAAAAAAATTAAAAATGGCCTTTTTGAAATTTTTCAAAAAAAAAATCAAAAATTTTTTTTTTAATTTTTTTTTTCAATATATGTTATGCAATATTCTCATATGAAAGGTCTTTATAAGAGCTTTAAAATGAACCTTCACCTACTTTTCTATTATAAGTGGTTCTTTGGATATTCCTAATTTTGTGCGCACATGTTAAGGACAAATAAGTGACTTTTTCGATTTTCAAAAAATAATTCAAAATAAACAACTGGTCAAAAAAGTCTGAAATTTTGGATTTTCCAGTTTTTTGGTAGGAAAAACATGTATACTAAAAATCATCAACATCGGAGATGGTGTGGTAAAATACCCTGGTTGACTTGATATGGACTGACCCAATGGTGAAATAAAAAGTTTTATACTGCCTTGACATCAAGCTACACACCTTATATAAAATTAGGACTTATGAAAAATTTGTGGGTCCCCATATTTCGGAGATGCGCAATTCGATTCCATACCTCAAGGCAAGGAAAAAGACGCTTTTGCTTGAGTAAGACAAGGAAATCAACCAGCGAAGACTATACTTTTAAAAATGTACAAAGGTATGGTGTTAGTACTACGAAACTTTTCAGAAAAGCGGTGGATAGAGCGCAGATTAGTTATACAGGGTTCCTAAGATTTTCCTTAGGGATAGGATTTCAATAAATCAAACAGAAATGGCATAGAAAGTTCTGCGCGCACAAAAGAAACAGGTATATTGAGAAATGGTGCCAGTTTGTTATTATCTCCGGACTGCTTTCATGAGAGAAAATTGTCGCCACTCTTTCATTGTGAGCATAAATCATAGTTGCAATAATAACCGTTGACAAGATGTCTGCAAATTCCGCTAGATGTCGGCCACACCATGAGATGATCGAGGAAAAACTAATTAAAAATTAGATGTTTTCAGGTTCAAACCACAGCTTTTTCTTGCTTAAAGGAGGCGGCAGGGTCCATTACTTACGATACTGAGCGATAAATTCGTGAGGTTGTTAACATTAGAAAGAAATATCTTCGCTTTTAAATAAATTTCTTTCCATTCTGTTCTACTAGTGACATCTATCCAGAAACGGCCAAACCATGCAGCTAGCATTAGCAGCCAAAGAAATCAATAAACGGCGCTGTTTTTCCTGCAGAGCTTTTTGCTTGCGATATTATTGATTTTAAATAAAGCTGGCCCTACACTACATTTGATATTTTCGAGGTGTTTTATGACATGATCTCGAAACATATAGCGAACCAATTCTTCAAAACTAGCGGGAGGGTAAAAGCGAAAAATAAGGGGCTGCCAATATTTGTAACAACCAAAAAGGAGTGAAAAGATTTATTTTGCTGTTTCTTTACAAAAAACTTTTTTTTTACCAAAAACTTGAGCTCTGCCACTTTTCTTATTTTTTTCTTCAACTTTCTCGAAATTTTCGTCATACCGTAGAAAAAAATTATTTCCCCCATAGTCATACTCTACTTTTATTCGAAAAAATTTAGAAACAGAGACGGGATCAGTTTTCCTAAAACGGGGAATCTTGGTTTCGAGTGAGAAGATAAAAGGCGCCGCAGGCAAAAATTTTTCAATTAAATTAGCCGAACGCAAAAATTTTAGAAAAACAAAGCACGAAATAAAAATGGCGCCGCTTACAATTTTTTTTCAAAAATTACGTAATTGCGGGAACGCAAAGAAATAGGTCTAAAGAGTATAATTTTTAAGAAAAAAATATCAATTTTCTCGCCCTCCTCCACTGGGACTACAGGTGCCGTGCACAAATTACGTTATGGTCATGGGGGAGGGGGGGTTACAAAACGTTACGTAGGGGGGAGGGGGGTTTTCGACAGCGTTTGCATTTGTGTGAAACTAAGAAAATTTGGAATGAAAATAAGTGAAAAGTTTTTTTATTTGGGGGGGGGAGGGGTAGTGATATTGAAAAAATTACGTAATATTAGGGGAGTGGCGTGCCAAACCGTTACAAAACATTAGATAGGGAGGGGGTCAAAAATTGCTAAAATCACCGTTACGTAATTTGTGCACGGCCCCACATCTGACTGTTCCTCCTTTTTGATTTCGAATCAAAGTGCAAAACTCGGGTTGGACGTTCAAAGGCGTCAACCCGTCCTATTTGCTTGATAAAGTTTCTACGGAAATATCTCAGTCGATTTCTCCGGCCGTGTATGAACGCTTTAGGTTAGGCATTTGCATGTATCTCAGTCCCCAGCCTGTAAACAGTGCGTAAGGACAATGGTTACAAAATGAAAAGCCGAAAAATATTTTTTTTACGATATCTTTCATCAGTTTGGTAGTAAAGTCGAGTAAAAACAATTTTTATTCCAGTCCTAAAGGTATGAAAATGGAAAACATTAGAAAACAACAACCTGGAATGGATTTACTACGTGTAAGATGTGGTGACAGCATCGCCCCATGCCCGTCCTTTTCTGCCTAATGTGCTTTTCCGTTTGTTTGCGTCTTATACACGGCTGCTTGGCCCCCTAAGGATTTGCTTAGGAACCCTGTATATGCAGATAGCCAAGCTGTACTTAAAGCTCTAGAAGCAGTGCAAGTGACGTCCAAACTGGTTTGGGACTGCAGAACAGCTCTAAATAGGTTGGCAAGTACCAAAAGGGTGATACTAGCCTGAGTTCCAGGCCATCGGGGACAACGAAACGAAAAAGCCGATGAATTGGCCAGACAAGGCTCGGCAATAAAGTTCACAGGGCCTGAACCATTTTGTGGGATCGCTGAGGCCAGAGCCAAGCAATCTATTAAACAGTGGCTCGCCAAAGAGACGAACCGTCTGTGGGAGCAAACGCCTGGACAAAGACAGGCCAAACAGTTCATTAAAGAACGTTCACCAAAGCTGACTGCAGAACTTCTTAGCTAAAGGAAGCTTGTCAGACAAATAGTGGGGCTTCTAACAGGTCACAGCAAACTCAATAAGCACTTGTATGCAAGGGGATTGGTAGAAGATGCTAAGAAAGAGGAAGAAACCCCATTACATGTCCTATGTCAATGTGAAGGCCTAGGTAGAACCAGGGCCTTAATGGGGCACCTAGAATGTCCGCGGCCAGAAAGCTATGTACAGCTTCTTGGTTTCATGACAAGGACACTGCTACAACTTGTTTTGTAGTTCTAGCAAAGCAGGCAAGGAGAAAGGGGAACCACAATAGATCCGTGAAGGTCAAGGTGGACAGGTGTCTACACCACACCATTCTAATCTAATCTAATAGAGCGCAGATCGCGCTCATGATACCCATTCGGCACTTCCCGACGATTCCAAATAATAAAGTGAATCTCGTGTCCGCACATAAAAATTAAAGTAACACTCGTGGCATATTGGACAAAGCGTTTTTGTTTCTCACTTCATTACGACCAGGCCTCCAATGTCTACAGACCTGTTTCATCCTTATTAGGAATCATCAGGGAGCCATAGGATTTTTTTAGGTAGTTGAATTTTTAAGAGTCATGCAGTACCCTCTCCATTCAGGCCGATCAACTTCTACCCATTTTGTGTCCTTTAATCCACCTTCGCCGCCATTTTCACTCAAAAGTGACAGAAAATCCATTCGTTTTTTGTCAATATGGCGGCGAAGGTCGAGAAAAGGACACTTAAACGGTAGGAGTTGATTGGCCTATGTGGAGAAGGTATTGAGTCATGTTACAGTGACCTTATACTTTTACAGGTTTCTTCTTTATAATCTGCTAAAAGGTACAAGATTCTGTATTTACGGTCTTCTGCACTTTTCAATTTTGATGTTTTTGTTTCTCGGTTTAATCGACAGGTGACGCACACAGGTACTACGTCTCCGCGGATTACAAACTTTTTGTTTTAAATTCGAGGTGTGCATGGTGCCTGTGTAGCTTCAACTGCCAGGTACAATCCTATGACTCCCTGATGACTGTAGGTGTCTGGATTCTCCATTAGACATTGGAGGCCTGGTCGTAATGAAGTGAGAAACAAAAACGCTTTGTCCGATATGCCACGAGCGTTACTTTAATTCCAAATAATGTCAAAAAATATTAGTGTGATACGACAAATCGAAACCAAAATCGATTGTCCGATTTATATAACGGTCAAATTTTTGTTGGCTCGTGTTATTGAAGTTTTTCCTTGTAAAAGTTTTCAAACGAAACAGATGCTTCACACCAGAAAAAGTTTATGATGCTTCTTAATATTGTGTCAGATTAATTATGCACTCGAAAATAAGTAGGTAGGAAATTATTTTTAGAAATAAATTCAGAAGCGGAAATAGCTTTTTAGGCACATGTGTACAGTCACCTAACTTTTGTATGGGGTGTTTCATGCCACACATAACAGGGGCTTTTTTCTACGTGTTTACAGTTGACTATTTTGGAGACTATCTGCCACATCAACTTTGGGAGACCTTTTGATACAAACTAAACCCAGCCCTAAAACTACTCTTTTTAAAGGTTTTTTTTGAGATATATCTCTATTTAAATTTGCCAATTTTTTCGACAAACTTCAATTTTGGTAATTTTTGGTACACTTAATATAAGCATCTATGGAGAAACTCAATTTTTCGAAAACTATACTGCAACGGGGATGTCACTGACCTGATTTTTGTATATTTGCTGTGCAATAACCCTGTTTAGACCATTGCAGATTACTGCAAATTATTGCAGAATTAATGCAACTACGGCTTAATCAAGCTACACCCCTCTCAACAAAACTCAATTTGGATATTGTAAAAATTATGTAGTAATTTTGTCCCCTTTGAAAAATGTTTGTACGTAATGAATAACGGAGTTATTTGCACTAAAAAGGGGGGGGGGGGAGGTGTGGCTTGGCGCTAAGCTGCGGCCCCTCATGCTTAGGAGATACATTTAATGAAAGTTGATATTTCATAATTTTAGACCGATTATATACGACAAGGTACACCCCCTATGCTTAGAAAAGAGATTCGACCAAAAGTAACTATGACAGAGTTAGGCACTAATTTCGTCCCCTTCTAGAAAATTGCCTCAAGATAACATTTTTTTGTTTTTATTTATATATAAATTTAACTTGATATCAAGGCACACCTCCCTCTGCTTCAGAAATACATTTTTAAAAAAGCAATTATGCCATAATTTGCTACTAATTATGTACTAATTTCGTCCCCTTCTAAAAAACACTCCCCTCTGCCTGGGAAAGAGATTTGAAAAAAAGTAATTATGCTATAATTTGCTTCCAATTATGTACTACTAAATGAAGTTATCTTGAGTAGTACATAATTAATACCAAATTCTGGCATAGTCACTTTTGGTCGAATATCTTTTCTAAGTAGAGGGGGCGGGGTGTACCTTGATATAAAGCTACATACCCCAGAACAAAAAATTTTTTTAGGAACCGATGGTTTTTGAAACCTAAAAATACCCTTCTTTAAGAGTACATAATTAGTACAAAATTATGACACATAAACTTTCATTAAATTTGTCTCCTAAGCATGGGGGGGGGGGGTGTGCAGCTTGCCGCCAAGCCACAGCCCCCTTTTAAATGCGAATAACTCCGTTATTCATTAAGTACAATTTTTTTTAAAAGGGGATTAAATTAGTACAAAATTTTTTGAGGGGGGGGGGTGTATTGCAAGTATTTTAAATTATTTCTGGATTATTGCAAGTATTGCATGGCTATTGCGATATTATTGCGACACTATTGCCAAGTATTGCAAGACTAATTGCACGTTATTGCAAAATATTGCCACAGTATTTAGAGTATTGCGAGCTACTGTGAGACCATTGCGGACTATTGCAAACCACTGCCAGATTATTGCGCAATACTGAGAAAACATCCAAAACCAATTCTGTTTTTCAGAGTGGCTCATATTTTTTGGACTTTATATTTTACAACCTTTTACTCAGAACGTAAATAAAAGCATTTTTTTGTACTGAATTTTCAAAAGAATTTAAAAAATAATAAATAAAAAATAAAAGGAACAACAAAAAAATGCAATATTCTTTCAATTCTTCTTTGAGGAAAGTCCTCTATTACAAGGAACAGGGACCCAATTCTAACCCTCGTTTTACCATTGACTATATAACCTCTACAGATAGGCAACCTGAATATATTATACTTACCACTGTGATAGGATACATAGGATTTATGATAGTAAATAGCAGGATATGATTTGCTTTTATCCCGTCATCAGGCCTTTTTCTCCGAGGCTCTTCTAGCGACTGTGCAGTAAAATTCTGCAAAAAAGAAAAAACAATATATTAGGAAAAACCACACGATTCAGTAGCAATGTCCAAATCACAAGAAAGCTACCCAAGTATATGTGTAAGTGTCATTCGTTACACTGGTATTTAGGATATATATATCGGGTCCCTATAAAAAACCCGAAACAAAATTTGGCAGAAACATAATTTGTCAGAATTTAAAATAAAATGAAATAATTGGTCCGAAAAAAAATGTCTCGAAAATATAATGTGGTAAGTAAGATGTGGTGATATTGTAATAATTTACTTTTTTCAACCACCCCCTACCCCAAATTTCTTCATAATATTCTATTGTCATCGGACCTACATTTCAAAAATGAATCGCAAGATTTGATAGACAGTTAGACAGTCAGAAACTGTGGAGTTAAATAAAATAGTTTAACGGCGCAAGAACAATCCAGAGATAATATAAATTTGTCAATCGATTTCAATACGTCATCTACCACTCATTATCTATCTCTGGTTTCTTTACTGTATTCTCCTGTTCACAGATTGCGCCGCGAATCATTGGGGATTAGGGTCACTGGATCCTAAAACCTGCGGCTGGGACCGCAGGTCTCAGGATCCAGTGACCTTATGAGGGATTGTTTATTTATCACCTAGGTGATCGAATTGAGAGCAGTGACAACTAGTCAAATGGTCATACACACAGACCACTTAAGAGTTCTAAAAAGTAGCTTTTCACCAAAGGAAAAATTATTAAATAAAACACAAAAACCAGGCCGACGAACTCCAAAACAAAACGACAAAACTAAGGTTATGAAGAATGTCAGGCAGACACACTGACATTGGTTAGTTGCAAATACAGTGAGTCGACCAATTTCGATGTTTGCATGGCATAAATTTTTTTTCCTGGTAAGGGGTGTTACCTAGGTATATATGCTAGATCTCTCTTAGCCGAATACATTTAGGAAAGGAGAACACTAGAAACTATGCCTAGGGTAAGCTCACAAAAAAAGACGTGGGTGGTTAATTTTGATGGTGGCGGTATCTATAATATAACCATTTAAGTAATTTTTGATGCTAGGCATATAACTAATATTGATAGGTAACCCTTATAGTCCATGTTTTTACATTTCCGCATGTTTTAGCTTTAGAGGAAAATAATACTCAATTTGTTTTTTATTAGAGGAAGAGGATTACAAAGCTTATTAATACAATCTAGAGAGTTTTTGAAATTAGGTGTCCATTATTTGGAAAATTACAAATATTTCCAATTTAGTTTTACAGGTCTCTATAAAGGGTATTTCTGACTGTTTCTGACGTAATATGGACGCGGCAATTTTGAAACACCACAAAAGCTAAAACAGTTTTTTTTCAAAAAGTAAACAAAATTTTAAAAAAGTACCAAGATTTGATGGAAAAACATAGTCCAATAAACAATTTAGGCAAAATTTCAGGCCATTTGGAAGTCCCGTTTCCGAGAAACATGCGGAAAAAGAATAGCCTAATAAGCGGACCCAACAGCGTTGCCGGTTTAACAATGTAATTGGGCCGTTAATAGAAAAAATCCCCGTGTCATCTTCCAAATAGAGAAACTTGTCAACGCCGCAATCCAGGGCCTACGGCGCTCTAGAGATTTAAATTTGACGCCTGCCCAATAGCGATTCGTCTGGAATGTGCTTCTGCTCATTTAAGGATCGAGCATATTATTTTCTATCAATTTGTGGGTCGGGTGTTTTTCGTGTCTTTAAGGATCGAGTAAATTAAAATTACTTATATAAAATTATATGCGTATCCGTTATTTTCTGGACGTTTTATTTTCTGTTCAATTGTGTTTCGGTTTTTGTAAATTTGGCTTTTTTGTGAGTTCCCTATACAGGGTGTTTCAAATTCGATGCTCACCATGAGGATCTCCTAAAGTTGCGCAATTTGATGCTTTGCTCAAAACTAAAAAAAAAGTTTACAAATTCCGGATAGTTCCGGAGATAGGCGGAAAAAACCGAAATCTTCATTTTTAGTTTTTATTTTTCTGCACCCTTATTCTTAAAGCTGTCAAAAAACGCTTAAAACTTTCTACAGGCACTTTTTTAGGATCTACCTAGTCAGAGGTCCGTTTTTGAGAGTTGACATTTCAGAGTGACAGGAGCATTGTCAAGTTCATTTTTTCTTATGCACACATCCTTTTTTTCTCTTGCCGTTTGGTTCATAAAAAATGACATATAACATTTTGCAAGCTTATTTTGACAAGTCACCTAACTTTTTGGGTTTATTGACCATCATCAGCCAAAATTTAATTTTTGTTTTACTCAAGATATTTTGGAAATAACAAATAACTTTACCTAATATTTTAAAAATTCGTTTTTTCCTTTGTTTTTTAATCTTTGAATTTGGTCTGATAATGGTTAATTAACTCAAAACGTCAGGTACTTGTCAAAATGGGGTTGTAAAATATCTGTAATCCTTTATGAACCAAACGGCAGGAGAAAAACAACATGTGTCCATAAGAAAAAATGAACTTGACAGTGCTCCTGTCACACTGAAATGTCAAATCTCGTTTAGGTAGATCTTAAAAAAGTGCCTGTAGAAAGTTTTAGGCGTTTTTTGACAGCTTTAAGAATAAGGGCGCAGAAAAATAAAAACTAAAAATAAATATTTCGTTTTTTTTTCGATAACTACACGGAATTTTTTTTAAACTTTTTTTTTGGATTTGAGCAAAGCCTCAAATTGCGCAACTTTGCCCTAATTTAAACCTTTTCGTATCTCCTACCGTTGAGTAGATCCCCATGGTGAGCATCGAATTTGGACCACCCTATATATCAAGGATGGGTGTTGTTCGCAAGTTTTCTTCACAAAGGTTGCGTGGTTTTGTAACTTGCACACAGTGATAAAAAACTAGGGGATATCGGGGTAAGATGACGAACTGGACAAAAATTATAAATAGCAACCAGTTTATTCCTGAACCATTAATAATCTTTAAAGTCAAAGTTTTATGGGCTGAAGATAGATGGCGTTAGTAGTAATACTTATATAGCAGTGGCTCATAACCTATATTCCAAGTAGGAAGAATAATCTCCGTTATTGTTATATTTTTAATGCTGCAAATCTTTGCTTGGTACTTGTTTATATTTGTAATTAACCACAACGTTGATCTAACAATTAAAGGTGTTCTTTTAGCATTAACCGGATTTGTGTATTTTCTAGAGAGCTTTATGTCCTAACATCTTCAACTTGCCCAGCTCTCCCCTACACAATTTCTTCACTCTTTCGCCAAATAAAGGAAAATCATCGAGGTAGAAAGCCATGCCGAATTAATAAATAAACAAAAAGGTGTACATATAGCGTTGGTGTAAGTTAGATCTTGTGGACACGCAAGCTAGCTAGTAGATCAAACATTTTTTTACGCAAAACTGCATAAAATAAGACACAGAATCTAGTTAGCCTTGCTACTCTATAGGGTCGACGCACTTGAAAACTGGTAGATTGTATCACAGATTACAGACAAAATACAGATAATAATTATTATAAATTACAGAGTACGCAGGTCAGTGTTAAAAAAAATCAGGTGTTTTACTACGAAATCGAACAGTTATATAAGGCAGGCAAAATTTTTTAGAAAATTAAAATAAAAGTGCAATTTTTGAAACGTTTGAATTTTAAACGCTAATGGTGCAATCGCGCCGCAGGCCAAAAAAAAATTTAAGCAGGATATTTTTGGGTTTTTTTTAAGATGAAAATTAAAAGGTAGGAGATGATTTGGAACATAGAAGTAGCATGGAGCGGCTGCTGTTTCGCTCCACCCATCCCTGCCATCGTTGTCATGTATTGTTTTGTTTTAATTTCATACATAAGTTTGAGACGTGAGCCGCAGGTGAATGTCTTAATTTATCTGAGCGTGTAATGACCATAACATACGAGTTTGTGTACTTTACCTACCACCAATGAAAATGTCATCATAAATATCAGATATTATTAAAAATATCAAACTCGAACACTTTTAATTCAACAACCTTCATAACCGAGTTCATAACCTAGTTTCAATGACGTTATCGTTATATCTAAAACGTCAAAACAAATAAGGTTACTAAGGGACCTTTCCTATATCTTTTTAAAAACAAGGATTTTTTTTTCTCAAAAATGCGTACTAGGTCAATTTAACTTATTTTTGGTTAGGTACTAAAATTATATTGGATTCATTTACGTTTAATACATATTTATTGTCTTTAAGAATATAGAAAAATAATTCACATTTTTGCGTCAATTAGTGCTCTTATAAAATAGGGTCAGTCCATATCAAGTCAACCAGGGTATTTTACCACACCATCTCCGATGTTGATGATTTTTAGTATACATGTTTTTCCTACCAAAAAACTGGAAAATCCAAAATTTCAGACTTTTTTGACCAGTTGTTTATTTTGAATTAATTTTTGAAAATCGAAAAAGTCACTTATTTGTCCTTAACATGTGCGCACAAAATTAGGAATATCCAAAGAACCACTTATAATAGAAAAGTAGGTGAAGGTTCATTTTAAAGCTCTTATAAAGACCTTTCATATGAGAATTTTGCATAACATATATTGAAAAAAAAAAATTAAAAAAAAAATTTTTGATTTTTTTTTTGAAAAATTTCAAAAAGGCCATTTTTAATTTTTTTCAAAAAATTATATTATTTTCTTTAAAGTGTTATTAAACTATTCACAAAATTTTGAGATGGACAAATCATGGGTTCAATGTGAAAAAATTTATTAAAAATGTCACATGCATGAAAAATCGCCTATAAAATGTACTTAATATTTTTGATATTTTTTTTGACATTGAACCCATCATTTCTCCATCATAAAATTTTGTGGATAATTAAGTAACACTTTGACCAAAATTATATATTTTTTTCAAAAAAATTAAAAATGGCCTTTTTGAATTTTTCAATTTTTTTTTTCAATTTTTTATTTCCAATTTTTTTTTTGTTAAAATTATGTTGTGATATTTCATAAAAAAGAGCTTCAAAATGACTTTAAAATGAGCCATTTATTACTTTCCTAGTGTAAGTGGTTCTCGAGATATTGCTAGTTTTGTACATTCTTGTTAAGGTCAAAATGCTGACTTTTTTATTTTGAAAAATTAAAAAAAAAACTACGAATCAAAAAAATCTAAAAATTTGCATTTTCAACTTTTATGGTAAGAAGAAAATATATACCAAAAATCATCAAAATTGGAATTGGTCGCGTAAAATTTTTGTGATTTTTTGGTTGATTTGATATGGAATGACCCTAGGGTCAGTCCATATCAAGTCAACCAGGGTATTTTACCACACCATCTCCGATGTTGATGATTTTTAGTATACATGTTTTTCCTACTAAAAAACTGGAAAATCCAAAATTTCAGACTTTTTTGACCAGTTGTTTATTTTGAATTAATTTTTGAAAATCGAAAAAGTCACTTATTTGTCCTTAACATGTGCGCACAAAATTAGGAATATCCAAAGAACCACTTATAATAGAAAAGTAGGTGAAGGTTCATTTTAAAGCTCTTATAAAGACCTTTCATATGAGAATTTTGCATAACATATATTGAAAAAAAAAAATAAAAAAAAAAATTTTGATTTTTTTTTTTGAAAAATTTCAAAAAGGCCATTTTTAATTTTTTTCAAAAAATTATATTATTTTCTTTAAAGTGTTATTAAACTATTCACAAAATTTTGAGATGGACAAATCATGGGTTCAATGTGAAAAAATTTATTAAAAATGTCACATGCATGAAAAATCGCCTATAAAATGTACTTAATATTTTTGATATTTTTTTTGACATTGAACCCATCATTTCTCCATCATAAAATTTTGTGGATAATTAAGTAACACTTTGACCAAAATTATATATTTTTTTCAAAAAAATTAAAAATGGCCTTTTTGAATTTTTCAATTTTTTTTTTTCAATTTTTTATTTCCAATTTTTTTTTTGTTAAAATTATGTTGTGATATTTCATAAAAAGAGCTTCAAAATGACTTTAAAATGAGCCATTTATTACTTTCCTAGTGTAAGTGGTTCTCGAGATATTGCTAGTTTTGTACATTCTTGTTAAGGTCAAAATGCTGACTTTTTTATTTTGAAAAATTAAAAAAAAAAAACTACGAATCAAAAAAATCTAAAAATTTGCATTTTCAACTTTTATGGTAAGAAGAAAATATATACCAAAAATCATCAAAATTGGAATTGGTCGCGTAAAATTTTTGTGATTTTTTGGTTGATTTGATATGACCCAATAGAGTTTCATCGCTTGTCACGCCATCTTGTGGTTTACGTCTAAGCTTTATTATTATTCGAGGACCGTAAATGAGGTAAAATTGGTATTATTCGTTGGTCACAGGTCATCATGTTTTATCAACCTTAGTCAAACAAGACACAAACCTTTTCAAGAAAAGAAGCTCAGTAACTTAAATGTCATCCTATTATCTTGGTTCAACGAAAAATGCGTGGTGAATGAAAACGACTGTTTAGTTAGAAACTTTGCCCACATTTTCCAAAACATCGCTGGGTGTGAGTTCCATATCGTTCTAAACGTTAAAGAGAAAAGGACGAAGACATGTGGTGTAACCCCATTACGGAGACAGCTTAGTTAGCGTACTTAAATGAACAAAAAAGCGCCGCGAGGTTGGATCTGGATTCTGTAAACGTGAGTGTTCAATTCCTCTTCCTAGTTTAAAGATTAGGCCCCAGTAAAGGTAAACATTTTCCCAGGTAATAATATAACCAAAGTTAAAAAAAAGCAGGTTAAAAAACCTCCAAATCAGTTACTTCAACCAAAAAGAAACTAAAAAACAAAAGATCAAAAGATCTTGGGTGGAAATAACGAAAATTCAAACTTGGACGAGCATCCCACAAGGAACACACAAAGGACCAAAGGGTAGAACCATATCAAATCAACCAAAAAAAAGGCACTTTTCGTTTTGACCATCTCCGATTTTGATGATTTTTGGTACACTTATTCTTCTGATCCAAAAACTTAAAAATCCAAAAATTTTTTGGATAAGCGGTCTTTGTTTTATTGATTTTTGAAAATAAAGAAATTGACCAATATGCCCTTGACAGGCACTTACAAAAATAGCAATATCTCAAAAACTATTGGTCCTATAGAAGCGAGTTATAGCTTATTTTGAAGGTTTTTTAACGATATGTATCACCATGTAATTTTTTGTTTTTATTTTTTTTTTTAATTTTTTTAATATTTTTTTTTGAAAAATCTTGAAAACACCATTTTGAATTTTTTTCAAAAAAATACTATTTTTTTTTTCAGTATTTCTTTAACATTTTTGGAAAATTTCAGGATGGAGAAGTTATTGGTTCTATTTTTAAAAAAATAATATAAAAAACCTTGCAGGAAAAAAACCATACATTTTTTGATAAATATATATATTTACTCTTTATATCTAAAAACTTGTCAATTGCCCCCAGTCTTGTAAATAAGATACATAAAGGTTTTTCCAAACTTGTTTATTCCTGCAAAATTTTGAGTATTTCTTCAATTGTCCTCCCCTCCACCCAAGATCTTTTCACCAACCTATTGTACATTTAAACATGTTAATTCCTGCAAAATTTTTAGCTCCTCCCATTACTTTTTATTGGCCCTTACCCCTATTTGTATCATTTCTGGTTCAGACAGGAAAAGTTTTGACAATAATTAATTGCAAACCAAAATAAACAAGTTTATCTTAAATGATAAGGGTAATCCTGCTTTACCAGACTACCATGCTTGGGCAGGAGTTCACTGCTTTTTAGACAAATGTGAGATATGCCCAGGAACTGAGAATTTAAAAAACTTTTTGAATGAAAAGTTCGAAGAAGGAATGATTGGCAATGTGACTTTTAAGAAGTGGATATCTGTAGATAGATGCAATATGGAGACATTAATTAAACCAGCAGAGGACTTCATTGAAGAATTTTCAAACGACTTGATTAAATTAAAATCTTTCTTTTTACACTCACATGCAAAAAGAATACTACAATGAGGTAAAAGACAATTTAAAAAAGGGGGAAGCACTAATCACATGCGACTTCGCTGAAAATTATTCATTTATTTTGCAGGATGAAGTGCAGTCCTATCACTGGACAAATAGCCAGGCAACCCTACATCCTTTTGTAATATATTACAAAACTCATGAGGGAAAACTGGGTCATTTAAATTATATATTTATTTCAGACTGTTTGGTACACAACACTGTGGCATTTCATCTTTTTTTAAGCCACCTTATGCCTGAACTAAAGAGGCAAATTGATAATTTAGACAAAATTATCTATTTTTCAGACGGCTGTGCCGCACAGTATAAAAATTAAAAATATTTTGTTAATATTGCGTACCATCTCGAGGAATTTAAAATTAAAGCAGAATGGAATTTTTTTGCCACCTCCCACGGGAAGAGTGCATGCGATGGACTGGGAGACACCGTAAAAAGATTGGCTGCTAAAGCAAGTCTGCAGAGACCATATAATGAACAGATTATGACCCCCGAAGATCTTTTTAAATTTGCAACAGAAAACATTCCTGGTATAACATTTAAATATTGTTCATTAAATGACTACCAGCAACATGAAAAGTTTTTGGAAAAAAGATACCTGGAACAACACCCGTTCTCAACTAAAAAGCCAGTTAACTCATTTTCGTTTTAGTATCCTTTGGCCTATGATCGGTGCCATATTGACATCAAACTGACAGAAAATCCATGTTTTACTTGTCAATTTGGTTATAAAAATGGCAGTCACAATAGGCTAAAGGACACTGAGGCGATAGGAGTTAACAGGCTTTTTAGTTGAGATCGGTGTTGCCTGGAAGCACAATCGATACCTGGGACTCAAAAATTGCACTCGATTATCCCCCTCAGTAATGAAAAAATTATTACAAAACCATTTTTTCTAAGTATAGAGGAAAATATTCAATGTCTTTTTGCAACCTGTGGTTTGTCAAACACAGAAATTGAAAACATCGACTCCGGTTTTGTAACCATAAACTATGACTGTCTTTGGTGGATGGGATGTATCATTGGCAAAAATATAGAAAGCGGGGAATTAAAAGTTAGTTTTTTACATCCTCGTGGTCCCTCTCCGTCTTTTTACTTTCCAAAGTCAAAAGCTGATATATTGGTCATAGATCAAAATTCTCTTTTAAGACGGGTCAACCCAAATACTGCCACTGGTTGGACAAATCCGTATCTGGTAACTTGGATAAGTACCAGTGCGGAACGATGCCTATTTGTGAGTGATTCAAAGTTGGAAATCAAAGTGTATAATGATGTTTAATGATGTATGGGGCGGGTGACCAGTGAAACCACTGATGAGCCCACGCTGGTTACCCAGGGCCAAACATCGTTTAATCATTTCTCTTTTCGCTTTGGTCCTGTGTGTGTTCCTTGTGGGATGCTCATCCAAGTTTGAATTTTCATTACTTCCACCGAAGATCTTTGATCTTTTATAACCAAAGTTTCCGTAACTAGTTCATCTTGTTACGGATGTTTTACTGTGTATTTTAATGTATTAAATTACTTAGAAGTGAATCATTGTTTGAGTATATTATTTGGTGAACCATATGTTATGCTTACACGTAAATTAAAAATTAGATATTTGTAAGTTAAAAAAAAACATTAAAATTAATTCTAATTTTTTAATTTCAACACAACATAAGTGTATTTTAGCACATCTAAACAGAATTTATCAGGTATTTAACTAAATTATTTTAAGGTTTATCATGACCGTACCATATAATAGTTATAATCCTAACTAGTGCGGAAAGTTAACGTTTCCTGCACGCGACTGCCGTTGATCCAAATAAAGCGAAGCAGAGTTTGGGCAAGCAAGCAATATGCGGGAAAGTCTCGGGGTAAATTCATTCCCGCACTCGGTGTGGGAAAGCGAGTTTCCGAACTAATAGTTAAGGACACTCCCGCAAAGATAGGCTCCAAACAGAAATACCGCATCAAAACCGTTCTAGGTACTGGTTTCAGAGAAATAGGGGTCAAATTTATAAAACTTTTTCGCATTCGCGCCGGGCTTATAAGAGAGTGCCTGATCTTAATTATCATCTATAATCCGCGGCGATAGTACGCAGAAATGGCAGAAAATCAGCGCTAGGTTTTGCTCGTTTCTTGTTTTTATTTTGTTGATCTGACAGGTTGTAGAAAATAATTGCTTCGACCATTTTGTTACAGTTAATCTTGTGCATAGACCAAAAACAGAAAATCTGAAATGCAAAAATATACAGGTTGAAAAACATTGGTTGCTTAGGGACATCCTGTATATTAATTTTTTGTTTAAATCGTGTCCGAGTGTTTTTTGCAAAAAACCTAGTTGCCGCTAATCCCAGATTTTTTGGGACACTTAATTTTTTGATATTTAATAACTACTTAGTGTGGCCCCGTTTTGCCAAGTTACGTTGGCGTTACCATCAAAAATTAGACATGGACAAATAATCACTAGCCGGAAGAGAACCCGGGGCGTCCGCCTGATAATAGAGACCTTTTGCACCTATAATTAAAAACGTAAAACCTGTACCAAAAACGCTATTTTGAACTGTCAAATAGTGTTAAAGTTATCGTTGTCGGTGAAGTTATGACATGACCAAAAACTATCCATTTAAAGAAAAACTAACGTTCGACGTTGCTCGCGATATCCAAAAATAATGTCATTTGACACCTGTCATTGAGCGAAATGTAGAATAAAAAGCAGCCCTTAGAACATTGGAGCTTTTTTTCAGACCTAGTGCAGGGTGTTTGAGTTCAACATCTTAATCCCATTATTGTCATGTTAACCTAATACGTTTTCCCCTGTTTTTAATATTATTTAAAATCCCTTCAATAATTTTTAGTTCCGTTTAATTAAATGGTCTAGATATAGTAATAAAAATCTATGTTTCTATAAAAAAAACCTAAAAATGTATTCAAGTAGGATGTACAACTATAAAAATAAGAAAAAGGTGCTATGGGAATCCCTATTTACACTAAAATTAATGACAAGCCGGCAACACAGATTTCCTGCCTTTGTTTACCAAGAATGGCCAAATATGACGAATTCTAACCCAATATTTAGTTAATATTTTAATTTAACGTACCTGTGAAACGAAATTGCATATAATAATACACTTCGGAACCATTTTTCTCTACAAACTTTTCACAAAAATATCAAAAAAACACTATTGACAAGTGCTGAAACTTTCACTTTCAAAACAATAATGACATTCCAGGAAAAATCGAGAAACCTCAATAAACAATCAATGTTGCCACGTTGACTACAAAAGAAGATGTTTAAGGAAAACACATGTTAAATTTTCAAAAAACGTCGAAAGTTTTAAACCTCATTAATTAATTAATAAATAAGCGTCAAAACTTTTTTGTTGCATAATTCTGTTATTAAAATTAGCAACCTAGATTTCTTTCTCCCCTTTCCCCACTGTAGATGTTGCACTCAAACAACCGGTGTAACCAGACAGACCAGACTCCTTCTAGTCGTTCAATGTTCTAAGAAGTAGCCTATGTTTTAATCCAGGTCGCACACTATCTTAATCTTAATACCAAATTTCATCCAAATCGGTTTAGTCGTTTTTGCGTGATTAAAGCACCCAGATACAAACATACGACAAACTGCAACAGACGAACAGACTGTATGACATTCTGGTCACAAGACATTTCAAACATTAGTTAACCCTCTACTCGGATTACGTAGAGGCGATGTTAAAACTGTGAAGATTTTTACACTAAAAGCGACAGTTAGGTATGGTTTTTAACCTGTAAAGACGATTTCTTATTCTAATAAAGTAAACGTTTTTATATCCTACTTATATTTGCATGTGTGTTTATTCCTAAGTGACGCAAAAACGGCTGAACCGATTTGGATGAAATTTGGCTAGAAGATAGGGTCTGGCCGGGTTTGAAACAAAGGCTGCTTTTTATTTGACGTTTCGCTCATTGGCAGCTGTCAAATAACATTATTTTCTCAAGTCTCCCCCCCACAGCTAATCCAGAACAAAAGTCTTCGCTATAATAAGTTGACACAATACATGCGTACGCCACTTACACTGACTATTTTTTATGCATTCATTCATCGTAACTTTTTTTCACTAAAAAGTTACAATTACTTAGTCAAAAGGGAAGTTAATTGGACCATTTATCAAACGAATTATGTCTAATTGACACAAATAATCCCAATTTTGCTTGCAACATGCGGTCAAAATTCTCCACATTTTCGTTTAAAAAGTTTGCTAATTGTTATCGTTTTTGTTCCGCGTTCTGGCGCAATTATTATTTACAGGGCCAACCAACACGGATAATACATTTTAATTTTCAGAACCCGAAGCTTGAAAGCTTATCGCGCGTACGCAACGGGAGATGCTATACTAGGTTTACCCGCCGTGAGTCAAAAGTTAAGCCAATTTTTGTTTGACCGGGTCGGTAAACTTTGCCCCCCCCCCCCAGATACAATGAAAAATTTTTAGGCCATAATTTTACACACCATAAATTAAATTTTGCACACCTTCCTACGAGTAAATGGGAGGGGCCTCGGGGGGAGGGGGGCTAACTTGATCGTAGACCCCCTTATAAGGTTTTTTAAAAATTTTGGTATCATTCGAAAAATGCAATTTTGCACACCTATTTTGGATATTTTGCACACCCCATGGGAACCCGCAACAGGGTTCTCGAGTAACAAGGCTGGCCCTCCTTCAGATGAAATTTTTTGAAAATTTTGGAATCATTCGGAAGGTCCAAATTTGAACAATTTTGAATACCTATTTTGATATTTTGCACACCCCATGGGAACAAAATATCAAAATAGGTATTCAAAATTGTTCAAATTTGGACCTTCCGAATGATTCCAAAATTTTCAAAAAATTTCATCTGAAGGAGGGGGGGGCAGCCTTTTTACTTCAGAACCCTATTGCGGGTTCCCATGGGGTGTGCAAAATTTTAAAACAGGTGTGCAAAATTGTCCAAAATTAGATCTTTCGAATGGTACCAAAATTAAAAAAAAAATATCATCTGGGGGGGGCCAGCCTCGTTACTCGAAAACCCTATTGCGGGTTCCTGCATGCAATTTTTGAAGTTAATGGTTAAGGCTATGAATTTTCTGAATGAAAAACAGTTCCCATAGATAGTAATGATTTAAATTATATCTTGAATTAAAGTAAACTTTTCCGCACGCTGGTGGGAAAAAGTATTTTAACGTTTTTCTTGGATTTTTTTTATAAAAGTATTTTAAAAAAAATAGTGTTAACAACTCGCTGCTAAACTGTGCTTTTTTTACTTGCGTTTTTAAATACCTGGCTGCGCTCGTTATTTAAACCGACGCTTGTAAACAAAGCACTATTTTAGCCACTAGTTGTGAAAACTACTATTTTACTTTTAAGTGCCTTTTGTAAAAGCTTGTTACGTGACTGACAAAAAAGAGAAGATGTAAAGGCGTATTTACACAGACAAACTTTCCTTTGATGTTGAAATGCCGACAAACATTTACACGAGCCTCTTGAGCAAAATGTTCAAAGAAATGTTCGAGCAAAATCTCGTACAAAAAAACACACGTAAATTTTGGAGAGAATGTTGAGCAAAATTTATTTGAAGAATTGGGGGTATAAAAATTTCTTTACAAATTTAAATTTTATAGTTTTATGGGAATTCATTGTACTTAACTGAAAATAGAAAGACTAAGTTTTAAAACAAGGTATTTTAATTAAGTGCTCTCCGACGGAAAAACGATATGATGTCGAAATTCACGTTTTACCTCATAAGCAACTTCGATTGACTTGATTTTTATAGGGGATATGCCAGTATACCATAATTGGCACTTATTTGTTGCTGATGCTGGGTTAGGAGAAGGTAAAAACCGTAGACTAGTGAGAGGGGGTTTTGGTCAAATGAACACTGACACACAAAATTACATGACAACAAACAAGGGTCAACGCAGTTTTTTTATGAAAGTTTTAGAACAAATCTTTCCATAACGAAAGGGCTCTCCGACGCAAAACAAAGAAATTCGTTTTATTTTATTGACGCGTAGAACTTGCGTTTCCTATTTTTTAAATATTGAAATTTTTGGCGATTTTTACAAGCTTTGATTTATGTATGTTTGTATGTTCGGCTCAAATCTTGCAACTCAAATTTGGTATTCAATTTCAGTTTTCGGTGTGTATTTATAGTTGCGGCGACAATACAATAATATGGTATTATTAGTCACCCCCTCCCGCTAATGAGGGAAGTGGAGGAAGAAAAAGATTTATTTTGTTCGATTTCAATCAAAATTGGCATACAGGGATTTTTAGGGAAGAGAATTATCGAAAGGATGGATTTATGCTAGTCTAAAAATTAAAAAATTATTTTAAATAAAAAGAAGCTTTTATAAAATATAAAGTGCACTAAAAAGTAGAAAATAAATTTTAGCATTCTCCATATCATAATAATAAAAGCGACGGGCGCAAACTAAAACTAAAAATGTCCATCCATATATCAGAGAAACGTAGAGTAGTTTGGGTCGAGTTGGGTTGGATTTACTTCACAAAAAATTGAACTTACAATACCAGATAAAGAATTCTTTATATTTACACGTCGTAGTTGTGGTGAGAGTATTTTTTGTACTCATGGTATTTATTGTCTTTTTGATACGTTAGTTATAAACGCCTTACCACTCATATCTCTTTAAGGCGCATTTACACAGACAAACTTTCCTTTGATGTTGAAATGCCGACAAACATTTACACGAGCCTCTTGAGCAAAATGTTCAAAGAAAAGTTCGAGCAAAATCGCGTACAAAAAAACACACGTAAATTTTGGAGAGAATGTTGAGCAAAATTTGTTTGAAGAAATGTTGGTAATAAAAATTTCTTACAAATTTAAATTTTATAGTTTTATGGGAATTCATTGAACTTAACTGAAAATAGAAAGACTAAGTTTTAAAACAAGGTATTTTTAATTAAGTGCTTTCCGACGGAAAAACGATTTGATGTCGAAATTCACGTTTTACCTCATAAGCAACTTCGATTGATCTGATTTTTATAGGGGATATGCCAGTATACTTGTAACTTTTTAATTTATAAAAATTGGCACTTATTTATTGCTGTTGCTGGGTTAGGAGAAGGTAAAAACCGTAGACTAGTGAGAGGGGGTTTTGGTCAAATGAACATTGACACACAAAATTACAGCAGTGTTTGACAGCGCTGCGTTCTGACTGTCTAAACCTCCCTATCCCCCCCCCAGGGAACAACTAACTACTCTCCAGAACAGTTCTCTAAAAATATCCACCTGCATTTTAAAAAGTAATTACTTCGAAGACATTTCGGTTTTCTTTTTGTAATGAAAGAAAACCAAAAAAGTTAAAGAAAAGAATTAAATGTTATTACCTCCATCATTAACTATTTTAACATTGCATATGACAAAACTGATAGCCAATATTAATGTTTCGCTTGCCGTCGCCTTTTTTTCACAAAAGTTTAAAATAAAAGTTGGTGTTCCATTTTTTTAAAGAATTGAGATCACTGATCACTGATGTAAAATTATATTTATTCTCATCTTTAAAAATATGTTTGCAAAATAGATAGCAATAACTTGCTCAAAAATTTACCCGAACAAAATGTTCAAAGAAAAGATCACAAAAATTTTCGCGCGAAAAATTTCAGTTCTTTTGCACGAGCTTTTATTTGAGCATGTTCGTCTGTGTAATTGCGCCTTTATATTACTTCCTAGTTTAGTCTTTTACAATAATAATAAAGTCAAATGAAAAAACCTATTTACATTTTATTAAATCTCAAATATATGAACAAAAGCACGTTCGATTTAAATAATACCCGTTTATTACCCACTTTTACAAGCCTACGATCCCGACCCATGTCTAAAAAATATAATTTAGCAGTAATAGACTAGACTTTTGAATCGGAATGTTGGCCCTTTGCATATTGTTTGTTCAGTGTCAGTAATCGACCTTGATTATTACATTAAATTGACAGTAAATATCTATCTTCAGCATTTTCATAAACCTTTTGATTTTTTAAGCAACCCTTGGGGCCTTAAACTAAGTAGGTAAATCTGGTGTGAGGAATTAAAAAAAAACAATCAAAGCTAAGGTTAAAGTAAAGTTACAAAAATATGTTTTAAAAAAAATCCCCTCCCCACCACTCCTCATAGTCGTGAGGCGCGGATTACCGCTTAAAAGTGCAATTTTTGAGTTTTTTGCCGATATTTGAAAAATTCAAAAATTTTTTGGAAAAGAAAAATTTTCCTGGGTTGTTTTTCGAATTTAGGAAAAAAAACCCTTGGAAATAAAAAAACTCGCAAGAAAGTCCCAAAAAAACCCCCGGGCAAAAAAATCCGGGAAAAACCCTAAGAAAAAAATATTATAAGTAACCCTAATCCATGTGACAAAACTGATAGCCAATAATAATGTTTCGCTTGCCGTCGGCTTTTTTTCACAAAAATTTAAAATAAAAGTTGGTGTTCCATTTTTTTAAAGAATTGAGATCAATGATCACTGCTGTGAAATTTTATTTATTCTCATCTTTAAAAATATGTTTCCAAAACAGATACGAATAATTTGCTCAAAAATTTACCCGAACAAAATGTTCAAAGAAAAGCTCACAAAAATGTTCACGCAAAAAATTTTAGATCTTTTGCACGAGCTTTTATTTGAGCATGTTCGTCTGTGTAATTGCGCCTTAAGGGTGTTACCACAGTCTACTAATTTATATTACACTGTGGTGTTACACATCATTCCAAATTCAACCGGAGTTTCTGTGTTTAAATTTCGGCCGCCACATTGAAATTGGCCCAAAATACTTTGTATATACAGTACTTAGTATTCTTAGGTTTTAAACTTGTTATAAATAACACTGTAAGGTTAACATTTTAAAAGTAAAAAATCCCATATAAAGTTGAAAATCGTTTGAAAAGCAGCTTTAGGCACCGTAAAGTAGAACCAACTAACCGCATGTCGCATGTTCATTTTCTTTTGGGTTACCATGTATAAAACTTTATCGCAAGCAGTGCATAATGCGAATTTTTATTTTTTATCGTTATTTTGTTACGCGGCGCTGCGGTTTTCGAGGTAAGGTCCAAAAACCAGATTGTTTTTTTTTGTTGATATAACACACAATATGTATACAATCCGAAAGTATAATTCACAAAGCAGCGATTATAAACATGTAAATAAAATTATGTTTGTAACAGATTCATAAGGCTGAAACTACTTTTTTGAGGTTTTCGCCACTAAGTTAAGGACATTTTTTTAAAAATATGTTAAAAACTACTGCGTACATTCCTAAGAAGGTTTAGGTTAGGTTTTTTCTGGCGGAAAGATTATTTCACAGTTGACTTTTTGATTGATTTTAAGAAAAAAAATATACTCTTTTCGAAAGTTATATTTTTGTGTAGGTGCCGTCCATAAATAGTTATTCTGATAAAAATTAAAATCTTCTATATACGTCCTACTGTCAAAACCTGTCAAAAATATGTAATTTTTTCCCAAAATGTAAAAAAAATATTTTAAAAAAATTAGAGCCTATAGAGCATTTCATTTTAGACAAAAAAGTCAAACAAGCATTTTTGTAGTACTAACCGTTTTTTTATAAACGTCATTTAAATGTTTGAAAAATGGAAAAAATTGTCACATCACTGTTAATTAAAAAAAATATATTTTCTGAAAAAGTGATGTGAAACCTGAAAGAGTAAATTTTCGTTAAAAAGACGTTACAATGTTTTTTACATCACTTATAGTTTCTATATAAAAATAAAATTAGTTGAAGAAAATGCTAAGATCATGTCGATTGTATTGAACGTCTTTGCCCCAGGATTTTTCTATAAACCTAAACTTCAAAAAAAAATTCAATTAAGTGCTAAGTAGGCAGTCTTATTAACTATCAAACGACAGTAAAAAAGTTTTGACTTTCTTATGTTTATTAAGTAAAAATAAGAAATAACCAAATTTCTGCAACATAAGAAAAATAATTTTTTTAATGACCGTTAACTGACTAGTACATGATGCTTTGTGCTCTGATATATTTGTTGTTATTTTATTGTATATAAAAAGATGTCTTTCAGAGAGCTCCTCTTATTTAATTCCGCCAGAGGTTACCTTTTCAAATCTAGTCGAAACTTTTTTAATGTCGTTTGATAGGTGATAAGAGTAACTATTTAGCAAATAACTGTTTTTTTAGAGTTTAGTTTTATAGAAAAATCTTGATGCAAAAAAGTTCAATACAATCGACATGATTTTACCATTTACAATTTTTTATTTTTTAAAAATATTTTTTTTTACATTTTTTACAGTTGGACGTATATGGAAGATTTTAATTTTTATCAGAATAACTATTTAGGGACGTCATCTACACAAGAATATACCTATCGAAAAGAGTATATTTTTTTTCTTAAAATGAATAAAAAAAACTGTGATTTGTTTACATATTAGCCGCTTAATACTTTGTTTTATACGTTCCATATCTCTACATTTATGATCTACTTTAATTATTACTATTTGCTTAAATATTTTGTGGTCTCAGATTATTATTAATAAATGTTTGAATTGATTTTAATTATTCATAAGGGCAATTACACGCGTAAACTACTTTATGATCGGAGAAAGTTGTCAGATATCGACTACTGCACTATTAATTAATTCAGTGTTAAAAAAAAAACAATAACACACTTTAGATTGTGTAAAACACGTAAACTGGGAATGTATCGTTTAATTCTGTTTTCTTCTATTCCATAAAAAAAGACAAATACTTCCGATAGAATCTCTTCGTTAATCTAGCGTACACTTCCTGCGCTCAAAACCATCACATTTTTCCCTAAAATTAGATTAAAAACCCTTAGATGAACCACTTAGCAGTAGTAGTAGTAGTAGTAGTAGCAGTAGTAGCAGTAGCAGTAGCAGTAGCAGTAGCAGCCGCAGTAGCAGCCGCAGTAGCAGTAGCAGTAGGAGTAGGAGTGGCAGTAGCAGTAGTAGTGGTAGTAGTGGTAGTGGTGGTAGTGGTGGTAGTGGTGGAAGTGATGGTAGTGGTGGTCGTAGTGGTGGTAGTAGCAGCGTAGCAGCAGCAGCAGCAGTAGTAGTAGTGGCCACAGGTGAGTACCCCGATGTTTTCAAAATGTCAGTTATAATGCCGCTATTTAAAAACGGGGACAAAACCGATATCAATAATTACAGGCCTATAGCCTCAACAAGTGTTTTTATTATAAATAAGTTACTGAGAAATGTAGTAAATTGAGGCTTACTGACTTTCTAGAAAAAAATAAAATTTATTTCTTTAAGGCTATAGTTTCTCCCCAGATTTTAGGTAAAAAAAGTACAACTGGCAACGCCTTGTTCTTTAATTTTTTAATCTTTTGCCAGAGTGCACAGGGTAAACTAAACATCAGAATTAGCTGAAATTTTGCAGGGGTGATCATTTTAAAATGCTTAACAAAAATATCTGAAGAATTTTTCAAAATTCTCAATTATTTTTTCTTCAAAATAAAAGCTCTGGTGCTGTCATCTGTCGCAAAAGCCTCAAAATAATTGCGGTTTAGAACAAACCCGATTTACAAAAAAAATAGAGAAATACTCACAATTTCCTCTGGATTACATTTTTCCTTTCTATATTTCCTTACTTTAGCGAAAATAAAAACTACATTTCCTTTTTTCTAAAAGCCCGTGCACTCCGGAAAAGAAAACCGATCAATCAATCACACTTCTTTGAATTTGGGAGACACACGCAGTTCAGATGTTGGCCGATAGACCGCAGAATTTATACGATTCCATGGTAACTGCAGGTGATTTGTCAACCAACTTTAAATCGGGCCGCAGTGGGACAGAAGAGTATTTTTACGTTTTCTAACAGAAAACCATTCGAGGTAATGTTTATTCTTTCAAAAACATTGTTCTAAGACAAATATGAAACCACTACGCGTGTGCGGTCGCCCGCCAAAAAAGGCCTAGCGCTGCGCGGGCATTACCCCGAGTCTATTAAGGAACCAAGAGAACTTTACTGGCTCGCTAGAAACATTCGGCGCCCATAACCCCACATAATTTTGTTTTTATTTTGTTTCAACCATTTTTTTAAATTTAAATTATTGCGGCATAGTTACGTGCAAGTGTACTAGTGAAATCTTAAAGTGTAAAGGATAGATTTTGGAACCTCAGTTTCAAAAACGCACGGATACTTGAGTACTAACAAAACAGGTCAGTAAAGCTCCCTTTAGAGATTGGAAAGACTATTGCTAGTCGTTGACGCTCCTGTTTAAAATAGAATACGATTATTTCGTCTAGCGCCAGTAGCCGATTTTTAAATCTGCATGCTTTTAAGTTAACTTGTTGTCGGTATCAGCTAGCGGGAGTCTTTTCAATTCAATTATAAATGCACCTGTAAATGCAACCTTAAACATTACACCCAGTTACTTTAATATGTAGTCGAGTAGCGTTTTTTTAGCAGGTAATTCTGCAATAAATGGTTTTCTCTTATTTTAGTATTTTACTTGGTTTTTTAGCGGCGCAGAACGCGAAAAGTCAAAATAAGTAACCTAACCCCAAATTTTTGAGCCGAATTTTCTTATTGAAATGGCAGCATTTAATACCATTCAGACCACTTTTCTGGACCATTCTCATGGTGTACTACGTAATTTTTTGTTTGTTTCGTCAAAATTTTCGCCTGCGGCGCTATACCCATATTAAATATTGTTATAATTTTGTTCATTTTACAGCAATTTAAAACGCGTAAAAAACAGATGGGTATAGTGTAGGGACATATGTCGATAATTTCTATCCCGTGGGATTTTTTATGAAGGAGTTTTGTGACTATGTGCGATTGATAGCTCTTTAGTCACACAATCAAGTGTTACCAGATGTCTTGTTTGCATCCGTGTAGAAGGGATTGATATGAGAACATATTTCAAGATGGCGGCCAAAAATTATAAAAAATACAACTTTCGCAACCGAGGAATAATCATACTCGATTTCATATAATTCGACGACGAAGATTCCAAAAAATTTACTTTCAAGGTCTTCCGACCTTAAATGACCATAAAAATCGCAAAAAACAAGATTTTTGCCATTTTCTCTTCGAAAAATATTAATAAATCGCCGTTTTGTCAGACCAACTTTTGATTTGATGCAATTTGAGCAATTTGAGCTTCATGACTTTAAAAAATACCCCAGCAAAATTAACAAATTGCAAAAATTATTAAAGCCAAGAAAACCAAATTGGGTAACAAAGATAAGAATGTCAAGTTCAACAATTTTGTTTAAAAAAATTTTGTTAAGCTATGACACGTTTCAATATGGCGGCTGATATCTCAAAATAGAGACCTATAACCACATTTTATTTTATCCAATTACGTAAAAAAGTAAAAATAACAAGGTGGCCATCAATTCTTGTGGACTTACCTCTGCTTAATATGAAAAAAATAATTAGTTGATGCGTGACCTTGACTGACCTTCAAAATAACATGTAAAATTGAAAAACCAGCTTTGTCTAGTGTTTTTTTACAATTTCCAACCATGCAAAAACTTTAAGTGCCGGAGATGAAATTAACATGTTAGCCATAAATAAACACTTAATGTTAAACCTTTCTACCATTTTTTTTGATCTGGCGACTCAGATGTTTATGCTATACCACGGTAAAAATGACCTATATGCCTGTTCTTTTTAGTTTCGGAACTGTGGATTTTATGTTATACTCACTTGTCTAGCCAACAAAGTCATTTAAATTACCTATAAAAGAGTTAGCAGAAGTTAGATATACATTACCATATTCTGGACCAGGTGTTTTACATGCCATTTTCCAAAAAAAAAATACAATTTTAGCAACCGGTGCGTGATTATACTCGATTTCATCAACTCGAGGACGAGAATTCCAATAAAATCACTTTCGAGGTCATCCGACCTTAAATGACCTTGAAAATCGCAAAAAACACGACTTTTGCCATTTTTTCTTTAAAAAAATCTCCAAAATTTCACGTTTTGTTACACCAACATCTGGAACGCCAGATCAAAAAAATGGTAGGGAGGTTTAAAATGAAGTGTTTTTTTTTATGGCTAGGATGTTAATTTCATATCCGGCACTTAAAGTTTTTGCGTAGTGGTAAATTGGAAAAAACACTACAAAAAGCGGGTTTTTCAATTTTACAGGGTATTTACAAGGTCAATCGGGTTTATGCATCAACTAAACTGTTTTTTTTTCATAGTAAGCGGAGATAAGTCAACAATTGATGACCACCTTGTCATTTTTACTTTTTTACGAAATTGGATAAAATAAAATGCGGTTATAGGTTGGCATTTTGATATATCAGCCGCCCTATTGAAACCGATTGAACCACGTTATAGCTGAACAAAATTTTTTTAACAAAATTGTTGGACTTGACCTTCTTATCTTTGTTGCCAAATTTGGTTCTCTTCGCTTGAATAGTTGATGAATAGCGCCCTTTAGTATGTTATTTTTGCAATTTGTTAATTTTACTGAGGTATTTTTCAAGGTCATGAAGCTTCAAACTGCATCAAACTCTAAGGATCGAATTTGGCACACATGCCTAATAATTTAAGGTACATTTGAAGTTGGTCTGACAAAACGTCGATTTATTAAGATTTTTTGAAGAGAAAATGGCAAAATTCTTGTTTTTTGCGATTTTCAAAATCATTGAATGTCGGATTACCTTAAAAGTAAATTTTTTAGAATCCTCGTCCTTGAATTATATGGAATCGAGTATAATCATGGCCTGGTTGCAAAATTTGTATTTTTGGCCGCCATCTTGAAAGAAGACGTCATATCAACCCCTTCTACACGGATGCGAACAAAACACCCGGTAACACTTGATTGTGTGACTAAACAGCTATCATTCCCACATAGTCACAAAACTCCTTCATTAAAAATCCCACGGACTTACACATGCCTCTTCACTAGTAGTTGATTTTTATTAAATGATCCCAGAGGGACGCCCACGGTTTATCAAAATGTGCAAAATCAAACCCGTTAAATAAAAGAAAGTTCAATCATAAAATCATTCACTATAGAACCTGCAATTCGTCAAACCATTTTTTTATCCTTATTTCATCAAAACCCATTCAATAACAAATTCTAAATTTAGCAGGAGACCCGTTTGGAAAAATTGTTTTTGTCATTTGTAAAACCCATTTTTAATAAAACCCGGAATTTGTCAAACCATTATTTATCAAAACCGGATTTCGTCAAGCCCGTTGTTTATCAGAAAATATTTGCTAAATTGATAGCGCATTCGCCAATAATACTTACATGAACCGGAGGCGTACATGCAGGTGGCGACATCTATACACAAACTATTGAACACACTACCTGTGAATATTTTGATAGAACGACAAATGCATCGAAACGCCGTGACGCCGCGCCACCCTCGTGTACGCCACCAGTTCATGTAAGTGTTATTCGCGAATGCGCTATCAATTTAGCAAATATTTTCTGATAAACAACGAGTTTGACAAAATCCGGCTTTTATTAAAAATGGGTTTTACAAATTACGACTTTGATATTGAATGAGTTTGATGAACAATGGTTCGATTAAAAACGGTTCTGTTAAATTTCGGATTTGTTATTGAATAGGTTTAATGAAATAAGGTTCAGATAAAAAATTGGTTAAATATGGTCTGATAAATTCCTGGTTTGAAAAACCATAGGCGTTCCCCCAGAGTCGATTTCTGGCTATGCCACTGACTTATACGGACTCTTAAGTTGGCAACTATGAATCAGGAATTTTTTATACTAACAACATTCCGAGCAACATTCCGGAAGTTGACTAATTTCAGATCCAAATTATAAATCAACGTTACAGTTTTAGCTATTACCCCTGGTTGGCTGTCCGGCATGCGACTGACGAACTTGCCAAAAATTTAATAAAAGAAAAACAGAAAATTCGTCGCTCCAGTTTCTGCGGCATGAAAACTAGCCTTCGCCAATTAGCCGTAAACATTTCCTTTGGTGTGTCCAATTAAATGAGAATCAAAGTAATTACATTAGAAATCTATATAAATCCTTATTAAATTAAGCACGCCTAGTGATTATTGCCTCCATTCGCTTTTTCAGGTGTGTAAAATTAGCAATTCTGATTGCACTAAAAACTTGTTTGAAGATGTACAGTTTCAAAAATAATCTTGCAGAGATTTTGACCTCACCATTAACTTAGCGACCCCTCCTCAAGAAAATCAAAATTTAGTCACACCATAATTATGTGCTAATTTCGTTCCCAATCTAAAAATTTTGTGCTCCTCGGGTTTCTGAGAAAATCGACAAAGAAAATGGGGTAGCTAGGTTAATATTAACTTAGCAACCCCACCAGACAATATGACGCCAAACTAAAAATTTTTGGTTTTAAAATTATGTGCTAATTATGTGCTCCACAAATATATAAGGAAAAAATCGATTTTTTTGTTTTAAATGATGTTAAAAAAAAGGGTGGGGTAGCTCGGTTAATATTAACTTAACCCACATGTTTAGGTATCACGGAATTTAAAAATTAAAAAAAAACAGTTTTTTTTGCATATTATGTGCTAATTTCGTGCCTGATCAGAAAATTTTGTACTCATCTGGTTTCCGAGAAAATAAAAAAAGAAAGTGGGTTAGCTAGGTTAATATTAGGCTAGCTACCCCACTAAAAAACTGCACTGAAAACAAAAAAAATCGGATTTTTCTTGTACAAATGTAACATCGTTTTTATTGATTTTCTCGGAAACCAGACAAGTACAAAATTTTCTGATTAGGAACGAAGTTAGCAAATCATTCTCAGATAATACTGGTTTTTGAAATTTTTAAATTCCGTGATACTTTAACATATGGGGTCGCCAAGTTAATATTAACCTAGCTACCCCACGTTTTTTTAAAAAAAAACATAATTTAAAATGAAAAATTAATTTTTTTTTCCTATATATATCCGGATTTCGCACTTGTGGTGCTCATCAAAAATTTTTAGTTTGGCGCCATATTTCCTGGTGGGGTTATTAATATTAATCTAGCTACCCCATTTTCTTTTTCGATTTTCTCAGAAACCAGAGGAGCACAAAATTTTTTGATTGGGGACGAAATTAGCACATAATTATGGCATAACTAAATTTTGATTTTCTTGGGATGGGGTCGCTAGGTTAATGGAGGTGAGATTTTGATCGCCTGTAAAGCATGTTACATTTTACCCCCTTAAAGTTAGCAGTGCAGCGGCTATTTTTTAAATAATAGTGGGGTGAAATAAGGACATAATGGTAAAAGAATTAGGTGCCCATTAATTTAAATGCTCCTCTAACGGTAGGACCGCTAGGTTAACGTTAAGCTAGGGATCCCATCCATAATTCTTGGAGAAAAATTTAATGTAACTATTTCCAAATTAGGTGTTATTTAAGTGCTCCCCGAATATAAAATCAAAACTTAAAAAAAAAAAAATTTACCCATTCAGAGAAATATTCGAAAAAAGTGCATTTTCGACATTTTTGTATAGGGATCTCCATAGACTCATTTCGCAAAACTTTGAAAATTCATATCTTTACAACCATTTGCCTGAGGAAAGTGGGCATGTTTTTACCGTATCGTGGGCCCCTCAAGATGCGAAAACATAACATTACAACTTGAAATTCTAAGTGCATTTTCGACATTTTTGTATTGGGATCTCCATAGACTCATTTCGCCAAACTTTGAAAATTCATATTTTTACAACCATTTGCCTGAGGAAAGTGGGCATGTTTTTACCATATCGTGGGCCCCTCAAGATGCGAAAACATAACATTACAACTTGAAATTCGAAAAGTGCATTTTCGACATTTTTGTATAGGGATATCTATAGACTCATTTCGACAAACTTTGAAAATTCATATTTTTACAACCAATTGCCTGAGGAAAGTGGGCATGTTTTTACCATATCGTGGGCCCCTCAAGATGCGAAAACATAACATTACAGCTTGAAATTCGAAAAGTGCATTTTCGACATTTTTGTATAGGGATCTCTATAGACTCATTTCGACAAACTTTGAAAATTCATATCTTTACAACCATTTGCCTGAGGAAAGTGGGCATGTTTTTACCGTATCGTGGGCCCCTCAAGATGCGAAAACATAACATTACAACTTGAAATTCTAAGTACATTTTCGACATTTTTGTATAGGGATCTCCATAGACTCATTTCGCCAAACTTTGAAAATTCATATTTTTACAACCATTTGCCTGAGGAAAGTGGGCATGTTTTTACCATATCGTGGGTCCCTCAAGATGCGAAAACATAACATTACAACTTGAAATTCGAAAAGTGCATTTTCGACATTTTTGTATAGGGATATCTATAGACTCATTTCGACAAACTTTGAAAATTCATATTTTTACAACCAATTGCCTGAGGAAAGTGGGCATGTTTTACCATATCGTGGGCCCCTCAAGATGCGAAAACATAACATTACAACTTGAAATTCGAAAAGTGCATTTTCGACATTTTTGTATAGGGATCTCCATAGACTCATTTCGCCAAACTTTGAAAATTCATATTTTTACAGCCAATTGCCTGAGGAAAGTGGGCATGTTTTTACCATATCGTGGGCCCCTCAAGATGCGAAAACATAACATTACAACTTGAAATTCGAAAAGTGCATTTTCGACATTTTTTTATAGGGATCTCCATAGACTCATTTCGACAAAATTTTGAAAATTCATATTTTTACAACCATTTGCCTGAGGAAAGGGGGCATGTTTTTACCGTATCGTGGGCCCCTCAAGATGCGAAAACATAACATTACAACTTGAAATTCGAAAAGTGCATTTTCGACATTTTTGTATAGGGATCTCCATAGACTCATTTCGCCAAACTTTGAAAATTCATATTTTTACAGCCAATTGCCTGAGGAAAGTGGGCATGTTTTTACCATATCGTGGGCCCCTCAAGATGCGAAAACATAACATTACAACTTGAAATTCGAAAAGTGCATTTTCGACATTTTTTTATAGGGATCTCCATAGACTCATTTCGACAAAATTTTGAAAATTCATATTTTTACAACCATTTGCCTGAGGAAAGGGGGCATGTTTTTACCGTATCGTGGGCCCCTCAAGATGCGAAAACATAACATTACAACTTGAAATTCGAAAAGTGCATTTTCGACATTTTTATATAGGGATCTCCATAGACTCATTTCGCAAAACTTTGAAAATTCATATTTTTACAGCCAATTGCCTGAGGAAAGTGGGCATGTTTTTACCATATCGTGGGCCCCTCAAGATGCGAAAACATAACATTACAACTTGAAATTCGAAAAGTGCATTTTCGACATTTTTATATAGGGATCTCCATAGACTCATTTCGCAAAACTTTGAAAATTCATATTTTTACAGCCAATTGCCTCAAGATGCGAAAACATAACATTACAACTTGAAATTCGAAAAGTGCATTTTCGACATTTTTGTATAGGGATATCTATAGACTCATTTCGACAAACTTTGAAAATTCATATTTTTACAGACCATTGCCTGAGGAAAGTGGGCATGTTTTTACCGTATCGTGGGCCCCTCAAGATGCGAAAACATAACATTACAACTTGAAATTCTAAAAGTGCATTTTCGACATTTTTGTATAGGGATCTCCATAGACTCATTTCGCCAAACTTTGAAAATTCATATTTTTACAACCATTTGCCTGAGGAAAGTGGGTGAAAGTGTTTTTGCCGTATCCTGGGCCCCTCAAGATGCGAAAACATTACATTGCAACTTAAAATTCGAAAAAAGTGGATTTTCATAGACCCATTTCGCCAAACTTTGAAAATTCATATTTTCACAACCATTTGCCTGAGGACGTTTGTTTTTACCGTATCGTGGATCTCAAGATTCGAAAAAAGTGCATATGCCAAATTAATTTTTGATGAAAGGTACCAAAGTGGACCGCTGACTTTATATAAACTTAGCAGTCTACCCCCTTAGTTAAAAAAAAAATACGTTGTTTGTTTTTGTTGTTTGTTGGGCACCTAAATCGTACGTATCGTATTTGATAATTGGTGTGTAATACCACAAAAATTCAATTTTTGCCATTTTTCGCCACAACGAAAAGAGCACTTAATTTTCGAAAGATGGACCAAATTAGCACTTAAATTGCTCTTTAAAATAATTAAAATTTGGTTTATCTGAAGGGGTACCAGTGGGACCGCTAGGTTTATGTTAAGCTAGTGGTCTCTACTTGTTTTTTGCGAAAATTTTTTGCTAAAACTAGAAGGGCATTTCATTTTTAGTTTGGGGACCAAATTAGCGCCTAAAGAACACCTAAAATGTACTGTTAACGAAAAATTGCTTTAAAAATAAACGATTTTTGCATTGGTCACGCAAGTTTAAGAGTTTTAAAATTTTAACACTTGTGAAGGCATTTGAAAGATCTTCAAGACAAGGTATCACTCGACTCCCTTTTAAAAATATAGGATAAAGTCGATGGTAAAGTTTACACCTCAAAGGGGATGTTCTAAACCACACTTAAGCAGATTAAAACATAATAAATATTGAAAATTTTTCAAAAATCCTTATTATACATTATTTTTCTTAAGAACGAGAAAATAAACAACCCTGCAAAACTCCAGTTAATTCTGATATTTAGTTTTCCCTGGGCAACCTAGCAGAGATTTAAAAAATTATGGAAAAAGTCGTTTCCATGCAGTTGTAGTTCTCTTTCTTTCAAATCTGGGGAAAACCTATGGCCTTAAGTTTGCAGTAAAAGTTTAAAATGTTTCCCGAGGAATTCACGAAAATTTTGAAGTTTTTTAATATGCCCCGTTGAGAATCAAAAATAATGAAAGGTTTTAAAAAGTCAAATAAGAACAACAAAAGTACAACATTTTTGAAAGCTTGCGAATGATGACTTTGCTGAACAAAATTTTGATAATTTAATTTTAATATACTATGAATTTAACGCATTTAATTTTTTTGCCACAAATTTATACCTGCTAACTTAACATGACCCTTTTTTGACGCCTAAAATGAAGTAATTGACTGGATTAT
This sequence comes from Oxystoma pomonae, assembly GCA_963921995.1. Lineage (NCBI taxonomy): Eukaryota > Metazoa > Arthropoda > Insecta > Coleoptera > Brentidae > Oxystoma > Oxystoma pomonae. The sequence goes on along the minus strand of OY998169.1, from coordinate 84,765,161 downwards.
TTTGAGCTTAAGTTTGAGTCGACGTTTGAGTGTTGGTGGTGAAAAATATAATTATGAATACAATATGTTATAAAGGCAGTGGCATAGCCATTTAATAAAAGTCAACTAGCTACCTATTGCAAATTTCTAAAAATTAGGTAGGTACCTATTGATTTTATAGCGTCTCTGGGAGGGGGGAGTTAACCGAGGAGTTAACGCCCCCGGGCTAACCTATTGCAAATTTCTAAAAATTAGGTAGGTACCTATTGATTTTCTAGCGCCTCTGGGAGGGGGGGAGTTAACCGAGGAGTTAACGCCCCCGGGCTACGCCACTGATAAAGAGGATAAATTTAAAAATATTTCAAGCAAGTTAGGAGCTATATTTTTAAGGAAATTAAAAAAAAACTATACATAAAACTAATTTCGTTAGCACTTGGTATATATATTTATGTTCCTAGGTAAGGAGTTAATTAAGAAAATTGGTATATTTAATTTTGTAAATTAATTGCAAAACTGATATGAAATAATATAATTGTTTTACAAAAGAGAAAAAAGAAAAAGAAGAAATAATTGTTTTACATACCATCATCGTTATTTTACTACAGATGGAAAAAATCGAAAGTTCAAAGTTAAGAGGGAAAATTTTAATAAAAAAAATTATGAACAAAATGTTGTTTATTTTTTGGATAAGTAATTATGCAGTTTGTTTCTATTCCACACTCGTAGTTCGGTTCACGGTCATTTTTTTTTTCAAATGATCAACTTACTTTCATATTGTCTTTAACTTTCTACTTTTAATATTGTTAGGTATGTTTACCATTCTTATAGCAATTTTCTGATTTTTATCTTAAACTTCTGTTACCTCTAAGATACTTTCTGTAGATAAAACTGATGAAGACACGTATACTTATTGTTATTCTTCTTAAAATTATGATTAATTTATCTTTATTCCAATCTTTTTGTAATAAAAATAAACTATAGAATATTTTTTAAGTATTGCATTATAGGTCGGCGGTCCAGAGTCAAACTACCCCTCTCATTGGGCACAAAAATTTCACTATAGGTATTCTAAAGACCACTTCCAACTTAATCGACCGCCTGCCAGTGATCAGTGGTGGCCAGCTGCTGTGGTGGAATGCCTCCAGTGAAATTTTTGTACCTGATAAGGAGGATAGTTTGAGTCCGGGCCACGGGTCTGTATTATTCTGGTTCTGAATTTATTTGCCATCTTTTTCTTGTTACTCTGTCTTACTCCAGTTAAAACACTGATAACTTAAGTCCTGAGCTTCGACGTGTCGCGACCGACACTTTGCTGACCAGAAGCAATTAAGCCGCTTTCCCCCACTCATGTATCTGGCTGCCGCTGCGCGCTGGCAGAGTTTTTATTGCAACTTTTTCTCCACGTCTCTGAAGCTAGCAGAGCAAACTTTTTTTGTAGTGCATAATTAGGTGCTAATTAAGTGCCCCATTTAAAAATTTAGTGCCTCTTTCTTTTTAAATACAGCATGTTCTGCTAGCTTCAGATGAACTCAGCAGAGCAATACATTAAAAATCATCGGAATCAAAATTACCATAGTGCATAACTCGGTGCATAATAAAGTGCTAATTAAGTGCCCCATTTAAAAATTTAGTGCTTCTTTTTTTTTAAATATAGCATGTTCTGCGAGCTTCATCTGAAGCTAGCAGAACACGCTGTATTAAAAAAAGGCAGCACTAATACTACTATAATATTTTTTGTTTCAACGATTTTTATTGCATTGCTCTGCTGAGTTCATCTGAAGCCACCAGTACATGCTATATTTGTTTAAAAAAAGGAGTACTAAATTTTTAAATGGGGCACTCAATTAGATTTTCATTATGCACCACAACATTTTTTATTCCGACGTTTTTTAATCCATTGCTCTGCTAAGTTCATCTGAAGCTAGCACAACATGCTATTTTACAAAAAAAAGAGTTTAAAATTTTTAAATAGGGCATTTAATTAGCACTTTACTATGCACTATGATAATTTTGTTTCCGATGATTTTTAAAGTATTGCTCTGCTGAGTTCATCTGAAACTAGCAGAACATGCTGTATTTTTAAAAAAAAAAGGAGCACAAAATTTTTAAATGGGGCACTTAATTAGCATTTAATTAGCACCTAATTATGCACTATAAAAAAAATTGTTCTGCTCACCTTGCTCTGCTAGCTTCAGGGACGTTTTTTCTCCTGTAGCCGCGACCGTCGCCATATCTTTTTCCATGTTTTTGTTCCAAATTGTTTTGTTTATTTAACTTTAAGTAATTTGAATTATTTTTTAATGTAATTTTAAATAATATATATTCAAAATTTTATATGATTATCAATACCATTGTCTAAATTGTCCTATATGTTGTTTAGTCAATATTAAATAAATAACCACACTATATAATACATTACAAGAAAGTAAAATAATATCAAGACATAAGTACCTTCTGCCCGTATTTCTCTTACTTTTGTGCCTTTTTTTGCTTTAAGCCAAAGATCATCGTTAAATGCTGTTATTATTTGAACAAAAATCTAACCTGAAAATAAATATTTTGCGACACCCAGCGACAGTCAATTGATGTCGCTGGATTCCACCGGATTTTCATTCGCGACACATCGAAGCTGTGAGAACAGGGCTTTAAGCTGTGTTAACATAATATTAGCTTTATTTTGCGCGTGCGCTATACAATGAGCTTCAGGCAACTGCGAACATAGGGGGAATCAAGTCCAATTTACTCTCCGTGCCGTACGACCGAGGTGGGGTCGAAGCACGCTGCAGTGTTATCTTTTTCAAATTTATTTTGTTTTATTTCTGCCTTGCTCGAGAAACAGATTGGTAAGTTTTTAAGTGAAATAATACATTTTTAAAACAAAAAAAGGATGTCTACGAAGTTGCCGAAAAAGTGCAGATGGTCCAATGGTACTATCAAGGCAGACCATTGAGACTTATTCAAGAACTTTTTTTGGAGAATTTTGTAAATCGCCAAGAAACAATAAAAAACGCACTGTTTTGAGTGACGAGCAGGAACTACAAGATGTGATAATTTGCGCTGCAGTGGAGGAAAATCGAAAGTTAACTAGCCACCAACTGTCTTACGTGTTCTCAAAAAGAATGGTAAAATATTACAAAGCGTCAAAAACGCATCAAATTTTTCCGGAGGACAACTATCGTCGTATGTAAGTTGGCGAAACAATGATGGAAAGGGCTAATCGTGATGAAAACTTTCTGAGATCTATTCTTTTCACAGATGAAAGCACTTTTCCATTATGGAATCGTCATAACCCAACACACGTTCGATATATCTTGGTCGAGGGAAAATTTGCATTTGTATTTTGGCGTAAGAACACAGTATCCCCAAAAACTAAATGTTTGGGGGGGTATTGTAGGGGAACACGTAATTGGACCATTTTTTACTGATGTAAGTTTACGAGCATGAAAGGGCTAATAATTTGGAAAAACTTAAAATTGAAGAAGCTTTTCAAACTATCACCCCTAACATGCTTGGAAACGTTAGAAGGGGTTTTTATAATAGGCTCGGATATTGTCTAGCTGAGCAAGGAGCACTTTTCGAACATTTGCTCTAATTTTTTATTGAGTGGGAGAATCTTTTTGGTTTTTAGAATGTATTATTTTATTTTGAGAACTTGCTTTTATTTTGTTTCTCCTTATTATTTTCATTGTAACACGTTGTTAATGATAAATCTGAGCATTTGAACATAAAACGCTCTAATTTATCAGTGACAAAAAACAAGAAAATTATGTTATCAAAATTTTCATATTTATTGACCAAATTCCGGTTTCATGGACTACACTTCACATTGCACCATGGTTAGAGACGTACTAAACGCAAGCCGTGAACGGTGATCGTAAGCCTGAGTGTTAGTTGCTCCACTGAGACGTGTGCGGTGTCCCTGGACTGGACTTCTTCCGGCCTATGTTCGTAGTAGCCTGAAGCGCTCTGTATAGCAATATCTCAGGCTGTTAATTTTTAATACAGATAACAATGCTGCTGGAATAAAGATAAGGGAAGCAAAGTACCCAGTAAAAAAACGGAGCATTAAAAAAAAATTGGTGCCAGAAGGTATGGATAGTCCACTATCCAATCAATTATTTTATGTTGAAAGGAAATAAAAATATCTCAAAAACTAGAGCTTTGAAAGATTTGAGGCTAATTATGTGCTCCACGAATATATAAGAAAAAAATCGAATTTTTCATTTTAACTTATGTTTTAAAAAAAAAGCTACGTTAATATTAACTTAGCGACCCCACATGTTTAGGTATCATGGAATTTAAAAATTTCAAAAACCATTATGATCTTCAAAGTATGTGCTAATTTCGTTCACAATCAGAAAATTTTCTGCTAGTCTAGTTTCCGAGAAAATCGATAAAGATTATCATATTGCATAATTAATAATTAACTGAAAACCCCGCAGCTACGTTCCCGATTTTGATTAAATAAATACCTTCCCAGGAACCAAAGAAATGCAATTTAACCTAGCTACCCCACCCTTTTTTTTAAAAACTTAATTTAAAATGAAAAATTCGATTTTTTTCTTATACATTCGTGGAGGACATAATTATCACATAATTTTAAAACCTATAATTTTTAGTTTGACGCCATATCTCCTGGTAGGGTTGCTAAGTCTATATTAATCTATCTAACCCAATTTCTTTTTCGATTTTCTCGGAAACCAGACGAGTACAAAATTTTCTGATCATGGACGAAATTAGTACATAATGTGCAGGTAATACTGGTTTTTGAAATTTTTAAATTCCGTGATACCTAAACATGTGGGGTCGCTAAGTTAATATTAACCTAGGTACCCCACCCTTTTTTCTAAAAAAACATAATTTAAAATGAAAATGTTTTTCTTATATATTCATAGAGCACATAATTAGCACATAAGTTTAAAACCCAAAATTTTTAGTTTGGCGCCATATTTTCTGGTGGAGTTGTTAAATTAATATTAACCTAGGTACCCCATTTTCATTTTCGATTTTCTCAGAAACCAGAGGAGCACAAAATTTTTTAATTTGGGACGAAATTAGCACATAATTATGGTGTGACTAAATTTTGATTTTCTTGAGGTGGGGTCGCTAGGTTAATGGAGGTAATTTTTTAAGCAAATATAAAATTTTTTATTGAAGTGTCTTAGCATGAACTTTAGACAATTGTTTACTCGGACAAAAACAAACTTGTTATACATTTTATCAAGGCTGCGAGTTTTTGATCGAATTATTTTACTTTCACAATCATCAACATGTGCACATGGCAAGAAGCCCATTTCATCAGGCATTTTTGACCTGAATTTAAATAACCATTAAAAGGCCTGAATAAAATTTGCCTTATTAGGGTAATTAGAAAGAAAAACATCAAAAATCTAAAATACAAAGAATGTTACACTGTAGGTTGTTCTGTTAATTTGCATATATTTTGTTAAAAAAAAAAAACAATTCCTTTACACTTTCTCTCGGCCCACAAAAAAGCCATGTTTCTTTTAAAAAGCTTTATATCACAAGGGATATTTTGTTGCTCTAGGTACTAATAGAGAACCTTTTTTTAAATGCTTTATCTTTTGATTAAGTATTGTATTCTATAAATAGTTTAAGTAGGTAGGTACTAAAAAGTGTTAATAACCTTTGGATGCCACAATTATGCCTGGGAAATCCAGAGCGTTCAAACTAGGGAAAGGCTGACATCAGAGAGGAGAGATGTCAAGGAATTTATATTTTAAATGCCCATTTCAAGACCAAATTGTTCAACACTTAGGTATCTTTTTTGGTTAATAATCAACCTCCCTCTGCCTCTCTTTCCATATAGATAAACATTGAAACCACTACATTTTAAATAAAAATTACTTACATCGCCCAAAAATTAAGTTAAAATGAATCAACAAAAAATACATTAGATTAAACTTTTAAAAAAAATATTTTTGAGGTAAATCCTCGGATAAATCAATCAAGTTAATTTATTTGTTTTGAAAATTTAAATAATTTAATAACTTTCTAGCGGATTAACCCTCAGATTAACTTAAATCAATTTTAGAGGAACTTGTGTTAGGCTAAAAATTTTGTATTAATAATGAATAGTTAAAAACAAAGTACACCAAAAACCGAGCCAGAAACATCACCGAACCTCATGTTTCATGCATGTATGTAATCTCCTTTTTTATTTTTTTTCAATTCAAACAATTTCTTCTATACATTCCTAATATGACAGCTGAGATTTAAATGCAGAAACTAAATGGAGTTAACTATCAGTCATTTACTTTGTTTATATGGGCCTCTTAAAGTGCTTTTATATAAGGATGGTTGGAAAATGTTGTCATATAAACACCATTAAACTGTTTTAACCACTAAATCAAGGTCTAAAAATGGACAAGCATCCAGCAGTAACATTAACCCTTCTTGGTAACATCTAACCTTGTTTATACAGGCCTCCTAAAGTGCTTTTCTATAGGGATGGTTTGAATTTTGTCATATAAGGCCCAATTATTCAAGTCTTAATGCATAAAGCTTAATGGTTAATTTTTTATTTCTATTTCTGTCTATTTCCTTTCAAAAAATATACAACTGTTTTAACCACTAAATTAATTTTATTTTAAAGCGATTTAAGAACGCCGTTTATTGCTTTAAAACCGATTCTAGGCTTGCTATAAACACTTTGAAAATGCTTTAGAGGGTTAGAAGTACTGAACCCTGGAGTTACCAAAAAATTTGTTGAATGGTTATTTTGGACAAGGTGATTTAATTACAAACAGTCCTTATATAAAACCAGTTTTAGGCACCTATAAACCTGGTAAATGAAAAGTAGAGGGAGTGCACTCATCCTATTTTCCGTCAACCTTGCAGATGCCCATGAGCCCTTGCTAGCACATTGTTGCTTTTGTCCAATAAATTCTTTGCTACTTTCAAATATCTTGGGCCAACAGGCTCAGCAAAACAGCCTATATGCAAGGTTTGGTCAGAGAACATATAGATTTTTATATGCTCTCTGGTTTGGTCCTGTATGGCTTACATATATATATATATGTAAGGAAGAAGGACATACTCAATACTTACTATCCCTGGCATGCAAGAAAGGCTGCCTACAAGAAATTATGCCTTTCTCCATGCCTTTTAAAAATTGTAAAGGACGCAGAGGACTCTTTCTATTGTAAAAAAATAATATATAAAAATAAAAACAATAGAGTCTAGGCAACTCATCAACCTCCCTACAACTTGTATAGTTTCAGATTTCTGTATGCAACAACTTCTTTAAAACGGGCGAATCCACCCCTTCGCATCCTATGGAACTTGCAAGAGGACCGGAAGACAACACGGATCAGGAAAACTTGCAAGATACACAAAATATTAATTTATTGATGCCTCACCTTATTGTTAACCTGTTCGGTCTCGATCCTCGGCCTCTTGTTGCCGTTGAACGCCATCATGCAGGGAAAATAATAAGGGTAATAAAAAATTTTTGTTGCGTTATCAACACACTACTGATGGTGGTCGTGCACGCGCAATCGATGATCGCTCTATCCGCTCGCTAAGACGGCACGCGCAAAACTGTCAATTTTCGACGTGCGCTGCTGCTCCCGAATGAAAACTGGGAAGGGGTTCGGGATCTGTACTGTGATTCTAATATGAACATTTTTAAAAAAATCTTTGTTTACTTCGTAAGAACAGTCAAAGAGAAAGGACCATAACGGAATCTCATCTCCGTGGCTGGTTTGTAGTAGGTGCTGCCTTCTTTGTTTTGTGTGTTAAAATTTTGGCGCGTCGTTTACACGGCGGAAAAGATAGAATTAGATTAGAAAATGAACGTGACGTCATTTCACCATTTTAAAATATTCATTAATTTTACCCCTATATGCACCGTAGGCACTTAATCGCGATTGGCTATCTAATCCATTCTTTTTCTCTCTTGATCCCATATAAATGAACAAAGAGTAAGCAAGGTATAGCTAAACTAATCCGAATATTTTTACGGTGCATCTGGGGGTTAATTCATTAGATCTATTTATTCGGGGGGCTGGGAAAGGGGTGGTGTTCGACTATGTAGGTACCTACCATATATGTATGAGCTTAAATATACGCCCTTGCAATGCTTTCGGGGTGCACAACTTTGTAAGCAGGATGTCCTATATATATGCCTATCTTTCTCTTTTACTCTTTTGTGACTCTTAATGTCTCTTTCTGGCGTCAAAGCTTAGCGGTTCTGCACATGCGCGGCCATGGTCATCGGTTAACCAACCAAAATCCAGAAAGACAGCTGTGCAGTTGTCAAATTTTTTCTGTTTGGTTACGTTTTTAGAAAATCAGTATTTATATTTTTAAATATATGAATAGAAATAATTTTTAGGTATTTTCACTTTTTTTCCTTCAAATTTTAAGAAAAAATAGCTACCAACCTGTGGAACTTCACTTTTGTTGTTTGGCGGCATCCACAAACACAGCACTTCCTTTTATGCGGCAACATCTTAATCTCCAAGATATAAACAGTTTTTATTATAACTCCTAAAAACTTTCGAGTAACCAAAGATTAAAAATATCACAATAAAAAAATTTGCATAAACGAAAACGCGGAAAACCACCATATGTATCAAACAAATCAACAAAAATGGCGTCTCGACCGAAGGGCGAAGACGAAGGTCGCGGAAACCGGCCGCCTCGTAAAATTTTCGCGCATGTGCATAGGCGCGGAGCTAAGACGGCTTCATGGCCTGCTAGATTTGAGATCTTGCTTACAAGTTTGGCCTGGGAAAGGCCTATATTTATGCTCGTATCCACCAACGCAACAATACCCCAAATAGGCTTTAATCGTGATTAGTTACTAATCGGTGTTTAGAATGTGGTGATTTACATTTAAACTTTGTTTGCCAAGACTGATTTCCAACCCCGATTCGCTTTAACCATGATTAAAGGCTTAATCGGAAAATTTTCAGGTAATTATGCAGTATACGGTTTTCTGCCAATTTTGATTTTTTTTGAAAAATTCTTTCTGGGGGCACCTTCTAGGGTCCCTAGGACCCCAAATCCGCCTGCGCCCGATTTTTTTTTTTTTTTTTTTTTACGAGAAAAAAGGGTGCCCAGGGGGAGTTGTAAAGTGTTTTTTTAATTGTTTTGGGTTGGTTTGAATTAGGTTGGGTTGGACTGTGTTGGTTTGGTTTGTTTTAGTGAAAAAAAATTAAAAAAAACCAAAAAAAATCAAAAAAAAAAACCAACCGGCGCAGACGGATTTGGTGTCCTAGGGACCCTATAAGGTGCCCCCATAAAGAATTTTTCAAAAAAAATCAAAAATGGCAGAAAACCGTATACTGCATAATTACCAATTTTCACGTTGGTGGATATGAACATTAACCTCATACATATATAAAATCGCTCCCCCCCCCTTCCTCGTCAAAAAACCATTTAGGTGGTATCATACAACGGTGCAAGATAGAAAAAAACTTTCATTAAATCACTGATATTGAAGTTGGACCAAAAACTTTGAAAATAATTGAGTGGTTGGCAAAAAAGGAAATATAAAAATCTGAAATAGTTTCAGGGCCGTCATGACGACGAAGTCACAAGCAATTTCAAAAAATGCAACCGATTCCGTTTTCCATGGTTGACACTTTTGCAGTTGACATTTGTAAGCTCCTTAGTCTATGGTAGTGTTTTTGTGCAGTTTTGTGTCGCATTTTTCTAATTATCTCTGATTTTAGCCCAAAAAGTTTTAAATTTTGATTGAAAAATATTGCTGGTCGCCTGAAATTACCTTCGAGGCCAAATTTGTGGGGTTAGCTGCTCTAACTTAAGATATATTTGACTTCGAATAGGGATCATGGAAGTGGAGACAGGTTAGAAGCATTTTTATTGCTTTTTTATTTTTGGTTGGCTTAACAGGAAATTGGCAACTATTTACTTGTCAGGGTCTCTTAGATATATTGATATTTTCTTCTTAAAAATTGCGTATTTTCATTACTCCAGGATTTGTTATGATTGACCTTGAAGTAAAAAATATATATAATTTTTTTAAGGTTACTTTACAGTATCTTATCATTACTCCAGAGATTACTCCCAACATCTGGAATATATTTAGACCAAGATTACCCAGTTGATTGCACTAGTTTAAGGTGACCAACCGTCCCGGTTTGACCGGGAGAGTCCCGATTTTTACCCATTTGTCCCGGGGAAAAAATCCGTCCCGGATAGTCCCGATTTTTCAGCAAAAGTTCCAGTTCGGCCTGGTTTTGATCCCACTGTATTTTGTAACTTTAAAATCACTGCAATTAAAAAATACATGATATACCATACATTGAATTGTCGGAGTAGATTTATGTCTGATCCACAGATTTGCTTCATGCAGCTAGCTAACTTTTTTTGTTGTCCACAATTTGGCGTAAAACAGTGAGCAGTTTTTGCCTGTGCATGAAAGACAAATGAAGATCAACTTCATCCTGTGTACGTATTTCTTGTAATAGGTTATCAAAATCTCCCTGCTCCCTTCTTTTGGCAGGAGTATTTAGAGGGTGCACATAAAATCACCTTTTCATTTTAATTTGTTTTGTTGCCAGTCTCCTCCTTTGACCATTTAAATATAACAAAATGGCTCTTGATTTTATTTCAACTCCCCCACAATAAAAAAGCCATCTCTTCCTCCATTTTATAAATAAAACTGACAAATGAAAAATAATAAACAAAGTGAGGTTATATTAGAAAAATTTGGGCAAGATCCTACTTCTTGCTGGCAAAAGCTGGTAAATTCAAAATGTTCTTTCCATCTTTCTCTATTACAGAAAGAGGGATAAAGCATTGATCAGCAAATAGCAAATCTGTGGATCTGGCATTAGTGAAACAAAGGCAAAGGCATAAAGATCTGTCATTTTGTTTTTTCATCATTATGAACAGTTTTACTAAGGTAATGTCAGAATTTAAAAATTTAAATTGCGTGAATTGTTTTAATTGCCTGCATATTCTATAAGTTCAAGCCAACTTTAGTTCCCCCTTATAAGTTTAAACTAATTTAAGTCTACATTTTTTATTTATCTTGATCATCCTGTTTCAGAAGGTGCAGAGCTGAATGATTTGACCTTAAACAAAGACCTGCAAAGCCCGGCAGCCCAGCATCGATCAAGATCTGCTTCTGCAGAATCAAACCACTCTAATTTTAGCAAGAGAAGTGGCTCCAATAGATCCCTAAGTGGATCTCGAGGCTCAAATAGATCAAGATCTAGGTCTCCAAAATTGAATGAATCCACTTCGAATAAAGACCCAGAAAGTCCTCCCAGGTCTAGATCCCAGTCTCCAGGGTCTAATCTATCCCGTAGTGGTTCTCCAAATGGACCTCAAAGTCCTAAGAGTCCTAGTAGATCAAGATCTCACTCGAGAGAATCTAACAAATCTTCAAAAAGTCATGGAAGTGGTTCTAACCGATCTCGTAGTGGTTCTAGGGGTCCTCAGAGTCCCACCAGATCAAGGTCAGCATCAATAGATTCACATAGATCAGCTAGAAGTGGCTCAAATAGATCAAAATCAGGCTCTCCCAAACTTAATGGGCACAATAGATCAAGGAGTGGCTCGGCTAACAGTGAGGCTGGGTCTCAAAGATCAAAATCTCGTTCTATGTCTCCATCTCAAACTGCTGGAGAGGATGCTGCTAGAAAGTCAAGATCAAAGTCAAGGTCTAAATCTAAATCAGCATCTCCTGCAGGTTCAAGAAAATCAAGATCAGAAAGTGGAAGGTCTAGATCAGGTTCTGCAAAAGCTAGGTCAAGGAGTGGCAGTAGAGAATCAAGGTCAGGCTCTCCAAAAGCAAAATCTAGATCAAGAAGTGGTAGTAGGAAATCAAAGTCAGACTCTCCCAAAGCAAAATCAAGGTCCAGATCTGGTAGTAGGAGATCAAAATCGAGGTCTAAATCTAAATCAGCATCTCCTGCAGTTTCAAGAAAATCAAGATCAGAAAGTGAAAGGTCTAGATCAGGATCTGCAAAAGTTAGGTCAAGGAGTGGCAGTAGAGAATCAAGGCCAGGCTCTCCAAAAGTAAAATCAAGGTCAATATCTGGCAGTAGACAGTCTAGATCAGGTTCTGCAAAAGCTAGATCAAGAAGTGGCAGTAGAAAATCAAGATCAGGCTCTCCAAAGGCAAAATCAAGATCAAGATCAGGCAGTAGAAGATCTAGATCTGGATCTGCAAAAGCTAGATCAAGAAGTGGCAGTAGGAAATCAAAGTCAGGCTCTCCCAAAGCAAAATCAAGGTCCAGATCTAGTAGTAGGAGATCAAGATCAGGTTCTGCAAAAGCTAGATCAAGAAGTAGTAGTAGAAAATCAAAGTCAGGCTCTCCAAAGGCAAAATCAAAATCAAGATCAGGCAGTAGAAGATCTAGATCTGGATCTGCAAAAGCTAGATCAAGAAGTGGCAGTAGGAAATCAAGGTCAGGCTCTCCCAAAGCAAAATCAAGGTCCAGATCTGGTAGTAGGAGATCAAGATCAGGTTCTGCTAAAGCAAGGTCGAGATCTGGTAGTAGACGATCAAGGTCAGGATCTGCTAGATCAAGGTCAGGCAGTAGAAGATCAAGATCAGGTTCTGCTAGATCAAGATCTGGTAGTAGAAGGTCCAGATCGGGTAGTAGAAGATCAAGGTCAGGTTCTGCCAGATCAAGATCTGGCTCTGCAAGATCTAATTCAGGAAGCAGAAGATCGAGGTCAGGAAGTAGGAGATCAAGGTCAGGCAGTAGAAGATCTGGCTCTGCACGCTCAAGATCTGGCAGTAGATCAAGGTCACGTTCAAGATCTCATTCTGGAAGCCGGAGGTCACATTCAGGTTCAAGATCACGTTCAAGGTCCAGATCAGGCAGTAGGAGGTCAAGATCTAGGTCAGGAAGTAAGAGATCCAGGTCAGGAAGTAGGCGGTCCAGGTCAGGAAGTAGGATATCCAGGTCAGGAAGTATAAGATCAAGGTCAGGGTCAGCCAAGTCAAGAAACAGATCAAAATCACATTCAAGATCAAGGTCAAGAACTCCACAAGATGGAGCAGCTGCAGCAGTCAATAGAAAAAGGTTTTTGGACTCTGATTCAGAAGAGGAGACAGGACCAAAGAAGGTAAGATGTTTTTGTCACTATACTGAAATTATACTGTGTGCATACAACCAAAAAATTATTGTTATAACTTTCTTAAAACATTTTTTAGCCAAAAAAAGTACTGGATAGTGACAATGAAGAAGGTGAAGCAGGAGCATCACAAGAAGGCACTGAGGGTGCCGCACCAGTTGAAGGTGAGGGAGCCCCCCAGGCTGGAGCGCCCCCAACAGCTGTTGACTCTGATTCTGATGATGGAATTGATGATAGACCAAGGTATTTAATACTAACTTATTTGTGTAAATCCAATATTGTCTTGGGTAATATTTTGTTTGTTATGTTACAAAAATATCTTTGCTTTATTTTTAGTGGTGGTCAAGGTAGTGAGGGAATGTCAGACTTTGAGCTTATGCTCCAAAGAAAGAAGGAAGAGCAATCCAAAAGAAGAAAGAGGAAGGATATTGATATTATAAATGACAATGATGATATCATTGCACAGCTGTTGGCTGACATGAGAAATGCGGCAGAAGTAAGTAAAAAAAGTTATAATCTTAGAGTAATCCTTCTCTCTTCACGCCGATCTGACCCTATCTTTAGGCAGAACTGAAAGAGACAACGCCTATCCACAGAACGCAAGTGAGAGTGACCTGAAAGTACAGGACATTGTGTCTTTAAATTGCAAAGAGTTTTCTGCTAACATTTTGGCAAAATGCTTTTTTTTTCCGTGATTTAGAAAGGATTACTCTATAATATAGTGACATTGTTTAATCTGCATCTGTTACAACTTATCAAGCTCTTCTTTTAAAATTTAAAAATAGCCATTAGGTTTCTTGATTATTCTGTAGGAAGATAGAAAACTGAATCAAGAGCACAAACCGGCCACCAAAAAAATCGGAATGTTGGGAAAAGTGATGTCCCAGTTGAAAAAACACGACTTGCAGCTGGCTTTTATCGAACACAATGTTCTAAATGTTCTGACTGATTGGTTAGCTCCAATGCCTGACAGGTCAATGCCTAGTTTACAAGTTAGGGAGTCAATTTTGAAGCTTTTAACAGAGGTAAGAGAAAGTTTCTGGTTCGTGTGTACTGATGGGCTTTATCCCGAAAAACTATGACAAAGTATTGGATCTTAGTATAGTGGTGCAGAACTCAAAAACAATAACAGGTTTGAGGTTATCTGCACAAAAATGTTTTATCATTGGCAAGCGTCCAAAATCAGAAGGTGTGTTTTTTTAAATTTGATTTTTTTTGTTACAATTATTAAAACTCTGTCTTACTTCTTTGTAAAACACAAGCCTCCTACCTCAAATAATCATATAACTCTTTAACATGGCTAATTTGTGTCTTTTTTTTAGTTTCCGTCAGTAGACCAACAAACTTTAAAACAAGCAGGCATAGGAAAAGCAGTCATGTATCTATACAAACATCCAAAGGAGACCAAAGAAAACCGAGAGAGAGCTGGCAGGCTAATTAGCGAGTGGGCGAGACCTATTTTCAATCTATCGACCGATTTTAAAGGTAGGGTGAGAGAAATTACTTAGGTATATTATTTGATGTATGATTAGTTTATATGGGTCGCACATAAAGCGCATTTGTGGTGAATCGTCAATATTATTTCTGTCTGAGAGAGTAGGGCTGACACAGTTTATTTGCAATATGCCGACGCACCTACGGCAAATGGCCCATATTAGGGGGAAAAAATTATGCCTGTGTATGGTTCAAAAATTGAGTTAAACAATGATAGGTGAAAAAATTGTACAGTCGTCTGCAAAAGTAATCGTAAATTACAACTGCACTACAAAACAGACTCTTTTTGAGTAAATTCCTACGCTTGATTGATTATAAATATTTTTTTCCTAAAATCTTTTTATTTGCGCCGCAAGATCAGTTTAAAAAATTAGCCCAATGACATTATCTTTGCGGGAATCTGATCAACGGCCATAAAATTTTAACAATTTTAAGGTATACTTGCTTATAAATACATAAATTAAAAATAACTTAAAATTTATAAATTTTTTTAATCAGATTCTCAAATTGAAAATCATTTTTATTTCTTAATTTAAAAAAAAAAAAACATAAAAAACGAATCAATAAAATTTAAAAAAAAAACAAAGAATTTAAAAAGCTTTCAAACTAGGTGCCTCAAGACTAATGTTAAATTCAATTCAATGGTACCTCACAAAGGGGGTGTACCCCAGGGGCGGTCATATTTATCTGTTGTCTGGGGGGCATCATGACTAATTCAAGAATAAAAATTTGGCTTTCAGTTGAAAAAATCTAAAAAAGAGAACGATTTCCTTTCCTGTAACACTCTTCATTTTTTGGTATAGTTAGGTGGTTACACAACCCAAATGATGAGGCTAAAATATGTCTTCCTGGCAAATAAAACTGACTGATCCAAGTGTTTAAAAAAATAAATATTTATGCCCAGAAACGGCTCTCGCTCGTTTTTAAAATGACACCCTCTCTACAGATATATGTTCAGAAAAATCCATTTTCTTGCGCAACTTTATATTTTGTAAGGAACAACTTATTCTACATTATATCAAAAAATTAAGACAAATAAAATATTTTTTTTTGTGGTCTTGCAGAGTCAAAAAAATCAGAAGGGAAGGAAATTTAGTGATATGATCCAGAAGTTTTTTGGACAAAAATATAATCTTCATAATACTTCAGAAAAAAATTGAGATTCCATACTAAGTTGTCAGAGATTTATAAAATGAGCCATTATTTTCTGTTTTAAAAGTTCTAAAAGTGTTTCCAAAACTTAATCGATGTTCTTGCATTCCTGATATTTGTAATTTGAAGTCGAACAAAATATTCATAAATCTAAAAGGTGAAAAAAATTATTTTGTCCCCCTAATAGTGGCCTTTTGCCTTATGTGCGATGTGAGGGGCCATGGCAAATGATCAATTATGGAAGACGGTACTTCGTCGAACATTGGCCCACATTTAACTCCTGATGCCGACCTAACCCCGACATCGACGTGGTCCTATTATTTACCGACCTTCTGTGTTTGCTGGGAAGTAGTAGTAACTAGGGGGCGGTCCAAGACCCAGCAAGTAGGCCCAAGCGGTCCCTTTTTACCTTACCCCAGCCCAGCCCCCTAATTCACCACCTGTACCTTGTACGATAGTGGGCTCTCCGGGCCTTCCTGTTCTCTTCACGAAGTCCAGTACTTTGGCCCACTTGAGAGCTCGTAGGTCCTCTGCATCCAGATTTAGTTGTCCGAGTACCTGATGCTTCATCCTTAGGTATGCATCGCACTTTGCAATGAGGTGCCGGGATGTCTCCTCCGCCCTCCCGCAGGCACGGCAGATGGAGTCATTCCCGATCCCGATGCGAGTCAGATGCTTACTGAGTCGGTTGTGGCCGGTTAGTATCCCTGTCAGTAGTCCAATATCTTTTCGTGTCCTTCCCAGGAGCCATTTGAGTCTGGCCGCGTCCGGTCCGTCGATGAATTCTTTGGACTGTCTGCATCCTAATTCGTTCTCCCAGGAGTCTGCCAGTGCATCGTTAGCCCATTTAATGAGTCGACTTTGTGCATATGTACACATGCTCCTCCAGACCATTGCGCACTTCTTCTAGTGTTGCCGCCATTATAATGGCGTATACCTCGGCTTGGAAGACCGCAGCTTGCTCTCCGAGCGGGTAGCTCATCCGAACTTCTTCTCGGTCTTGCACGTAGACCCCCGCCCCTGTTGTCTGTCTCTCCGATAGCTTGAAGCCATTGGTGTAGCATATCACAGCGTTTCTCTTGAACTGTTGGTGGAGGTT
This sequence comes from Oxystoma pomonae, assembly GCA_963921995.1. Taxonomy (NCBI): domain Eukaryota; kingdom Metazoa; phylum Arthropoda; class Insecta; order Coleoptera; family Brentidae; genus Oxystoma; species Oxystoma pomonae. Next base: position 84,748,348 of record OY998169.1, on the reverse strand, counting down.
CGCCCTCTGCCAGAATTCCCTATCGGGAATTTCGACTTTGTACCTCTGATTGAATCTCCAGAGAATTCGGGTTTCCTTGATCTCAAAGGACGCAAGTGGCATCTCCCTGGTAGCCATTTGGGCGACCCTTAGGTGTCCAATGGCTTCCCCTCTTCCTCTCCACTGACCAGAGTCTCTCAGACGCAAATAAGTCGCCATCGCTTCCTTCTTGATGTTTGCTGGGAAAATGTGTTCAATATTTTCAAATTTTTTTTTGCTAAAAAATAACTTTATTTTAGCTCTGAGTAGGGAAGAACGTCAACAGCGTGACATTGAACAAATGGGTGTAAATAAGAGACGAAAGTCTGAGGCGCAGATGGAAAAAGACCGAAAGGAATTGACCCAGGCGCTTAACGCGGACGGAAAGTAAGTGATATCTCATAAACTATCTGTTCGATTTTGATAATGTAAGAATTGAAGCTTATAAGTTGTAGATCGAACCCTGCGAAAATAGTTAAGATAGGACGGCTAGTTTTTGAGTTATAGGCTTTTAATTGGAAGATTGTTACCAATAAGTTGGAAAGTGTTTGGTTGATTTGAATAAAACTTCGTGGCTTCATTGTTTGTTTTTTTTAATTTAATTTGAATTTTTTTTAGGCCCCTTCGACCCGGTGAAAAAGGTTGGGTGGCACGAGCTAGAGTACCGGCACCTAGCGGTAGGGATTACTTGCATCGGCCAAAGTGGAATTCGGAAGTAGACATAAGTAGGGTAAGTAGAGTCTTAGACAAAAAGAGGATACACAGGGTGTTTTAAAACTCGATATTAAGATTTTCAGGTCAAAATAAGCCTTTTCTTCCTATAAACATGTGTCTCGGAAAAAGGGGATGAGAAATTGATCTAAATATCCCCAACTGCAAGAGCCACAAAGAAAAAACAAAATAAATCTTGAAATGAAGCGAACAATTCTTATTTTGGCCTGAAGAGGGTACCTTATACTTTAAATTTTACAGAAGCCAACAAAAATAATGCTGCAGAACTAAAGTGTTGCAATAATTTTTGACCCCCCATGAAAAAATTTTCTGTGTGCCTGTGCCACAGGTTTTTTTTTCTCAAAAATTGCATCCTTCTCGAACATAATGAATTATTTTTTATATTTATTTTAGACGACAAAGCCGAAGCCAAATAGGTTTGAGAAGCATTACAAAAACTTTTTGGATAGCAAAAGGTTGAAGCAAAACCGAAGGGCGGTGGAAATATCTATTGAAGGCAGACATATGGCTCTTTAAATTTATAAATATAGTTTATTTTTTAAAATATTTAATGGTCTTAAAGCAATACCTACCTAAATATAAAAAAATCAAAAATGATATAGCGGCAAAAGTGCAATTTTTGAATTTTTTGTATTTACTAGGCCATCAAATTATGTAGGTATATTACAACTGGTTTTATATTATTTTCATGAGTTTATGATTGCGTACCTATTTTTTATTTTTTTTGCTTCCGATATGATTTGCTTCATTTTTCTTAAATCAGAAATTTGTGTTTTCTTTTAAGGATTAATTCTGTTTTCCCGAAATTTTGAATTTAGTTTTACCTAGTTTTAACCTATTTTTGTAAATAATATGTTAAACTTCCAGGTTAATAAATATTTGGAACAAAATTTAACGGTATTTTTTTTAAATTTAATGATTGTTCTGGGAGGTGTATCTTGAACATCTTGACTGATCTTGACTATTAGGGTCACTAGATCCTGAAACAGGTTTCAGGATCCAGTGAACTTACTTGACAATGTGTCTTCAGCGCCACCTAGAGGAAAAATGTTTAGTGAATAAACGAGAGACAAAATTTCTCTATAAATGTGCAGTCCGGAGATGGCGCCACAAGAAGAGATATCAGTGTCCTTAATATTTTTGACAAGACAATCAGCTGATTGTTAAAATTTTTCAATGTGTTGGCCGGTCTCTTTTTGGTTTTTTATCAAAATTTACTATAAATAGATTAAAGGGACCCATATACTTTGATCTTCTCGTTTTTGTTTATTCTTGAGGTAAATATATTTAATACTTATTTAAAGTAGGTATGTATATTAATATGAATTTTTCCAATCTTGTGCAATAACATTATCAAGTATTTTATTTATTTAAGCCTAGTTCATAATTGGAATAGTCATTGCAATAGTCATAATTTTTGTTCTAAGGCATGCCCTGTCACTGTCTTATTACCAAGAAAGACATTGACAGAGCGTGCATTATAACAAAAATTATGACTATTTTTTATTCCAATTATGAACTAAGCTTTAGGGGCTGTTTTGCTGCTGTTTTGAAACCTTTTAGATTGAGAGAAAGTAATTAACTCAAAGGAAATTTTAAAACAGTAGAAACCAAGCTGTTAAATAACTTCTTGTTAGACTAGTCTTTCTCAGTAAGTATTGATAAATTGATTAGAAATAGTTTATTATATATATCTGCCTCTGCTCTGCCCTTGAATCAAGTGATTGTCGCAGGCATGGACACAGACAGGTATACTGTTTTAAGAGTTCCATAAGTGGTATGCAGTAAGATGCAAGGAAAATAAACTAGCAACACTATGAAGAGCAGCATGGGTTTGCTATATAGTTTATTATCCTTGTGTCTTACCGCACACCTTATACTGCTTACCTTATAAAACTCTGAATTTGCCTTAAGAGATGTTTTAAACATTTTTTTTAATGATTTTATAGTCCCAAATAAATTAGACAAAATGGTTGAAGATAATGAGAAACAAGATAGCAAAAAGGCAGCAAAAAAAGAGGCCAAGAAAGCAGAAAAGTTGGCAAAAAAGGCTGAGCATAAAAATGCAGCTGGTAAAAATGAGGCCTCTAATTTACAAGAAGAGGGTAAGGAGTTATTTTTTATTTACAGATTGCTCCATTTTAAACTGATTTACACAGATTTTGGTGTCTTAACTAAAGGAATTACAATTTATTACAGCTTGTTAGTAGTTAGTTACCCACATAGCAAGAATATTTGTATGTTTAATGAATATTTATTTATTTATTTATTTGAAGAGGTACAACTACCTAAATGGTACCACAATCAATAAGCATAAAACATAAGAATAACTAAATAAACTAGGTACGTAACTTGTCAACAATAGTTCAGTTGACATCATGAAATAATTGATTTGAGTTTTGATTGTGTTACGAAAAAAAGGTCAATTTCTGAAAAATAATTGTTAAAATTACTAACAAGCCTATCAACTAGAGAATTTTGACCGTAATTTGTTCATTAAGTTCTTTCAGAAAATAATTGTCGATTACGAGTATTCCTAGATGGAATATAAAATATGGCAGCTAATAGACATTCAATGAGATTATTAACTAATTTATAAATAAAAAATAAAAGAAGATGTCTTCCAATAACCTCTAAGTTTTCATGCCACATAAGAGAAGTCTGGTAGCATATGTTATATCTTTGTATGGAAAGTGATGTTTATAACAGTTGTGATATGGAAACCAAATAACAGCCGCATACTCCAAAATGCTATGAACTAAACAATTATACAGAGATTCTAAGGCTTTAGTATTCATAAATCTTATGTTTTTCTTTATAAAACCTAATAATCTTAAACCCTTAAGGGTAATATTATTAATATGAGTATCAAAAGACAAATTTGTTTCAAGTGTTACACCAAGATCATTAATCTTCTCTACAACCTCAAGAGGCTCATTATTAATGAAGTAATGAGGTTTAATCAGATTCAAACTTTTCGTAAACGAAATCACTGCAGTTTTTCACATCAAGACCCTGTTGTAAATTCGTGTGGTCATCAATCATACAGTAACATTTCAAATCATCAGTGTACACATCGAATTTTGATGACCAAAAACACTCTCCAATATCATTCAAAAATAGCGAAACAAGAATCGGACCAATGTGTGACCCTTGGGGCACACCAGATGGCAGCTCAACTTGTTTTGGTGTCTCACCACAAACCACCACCTCTTGTGTACTGCCAAAGAGGTAGAAGGGCCATTTCAAGCAAATGCAATTTTATTAAAAAAAAGAAAAACGCTTTAACAATCTACTGGTTTTTGTTAAAAGTCTTGAAATAACTCCAAATTATAAAACCCCTATAACACTTTTTCTTGGTATGTAAAAAAGCCGAAATATACAAACAGTCTTGGACCTAAAGCAAATAATATTTTTTCAATTATTGTATTTTTTGTCCCGTCCAACCCAAAAGAAAAGCTTTACTGGTTTATGGTTCACAATAATTTTTAACATGTATGTTAACAACATGCTTTCTCCTTTAATACCAATGTCTTTCGTTTAATTTGGAAACGCCATGATAAAGCATTTTTTTTTTATTTAAATATATAAAAGTAAGGAAGTTACTAAAATTAAGTTTTGGTTTTTCTTGTCCCGTCCAACCCAAAGTTTAAAGGTTCACCCTATAAGCTCTGGTTACAACTTATTGTTTTAAACTATTTTATTGCATAACCTATGGTTTTAGGAAATTATTTATTAGAAAATGTAGTCATAATTTTATTCATAAAGAGGTCACAGCTGGTTTTTCTAGTAATGGGTTACTTTTTTGTCCCGTCCGACCGCTTGAAATAGCCGATGACTCAATCACAGGTAGCTAGGTGATTTCTGGAGATACCGATTTTATTTAGTTTACACAACAATAGCCTGTGGCAGACACTGTTGAATGCCTTCTAGTATTCCTGCCAACTCAGATAAGTGCATACCATAGTTTTTTTTCTAGTGCAACTCTATACATAATAATAATAATGTTATGGGTTAGATTTAGTATTTTCTAATAAGATATATGCTGCTCAGGACTGTGACTCCCTTGTTAAGATAGATGGTCATCATCCACCCCTTTCATTTAATGTTTTAATATAAAAAAATTAGCACATTTCAATTAGTCCTCAAGCATGCAGGTTTTAAATTAGCTAATTATATTAGTGACTTTTTCGGATCAGTTGAGTGGGACTCAATTCTGTGTAATCTTGTGATGTAAATTACAAGTCTAACCCAAACCAGCATAATTACATAATTTTTTACGATCTGACAGTAAAATACAAAACATCGAATACGAACTGGATGGCAATCCAAAACAATTTTGGAGCTTTGTCAATTTTAAATGTCTACCATTCCTTCTGATCTCTATCTTGATAATGAGCACAGTGAGATGGGTACTTGTCAGGAGAGTTGACCTTTTTGCTTAATATTTTAGCTCTGTTTATTCTCAACACCAACCTGAATGCCATGAAAATCTGTCCTTCAATAATATTCATGTTACAAATTATAATATTCTCATATCTGATATCTACACAGAACTGACTAATTTGGAAGTATCAAAAGGACCTGGTCCAGACAACCTTCATTCAATTGCCTTAATTCCTATCCATAAATAACGTGGCAAATCTAACATAAAAAACTACAGACCGATCGGTATTATCTCGAATATGCCTTCCCCTCTTTGGAATCCATATTATCAAATACATTCTTCAAGAATCGAGAACTACTTAATAATGAGAGCCCTTATCCAGTCCTCTATCAAAATCTAAATCTCCTTCTATTGGAAACTTGCAGAGATCTCCATGATCTTCATAACCTTTTCGAAAATTTTAATTCAGTGGTTGGTTGTCCTCAGCTTACTAGTAAACTAGTACTAGTACTTTAAATGTTCCTAGCTCAAGTCAATACTCAAAATCATCTGTTTTTTCATATGCCATTTTATCACACTAACTACAGTAAAAACCCATTTTTCCCTAGAACCATGTCATTAGCCAACAATTCGATTTCCCCTGCACAGAAAAACAGTTCCTTAGAAAGCTGTCTCAATAATTTATTGTTTCAAGTTTAAAATGTTATTACATTTAAATAAATAATTTTTATTACCTTATAACTTAAGTTGCAAACATTAAAATTAAAAAAAAAGATTTTGGTGGGGTAGCTCCTCAGTTTTTTCTTTATTCCCTCACTCTTTGCCCTCTATACCACAAATATTTTCTGTAAATTTATAAAGGCGCTAAAATTTTGTCTTCATTAAAATTAAGTATTTTGAAAAAAATATTTCTTTGTTAAATGTTTTTTGGAATACATAGAGGAGAGGAAATAAGTGGGATATTATTGGGACAATTGAAACATTTATCCACTTATATTTCTAATTGACTGATTTAATTAAATTTGTTCCAGGAAAATAAGCTAATAAAGTGAAAAAAAAATAATTATTTAACATAGTGAGTAGCTGTTTCAAAGGAAACTGTCGTTATTTAGTTATTAATAGTTTTTATTCTAGTATCATACTATTTTGACTATTTTGACTGTCGTTATTTAGTTATTAATAGTTTTTATTCTAGTATCATACTATTTTGACTTTTTCTTTAATTTTATTTTTCCTGTATGAATGTACTTGATGCTTAAGCAATACAGTTGACAGATGTCCAGAATTTTAGTTTCCTGAAAGAGTTTGTCGGTGGGATACATTTGTTTTTTAGTATATATTACCTTAATAAACCATCTCTGAATACTATAAAGAGCCTCCAGGTGACATTCAGCTCCAACCCACCCTAAAATCCCATGTGAAAGATGATATTGTTCAAGAGATAAGTACAGCATTCTATGTTGTTCCTGGTTTAAAAACTCGTTCAAAAATCTAAAATTTGGGCGAAGTTCACGAATTTTGGCTATAATGTTACTTATTTGCAAGTTCCATTTTATATTTCTGTCTCTCCCAAGTATTTAATTGAAGAAGAAACCAAAATTTGGAAAAGATATATGGTTTTTGGTATAGAGCAAATGGTAAGTAATTTGTTTCGTTTTAATTTAAAGTAAGGTTGTTTAAATGAAACCAAGTTATAAAAGTTGCAAAGTCTGTTTCAGCTATCTGTTAAACATAGGGTTATATATGTCACAGGATGTCTTCTGGACACTCCAAATATTCCAAAAATATTCACGCAATATATAATTGCTATGTGGGTAGTAAATAAATAAGTACTTTAGTAGGGAACATATCAAATAGCAGCATATCAAATAGCAGCTCTTTGTTGTTAAAAAAAAGAATATTTAAAACTTTTAGCTGATGTGTCCTTGGGTAAATATGGTAACCTTCCCTTAATCCGTTCTGACCCAAGCTCAATCAAGCGCAACTTTACAAATGTCAGAGACTTGACAAAATCATCAACAGGACAAGTGGTGTGGGTCAGAGGGAGATTGCATACTTCTAGAGCAAGGGGCAAACAATGCTTTATAGTTTTCCGGCAACAAGAATTCACCGTGCAGGTTTTGGTCAATGTGTCTGATGTTGTTAGCAAGAATATGGTCAAGTTTTCCAGCAAGTAAGTATTTTCTATAGATTAGATAATTTAGAAATTGCTGTGGGCCTTTCTGAACAGCACTTTTTATTTGCTTGGTTCCTCGCTTGGTTTAGAACACCTGTAATTATTTTGTTTATATGCTTTTTCATGAGTAACAAAAATGATAATGACATCTCTAAAACAAAAATACATTATTTTGAATGCCTTCAAAAAAAATAGATTCAGTAACCGACCCAAATAACTCGAGGTTCTTTAGACAACAATCTAAAATACAATATGCCCATTGATTATATCAGCAATAAAATTAAAAAAAAATATACAAATTTATGCACCTTCCCGAATTTTGCTGAGTCAGTGCGTAATTTGCATTTTTTATTTTCTAATATTTTAGAAAGGGGGTGAAAAAAATAAATAAGATAGTAATAGAAAAAAATAAGTGAGCAATAAAAAAAATACATACATAAAAATACTTTTAAAATTTTTTTAAATCAGCCTTAAATTCTCTTTAAAATACATCATTTTAAAGAGAATTTAAGGCTGATTTAAAAAATCAAATAAAAACATTAGAAAAATACCAAAGACATCCAACTGCCTTTATGAAAAATACCAACTTCATATTACATCTCAAAAAGCTCAATTAGATGTCGTAAGTACGGGTCAGTTTTTTTTCTAATTCCCCAAAAGTGGCCAATTTGGAACACCCTGCACCTTATATGTTAGTAAATATTCACAATTTATTATTTTGTTTTTTGTTTAAAGCTATAAAAGTTGTAAGATTTTAATTTTATAGTTTTATTTTAAGATATCCTAAGATTACTGTACCTGACAGCAAGATCTATCTCCCGACAATAAGTCACTTGTGGCTGAGGGAGCTAGACTAAGCTAAAAGCTGTTTAAAACATGTACATTAAGTTTAGTAAAATAAATTGAATTAAAATTGTAATCTACTCAAAATTCCTTGTGATTTGAAACCTCAAAAAAGAAAGAGATTATGATTTAAATCTTGTCTTTTAGTATTTCAAAAGAAAGCATCATAGACATTGAGGCAAAGGTTGTTGAAGTACCTAACGGTGTAGCTGGGTGCACCCAGAGCGAAGTTGAGCTGGTAGCCTCTCAAATTTTTGTAGTTTCAGCTTCCGCAAATCAGCTACCGTTACAAATTGAGGATGCCAGTCGACCAGAAAAAGCTGGGGTATGTATTTATAACGCTGGATACTTACTTATTTTATTATATAGAAAGCTGTTGAAAAAAATTGTGTAGAGAAATCAATATTGAAAAATTTAACTATTGAAGCACCAAAATTTTGGTACACCCAAAGAATTTAAAACTTCTTTGGGTACACGCTATACATTTTAAGTTTTGAGATTGATTAGTTACCTATTTTTTTATAAGCCTAGATTACCAAAAGCATTTTTTTTATGTTACCTAGGATCTACGAATAAGGACTCTAGTGAATTTTTTAATCCAGGTAACTTTTTTTCAAAGCAACAAGTGATTTTCAAATTTTGTTTTTAGAATGTTCGCCGTCTTTCTTTTGTAAGTTAAATGTAATAAATGTTTTGTAAATGCACACCATGTTCCCAATATATGACAGTGTTAAGATTTAGAGTACCTACTAAATGCATGTGAAATAGGTTTTTACATTACCTACCCTTTGTGGAGACTTAAGTTGTTTTATCTTCTATTTATTTATTTATTTGTTTGCAAGTAAGTGCCTAAATACAACATAGGTAACATATTTTAACGAACGACCTAAATTTAAGCTCTTTAGGAAATTTAAACTTAACAAATGCAGGCTCTCTAACATATACAGACCGCTTCAAGCTACTGCGAACATAGGGCGGAAGAAGTCTAATTTGCCAGTGTACGTACATGCAGAGACACCGCACGCCTATCAGTGAAGCAACCAATACTCAGGCTTGCGATCACCACTAGCATGACTTTCCTTTGGTATTTAGTACGCCTCTAACCACGGTGCTGTGTGGAGCGTAGTCAATGAAACCGGAATTTGGTCAATAAATACGCAAATTTTTATAATGTAATTTTCTTATTTTTTGTCACTGATAAATAAGAGCGTTTTATTGTCAACTGCTCAGATTTATCAGTGTCGACGTGTTACAATGAAAATAATAAGGAGAAACAAAATAAAAGCAAGTTCTCAAAATAAAATAATACATTCTAAAAACCAAAAAGATTCTCTCAGTCAAAAAAAAATTAAAGCAAATGTTCGAAAAGTCCTCCTTGCTCGGCTAGACAATATCCGAGCCTACTATAAAAACCCCTTCTAACGTTTCCAAGCATGTTAGGGGTGATAATTTGAAAAGCTTCTTCAAAAACAGATAGAAGTCATTAGGAGCAAGATCGGGAGATCGAGCTGGCCATAAAATAGTTCCCCGTGTGCTTATAACCCAATTAGGAAATACATTATCAAGATATTCCCTAACAAGGCCAACATTGTGAGCGGAACAACCATCTTGTTGAAACCATGTTTCACCAAATCTTACACCTAACAACTGCCTAGCAGTTGGAATAATGTGCTGCTGCAGTAGATCCAAGTATCTAGGACCATTCAAATTGCAATTGCCGTTAATAAAAAATGGCCCAATTACGTGTTCCCCTATAATACCCCCCCCCCCAAACATTTAGTTTTTGTGTTCTTACGTCAAAATACAAATGCAAATTTTCTCTCGACCAATATCGAACGTGTGTTGGGTTATGACGATTTGACCATTTGACCATCTGCACTTTTTCGGCAACTTCGTAGACATCCATTTTTGGTTTTAAAAATGTATTATTTCAATTAAGAACTTACCCATCTGTTTCTCGAGCAAGGCAGAAATAAAACAAAATAATAAAAACAAAATGAATTTCCAAAAGATAACACTGCAGCGTGCTTCGAATCCACCTCGGTCGTACGGCACGGAGAGTAAATTGGACTTGATTCCCCCTATGTTCGCAGTAGCTTGAAGCGGTCTGTATATGCAAATAAAAGGGAGAAAATGGGACAGTATGACATTTCTCTATTTTCACGGGATATCATATTAGTTTTTATAAAACTTGCTTTAAAAATGAAAATATAAAAATGAAGTCGAAAAACCTTTTTCTGTTGGCCTCCCAGCAAACAATCAGCAGAAAAGTGACAAGCGCCTATTATAGAGACCATTTACTTTTTTGCTAAGTAACGTTTAGAACGGGTCTTACCGAGGTTCTTATTAAATAAAGTTGTTCATCCTAAGCATAAGAGTTTCTTAAATACTGCGGTGCAACCGGCCCTATGCCATAAGAAAAAAATAGTCGTCACCACAAAAGTTTTTTGAAACATTTTTAGGACGAAGACGGTCCAAACATAAGGGTGAACCAAGACACTCGTCTGGACAACCGAATTTTGGATCTTAGGACGCCCACCAATCAGGCCATATTCCGTTTGGAAGCGGGAGTGTGCAGACTATTTAGAGACTGCTTAACTAAACGTGGTTTTGTCGAGATTCATACCCCCAAGATTATTTCCGCTGCTTCGGAAGGGGGTGCCAATGTGTTTACCGTCAGTTATTTTAAAGGTTAGTTTATAATCTTGACAAGAATAAAAAAAGCCAAACAAATGTCTTAAAAAATCATACCTTTTAAAAATTGTCATAAAAATCATTATGGACTTATCGGTACATAAAGTTGGGACTATTTTTGCCAGACAAGGTTAAACAACTACTACATATTTTAAGGCACTTTACCCATTTAATATGAAATGACTGGAGCAAATGCTCGCATTTTCAGGAAAGTTTCTCTTAAACTTTTACGTTTAAATGCTCTTATCCAACTATAAAGATTGTAAATTTGACGACAAAACTTGATCATTTTGTAAATTACCTGTAATTTCGGTGGCTTAGGTATACGCGATGTTTCTTCCCTAAGCTTTTCTTTTTTTATCACACCCGATAAAAATGTTAGCTATCTTTTCCCTGCCAAAAAAACCGCATTAAACCTCATAAAAAACATACCTGATTTTTATCAGTTTTTATAAGGTTTATAAGCTTTTGTGAGGCAAAATTTTTGGATTATAAAAGTTTGTAATAATTTATGAGGTATGTCTTTGATTTTGGTAAGAATTTATGTGGTTTCAGATGTGTGTTTTTTATCTGATCCTATAAGCAGAGACATTTATAAATGTTTTAACATATTTTATGATTTTATATAAGCACCATTTTTTTTCTGAGAGATTTTATGGTCAAAACAACTTATAACAAAGGTTATAGTTTAGTTTGACTGTTACATTACATTACTTTACTACTACTACTATTACTGCTACTATAATACAACTGCTGAAGTTGTTTTTTGGCGGGGTTAGACGCCATTCTTCCAAATTTCATCAACATTTTCCCTGACAGCTCTTTTATTGAAGCAAAACATTTTTGGTCTAATTTATGCGATAACAAATATTCCCCTGATTATTTTTCAAAACAAAAACTTTTAGATGAAAAACTATGCATTTTTTTATTGAAAATTATTATTTGTCAGATTCAGATAATTCCATTTTCAGAATCTCTATAGCTCTTTTTACTGGACAACCTGCGTCGAATCTGTTTTACCTAACGGACTTCTCGGCCTTTCCTGTCGCAGAAGCGCAGGTAGATGGTCACGTCACAGTTGTCTCAATGATATTATTAAAACAGCACTCGTCCCCGCTTCAGTTCCTGCAATCCTAGAACCACGGGGAATTTGTAGAGCTGACGGGAAACGACCGGATGGACTTTCCTTGATTCCATGGAAGGGAGGTAGACCATTGGTTTGGTATTCAACCTGCTCTCATACCTTAGTTGCCTCTTATATAAACATGACTTCAAGGAGGGCCAGGGAGGCTGCACAAATTTGGGAAATTTAAAAAGTGAATATTTTTATAAAATTATGTTTTTGTTCTTTTTTGTGCCAAAATCTAGTCTGCTGTAAAAAATAAATTAAAAACTATAAAGAAGAGAACAGGTATTCTTATCAATACTGATTATTTTGGCAAAATTTAGGTTAGACGGGTTATTTTTTAATTTTTTACTAATTTATGAACACTTTGTTTTTAGGTTCAGCCTATCTGGCCCAAAGTCCTCAACTTTACAAGCAAATGGCCATCGCGTCCGATTTCGACAAGGTGTACACGATCGGAGCGGTGTTCCGTGCAGAAGACTCGAACACGCACAGACATTTGACCGAGTTTACAGGTCTGGATTTGGAAATGGCGTTTCAGTACCACTATCACGACGTCATGTTGACTATCGGAAATCTTTTTACGGAGATATTTAAGGGACTGCGCGATCAGTAAGTACTTTCAATATGAATACTCCCTATAACTCATAAAAGAGCACAGCAGCGCTCCAAAAGTGAAGCATATTATCATTGGTGTGGTGTACCCAAGCAGCAAAAATCTGACTTCCAACCAAATGCGTCTTAATATGACGTCAATTTCGGGTAGAATTCAGGTTGTGATTAAGGACGTTTGTGCCCAACGTTGTTTTTGAGGTAAAAGCGACGTTCTTAGTTATCCGTTACAAAACATTACATTACAACATAATGAACTTAGATCAAATTTATAAATATCAAATATGTAATTACATTCATAGATCTATTAATAAAACCAGACATACCAATATAGTTCTTACATTTAGAAATGAAATACATAATTATAGAACTAGGATGCATAATAATATTCAACCAATCATATTTTTTTCAAATTATGGCAAAAATTCTATTCTCCTTTCTGGAGTATCATTTTATAATAAACTGCCCAATAAGATAAAAGTCTACAGGGTAAAACATTTAAAAATAGAATCAAACAATATGTAAAACTGATGTGACATTCCTCTCTCTCGCTCTAGTTTTTAACACTAGTGTATTTTCCTTATTGTACTTGTGATATTAGGATGCTTAAGCATGTACATTAAAATAAAATTTAAATTTTAAAATCCTATTTAAAAATATAAAAATTACCTGTATGTATCCGAATATTAGGCGCCAACCATACTTCTTCTTTTTCATATTTAAATTTTAGTAGATTAATTGATTTAATTATTATTATTGTAGAACCTGTATAAATTTTTTGTAAATTTCTTGGTTCAATAAAACTTTTCAAAAAAAAAACCAAACGATTTGCCAACGTCGCCCAAAGCGATGTACGATTTTACTGCAAAGCCGACGTCTTCAGTACGTAGGAAATTTAAATGCGCCGGATAGCGACGTCTGCCTGCCGTTGAAATGTAAAACCTGTAGCTCGTTGGAACTGGCCTACGTCAACCGACATCCCAAATGAACACGTCCATTTTCGGACGGTGGATCTAACTTAAACAACTATTTTTTATTTCTCTTGTTCTAACTTCTTTTTTGAAATTTTAACCTAACAAGTTTTCATTTTTTTTCTTGGATTTTTTGGATCCAGGATCTCCTTATTGCTAGTTGCAAGTGCTCTTAAAAATGCCAAAAAGACTATTCAAACATCTGATTCTCACATGTGGTGAGATAAGTCATGCTTGACGACTTCACTTGGAGACCCGGTCCGACTCGATATAATGTTAGTTCAGATTAAGTAGGACACAAAAATTCGCCATTTTGAACATGTTGGCGTCTGTCGGCCATTGTAAATTAATTTTAGTATAATTAATAACATAAGGTTTTGGAGGAATGTTAGATAATTTTTACGACAAAACTAACAACATTGTTTAAAAAATATATTTGTATCCAATTTTTTTTAATATTTTATTTTCTTAGATCTTTCAAATTTTCAGGGCGCCCGGTTTTTTCGAAGTATCTTAATCACATTTATCAATAAACGGCCTTTCGTTTACAAATTTTTATGTGTAAGGTGCTTTAAAATAAAAAAAAATATTCTATATAATTTATGTATACCTATAGACATCAGGATCCGCCTATAAAAAAACGCGTCCATTTTTATTCTTTTACAAAAACTTTATATATTTTAGGTAGTCAAAACAAAACCAAACGTAATTAACATTCTTGTTTAGTAACTAATTTTAGGTAAGGGAAATTAAACGTAAACTAACGTTGGCAATTGGTAAAGCTAGTCAGGATCAATGACGTCGAGGCGACCCGAATCTGTATTCATTTAGGTGCGAAAGATGGTCGTCAGGCAGTCGAAACGACGTCGCTAGCCAACGTCGCGTTTCTCAAGGGCAACGTATGCGCAACGTAACATAACGTCCAAATGCTGCTTGGGTATTCAAGAAATCACTAAAAATGTGAGTGTCCTTACTGATTATTTTTGACAGATTCAAACACGAAATCGCCCTCGTGAACCAGCAATACCAAGCCGACCCCTTCACGTTTTTGGACCCGCCTCTGGTTTTACACTTTGACGAGGGGCGTAAGATGTTGGCGGAAGCGGGGATAAAAGTGGGGGCCGAGGATGACCTGAGTACCCCCGACGAGAAACTACTGGGACGGCTTGTGAAGGTGAGAAATATTTTTTTTTCGGTCTTCAGGGTCCTTATATTCTTGATTTGATAGAAAATTTCATAGAAAGGAGTACTCTTTCGCAGATTCTCACTAATCACAAAGCTAGGGCGCTGTTCCCTGAAAGCCAATCAAACACGGCTCAACGCACTAGCGTCGTTGTATCGGGATCACTATACAGACCGCTTCAAGCTACTGCGAACATAGGGGGAATCAAGTCCAATTTACTCTCCGTGCCGTACGACCGAGGTGGATTCGAAGCACGCTGCAGTGTTATCTTTTGGAAATTCATTTTGTTTTTTTTATTTTGTTTTATTTCTGCCTTGCTCGAGAAACAGATGGGTAAGTTCTTAATTGAAATAATACATTTTTAAAACCAAAAATGGATGTCTACGAAGTTGCCGAAAAAGTGCAGATGGTCAAATGGTCAAATCGTCATAACCCAACACACGTTCGATATTGGTCGAGGGAAAATTTGCATTTGTATTTTGACGTAAGAACACAGTATCCCCAAAAACTAAATGTTTGGGGGGGGGTATTATAGGGGAACACGTAATTGGGCCATTTTTTATTAACGGCAATTGCAATTTGTATGGTCCTAGATACTTGGATCTACTGCAGCAGCACATTATTCCAACTGCTAGGCAGTTGTTAGGTGTAAGATTTGGTGAAACATGGTTGTTCCGCTCACAATGTTGGCCTTGTTAGGGAATATCTTGATAATGTATTTCCTAATCGGGTTATAAGTACACGGGGAACTATTTTATGGCCAGCTCGATCTCCCGATCTTGCTCCTAATGACTTCTATCTGTTTTTGAAGAAGCTTTTCAAATTATCACCCCTAACATGCTTGGAAACGTTAGAAGGGGTTTTTATAGTAGGCTCGGATATTGTCTAGCCGAGCAAGGAGGACTTTTCGAACATTTGCTTTAATTTTTTTTTGACTGGGAGAATCTTTTTGGTTTTTAGAATGTATTATTTTATTTTGAGAACTTGCTTTTATTTTGTTTCTCCTTATTATTTTCATTGTAACACGTCGTCACTGATAAATCTGAGCAGTTGACAATAAAACGCTCTTATTTATCAGTGACAAAAAATAAGAAAATTACGTTATAAAAATTTGCGTATTTATTGACGAAATTCCGGTTTCATTGACTACGCTCCACACAGCACCGTGGTTAGAGGCGTACTAAATACAAGGCGAAAGGCGGCGAATGGCAGCGAATGGCGATCGGAAGCCTGAGTGTTGGTTGCTTCACTGATAGGCGTGCGGTGTCTCTGCATGTACGTACACTGGCAAATTAGACTTCTTCCGCCCTATGTTCGCAGTAGCTTGAAGCGGTCTGTATATTGCTTTGCGCACGTAGAAATGTTTTAAGAAACGCGTTCTCTTTCGCATATTTTTACCACTTAAAAAGACAAATTTACATTGCATTTTCCTTAAATCTAGTTCACTTTTAATTGCATTTTTGCTTACCTGTCTTTAGGAGAAAAATTCAGTTAATTTAATTCTGAATGTTAAATGTTTTAATACTTAAATGTAGAAGGTACTTTGTTATTAGTATAAATAATTTGTTTTGTTAGTTTGTACCTAATAGAGTTTTTATCTGTAGTTTCTCGTAATTTTTTTAAGATTATACAATGATGTATTTACTTATAGTTTATTTGCATCTTGCACCATTCTATTAATAGGATTATTAATCAGTTTTAAAACAAAAGATTTGATCAGCTGCCGTTCTTCTCTGAGCCAAAGTATCTAGTTTTAGAAGTACTCTAAGTTCAGTGTAGTTTATATTTTCGAAAGGGATTTGAAGTTTATAAGCTATATATCTAAGAAATTTGTTTTGGACTTTTCCTAGTTTTGAAATGTAAGTAGAGTGATAGGGAGACAAAACTGCTGAATTACTTTCAATTATAGAGCATACAAGGATGCAATATAAGGTTTTATTGAGTCAGTGTTTGTGAAGTCTTTCGGGTGACGTTTTATGAACCCCACACATTTTAAGAGCTCTGTTGGATAAAGCCCTAATATGATAGGAAAAGATCAAGTCATTAGTCAAAAATACCTCTAGACCTCCCATGATGTTAACTTGTTCAATTTCAGTATTTTGAAGGTAATATTTATTAGGTTTAGGGTTAGAATTTTTTGAAAATTGTAATACATTTACTTGCGTTTAGGATCATTCCTTTTTCAGCACACCATGGTTCGAATCTTGCTAGGTCGGACTGCATAAGTTGTGGTGTTTCATCATTTAGTACAATGATATATGCTTTTACATCGTCAGCGTAACTTTCAACCTCAGCTGATTCGAATCAGTCTGCTGCATCTTTTATAAAAACATTAAACAGGGTAGGTGCTAAATGTGCGCCTTGGGGGAACACTTGAGCTAGCAAAAAATGGTTCTGAGAAGTGGCAGTTGTTGAGTTTTAGGACTAAGTTGTGATCAGTTAGGTAGGATTTGTGCCAGTCTAAAAAGGTTCCATCAAGACCAAAAGATTTAAGTTTTAGCAGAAGAAACTGATGATTTACCTTGTCGAAAGCCTTGGAGAAGTCGGTGTAGATTGCATCGACGGCAAACCCATTCTCCAAGGCTCTCGACACGGCATTCTCATAAGTTAATAGGTTAGTTCTTGTTGATCTTTCTCAAAGAAAGCCTTTTTGACTGTTAGCAAAGCTATTTTGAAAGGAAGAATTCAGAAAATCAGTGACAAGATACTGCTTTGTGCATGTAGAGATGTAAATATTGTGAAAAAGTAAAAGACAAAAGGAAGGGCAAAACTCTCTAGCTCTATATTGTCTACCACCTTCAAACAAAATTGAACAACTGTTCAAACACTGAACTTGGTTTAAACAAACCTTTGTGTTACTTAAAACAGTTAAAGTTGACCTCTATACAAAGCCACTTATAATAAGAGTATATATTCTTTGCAACTTCTTCGGATCTTCTGCCCTGTCCTTTTCTCTGCAGCGAGTGTGGGAGTATCTACCCCTCTTTCTGCTGGTTCAAATTTTATTAAATAAAATCACTTTTGCCCTAAAATTAGGCATTTTCTTATCACACACGTCTCCGTTTCAAATGTATGATTCCGATCAATTAATATTTTGGAATATTAGAGATCCAGTAGGGATTTGTGCAAAATATACCTGCACAAAAAATGTGTGAAGTACGTTTTTCCCAGTTAGCTTTTCGTTAGCAAAACCTCACTATGCTTTTTGTCCTTCATTATTTTATATAGGTTATTGTAAGAGAAACTACTAACCATCCAGCATTCCAACAAACTGTCAAAGGTCATTCTCAATGTTCTCGTTGGATCTTAAAAAAACACATGTAGTTATAAAAACACATTTATTATATAAACCTGCAATATTTGAAGTTTAAAAAAACATTAAATCTTACTGTGTGTATGTTTCCGATCAATTAATATTTTGGAATATTAGAGATCCAGTAGGGATTTGTGCAAAATATACCTGCACAAAAAATGTGTGAAGTACGTTTTTCCCAGTTAGCTTTTCGTTAGCAAAACCTCACTATGCTTTTTGTGCTTCATTATTTTATATAGGTTATTGTAAGAGAAACTACTAACCATCCAGCATTCCAACAAACTGTCAAAGGTCATTCTCAATGTTCTCGTTGGATCTTAAAAAAACACATGTAGTTATAAAAACACATTTATTATATAAATCTGCAATATTTGAAGTTTAAAAAAAACATTAAATCTTACTGTGTGTATGTTTCCGATCAATTAATATTTTGGAATATTAGAGATCCAGTAGGGATTTGTGCAAAATATACCTGCACAAAAAATGTGTGAAGTACGTTTTTCCCAGTTAGCTTTTCGTTAGCAAAACCTCACTATGCTTTTTGTGCTTCATTATTTTATATAGGTTATTGTGAGAGAAACTACTAACCATCCAGCATTCCAACAAACTGTCAAAGGTCATTCTCAATGTTCTCGTTGGATCTTAAAAAAACACATGTAGTTATAAAAACACATTTATTATATAAACCTGCAATATTTGAAGTTTAAAAAAACATTAAATCTTACCATAAAATTCTCAGTTAAAGTACAAAACATGCAAGAAAACATTTCTTGCTTGCCTAGATAAAACTGATTAATAGTAACTTACTAAGGAAAATCAGTCTACGTCAGAGCTCCTTTGGTATAAAATCGAGTTAAAAACTTTAAAATAAAAACAAAGTTAAATCTTTAACTAAAAAACTTGTTAACGAACGAACCATTTACGAACACGTTTTTTTATTTATAGTTAACTAGATAAAACTTTTTAATAGTAACTAGTTATAAAGCATCCCAATGAGCATTTTTGTCTATATAAAAGTTACAGCAAATAATATAAAACCTTCATAAAATAACCAAAAGTTATATTATTTAGTGTTGGTGTTAATTTTATAACTCTAATATATCTCTTAAATGAGTAAAAAAGACTTGAAAAACAAGTGTTAAACACCAGCTTATAAAAATTTATGGTACATAGTAATGGATAGAAAAACAACATATAGATTTTATAAAACTTCCTTATGAGCCCTCAAGTATAGAGATTATTATAAAAAGGTTTTACAACTGTTCTAACAACACTACATAACAAATTAAAGATTTTTATGGATTTAGAAATATAGATTTTCCATCTTTCTTCCCTTTGCTGGTTATGTATTATTCTTTTTCTTTTTACAATAAAAAAATTTATAAAATGGTGTTTAGCAATCTTCTAAAATAAATAAAAATGAGAGTGAGATAAGCTGAAGCAGGAATATGAATATTTATATACTAGTCAAATAAAAGCTGTTTTTCAAGTCATCCTACTCTGAAAATCAGCTGCGGTCCCGTGTGTACTGTATAGTTTTCGAATACACTCACGTAAATTTCATGGGCTCCAAAAATACTTGAGAAAACGTGAAAAAAAATATTCATTTAACTATCAGTTTTTTTTTTCATACGCGTTTTTTTCTTTCTAGGACAAATATTGAACTTCGTATGTTGTTCTTAACCCTAACAAGCAATATTTCGATTGAAACACTTGTTGAAACCCCATAAATAACGTTTTTAATTAGGCCAAAAACCTATTTTTGTAATCCAAAATGGCGAAAATATCCGACAATTCTATAAAAAAAATACAACTATACCACTGTTTACCTCGTCAACACTATTTTATAACCCTTTTAAAAAATGATGCTACTTGGAACAAAGGGCTACAGATGGCGCAGTGTTGAACACTGATGGTCTGTTTCTGCGAGCTTAACATAGTTACCATTGTTCTCTTTTCCTAAATGCATTCCTCGAGAGATACAGCATACTACACATACCAGGAAAAATACCCGCCTCCACACACTTCAAGCCCGCATAACTATCAGAGGTAACTATCTCAAGAATATAGTTAGATTGCGGGGTCGAAGGGTGTACAGGCGAGTATTTTCCGGGGTGTTCACATTTGCCGCCGACCAGCAGTATCAGCGTATGCGCTCGACGTTTCACGGTGCGTTTTTGCGACCTTAACACGGTTACTATATTGTTCTTTTTCTAAAACACGTTTCCCATCTATGTGTTTCTCATTCGTGGGTCCCCCGAATCAAAACACTGTGCACAAGCGAGATTTGCCTATACAAGTTCATGTCGGACCACGTGATGAGTTTTTTGAGTCAGGGTGATTGCGCATCGGAAACGCTGGTGGGAATCGGGTGTAAAATGCATTCGATCCCGATATCTGTCATCGGCAACTATCTCAAGATTTGGATCTCTTATCTCTCTCAGATTGATGTAATTAAAACAAGATAATAATGGTATGGTATCTCGCAAAAACGCGCCTTTTGATGTCGCAAAAACGCTCCTTTTGATTTCGCAAAAACGCGCCTTTTGATGTCAGAAAATTAACCTTAAAAAATCTTGTTTGTTTTGTTATTATAATTGCCAAAATAAATTAAAATTGTTTTTTTTGTTCTAAAAACAGTTGTATTATAAAATTTATATAACTAAGTGTCTCTCGAAATATTTTCAATCTTATCTTATATAAATTTGTTGTTGGTTATATAACATTTGAACCGATGACTTTAATTTTTATAAAGATGTCCGTGGAAATATTGTTAACGCCAGTTTTATGTTACTTTAGGGTACCATCAATTTAGAGCCTTTAATAAAACAAATATACAAACTCAATTCTTGTAGGAAACTTCTAAATACCCTAGGGTATCAATGGAACCCTCTATAATAATTATATAAATATCTGTCACCAGAAGTTTCTGAAAATGCTCATTGGGATGCAGGCTTCTTTGTATTATTGTGGTCGTAGAAAAAATGATTCGTTTATGTGGTTTCACACATAAAAAATAAACCCTTTAATTGCGCATGACTGCAGTCATGCGTGATGACCAAAAATTACGACGAAATGATTACAACGTGATTACAATAAAATTACTCCTGATTACAACATATTACACATCGAATTACAACTATTACACTTGGATTACAACTTGCCTGTGCACCAAATTACTACACCGAAATACTCCTCGCCCTTGACGAAACCTCATTGTGTTGTATAAGCATATATATTTTTTTTTGGTTTTTAGGCCAAGTACGACACGGACTTTTACATCTTGGACAAATACCCGTTGGCCGTGCGACCATTCTACACCATGCCCGACCCGCAGAATCCAAAATCGTCAAATTCCTACGACATGTTTATGAGAGGCGAAGAGATCCTGAGCGGAGCTCAGAGGATCCACGATCCCGACTTTTTGACTGAAAGAGCTAAACATCATGGAATTGGTAAGTGTCATAAAAAAATAGAGACAAAATACATTGATATAAAAGATAATGTTAGTCAATTACATTGTTTTAAATAATTCTGCTACGTCTCTGGTTTTTAAGTCTATGGTAAGTGTCCTTTTTTTAACGACAATAGTTCAACTTAATCTGCGGTGCGGCCGTACCCCTGCCAGTTGCTGTAACTGCTGTACCATGATTGACATAAATTAGACCCAGAGTCACTGAATGTTACTTCCTAAAAATTAAACTTTCACAAAAAAAAAAAACAAGAATAAAATGATTATACTCTTATGTTGCGCATACGTTGCCTTTGAGAAACAAGACGTCGGCTAGCGACGTTGTTTCGACTGCCTGACGACCCTCATTCGCACCTAAAGTTACGAAACCTGTCGGTTCTATACTAATCTACGTATTAGAATCTGAAGTCGTTTTTAATATCACACAACTAACTGTCAAATGTCGCCCTAACAGTTTTAGCGTTTTTAATTATTCTTATTTGTGGTCGTGCCTCGACATGAGTAATTACTTCAAAATTATTTATATCAAAATAATAAAAGAGATTGAGTCCATTCCCCACATGCGGGAGGAAAATGGGATATGCTGGTTTCCTAAAGGAATCTGTTTGTATCTGGGATTTGTCGGTGGTTTTTATCTGCAAGTTAATTTTTTTTCTGTAGAAACTACTCGAAAGTTTGAATGATCGTTTTGGCATTTTCAAGATTACTTGCAACTAGCAATAAACAGATCCTGGATCCAAAAACTCTAAGAAAAAAACACGTGAATACAAGTTAGGTTCAAAAAATTTAGGTTAAAACCAGAGAAATAAAAATAGTTGTTTTAAGTTAGATCAAATGCACGAAAATGGACGTGTTCCTTTGGGACGTCGGTTAACGTAGGCCAGTTCCAACGAGCTACAAGTTTAAATTTCCTACGCACTGAAGACGTCGGCTTTGCAATAAAAACGTACGTCGCTTTTGCCGACGTCGGAATATCGTTGAGTTTTGTAACGAATAACTACGGACGTAGCTTTTACCTCAAAAAAATCGTTGGAGACAAACGTTTTTGATCACAAGCTTAATTCCACCCGAAATTGATGTCATATTAAGACGCATTTGGTTGGAAGTTAGATTTTTGCTGCTTGGGGCTATTACACAGGAACAATTTCTGAGTTCGCCACTGCCATGCAATAGTGTTTGCTTAACTGATTTTTAAGATTTCAAATAAATAAATATTTGAAAGTGAATGTCTCAGAAACTAAATAATGCTTGGTGTCATTTCGACGAATAAATAGCAACCTTTGGTGATTAAGAGACGTTGGCATATGCAAAATACGGTCATTTTTACGATATTTGGAGATACAAACCTGTAATCTCCAAAATGTTTACATCATATTAGCTAGGCTTTAAAAAGATGAAATTTTGATTTTTGACAGTACAAAACTCAGAAAACTAAAGGAATTTCGACACAACGGGTTGACCCAGTTTAAACATTTTTGTTTCAGATGTCTCCAAAATCCAATCCTACATCGACTCTTTTAAATATGGCTGTCCTCCCCATGCGGGCGGGGGCATAGGTCTCGAGAGGGTGGTGATGTTGTACTTAGGGCTGGATAACATTAGGAAGACTTCAATGTTCCCCCGCGATCCTAAGAGGGTCACACCTTAAACTAACTTTGAATTTTTTTGAGTTTGACAGTTTCATTTTATTGTACCACATTTAAAAAAATATATTATGTAAATAAAGACCTAAAAAATTTCATCTTTTACTATATATGACTTTTATGCATTAGTTTAGTTCTAATACAGCATTTGGCATGACCCAATAATCTACCATTGGATCCAAATGATATTGTGGTTGTCAAAAAAAAAACCTCTGAAATGGGCTCGGAAATTGGTAAAAAATAGACAATTTTATAAATTTAATTTTCGAACAAGAACCTTAACATTTAGAAAAGTACCATGTTTGTGTTATGTGTATTTGGGGACCTCTCTTTTATACAAGAAAAACATTTAAAAGAGTCCTTTTACTTTGACATTTTTTAAATTTAGCACTTTCTAAAAATACAAGTGGGTATTTTCTTTAAAATTCTAACAACAAATTTGTTGTCAAAAAATGCGCATGTTGGCACCCTGTATTTTGAAAACAAAGGACCTTTGACTCTCATGCTATATGAGTTTTTTTTCTTGTTTTGACCTTCCCCATCATCACCCATTAGAATATTGGCACTCGTACCATTTACATATATATCTATCTCTGGGCGGTCGTTCTATATATTTGGCCTTTTAGTCAAAACAAACATATCAGTCCAAGTTTCAGAACATCTCATTTTTGACAGGTTTTTACAGGATAAGAATATAATGGTAGAGTTATGATGAACCTTAAAATAATTTAGTTAAAGACTGTAAAGAACTTTGATTGAGAGAAATTAATACCGCTTTATGTCTTACTCACTTTAAGGTTTGAACAATTACTAATTTTGCTGTTTTTTAAATAAAAGTGGCAAAATAAAAATCATATGCACGACACCACTAAAGATGACAGACAGATGACAATTGCCTTAAATTATTTCCATCTTTCTCTAAAATACTTTTTTATAGCCTGCTGTCTCTTCAACAACCTTAAATGTTTTTCATTTTAACAGACGCTTAAGAAACAGTGAAAACTTAAAAAAATGTGAGTGTTTTATTCTAGAAATCGAAAGTATGGAAAGAAAGCTTTAAAATTTGAACAAAATCATGGCATAAAAATGTGAAAAACAGATTAAAAATTGCTTAAATAAAAACGTTACCCCTTAAATTATGTTAAAATATTTTAAAAATTACCATCATGGCTTTACCATAAGTCATTTTAGTAATTTTAAGGAAGTAAAGTCAGCTTTATGTCCTTTTTTTATTTAACATGACATAATGTTGCACCAAATTTGAAGCCTTCAGGCATTTTAGGTGGTGGTAAATTTTGGGGTAGGGAAAAATGCATGTATGCGTTTCTTTTGCGACAAAGTGTACAGGATGTCTCATTTTCGATGGGATTCAATGGGAAACTCTGTTGTTATTGAAAATGGAGACGATTTTTTTGGGGATTGAAACTTCAAAATGAAAAAAATATATATTTTATTATCAAACAAACTTAAAAAGAAACTATCTACGAAACGAAACGTCGGATTAAAATTTAGAAAAGACCATTGTGTTTTTTAGAAAGGTGACCACAGACATGTTTTTAATTAATTTATTAATTAATGATATGAATCACTTTTCCTATTGGTTGCGATTTATAACAGCGGAATACTTCCTTCAATTTTTGAAGTAGGTTTGTTCGTGCTTTCATCTTGGGTGTTATCCTCACATTCCACTTTCCTTGTTTTGTGATGTTCTGTTGAAAATCAAATCCTAGGAAGCTGAATGTCCCTTTTTCTTTAAGATTAATCACTTTTGTCTTTTCTTTGTTTACTTCTACTTCTATTTTTGCTAATTCTTCTTGTAACCTTTTGTGCACTGATTTTTCAAGCCATTCCCATTTCTGGTGTCCATCTATCAGTATCATTAGATCGTCTGCCCATCTAGCGTATTCTATTCTTTTGCTTTCTCTAGCATTTTATCCACCTCATTGAGCTATATATTGCTTAGTAGTGGTGATCCTTGTGCTATTCCTCGTTTCCCTCCTACTTTGAGGATTAGCTTGATCAAGTGCATGATTTCTTTATCGTTTACCCTTTTGGAAATCTTTTCCATAAGAATATGATTTCCATCAATTATCTCTTAAATTAAGGGAGATGTCATCAATTGGTAAACAACGGAGTTTCCCATTGAATCCCATTGAAAATGGGACACCCTGTACAACTTCCCAAAATGAACACATGGTGATAAAATAGATAAATACCATTATTTAATTTAAAAAAAAAACAAATAAAACAGGAACACAATAAAATAAAATCTCCCAAAGGGGGATTTGAATGAACAAAAAACAATTTGATCAGTGACACAAATAATCTAAAAATTAACCATAAATAACTGCAAAATTGATTAAAGCCAACAAGAATTGAATATTTTTATTCAAATTCCCCCTTGACAACGAAACCTTAGGAAGTATCCATTTCTTTCTTATTAGACCTTCTTCTCTCTTTCTTGTCATGTTTTCTTTTCTCCAAAGTTTCCAGATAGTTCTCCATATTTTCATAATCTTTAGGAATTCTTGCGTTGTACTCTTCAGCTATATCAATGCCAAGCTTTTCTGGCAACATAAAACTAGATAACCAAGCCACCAAGGGTGTTTCACCAAGGACATAATTTGCCTCTTTATGGTAAAAAACTACCCCATCATATAAAAGTTTTCGGTTTTGAAGTTCCATTATTTTAAACATCTCATCTTGAATCAAAGGTTTTTGTGCAAGGTAGAATGGTAGGTGTTGCAATTTTTGAGGTAAATTTGTTTTTTCATAAGCAGGGTTTTCATCAAACTTGTTTTTAATCCAGAAAAATCTAAAACTTGCCTCACTATCTAACATTGACATGCTGTTCCAATGTAGACAATCCAAAACAAAAATTATTTTTGTGTACTTGTTGTAGACACAATCTAGAACTGTACTTCCTCCCCCTTTGTTTAAACCACCCCCTGGTAGAGCAGTTTTTAGATTCAAAACCATTTTACCTTTTTCATTGTAACAAACCGTATGGTTCTTCCATGCAAGTAACAGTACTCGAAAACCTTCAGGAGCAAATTTAACGTACCAGTTCTCATCAAGATCTTCAGGGACTTCTGTCAGCCATTCAGATTTTGTCAGGCAGAAGCGGATATTTTTTTTCTGATGGTGGGCAGTTTCTACATCCATATCTTCCAAAACCTGCAAAAAATAAGAATATTTTAAATGTAAAACCCACTTCAAAACACACTGCTGATAGTGTGAAAATAATTTTATCAATTAGGCCTACCTCCTCACTCTCATTCTCCTCTCCATCTTCATTTAGAATGTCAGTTAAGTCTCTTAACCCATCCACAAAATTGTGCCTTTTCTCTTTCTGTTCCTTTAGCATCAAGATTCGTCTCTCATGCTGGGAAAAACCTGATAATTTAAAGATCTTTTATTTAAAGGCCTACAGAGTTAATTTTCAGGGTAAATCTTTTGAACATGAACAACTTGGAGCTTTTACAAAAATTTGTAAAGCACTTCCGGCTTTTCTGCTCCTACAAGAAGAATTTGCCAAAGCAAAAACCAAAAAAATACAATAAAAAACTAAACGGTAAAATAAATTGAGCCTACCCGAATTTTTTGCGGAGTATTTGTATAAATATGAGAAGTCCGACTCTAGGGTGGATTTAGGTTCTTCTGCCATTTCTTACGATATTTTTCTTTCTACTTATTTTTTTTTAAATTCAAGTTTACGTTTAAGGATTTGTGAGGTTATAGACGTCGGATTCCAGCACAGAAAAAAAATTGGGCTCGGTTTGGTTGGCAGGGATTCCAGGTCACTAATTTGTTGCAATTGTTGTGCCGTCGCCATCTATTGATTGTATTCATGATTATTTTATTCTAGCAGTTAAGTGGCACCATCTGTTATTTCGAACAATAAGTGCGTACTAAGGTCACTATACCACCAAGGGAGCGAAGTAACGAATGTCTCAAAAATGATATAGCTTATTTTATCAAGTAAAACTGAATTAGTTTTAACAAGAACCAAAAGTTTCAATGCTTTAAATTTTTGAAAACAAAGGGTACTAGCTAAGTTGATAGTTTATCGCTACCTTAAAGTTTACAATGTAAAGTGGCCTTATCCAAAAGCTTCTAAAATTACAGCATAGACAAACTACTTGTGATCTGCCAGACAGACCGAACCCAATTTTTTTTCTATGAATTACAGATGGTGCCACTTGAAAGTAAACAACTTTTCAAATTTGAAAACCGGACGTTATTGAAATAAAAAAAAAACTGAAAAACAACATAATTTTGTGCTTTTTAGTGCACCTTTATATAAAAACTGATAAAAGGCAATTGTTTTATTTTAGAATGAACTTGATCGTACAAAAATAATAAAAACGTGAATTCTAACCTTCAAATTCCTTTAAAAATGTATTTTTGGTATAAAACGCCCTTAAAATTAAACAAAATTTCTAGGGATGGTTTGTAAGTCGTATGCTTAATTCATAATGTGACGACTGCTTTAGTTAATGCCTAAAAACAAGAGTTAAGAAGAGACAAAATTATGAAGAACTTCGTTTTACTCCAAAAAAGCACCAAAAGCTAGACTTGTAAGTGGTACAAGAAAGAAATTATATATTATCAATCAATTTAAATAAGACCTAAAAATGGTACGCTATGCAGCCTTGAAAAACCTTTATGAGGTAGAAAAAACCATTGGTTGTGGAGGCTTTGCAAAAGTAAAGCTTGCTACACATTTGGCAACTGGAGAAAAGGTTGCTATTAAGATAATGAACAAGGCTTTACTTGGAGATGATCTGCACAGGGTTAAATTGGAGTTGAGTGCTTTAAAGTCATTTTCTCATGAACATATTTGTCAATTATATCAGGTAGGTATTGCAGGGTTAACAAAGGGATAGGTACAGCAACTGAGCGCCATTCTTTTTAGGAAGATAATTGTGAAAATTTGAAATTTTATGGAACTTGTAAAAGTTCAAAACTATCCTATTGACCTATGTCATTTCGACAGCTTTAAAAAAATATTTTTTTAATTTAAGCCACTTGACACCAATGTATTTAGAGGTATTATAAGATATGTAGGGTCTTTAAAGGTCAAAACTTTACCTTGTTTTCATGGAAACTGTAACAGTTTGACAAATAAATAAATGTATACATATTGACGGAAATCCATTTTCACATATAATAAATCTTACATAGCTAAAGAGCTAAGGTGAACATATAGTTATGTATTAAAAACAGACTAGAATTTTTAAAACTCACATTCTAGTGTCTAAAAATTAAAGCTTTTGTGTCACTCTAGTAAAATGCCATATTTAAAGATATCTAAAATGTCAATATAAAAGCTGTCAATATAAAAAGTTATTTTAAGATGCAAAACATTAATTTTATTTCTGAAGGAACCCAGATAGGTGGGAAAAAAGTCAATATCCAAATTATTAGTAAAGATATACATTCTTCATATAAGTCTATTAAGGTTGTAATTTGTTGAGTAATTTGTATTATAATATTCTAAGTTAAAAATATTTCTATTTCTCATGTGTCAATGGGACGCAGTTTTGAGCCTCTATCAGTTCTGTGGAATTCCAAGTATTCAGAAATCTATTCCTAAAAATAAAGGCAATAAGTCACTGTACCTATTCCTTGTTACACCTAGCTGGTATGTTATGTAAACTAATTTTAATACATAAAACTAAACACATCAATTTTTGAATTACATTTTTAAAGGAAATTTTTTTATAGGTCATTGAAACAGAGAGTCACTTTTTTATTATAATGGAGCACTGCTGTGGTGGGGAACTTTTTGATCACATAGTGGAGAAAAATCGACTTTCCGAGTCTGAGAGCAGAATGTTTTTTAGGCAAATAGTGTCTTCCGTTGCCTATTTGCACTCTTTGGGCTATGCCCATAGAGATTTAAAGCCGGTAAGTGTTACATAACCTAATACTATGCCATTTATTGCCATTATGTGTACAGAAATTATTTTGATTTTTAAGTATTTTCTAAATTATAAAAATTTAATTTTTATTTAACTTGATATAGGAAAATGTGCTCCTAGATAAATCCCAGAACCTCAAACTGATTGATTTTGGCCTGTGTGCCAAACCCGAGGGGGGCATGGGAAACCCTCTTTCCACGTCTTGTGGTTCCCCAACTTATGCGGCTCCTGAATTGGTGCTGGGAAAGCAGTATTTAGGTAAGAAAAATTCAACAATTTCTTTAGAGAATAAAGAAAAATTATTCCCTTTAAGGGTGAATTTGAATAAAAAATGTGCTTCTTCCAATTACTTAAAATAAAAAACTGTTAATCAAATTTGTATCAAATTTTGTATGGTGAAAGTTTAAAGCATTATCATGGAACCATTTCAAGGATTTTGGATAACTTTAAGTTTTTTATATAATTCTGCAGTTTATCTGTTTAAGTAATCGAACTGTTTTTAGGATTCAAATTCACTCTTTGAGTTTTTAATAATTAATTTTAATTTATATCTCTGTTATATTAACAGGGCAAGAAGTGGATGTATGGGCTATGGGAGTACTTTTGTATGCTCTATTGGTAGGCAGCTTGCCGTTTGATGATGTTAATATTGATAATTTGTACAAAAAGATCTTGGTAAGTAAGTGAGTATAACAGTATTATTTATTTAAACAATGGAAATATTTTTTTTTTAAATTGGCATTTTATTTACATATTTACGTAATTTTACGCCTTGTAGGGTATGTACTATTAATAAAAATTAAATCTACTTTCTTAGGATTTCCTGAAATTAAAAATAATAATTTTTTTGGTCTTTTTAAAAGTGAATATCTCAAAAACTAATCAACAGAATTTCTAAATTTTTGTATAATTGTGAAAGTATTTAAAATTCCTTCAAAATAAAAGAAAGTTCAATCATAAAATTGTTCTCTATAGAAACTGCAGTTCGTTAAACCCATTTTTTTTATCAATTGAACCATTGTTCATCAACTATGTTGGAAATTTGGAACCTTTGGTTGCACTAAAACAAAATTATGATTGTTTTCCACAAACCAAAACTACACTTTTTTGCACTCGACGCGCGTTTCGCTAACAATGTTAGCATCATCAGGAGACGATAAACAATGAACTAAATTAATCTACGCTCTATCTTATATACAATCCTTTAGTGGGCGGAGATAAGACTAATAACTTGTGATTGATCACGATTTTTAATCCTATCTCCCCTCAACCAAAGAATAAAGTGTACTAAACGGGATGGGTCCTCTATCTTTATTTAAACTATTTCTGGATTTAATGATTTCCATACTTTCATATGCATTCAAAAGTCTTTTGTTTGGTACACTTTTTAGAAGTTTTAGGTTATCTAATGTGAATCTATGATTGTTTTCAAAAGCATGCTCGGCCACACTTGACTTTTCTGTTCTTCCGTATTTTAAGTGTGCTAAGTGTTCTTTAAAACGTGTTTGAATAGAGCGTCTCGTTTGGCCAACCTATTTTTTTTCACAATCCATGCAACTAATTTCGTAAATTCCACTTTTTTCTAGAACTGTAGTTTTATCCTTGGGATTTCCTAATAAGCTTCTTATTGTGTTACCGGATTGATATACTAATTTAAGACCGGTGTTATTAAATACTTTGTGTAATCCTTTCGTATAATTAGGATTATAAGGAATTGATACAAATTTTGAGTCGCAGGTATCTTTTTGTCTGAAAAAGGTAGAATTCCGAAAGGTCTTTTGAAAAGAATGTCTATTTATCAGCTTATTTATTAAGCCTTCGTCGTAACCGTTTTCGCCAGCTATATTCCTAATCCTATTCTTTTCTGCTTCAAATCTTTCTTTGTTTAAGGGGAAATTTACTAATCTATATGTTAAAAAGTGCAAACTTGCAAGCTTATGTTGTAAGCAATGAAAAGAGTCATTTGGAATATACCTGTTGGTGGCCGTGCCTTTTCTGTATAGGTCAAAGTCCAATTTATTTTTATTTCTTATAACTAAAGTGTCTAGAAATGGCAGTGTACCGTTGTTCTCTGTTTCATAAGTAAATTTAATAGTGGGAAATTTGTTATTTATTTTTTCCATAAAATTTTCAACACTAGTTACTTTAGTGTTGAATACTGCAAACACATCGTCTACATACCTGAACCATACTCTGGGGAAATACTCAAATTCTTTACTTATATCTGATTCAAATTTGCTCATAAATAGGTTTGCGATAAAAGGTGATAAACTATTACCCATTGTGGTTCCTTCTAATTGCTGGTAGTAGTTATTTTTATATTGAAAGTAATTTTGATTCATGCAGAGTTTTGTTAAAGATAGGTATTCTAAAGTCTGTTTGTCTTCTAGATTGTTTTTTCTTAGTAGTTCCTCCAGGTATTGTAAGGTATTGGGGATCGGCACACTAGGGAACAACGAACTAACATCAAACGAGATTAAAATTTCACCTTCTTGGAGTGAAATATCTTTAACTTTGTTGATAAATTCAAGGGAATTTTGAACATAATAATACATAATTGTGACCTTAAATTTACATAATAAGGTAAACCTATTATATAAAATATATGTAGTTTTTACTTAACTCTTATGTAACAAGAATGTAATATTTATGTAAAAGGTATGTCATTTTATTAACATCACATTTATGTAAAAATTAGGTGGGCTTTGTGCATGGCATTATGCCGTTTTCGCATCTTAATGTGACTTAAATTTTACCTTATTGTGACCTCTGAGTGACCTTAAATTTACATAACAAGGTAAATCTGTTATGTAAATTTTACGTAATATTTACATAACGGTGTTTACTGAGTGGCGACTGCACAATCAATTTAGCAGAAATTTCTAATAAATAACTGGTCTTACAAATTCCGGTTTTCAAAAATAATAGTTTGACAAACTCTGGGTTTCATTAAAAATGAGTTTTACAAATTATGAGTTTGATATTGAATTGAATTGAATGAAATTGAAGAAATGAGGTTCTGAAAAAAAAATTGGTTTAACAAATTGCAGTTTTTATGGTGAATCGGTAAATTCGTGGTTGGACAAACTATAGGCGTTCAAATAAGGTGTTACTTGACCCCTTTCCTATTTAAGTTCTGGTGGTAAAACTCGTCCTTCATTCTTAAAAGAAATTCAATAATTAGTAGCTGTTTAGTTCTGATTTTAAAGGAATATTTAGTAATTTAATGAAATACTTGAAAACTATATTATTAATTTAATCAGGCCGTAACAGCACTGATGTTTGTTTCTTGTGGAAAACTTCTATCTGTATTCCATATTCCACAGATAGACCTCTCTTCCATTTGGTTAAACTCCAATGCATGCCCAGATTGTGATAAATTCGCTGATTTTCCTTGTCCAAAATTTTCATCATTTTGGTTTTTGTCCTCCTATTCATGAGGAGGGACGGGCCCAAACTTAGGCACAGTGTGCAACAACTGCAAAAGCAACCACAGAGAAAAAGTAGGAAATTTCTGCTGATTTCTTTATGCAGGAGTTTGTTTATTTTTGAAATTGTATATCTGCAAAAAAAAAGAATTGTTTTACAAAAATTTGTTATGTATTTACTCCGCAACATAGGGATTTTATGAATTGAAAACCACTATGTTGTCAGATTTTCTCAGTTTTTTTATAGTCATTGTCAGAAAACTAAAAAAACAAACTTGATTACTTAAATGGTATTATTCCGCAAAGAAAACTAAAAAAACAAACTTGATTACTTAAATGGTATTAAAATGGGCTAACGATGCACTGGCAGACTCCTGGGAGTCCAAAGAATTAATCGATGGACCGGACGCGGCCAGACTCAAATGGCTCCTGGGAAGGACATGAAAAGATATTGGACTACTGACAGGGATACTGACCAGCCACAACTGCCTCAGTAAGCATCTGACTCGCATCGGGATCGGGAATGACTCTATCTCTTTGCGAAGTGCCAAGCATACCTAAGGATAAGGCATCAGGTACTCGGACAACCGAACCTGGATGCAGAGAACCTACGAGCTCTCAAGTGGGCCAAAGTACTGGACTTCGTGAAGAGAACAGGAAGGCACGGAGAGCCCACTACCGTTCAAGCGGTACAGGTGGCGAATTAGGGGGCTGGGCTGGGGTGAGTTAAAAAGGGACCGATTGGGCCTACTTGCCAGGTCTTCCGCCCACTAGTTACTACTACTACTACTAAATGGTATTATTCCGCAATTAAATGTAGCAGACCATTATTATGAAGCTTCAAATAACTCAAAAAAATTACCAGAAACTATATTTAGAAAGAAACCAAATAGTTATGTTGGACAGTTGGAATGTGACGAAATTTTTGCCTATTTTATGGTCAAGCCATGATGGTAATTTAAGGCTTAAAATATTTTAGCATAATTTAAGGGGTAACGTTTTTGATGAAGCAATTTTTTACTATGTTTTTCACATTTCTTTACAAACTTTCGATTTTTGGGATAAAACACTCAAATTTTTTAAGTTTTCACTGTTTTTTAGCGTTCAAAAAAAGTACTGCCAAAAAACATTTTTTCTCTGTTAAAATGAAAAATATTTAAAAATATTTAAGGTTGTTGGAGAGAGATAGCAGGCTATAAAAAAGTGTTTTAGAGAAAGATGGACATAATTTAAGGCAAATGTTTACCAAAAAATCCAAAAAATAGCAAATTTTTTTTTTCAAAGTGTAAAATGTGTAAAACATAAGGTGGTATTAATTTCTTTCAATCAAAGTTCTTTACAGTCTTCAATTTTACCAAAAAACGTGTCGTACTAAAGTGTATTTTAGCACATCTAAAAATAATTTAACAGGTATTTAAGAAAATTATTTTAAGGTTCATCATGGCTTGACTATTACGGTGTTTACAAAACCGTTAAACCGATTTAAATAAAGTTTTTACTTATACTCATCAGGGGCAAGTCTACTCTTCAAAATTGCCGGCAATTCCAACTGGAAATGATTATTCACGCCAAAAAGGGTGATATTTCCATCTCCTTGCAGATAAATTGTCTGGTTCTCTGACATTTTTTAAGGATTTTTGCACCCATTCATCTGTCAGTTTTGACAAAATGCTGGTGACGCATTTTTAAACTTTGTTTCTTCTCAAAAGGTGAAGAGTTTTTAAAAAGGCAATATATTGGGGATACCTTATGCAGTTTTTATCTTTTTTGTTTTTGTTTTACAAAATTCTACTTACTTTTTCTACATTGGTACCATGCGAGTGTGGGGATATCTACATCGGAGAAACCATCCAACCTATGGAAGTTCGACCGACCGAACACAAACGCAAAAGTCGACAACTGGATAGAAAATAGCTCAACATTGCTGGGAAAATCGACATTCTATGGAATGGAAAGAGACAAAGATCGCGGCCAAGGAGGAAAACCTTAGATTAAAAAGAGACAAGATATCTGGTCCAACGAAAGCTCCTTGGCAAATAATAACCACTATTTATCCACAAATAAAATCAAAACAAATCAAAAGTGAGTCTTTTTAAAACCACGTTTTGTCAAAAAACGTTTATAGTGTGTGTTTTTACCAGTAGGAGAATATTTCAGTGCATTTAAAGTGATATTTTGGAATAAATCCTCCAATGTTTTGAAAATAAAGGGAGAGCAAGTGAAATCAGTCAGTGACGGTACATGCCGGTAGGTACACAGAAAATAAAAAAAAGTTTATATACTATATAATATACTTAAATTAGTAGATCCCTAGATTCAAATATCAACCAACACGTTTGTATCATACAGATTCTAAACAAATTAATTTCGATTCCAATTATGATACAGCAGAGCAAAGATGCAAAATTCGAACGGAAAATTCGCC
Source organism: Oxystoma pomonae (assembly GCA_963921995.1). Classification (NCBI taxonomy): domain Eukaryota; kingdom Metazoa; phylum Arthropoda; class Insecta; order Coleoptera; family Brentidae; genus Oxystoma; species Oxystoma pomonae. Next base: position 84,713,398 of record OY998169.1, on the reverse strand, counting down.
ACAACGACTTACCCAAAATTTCTTCTTGCTGCTGGTCTGCAAAGTTCTCTGCTTAATCCATTTGTGGTCCCACTTTCCATCAAAAGAACACCAATTTTTCCCGGGAAGATTTTAATCTACCAAAAAACGGGACCGAAAATGGGGGACAGTCTCGTACCGTTCAACGCTTAATTTCGAATGCTCCCGATGCAGGCGCGATTGCTGCGCTCCTTTAGTCGCATAGACCAACTTCTACGATTCGTGAAAAATACCGCGAATATTTAAAACAGAAACAAAAATTTATTATTCCAGAAAATATGCAAAAAAAAACCTTTCCCTTAAAACCCTTAAGTTTCTTATACAACGTTTTTTTTTTTTAATTTTCAATGCATCAAATGGGATATTTTCGAAGGTTTTTGTAAGGTTTTTTTCGACGTTTTTTTCTATAAAGACGATAAAATAAAGCATACTTTTGATGCGCGAATGAGATATTTTTGAAGGTTTTTTTTTTATAAAGACTATAAAATAAAGGTCTTATCAGAATATTAAGTTTGATTTATACCGCCGCCGTTGCCATCTGCGCTCGCCCTTCGAATTGATATTTGAATCTTTTTGTCTGTCTTAGATGGTCTTAGATGTCTTCATATACCCTAAGCATCATTGACTTTATTGTATACTGAAGAAGTCGACGACAGCATAAGTCTTATTGTTCAATGTATATCAAAATCATATTAAGGGAGATAATAAGGTATATGTATTTACGTTAAGGTGTTCTTTATTTTGTTCATATTTTAACTTTTAGTATGAAATTGTTGGGGATATTGCACTATGTCTGGCATAATAAGAATCTGATTCAATTGAAATTTAGCACACATTTTATAGCCGTTGATAATATAGTATATTATTATAAGGTACTAAAAACAAAAATGCATTGAATATTTTTTTAAAATATTTCTTTATTTTCAATAATTCTAAGACTTTTTGAAATAATTTTAATGATAGTAAAATTTTGAATTAAAATTACAGTTGGTTCCTCGCTTTGCTCAGGTCACAAATTTCTTGCCTCGAGACAGTATATAGATACATACCTATTTTATATACCTTAATACCAGTTTACTCCCTCTTGATATGTGTTGGGTCTATTTCCTCATTAGCAGTAAACTGTAGTTAAAACTTGGCTCTTTAGAACGAGGTGTTAGATGTATTACTTACTTATACTATTGTAGGTTATTAAGTCATGAATCACGAGAGCAAAAATTACAATGTTTTATATTATTTATAAGTACCTCCTTAAATTTTCTATCTAAAATAAAATATTGCTTTTGTGGAATTAAACAAACATAAAATTGTATAGTTTTACCCATATGTTTCCCATGTAAAAATGCCCCCTATAACCACAGATTACCTAGGTCCTCAGTAGGTCCACAATAACATAATTTTTAGCTAGTAGTAATATTATATTATTTTTTTTCTTGATGTTGCAGGCATGTGAACTGTGTTTTAACATTTGGCATAATTTTATTGTGTTGAAAATTGAAATTGCAATAAATCGTATAATTATTTTGTATAAAACCACTACAAACATTTATTATTAGGGAGCTTCCAAAGCTCAAATTGGCAGAATTCTTTTTTGCATGTTATTTAATTTTTTTTTGCAGATTTCATATTATAGTAAAATTTTAATAATATAAATCATGTGTAAATTTATATTTAAGTAGGTAGGTACGCCAGTGGTGTGTTTACTGTAAACAACAGAGAGGTAAACATTGTTCCATATAATAATATAACCAAAGTCTCGATAAGTGTCAGGTATCTTGTCTCTTTTTAATTTAAGAGGAAAACCTATTTAAGCGAAAATTCAAAGAAACAGCATTCACCCTGATGAACCAGAATGTATTTTCTCAAACAAGCTTCACCATCAAGGATAAACCCACACTTTTCGGATGTAACAGATTTCAACTGTAATAGGGCGGAGCCAATCAGTAGTTTTATGGTTCATTGCACACATGCTAGTATATAAGATTATGTAGTCTTAGTTTTTTGTTAGTATTCATCTGATGACGATTGCAGATATATAAGCGTTCGAAACGTTGTGAAAAAGTAAAAATAAAGGCAATAGAAGTTCGAAACTCTACCTTACTCATCATTATTCTTGGCTCCAACCTCAAGAGGCTCATTATTAATGAAGTAAAGAGGTCTAATCGGATTTAAACTTTTCATAATAAAAACTATCATGTACAGCTTAGTCGAGGCACTTTTTATGATTTTATCGTTTTTAGAGCGGAAAATTTTACGAACCGCCCTTCATCTCGCGCCAAAGCTTGAACCTGATCAAATCGATGCTGCAAGTAGATCCTCGCAAGCGGATCAAAATCAATGAGCTGCGCACGCATCCGTGGCTGACGTTGGGCGTCCTTGAACCGGTGGAATGGCGGGAAAACAACTCGAGACAACTCGACGACAGTTGCGTGAAAATCATGGCGGACCATTTGAAAGTCGACAAGCAACAGATCGCAAAAGATTTAACGAAATGGAAGTACGACTACAACACGGCCACGTATTTTTTGTTGCTCGCTCGAAAAAAGAGGGGTAGTAACTTGAAACTGCACTCTTTGGGTGGAGTTCAAAGTTGGAGTTGTGATAGAAAGGTAATATTTTATTAAATTAAAAAAGGGCTAACTAGTGGTTTGCCGGCTGGGTATGGAGACAGCTAATGCTGGGGCCATAGTAAAGTTGTTTCTGATAAATCTAAAAGTCAATATTTATTGGACTGAAAAGGAAAGTAAGGTAACCTGTAGCGAAATCCTAAATTTATAAGTTTAGTGTCAATTATTCGCCCAGCATTAAAATTATATTTAAAATTTAGTTTATATCTCATAAAGCAAAGAAATAATATGTAAAAGATATACAGGGTGGATTCTTTAAAAATGGAACGGTGATTCTAGAGGGAAGACGAACATATTTTGCGGCCCCCAACTAGAGGCCCAGGGCCTAGCAAGTATTTTTTTTAAAATGAATAGGTACCACTTGGGGCACCTTTGTGGAAAGCTTGTTAAAAAAGAAACCTAACGCACTAGCTTTTTTTAACATCTGTCGACTAATGTGTCAAAAATTTAAATAAACTTATTTTGTTGTCAATTGTTTTAGCTTCAAAATAAACTAAATATTTCTCTATTAACTAAGCGGAATAAAGAAAATACGATACAGGGACACTATTGGCGACCCATTTGGGGGCCCTCCCTGAAGGCCCAGGGCCTACCAACATTTTTTTCATGAGGAGGTACCACTTGACGTCTGTCAACCCATGTGTCAAAAATTTCAAAATACCTATTTTTTGTCAATTAGCTTAAAAATAAACTACATATATTTCTTTATTTAATAAGGGCAATAAGGAAACTACCACACAAGGATATAATTGGCGTAAAATTTTTAACATGGTTGACAGATATCAAAAAAAATTATTTAATCGAATATCTCTTTTAACAAGCTTTCCAGGGCTCTCAAGTGGGTCTCCAACAATGGTTTTGTGTGGTGTTTTCTTTATTCCGCTTAGTAAATAAAGAAATATGTAGTTTATTTTGAAGCCAAAACAATTCACAAAAAAAAGTAATTTTTTAAAAATTTTTGATACATTGGTTGACAGATGTCAAAAAAAAACTAATGCGTTAAATTTCTTTTTTAACAAGCTTTAGAAAAACGTGGCACAGGTGGTACCTCTCATTTAAAAAAAAATAGTTGGTAGGCCCTTTTTTTTATCATGGACGCAAAGTCCGTAAAAAATTATTAAAGATTCGTTTTTAGCTTTTCTTAAAACCTCTTTCCTAGAGTCGCTAGAAGCACCGTTCCAAAGAATCCACCCTCTATAGAATTTAATGCAAAAAAGTCCAAAAATGCAAAGAAATACTGAGTGTCTCATTTAAAATAAAGGTGTTACAAAATTCACGTGTAAATGGACAACCCAAGCGAAAATATTTTCAAAATGAATATCCTTACCTCATTGTACAATTTTTTTAAAATTTGATCTACTATTCAAAATATTTTGATGGTACACTAATCTTGGGACACCCAGTTATAAAATGATACTGACGACAGGTGTTCTATTATCTGTCTGTCTGTTTGTTTGGATCCTGCCAAAAGAACGGCATCAGATGTTTTAGAACAGTTTTACGAGATTTTATAATGTTTTATCAGGTTTTATATGTTGTCTATGCGGTATGTGAAAACAAACTTGTAAAAACCAAGACAAATCTCATAAAGTGCAGATTTTTTCTATCAGTTTTTACGAGACAAACAGCCTGGCTCGACTCCAACTCTATGAGATTCTATGCGTTTTTTGTTTTCCTGGGGAGTTGAACGCCTATGGTTTGTCAAACCAGGGCCAGTATTCTTGAAATCTCACCTAGAGAGTACTCCCCGAAGTTTGGGTGAAAGTAAAAGTGCGGATGCGTTCTCACCCATTTCAGAGATCTCGGTTGGTCCGGACCAGCCGAGATGTGAGTACTCCCTTTCTCACTTTTTGAAGAATGCTGGCGCAGGATGTTATCAGACCGTAGTTAATAAAAATGTTCATCATAAGAACGGTTCACCATAAAAACTGCAATTTGTTAAACCATTTTTTTGTCTGAACCTTATTTCACCAAACCCACTCAATAACAAATTCGAAATTTATAAGAGCCGTTTATAATCGAACTATTGTTCATCAAACTCATTCAATGTCAAACTCGTAATTTGTAAAACCCATTTTTAATAAAACCCGTAATTTGTCAAACCATTAGTTTCAAAACCGGAATTCGTAAGACCCGTTGTTTATCAGAAATTTGTTCTTAACCGGAATACAAATGACATCTATTCGCAAACTATTGAACGCTGCCTATACAATTATGCGCGCGTAGCAGCGACAAATGCATCGAAATGCGCCACCTGCGTGTACGCCTCCCGTTCATATATTATTGGCGAATGCGCAATCAATTTAGCAGAAATTTCTGATAAGCAACGGTTCTTACGAATTCCGGTTTTGGAAAATAACGGTTTGACAAATTCCTGGTTTTATTAAAAACGGGTTTTACAAATTACGAGTTTGATATATTAAATGAGTTTGATAATGGGTCGATTAAAATCGGGTCTTATAAAATTGCTGTTTCCATAATGAATGATTTTAAGATTGAACTTTCAGCTGTATAGCACTTAATTTTCAGCTTTCAAAACATTTTGGGGACACCAATTTCAGACGTTCGCTATCATCCCAGCTCCAGAAGTATAGTTCTCATCTAAAAATATAAGCCTTTTCGAAAATCTTGCACTTTTTTTCGCGAGCTCTTGGAATATAAAAATGGAAATTAAATCGCGATATATTTTTTAGGGTAACCACACTCCAAACCAGACCCCAAAACCCCCGAATAACGCGGCACTGTCCTCACCTCAAATAACGCCCAACCGTCAAAAATGTGCAAGCGTGAAAATACGCAGAAAATTCGACCACTTAAATGCCGAAAATTTGAGCCCCAAAGTTCCGAAAGCCAACGACATTTCGAGTCCGAAAATGGAAAAAATCCAGCTCGACGTTTCGGATAGTCCGTCGTCAGTTCAATTTTTGGAGCCCAAGAAGCCGCAAAGTACTAACCGCAAGGCAATGAAGAGGGCTAGAAGCCCGTTAGTTGATGAATTTTCCCCAGGTAGGTCGTTCCGACTTCGTCAAAAATGGATATTTTAGCTTTAAAAAGTAATCGGGCCTTCAATCCTTCTAATTTTTTTACTAAATTATTTTTTATCTAAATACTGAAAATTTTAAAAATGCCTTCAACCTATTTTAAACTGTAGCCAGTCTAAAAGAATACCTAAAAATGACTAGAACTAACTAAAAATCATCAAAATCCAGCACAAAAACAAGATTTTTTTAACGATTTTCCCAAATGGCGTAGCGGCGCAAATCAGAAAAAGAACACAGTATCACACACAAATATATATTTCTTGTATTATATGTACTATTATTTCCAAAATTTGTCAAATTTAAAAAAATTAAAAATATCATAGAATAAAGCATTTAAATTTAACTAAAAAATATCAAATAAACTTTTTTGTAGCACGTTTAGTTTTTTAGGGAAAAATTTTTAAGTAATTCAAAATTTGTAAAAATTGAAGTCTTAGAATTTTATTTATTAAAAAATAAATTTTTTAAAATCGATTTTTTTAGGGTTGTATAGAATCTTCTGCTCAGCAAAAAATGTTTCATTAAGTTTTTTTTAGCACCTGCACTTTTCTCATAAAAAAACCAGGAATTTAGCAATAAAAAAATTAAAAACCAAATGCAAAAGATAGCTGTGTTCTTTCCCAATGAGCATTTTTGTCTATATAGAAGTTACAGTAAATAATATAAAACCTTCATAAAATAACCAAAAGTTATATTATTTAGTGTTGGGTTATAATTTTATAACTCTAATATATCTCTTAAATGAGTAAAAAAGACTTGAAAAACAACTGACCAACACCAGCTTATAAAAATTTATGGTACATAGTAATGGATAGAAAAACAACATATAGATTTTATAAAACTTCCTTATGAACCCTCAAGTCTAGATATTATTATAAAAAGGTTTTACAACTGTTCTAACAATACTACATAACAAATTAAAGGTTTTTATCGATTTAGAAATATAAATTTTCCATCTTGCTTCCCTTTGCTTGTTATGTATTATTCTTTTTCTTTTTAAAATAAAACATTTATAAAATGGTGTTTACCAATCTTCTAAAATAAATTAAAATGGAAGTGAGATAAGTTGAAGCAGGAATATGAATATTTATATACTATAGGTTAAATAAAAGCTGTTTTCCCAGTCATCCTACTCTGATAATCAGCTGTGGTCCCATGTGTACTGTATAGTTTTCGAACACACTCACAAAATTTTCATGGGCTCCAAAAATACTTGAGAAAACGGGAAAAAAATATTCATTTAAATAATACTTTTTTTCACATATGTTTTTTGCTTTCTGGGAGAAATATTGAATTTTGTATTTTGTTCTTAACCCTAAACAAGCAATATTTCGATTGAAGCACATGTTGAAACCCCATAAATAACGTTTTTATTTTGGTCAAAAACCTATTGTTGGAATCCAAAATGGCGAAAATTTACGACAATTCTATAAAAAAAAACAATACAATTATACCACTGTTTACCTCTTTCAACACTTTTTTATCAACGTTTTAAAACATGATGCTAGTTGGAACAAAAGGCTGCAGATGGCGCAGTGTTGAACACTGAAGGTCCGTTTCTGCGAGCTTAACATTGTTCTCTTTTCCTAAATGTATTCGTCTGAGAGAGGTCTAGCATACTACACATACCAGGAAAAATACTCGCCTGCACACCCTTCAACCCCGCATAACTGTCAGAGGTAACTCTCAACTCTCAAGAAGAAGATTGCAGGGTCGAAGGGTGTACAGGCAGGTATGTCCCTGGTATGCTGGATCTCTCTCAGACGAATGCATTTAGAAAAAGAGGATAATAGTGACTATGTCAAACTCGCAGAAACAGACCTTGAGGCGGCGTTCCGTCGCGTCGTAAGGTGATGTGTTCACAATTGCCGCCGACCAGCCGTGCGAACTGTATGCACCGTGAATCGAAGTTTCACGGTGCATTTTTGCGAACTTAACACGGTTACTATATTGTTCCATTCTATGGGTTTCTAAGCGAGATTTGCGTATACAAGTTCATATCGGTCCACGTGATGAGTTTTTTGAGTCAGGGTGGCCGCGCATGGGAAACGCTGGTCGGAACCGGGTGTAGAATGCATTCGATCCCAATATCTGTAATCGAAAACTATCTCAAGAAAATTTGGATCTCTTATGTCTCTCCTCAGATTGATGTAATTAAAACCAGATAATGATGGTATGGTATCTCGCAAAAACGCGCCTTTTGATGTCGCAAAAACGGACCTTTTAAAGTCGCAAAAACGAGCCTTTCGATGTCACAAAATTAACCTAAAAAATCTTGTTTGTTTTGTTATAAATTAAATTTGTTTTTTTGTTGTAAATACAGTGGTATTATAACCACTATACAAAGAAATTAATAAAATCATTATAGAAAGAATGGGCAAAAAAGGTTTATGAATGAGTTCATAAGAATATTACAGGCACCAATTTATATAAAAGTGTCTCTTTGTTGTTGGTTAATTAAGTTTTTATAAGTGAGTTGATAGCAACATTTTAAAATCCAATCTATATATCTTTAATTGATAGTTACTTATGGTTTTATAGATGGCTTAACAGAAAGATTTCAAAAACCAATTTATATAACTTTTGTCACTGATGACTTATATTTTTATAAATATGTTGGTGGAAACATTGTTAACACCAATTTATATAACATTTGTTACCGATGACTTTAATTTTTATGAAGATGTCCGTGGAAATATTGTTAACGCCAGTTTTATGTTACCTTAGGGTACCATCAATTTAGAACCTTTAATAAAACAAATATACAAACTCAATTCTTGTAGGAAACTTCTAAATACCCTAGGGCATTAATGGAACCCTCTTTATAATAATTATATAAATTTTTGTCACCAGAGGTTTCTGAAAATGCTCATTGGGTTGTCTACCAGATAGCATTAAAAAAAATATATAATAATGTTCACTTTGTCAAAGTGACAGGATTTGTCCATAAGGTTTATTGGTAAACCATAAAAACTAGAAAAATATTAATTTTTAATAACATTTGAGATTTTTTAACGATTTGAGTTAAACAAACTGCATTATATACATAATCAAAAATAATTTTTGCTTTTTTGGTGGCCATATTGAAATTAAAGATGGTGAACGAAATTAAAATCAACGTAAAAAACAACCATCTTGGGTTTCAAGGCCACCACAAAAGCAAAAGTTATTTTCAATTATGTATAAAATTCAGTTTGTTTAACTAAAATCGGTAAAAAATCTCAAACGTTTTTTAAAATTAATTTTTTCTTAGTTTTTATGGTTTGACAATAAACCTTATGGACAAATCTTGTCACTTTTTAATGCTAGCTGGTAGACAAAGAGCACAGCTATCTTTTACATTTGGTCTTTTATTTTTTTTCGCCAAATTCCTGGTAAAACCGTGGTGCAAAAAAATTAATTAACTCTAGTTAATCATCAACGTTTTGGCGTCGATGATGCATCGTTCGTTGCGATCGTTGAAAACCTCACAATATTCCAGTAAAAATAAACGTTGTTGGAGGGTTGCAAAATGTACCCTTATTAATAACAACGGTATGGCGCCGTTTTCTCGTCCATCATAGCGGCTGTTGCACAGATGTACTTTATGCAACGTTAATTTTAGTGTATTTCTTAGTTACGGGAACTAAGACAACTAAAAATTGTTAACAAAAAAGAAGTTAAAAAATCCCCAAATCAGCTACATCAACCGAAAAGAATCTAAAAACAAAAGATCAAAAGATCTTGGGTGGAAATAACGAAAATTAAAACCTGGATGAGCATCTCACAAGGAACACACAAAGGACCAAACCGAAAAGAGAAATGATTAAACGATGTTTCGCCTTGGGCAACCAGCGTAGGCTCGTCAGTGGTTCCACTGGTCACCCTCCCCATACATCATTAAACACCATCATACACTTTGATTTCCAACCTTGCAATCACTCACAAATGGGCATCGTTTCGCACTGGTACGTATCCAAGTTACCTGATACGGACTCGTCCTGCCGTGTTAATATTTTCAATACGATTATGCTCCTAAGGCAATTAAAAACAAAAGTTAAAAATCCTCCAAATCAGTTACATCAACCGAAAAGAATCTAAAAACAAAAGGGCAAAAGATCTTGGGTGGAAATCTTTTCGCTTTGGTCCTTTGTGTGTTCTTTGTGGGATGCTCATCCAGGTCTGAATTTTCGTTATTTCCGCCCAAAATCTTTTGATCTTTTGTTTTTAAAAATTGTTACTTGCGATAAATTTTAAAACTTGCCCTGTATTTCAAACTTGTTGTAATTATTATTGATTTAAAATATCCAATTCGAGAGTATTTTTGTTAACTGCACCATATCCTTCCTACGTACCCTGATGTAATAAAAGTAAATCTTCCAAAATAGCGCAAACTTTCCCAAAAAAGAGTAGAGAGAGCGAGGTCCCAAGGTGATATCCTCCTTAACAAAATGGGCGTTAGAAGTTTAAACCGTCGTATTTTAGTAATTTTTCTAGCGATCTGAATCCAGTGGCGTTCGAACTGAATTTTAGATTTTTTTTTACGTTGAAGTTAGACCTGCTTCACGTGACGTTTAGAGCAAAAACAAACCTTTTTTAAGAGTGAATTTAAATCCTAAAAACAGCTCGTTTAGTTAAACAGATCAAAATTAACAAAATTTTGCACAGCGGAGGCTTCTGGTATCCCCCTTTGACTTTTACCATACAAAATTTGATAGAAATTTGATTAACACTTTTTTAGATTAACCAATTGGAAGAAGTTCATTTTTTATTCATATACACCCTTAAGAAACTCATGTAACAAACAATTTAATATGGGGGGTTTTGCGCGGCGATAGGAGGTTCTAGGTGAAGATGAACATTTTATCATGGTTATCATCGAGTTTCTGCGGTCTTAAATCCCAACGCAGTAAAAGCGCCCGTAAATTTGTGAAGTTAGGTTCTCTTCAATGTTTAATGAATTTTTACAGACTTCTCTTGCTTGTTAAAAAATAAATTCAAATAAATAAATTTTCAACCCGTGTGTTAAAAATTTTAAAAAACCTATTGTTTGTCAATAGTTTTAGCTTCAAAATAAACTACATATTTCTTTATTTACTAAGTGGAATAAAGAAACTACCACACAAAGATATTATTGACACCCCATTTGGGGGCGCAGCCTAATTACCTTTTTTTAAATTTACTAGGGATATAGATTCAAAGCACACCTCTACTTTCTTTTTCACTCAACCGTCCTTAACGAAAAAAATGAGATGTATTTTTTAACAGGAGTTTCAAAAAGGTGCCACAAGTAGTACTTCCTCATGAAGAAAATATTGGAAGGCCCTGGGTCTTCAGTGAGGGCCCCCAAATGAGTGGCCAATAATGTTCTTGTGTGGTATTTTCTTTATTCCGCTTAGTAAATAGAAAAACAATTGCCAAAAAAATAGTTTTTTTTTTAATTTTTAACACATTGGTTGACAGATCTCAAAAAAACTAGTGCGTTAAATTTATTTTTTTTTTAACAAGCTTTCCAAAAAGGTGCCACAAGTGGTACCTTCTAATTGAAAAAAAATAGTTGGTAGGCCCTGGGCCTCCAGTTGGGGGCCCCAAGTTTTTTTTTATAATAAGCGGAAAGTCCGTAAAAAATCATAAAAGATTTGCTTTTAGCTTTTTTTAAAACTTCTTCCCTAAAGCCGCTAGAAGCACCGTTCCATTTAAAGAATCCACCCTGTATATCGCAGATTGTGGAAAGTCGGAACAAATGCAATTTTGAACTTAGTGTTTTTCGAAAATGTCAAATTTTTCTGCAGGATTTGGGTTCTCCTCAAAAGTCGAAGTAGATGAAAATAAGTTTGTTTGTTTCCGCGATAACTGGGGTTATGTAAAAAATCACCACCACCAAAAACTTTTAAAAAATTGTTTCGATTAGATTGTTAAAAATACTTTAGAATCAGAATCAGAAAAAGCTTTATTATCGAAAGAATATAATCTTACTGACTAAACAGTCTTAAATATCTAATTTATAGTAAAATGTCATGTTAAAAAATAAAAATAACAGTTTAAAACATGTTACTATAAAAGAAAACAACAATAATAAAACAGTAATACATTTAGTCTATAAAAACAACAAAAATACAAAATACATACATGGAATAAAATGACATCAAATTTCGATCAGTCAGAACATTATAAAATAAAGTATATTAAGGCCACAAAAACGGCATAGATTTGACAACACTATTTTTTTTAAAGATCAACAATAGGTGGCATCACTAATACTATTTCGAGTGAGATCGTGCAGGGTTCAGAACACGGTACGAACACCATATGCGAGAAAAGTATAACTTATTAGGAACGTAACCATTTATTAATACTTTAAAAGGTTTTGATGCTCGGCTTTATGCTTCATGGATTGCAATGTCTCAAAATTAAAAAGAATCAAAAGAAAAATCATTATTGAACATAAAAAAATAACAAATTTTCGTATTATTTTTATCACTTGACATGTATCAATTTATTGGCCGAATATTCCATTAGACAAGTGGCCGGGGGCTATGCGGAACCTGAATTCCAATACTCCAATCGAACTCACTTCAGTTTCCTTGGGCCTACTAAATTACGTGACCTTGGCGTTTCAGAATTCCGGCAGAATATTGCTTACAAAGAAAAAAACCATAACTTTTTTGTTATCAGGTAATAGGATTTATAAAAATCTACAACCGTATCTAAAGGATTTTTCAAAATTTAGTGTATTCTTTTCAAAAAATAAAAAAATAAAAAAATTGTTGTTACAGATTTCTGTATTATCGACGAGGCTGAAGAGAAAGCCAGGTAAAATTTTTGACTATTGTTAGCCGTGTTTATTTTATTTCGAAAATAAGAGAGTCCAGCAAAAAACTGTCTGGATACGGTTGTGAGGAATTCAAAAATAAAAATTCCTGCCAAATTTCAACAGATTCCGTTTTCTCGTGTCCGATATTCTGCCCGGTAAAGATTGGCTCAAAAACAGCAAAGCAGTGTTGAAAAATCTATGCCGTTTTTGTGGCCTTAAAGAAAAAAATTTTGTGCCAGATGATTAAACATTTATCTGTTTTCTGTATAAAAATCCTCTAAGTCGTAATAATTCTTACCTATTTTTAAATTTGGTATAAGTATCTTAATAAAAAATCCCGCAAATTCGACGCAATCCGTTTTAAAATTTGCTTGTTTTTGCCTGAAAAAGATTAGGTCAAAATTGCCATAACAGTGTTGTGTATTTAAAGTAACGAAAATGTTTTACTTAATATAATTTAACTTGTTTTCGTCTACGCCCATGAGCAAACAATCCAAGTAAGGTCTCCCCAGGGGCGTATCATCCCCCTAAGAAGCTAATTTAAGAGTTGCGAGGTCGTAAAGAAGCGAACGGGTCCTGCTTTGTCCCCTGCTGCTGCTGCAAGATAATACCATTTAAAACTTTTTAACTGCCCTATTTTATATTACCTGTCGCCCTGTTTAGACCTATTTATTTTCCTGCGAAGGAGACGGGGGCGCGAGGTTTGTAAAAGGATTTACGAAGGGTAGACTGCAGGAAAATAGTGTGTTGCGCTTTTTCACATATTATAGGATTGTGGATTTTTATTTGAGGGTGCTAACTTTTTTATTTTTATTTTCAGTTCCTAATAAGAAAGCCACTCCAGGAAAGGTGACTCCCCGAACCCCAGAAAGGTAAGTAATAAGGAGTGCAGCGAGTAAAAAAACTACAGTTTACCTGCGAGTTTTAAACATTGTGGTTTTTTATACCCAAAAAACTCGAACACCGTGCCATAAATCAAAAGCGTCTGATTAGGAAAGAATAATTAGATTTTCTTATGGTAAAGCCATGATGGTAATTTAAGGCTTAACATATTTTAGCATAATTTAAAGGGTAACGTTTTTGTTTAAGCAATTTTTATTATGTTTTTCAAATTTTTATGCCATTTTAAAGCTTTCTTTCCAAATTTTCGATTTATAGAATAAACACTCACATTTTTCAAGTTTTCACTGTTTTTTAAGCATTCAAAAAAAACTACTGTCAAAGATTTTTTTTTCTCTGTTAAAATGAAAAAAATCTAAGGTTGTTGAAGAGAGACAGCAGGCCATAAAAAAAGAAGCGACTAAAACCCACTTTGAGTTCCACGATTTTATTGGCCGACTAAAGGTTACATGTTTGTGAGGTTAGGGCTTTTGTGCAGCAGGATTTATTTGGTTAGATTGCAAAAAGGATTAGGCTCTGGGTTGGACCGGGTTGGTTCGTTGGGTAAGGTTGATTTTGATTAGGTTGGTTACTACTTGTTTTTTTTTTAATTTGTAGGAGGAAAAAGTTAATAAAATCAAAATATATCTATAACCTCACATTCATGTAACCTTGAGTCGACCTATAAAAACGTGGAATTCAAAGTGGGTTTTAGTCTCCCGTACAAAAAAGTATTTTAGAGAAAGATGGAAATAATTTAAGGTTTATTAAAAATTTCTGTTTTTTCGTCTGTCTGTCATCATTTTTATCCAAAAAACAGCAAAAATTGTAATTGTAAAAAGCGTAAAGTGTGTAAGACATAAGATGGTATTAATTTCTTCCAATCAAAGTTCTTTACAGTCGTTAAATTTAGCAAAAAACGTGTCCTACTAAAAGGGTATTTTAGCACCTACATCTAAAAATAATTTAACAGGTATTTAACTAAATTATTTTAAGGTTTGTCATGGCTCTACCATATAGTGTAGGGGCATATGTCGATAATTTCTATCCCGTGAGATTTTTTATGAAAGAGTTTTATGACTATGTGGGATTGATAGCTTTTTAATCACACAATCAAGTGTTACCGGGTGTTTTGTTCGCATTTGTGTAGAAGGGGTTGATATGACGACATCTTTCAAGAACAAAAAATTGGTTCAGCTATGACGCGTTTTAATATGGCGGCTGATATATCAAAATGGCGACCTATAACCACCTTTTATTTTATCTAAATTCGTAAAAAAGCAAAAATAACAAAGTGGCCATCAATTCTTGTTGAATTGTCGCTGTTTACTATGAAAAAAAGTTTAGTTGATGAATGACCTTGATTGACCTTGAAATTAACATGTACAAATGAAAAACCAGCTTTTTGTGATGTTTTTCCAATTTACCACTACGCAAAAACTAAGTGCCGGAGATGAAATTAATATCTTAGCCATAAATAAACACTTCATTTTAAACCTCCCTACTATTTTTTTTTTATATGGCGTCCCAGATGTTTATGCTATACCCCGGTAAAAATGATCTATATGCATGTCGTTTTTATTAAGTTTCGGAACTGTGAATTTTATGTTTTACTCATTTGTCTAGCCAACAAAGTCATTTAAATAACCTACAAGAGAGTTAGCAGAAGTTAGATATGTATTACCATATACTGGACCCGTGGTTTTGATGCCATTTTCCAAAATGGCGTTCGAAAAAGCATAAAAAATTCTAATTATGCCAGTAGGGCATGACTACATTTGTTTATTAACATTCATAATAAAATTCAAGGATGAGGATTCAACAGATTTCATTTTAATTTTATTCCTGTAGAAGTTCCGAAACTTAATAAAAACGACAGGCATATAGGTCATTTTTACCGGGGTAAAGCATCGACATCTGGGACGCCATATCAAGAAAAATGGTAGGGAGGTTTAAAATTAAGCGTTTGTTTATGGCTAAGATGTTAATTTCATCTCCGACGATTAAAGTTTTTGCGTAGTAGTAAATTGGAAAAAAACATCACAAAAAGCTGGGTTTTGACTTGTACATGGTATTTTCAAAGTCAATCAAGGTCATCCATCAACTAAACTTTTTTTTTATAGTAAACGGCGACAATTCAACAAGAATTGATGGCCACCTTGTCATTTTTCTTTTTTACGAAATTAGATAAAATATAATGTGGTTATAAGTTGCCATTTTGATATATCAGCCGCCCGTCTTTTCTGTCTTACCAAATTTGGTCTTCTTCGCTTAAATACTTGATAAATAGCGCCTTTTGGTATGTTATTTTGCCAATGTGTTAATTTTACTGGGGTATTTTTGAAGGTCATGAAGTTTCAAACTGCATCAAACTCGGGATCGAATTTGAGATCGAGTTTGAGGTACATTTGAAGTTGAACTAACAAAACCTCGAATTATTAAGAATTTTTTGAAGAGAAAATAGCAAAAATCTTGTTTTTGGCGATTTTCAAGGTAATTTAAGGTCAAATAACCTTGAAAGTAATTTTTTTTGGAATCCCCGTTCTCGAATTATATGGAATCGAGTATAATCATGCCCCGGTTGCGAAAGTTGTATTTTTTATGATTTTTGGCCGCCATCTTAAAATATGACGTCATATCAACCCCTTCTACGCGGATGCGAACAAATAATCACACATAGTCACAAAACTCCCTCATTCAAAATCCCACACTAATATTTATTTGCTGTTTAAATGGTGATTTTTGGTGTCATTAAATAATTATATCCCAGATTAAAACATTGATTTTAGAAACAAGAAACTAAAATCAAAGCCCTCCTTTGCGTTGCGTAGTCGGGTAATAAGGTTATCCGTTTTAAATTAAGGCATTTTTTTGACTTAGAGGCCTTTTTACTTTATCAATATGACATAACGTTAGCGTAATACCGAATTTAATGCTGTCAGACATTACAAGCTGGTGGTGGGTTTGACTATACACTAATAAAAAGTCAAAGTTTGAGATATAAAAATGCATGTACGCGTTTTTTTTTTTGAAAAAGAGTTAAAAAATAGTAGTTTTAAGAACTAGTGGCTAAAATAGTGCTTTTTTTACAAGCGTTGGTTTAAATAACGAGCGCAGCGAGGTATTTAAAAACGTGAGTAAGAAAAAGCACAGTTTAGCCGCGAGTTGTTAACACTATTTTTTTAATACTTTTATCAAAAAATCGAAGAAAAACAGGAAAATACTTTTAAAAATAGAGCACTTCTCGCAACACACCATCTTTACACTATAAATCAAGGCGGTTGGTAAGTGAAATAACTATGGTTTCCATAGCGATTTTCCTTTTTACTCGGTGACATTCATTCTTGAGACATTCAGTTTTATATTTCGAAGATGTTTTTTAAATGATTTTTTCGTAAATACTTGGTGAAAACTGGCGGAAATGGCTTAATTCTTAGGCAAGAATAATTAGATTTTTTGAATATTACTATTTTCCGCTATTTCTCTTTAACTTAACGGACCGAAATCTTTTTTTGCACCCGTGATCAAAAAAAAAGTTTTTTTGCATCGGTAATCAAAAAAGCCATGCTTTAGTTATCTGCACACAGTTATTAAAATCATGTTTTTGATGAAGGTATAAAAAAAGTATTTTTACATTTTTGGTGTGTTACAACATGGCCTCAGACCCTTCTAATTGAGCCCTGAAGAGAAATGCTACTCTAAAATACCGCAATCCGATTCCGAATTAATTGAGGTCGTCAATACTAGGCCCGCTTCGCGCGGAGGCGTGGGAAGATGGGAGGGGGTCGCTAATTGAAGTCGTAAAGCGTGCCGCGCCGCCCCGTAAACCGATCGAGTTTATCTCCCTGTAGGGGTTGTAAACATCGGTGAGCCGCGCACACACCGTAGAAATCAGATGGCAATAGAACGATATTTGGCTATAGTCGAGGCATCCAAATAGCAAACACCATAAATGCCGCCATTTTGATGATTTCCTGAAATTCTGTTTCGATCGCCATCAACTAAACCCGAGGGGTGGCTCGGTCAACATTTTGTGCACAAGGTGTTTATTGAAAATAAAGGGTAGGTCTAAATTCAAAAATTTCTTGGCAAATTGTAACGAACTTAAGCGCTATAACAATTTTTTTTGTTGGCGATAAAGACATTTTTTTTAAATAGAACACCCTGTATATTTTTGCATTTTTGAATTTTTTAAAAAATTAGCTTTACAAAAATATCAAACACTATTTCAATATCTTATGTAGTTCCTGAGATATTTGCATTTAAGTTAAGACCAACTTATCAAGCTACCAAGTGGTCCATGAATGTATATCTTTATTTTAACAATATAAACTTAAAAATCTAGTTGAAGAAAAACAATTGAAGTCGGGTCTCAGTTTTTTTATTGTGGTTTAAAACTGCCAAACACAAAGTATAAAAAGGTAAAAAAAGGAAGTTGCGATATTGGTTTTTCTGAAAATCATAATTAAGTAAAATATAAATTTTCAAAACTTCCGCTTTTTGAAAATAAAAATATGGCAATCCTACCTACGGCCAAAGGTTCCATTGCTATGAAATTGGTAATTATTATGAACGATTTGCGTCAATATTTTATCACATCGTTTTAGTGACATTTTGGGGTTAAAAAAAAAGAAAAACTAGTGCACGTGCTAGAGGCCAATTGTGTTCAAATTAACATAAATAAAAAACTTCTAAAAAGTCAGCAGCTTGTGAGAAAAGTACCTGGGACATCAAAGTTGCCCGTTTGAATGAGAATGACCCATGTACAGGGTGTTCAGCAGAGAAACCGTCGAATCAAAACCAGGCGTCCCACAAAACTTTATTTTTGTATAGAAGTTTGGATTTTTTTGGAAAAAAGTTAAACTTTTACAAAAAAAGTAAAAAATTAAGTTTCTTGGTATCTATTTAAATAGAGGGTTATCTTAACTCGGGGGTAACCCACTATTGATAAACCGGCCATAAAGGTGTTCGAATGAAAAAAATATTATATTTAGGTCCGTTTTTGCGAGCTTAACATACTTACTATTGTTCTCTTTTTCTACATACATTCGTCTGAGGGAGATCCAGCATACTACCCATACCAGAAAAAATACCCACCTGCACACCCTTCAAGCCCGCATAACAGTCAGAGGTAACTATCTCTAGAAGATAGTTAGATTGCGGGGTTGAAGGGTGTACAGGCGGGTAGTTCCCTGGCATGCTGAAAAGAGAACAATAGTAACTATGTTAAGCTCGCAGAAACGGCAGCTCAAATGCACAAGATGTGTATTTGAACTACTCTCTAAGGTAAAATAATACTTTTTATTAAAAAAAGTTTTTGGCTTACGTACGTACGTAGCATAGTAACACAGATTTTGTTTTAGAAAGCGGGTACACGCTAATTCAAACACTCCAGGCTCTGCTAAACGTATGCTGGGCAGTATTGAGCGATCTCTACACAGGGTGAGGCACGTCTTCACCCCCAGAAAGATCATCGATCATGTGAACGTCCTACCCGTTTTGTTAAATAACAAGGTAAGTTTGTCCTAGGATGAAGTAGTTCAAAAGTCTCTGTCTCTGTCTCTTTGTTGTGCGTTTGAACTAGTCAATAGTACTTTATAGTCGGATTTACAACTTAGGAAGCAAGCAGGTCTTTCATTTCAATTTGCTTAAAAACCATGAACCATGAATTTTTTTTGCGTTTATAGAATTTGTGTAATGTGTCAACAACCCAGTGCAAAGATCCAGAGCTAGTCATTTCAGAGCTATCCAAAGGCCTAGACAAGAAGGGCATCGCTTGTACTAGAAAAGGGTAAGTTCAATTTGTCACTTGTTACGTTTATACACGCCTAAAACCGGTTCTATGATTTCTCCGAGAATTCATACATCCTTCATGGCAGTTTTATAGTGTTTATACCGACCCTAAGGTATACTCCAGTGGCGCACCGAGGGGGGGGGGGGTTGGGGTTGACCCCCATCCCTGCCCCCCGAGAAGCCTGGTTATGGCCACATTTTTACTTCAAATCAGTTTTTTTTATCCTTACCCCCCCCTCCCGAAGTCAGTTTCTGGGTGCACCACTGTTAACTTTGAAGGTAGTTTGTATTTTTTTTTCGTTTAAACAGATCTTTATTACTCTGCAGTATCATGAATTCTAAATAATTCATGAAGAAATCCGTGGATTAATTCTCAATATAAAACAAGCATTAAGTTTGATAAGCACTGCAGAAAAAAACTTGGCAAAAGAGATACATGAAAAATTTTCAACAAATAATTAAGGTTTACTCTTAAAACCCAAAAAGGCCGCAGTTGATTGAAAATATTATTCGCTGGGCGTATTAATTAATAACTCCCGCAACGTTACGTTCGTCCCTGCGTACGCAACGAGCGCAGTCAGCTATTCTGTCATCGCAACCACGGCATCATCAAAAATTGGAATTGTCTCCTTCCCAATGGCTATAGGGAATGAAAAAAAAACTCGTAAACAAATCGTAAATCGTGATTCGCTCATTTCCTACCTTATTACTTATACGTCGATCTTCTGCGAGCTTCTTGGTATTTTCCGCGCTTTTTAACTACCTATCTACTGCTTCATGATTTTTGATTACTTATACCCACTCATTTAAAATCTAGTTTTGTATTCCACTACGACTAATGGTCAATAATCGCATACGAATTTTCGATCTTCGATTTTTCTTTAATTGGCACCCTTCGGGGACGCGTTTGGTACCATCCGTTATCGACGTGTGTGTCGATCAACCGTTAGAAGAATCACCAAACAATAATCGGGACATTTTGAAACTCTTAAAATTTTGACAGCTGTTATAGCAACCACTACAACTGTAGATGAGAAAAAACACAAAATTGGGCTTTTTTACAAAATAAGTGTTTTATATTTTGGAACCTGGTAATATTTTAATATTTTTAAAATTACTTGCGCCAAAATTCTCTAAAATTAACGAAAAAATAACCACATTCACGAAATGAATTGGTAGCTTTCGGCAGTGATAGTAGTTAATTACCACCGTTAACTATTGCGCAGACTACTAGGTGTCAAATTTGACTTTATAGAGTAGTTCGTTCGTACGGGCATTTGAGCTACTGTATGGAAATGGTTCTTAGTTTTCTCCATGTAACTATGAGATAGAAGAGTCTTAGCCTCTGCATTTTATGCACGCCAATGTGATTTTGAGAGTTATCAGTAAGGCTTTTTTTTCGTAAAATGCAGGGGTAGGGCCGTTATTTTATCTCATAGTTATATGGCTTACTTAAACTAGCATATGCGCAAACGCACACTATAATGTTACCTCGGCAAGTATATTTCATTTGAACGTGCAGTTGAACTACTGTTTTGGATTAAATATCATATCATCTGCGCGTGCATTTGAACTACTTCATTGGGTTAGATTGGCTAAATGGTCTTTAATTTTCCTAAATAATACAACCTTTGCGACAAATGGTACTATCTTATACATTTAATTGCACGTGCGTTTGAACTACTCAATGTATATAGGGCTTTAGTTTGCATTGTTTTCTTTACAGATTTACTCTAAAAGGCCATCTAGAGCCCAATTTACAACAACAAATTGGAGGATGCTCGTTCGAGCTAGAGATCTGTTATTTGCCCAATCTGGGGCCGCCGAATTCTAATCACACCCCGAAAACTACTAGGTCTAACAAAAATCTGAAAAATGTCGAAGGCGATGGTGAAACTGAAACGGAAAAAGA
This sequence comes from Oxystoma pomonae, assembly GCA_963921995.1. Taxonomy (NCBI): domain Eukaryota; kingdom Metazoa; phylum Arthropoda; class Insecta; order Coleoptera; family Brentidae; genus Oxystoma; species Oxystoma pomonae. The sequence goes on along the minus strand of OY998169.1, from coordinate 84,692,335 downwards.
GCAAATTAGCCAAAACAGTTCGTATTTCGTCGGCATACGACGTAAAAGGTTAAAAGGCGACTCGTGGTGTTACAAAAAAGTTTGCGAGCAAATTTTGGCCCTGACCGCAACTGGGTTCAAGTCTGACGTTGCTGGGCAAGAATCGAGCGTGTAGTTTTTTACAGAGAGAGTATAGAGAGTATATTATAATTTCTACAGTTTTGTTTTCGAGCGTGTAGTTTTTTACAGAGAGAGTATATTATAATTTCTACAGTTTTGTTTTATATGTGTGGGATTTTTTGGATTTTCTTTTTTATTTTTTAAACTTTAATACTAATATGTGAACTGTCATGTCCGTAGCTCTAATATTTTCTATATATATTCTTTTACTTATATATTTTCGCGCTATTTTTTACTTATATGTTTGTTACACATATTTGAGCAATAAAGTACTATTTTTCTTCTATGAAATTTGTTTTTTTTTTCTTACTATTATCACAGGATATTTTTTCAAGGAGAAAATTGTCTTTGAAATTTAGTAAAATTGGATTTGCGAAAAAAAACCAATAACTGTTCCATCAAATAAAAAATATGTCAGTTATAATTTTTGTAGGCAGTTTTTGTGAAAAATCATTTTTTTTTACTTTAAAATGTATGTTACTATAGTATATTATACACCAAGGGACTAATGTGTAACTTTTTATCCCGAGGCGAAAAGTTTGTAGCCCGACCGAAGGGAGGTATAAAAAGACACTTTAGTCCAGAGGTTTATATATGATTTTTCGCAATTCTGTAGTATTTTTTACAAAAAAATATTACAGAAAAAATTTGAGAAAATTAAGGCACTCTATCAAAATAGTTATTTAAACAGTCGAAGGAGTGTGCAAAGAGGTTTTCAAACGAGTTTTTTACGATACTTTTCAAATAAACAGAGACCAGAAAAATCAAATTTCCATTTAACTCGTTTTTAATAATAAAATGTATAATATTCTATTTGAAGTATCTAATCAACAAAACAAAGGAGCCGTGACGGTTGCTATGGAACGCAGCCAACTTATATTGTTGGGTGACAACAACAAAAATCACAATGACGGGAGACCCGTGTGCAAAAATGACGTAAGCGTGCGCAAAAATAACGTAAGCGTGTGCAAAACGTTTTGCACACGGCGTGCGTAAAATGCCGTTTTTAGATCGTATTCTCCGTGCGCAAAACCCCCTCTTTCAAGTCAGTCGTATAAAAGCAAATATTTCAAAATAATGTCGGGTGCTAGACAATTTGGATTATATTCGAAAAGTGTGCGAAAGATTTAGTTGCAAGGTATTTGTGATGTAACAAATGCAAGGTTCGAGCTAGAGATCTGTTATTTGCCCAATCTGGGGCCGCCGAATTCTAATCACACCCCGAAAACTACTAGGTCTAACAAAAATCTGAAAAATGTCGAAGGCGATGGTGAAACTGAAACGGAAAAAGAGCAAATTAGCCAAAACAGTTCGTATTTCGTCGGCATACGACGTAAAAGGTTAAAAGGCGACTCGTGGTGTTACAAAAAAGTTTGCGAGCAAATTTTGGCCCTGACCGCAACTGGGTTCAAGTCTGACGTTGCTGGGCAAGAATCGAGCGTGTAGTTTTTTACAGAGAGAGTATAGAGAGTATATTATAATTTCTACAGTTTTGTTTTCGACCGTGTAGTTTTTTACAGAGAGAGTATATTATAATTTCTACAGTTTTGTTTTATATGTGTGGGATTTTTTGGATTTTCTTTTTTATTTTTTAAACTTTAATACTAATATGTGAACTGTCATGTCCGTAGCTCTAATATTTTCTATATATATTCTTTTACTTATATATTTTCGCGCTATTTTTTACTTATATGTTTGTTACACATATTTGAGCAATAAAGTACTATTTTTCTTCTATGAAATTTGTTTTTTTTTCTTACTATTATCACAGGATATTTTTTCAAGGAGAAAATTGTCTTTGAAATTTAGTAAAATTGGATTTGCGAAAAAAAACCAATAACTGTTCCATCAAATAAAAAATATGTCAGTTATAATTTTTGTAGGCAGTTTTTGTGAAAAATCATTTTTTTTTACTTTAAAATGTATGTTACTATAGTATATTATACACCAAGGGACTAATGTGTAACTTTTTATCCCGAGGCGAAAAGTTTGTAGCCCGACCGAAGGGAGGTATAAAAAGACACTTTAGTCCAGAGGTTTATATATGATTTTTCGCAATTCTGTAGTATTTTTTACAAAAAAATATTACAGAAAAAATTTGAGAAAATTAAGGCACTCTATCAAAATAGTTATTTAAACAGTCGAAGGAGTGTGCAAAGAGGTTTTCAAACGAGTTTTTTACGATACTTTTCAAATAAACAGAGACCAGAAAAATCAAATTTCCATTTAACTCGTTTTTAATAATAAAATGTATAATATTCTATTTGAAGTATCTAATCAACAAAACAAAGGAGCCGTGACGGTTGCTATGGAACGCAGCCAAATTATATTGTTGGGTGACAACAACAAAAATCACAATGACGGGAGACCCGTGTGCAAAAATGACGTAAGCGTGCGCAAAAATAACGTAAGCGTGTGCAAAACGTTTTGCACACGGCGTGCGTAAAATGCCGTTTTTAGATCGTATTCTCCGTGCGCAAAACCCCCTCTTTCAAGTCAGTCGTATAAAAGCAAATATTTCAAAATAATGTCGGGTGCTAGACAATTTGGATTATATTCGAAAAGTGTGCGAAAGATTTAGTTGCAAGGTATTTGTGATGTAACAAATGCAAGGTTCGAGCTAGAGATCTGTTATTTGCCCAATCTGGGGCCGCCGAATTCTAATCACACCCCGAAAACTACTAGGTCTAACAAAAATCTGAAAAATGTCGAAGGCGATGGTGAAACTGAAACGGAAAAAGAGCAAATTAGCCAAAACAGTTCGTATTTGGTCGGCATACGACGTAAAAGGTTAAAAGGCGACTCGTGGTGTTACAAAAAAGTTTGCGAGCAAATTTTGGCCCTGACCGCAACTGGGTTCAAGTCTGACGTTGCTGGGCAAGAATCGAGCGTGTAGTTTTTTACAGAGAGAGTATATTATAATTTCTACAGTTTTGTTTTATATGTGTGGGATTTTTTGGATTTTCTTTTTTATTTTTTAAACTTTAATACTAATATGTGAACTGTCATGTCCGTAGCTCTAATATTTTCTATATATATTCTTTTACTTATATATTTTCGCGCTATTTTTTACTTATATGTTTGTTACACATATTTGAGCAATAAAGTACTATTTTTTCTCTATGAAATTTGTTTTTTTTTCTTACTATTGTCACAGGATATTTTTTCAAGGAGAAAATTGTCTTTGAAATTTATTAAAATTGGATTTGCAAAAAAAAACAATAACTGTTCCATCAAATAAAAAATATGTCAGTTATAATTTTTGTAGGCAGTTTTTGTGAAAAATCATTTTTTTTTACTTTAAAATGTATGTTATTATACAGGGTTCCTAAGATTTTCCTTAGGGATAGGATTTCAATAAATCAAACAGAAATGGCATAGAAAGTTCTACGCGTACAAAAGAAACAGGTTCAAACCACAGCTTTTTCTTGCTTAAAGGAGGCGGCAGGGTCCATTATTTACTATAATGAGCAATAAACTCGTAAGGTTGTTAACATTTGTTCTACTAGTGACATCTATCCGGAAACGGCCAAACCATGCAGCTAGCACTAGCAGCCAAAGAAATCAATAAACGGCGCTGTTTTTCCTGCAGAGCTTTTTGCTTGCGATATTATTGATTTTAAATAAAGCTGGCCCTACACTACATTTGATATTTTCGAGGTGTTTTATGACATGATCTCGAAACATGTAGCGAACCAATTCTTCAAAACTAGCGGGAGGGTAAAAGCAAAAAATAAGGGGCTGCCAATATTTGTAACACCCAAAAAGGGGTGAAAAGATTTATTTTGCTCTGTTTCTTTACAAAAAACGTTTTTTTTACGAAAAACTTGAGCTCTGCCACTTTTTTTATTTTTTTCTTCAACTTTCTCGAAATTTTCATACCGTAGAAAAAAATTATTTCCCCCATGGTCATACACTACTTTTATTCGAAAAAATTTAGAAACAGAGACGGGATTAGTTTTCCTAAAACGGGGGATCTTAGTTTCGAGTGAGAAGATAAAGGGCGCCGCAGGCAAAAATTTTTCAGTTAAATTAGCCGAACGCAAAAATGTTAGAAAAACAAAGCACAAAATAAAAATGGCGGCGCTTACAATTTTTTTTCAAAAATACGTAATTTCGGGAACGCAAAGAAATAGGTCTAAAGAGTATAATTTTTAAGAAAAAAATATCAATTTTCTCGCCCTCCTCCACTGGGACTACAGGGGCCGTGCACAAATTACGTAATGGTCATAGGGGGGAGGGGGGTTACAAAACGTTACGTAGGGGGGAGGGGGGTTTTCGACAGCGTTTGCATTTGTGTAAAACTAAGAAAATTTGGAATGAAAATAAGTGAAAAGTTTTTTTTTTTTGGGGGGGGGGTAGTGGTCTTGAAATCGTTACGTAATATTAGGGGAGTGGCGTGCCAAACCGTTACAAAATATTACATAGGGAGGGGGTCAAAAATTGGTAAAATCACCGTTACGTAATTTGTGCACGGCCCCACATCTGACTGTTCCTCCTTTTTGATTTCGAATCAAAGTGCAAAACCCGGGTTGGACGTTCGAAGGCGTCAACCCGTCCTATTTGCTTGATAAAGTTTCTACGGAAATATCTCAATCGATTTCTCCGGCCGTGTATGAACGCTTTAGGTTAGGCATTTGCATATCTCAGTCCCCAGCCTGTAAACAGTGCGTGGTTACAAAATGAAAGCCGAAAAATATTTTTTTTTACGATATCTTTCATCAGTTTGGTATTAAAGTCGAGCAAAAACAATTTTTATTCCAGTCCTAAAGGTATGAAAATGGAAAACATTAGAAAACAACAACCTGGAATGGATTTACTACATCCTTTTCTACCTAATGTGCTTTTCCGTTTGTCTGCGTCTTATACACGGCTGCTTGGCCCCTAAGGATTTGCTTAGGAACCCTGTAGTATATTATACACCAAGGGACTAAAGTGTAAAAGTTTGTAGCTCGACTGAAGGGAGATATAAAAAGACACTTTAGTCCAGAGGTTTATATATGATTTTTGCAATTTGTATTATTTTTTACAAAAAAATATTACAGAAAAAATTCGAGAAAATTAAGGCACTCTATCAAAATAGTTATTTAAACAGTCGAAGGAGTGTGCAAAGAGGTTTTCAAACGAGTTTTTTACGATACTTTTCAAATAAACAGAGACCAGAAAAATCAAATTTCCATTTAACTCGTTTTTAATAATAAAATGTATAATATTCTATTTGAAGTATCTAATCAACAAAACAAAGGAGCCGTGACGGTTGCTATGGAACGCAGCCAACTTATATTGTTGGGTGACAACAACAAAAATCACAATGACTGGAGACCCGTGTGCAAAAATGACGTAAGCGTGCGCAAAAATAACGTAAGCGTGTGCAAAACGTTTTGCACACGGCGTGCGTAAAATGCCGTTTTTAGATCGTGTTCTCCGTGCGCAAAACCCCCTTTTTTAAGTCAGTCGTATAAAAGCAAAAGTTTCAAAATAATGTCGGGTGCTAGACAATTTGGATTACATTCGAAAAGTGTGCGAAAGATTTAGTTGCAAGGTATTTGTGATGTAACAAATGCAAGGCGTAAACAAATCTTAGTTGACAACTAAATTTTTTTGCATAAATCATCGTGTCGCTGAACCTAAAAATGGACATTAAAGCTGCTGCTGAACCGGCAGTACATGAACTTTTGCCAGAAAAGTCTCGGAATATCTACGAACAACAGTTCAAGAAGTTTAAAGAATGATTCAAGTGCAACAATATTGAAAACGACATCAACGAGAATGGTCTTGCATATTTTTTCGAATAATCAAATAACAATAACAATTACTGCAACAAGTAGGTAATATTGGTTCCCTCCCTCCCTCAGGGACTAAAGTAGCATTTTTGTCACTGAAACGAGGGACTGAAGTGACCACTTTAGTCCCTGAAGTGTAAAAAGATTATTTTTGTATGGTTACAAACAAAGTCAGACATATTTGGTCGCGATTCTTCAAAAACCGTCAGAAAATCTCGTCCTGACAATTTTTAAACACAAGTTTACACTTAATGCTTTTTTGTCAGGACTATTTGCAACTATTTCTTAAAATTTAGTTTCTTAATACTGTTCTAGTAAATAAACAATATGTCAGTTTTAATTTTTGCAGGCTGTTTTTCTGAAAACCCTGTTTTTTATTTAAAAATGTATGTTATTAAAAGCTTATTTTTATGTGTAAACAAACCTTTAACGTAAAAATTCTGTCTTTCCCTTTACATGGTGAGAATTTTCGACACTTTGACGTTTATTGGTATGCGTAGTAGCAATTTAGCGTCGCCGTAAAACTAGCCCTGCAGATTTTCTTTAAAATATTAAATTTACAAAATGTTATCGGGGGTAATAACCTAACTACTTTGAGAATTATCGATAATTCTGAAAAAACGTGCTTTTCGAAAACTGCACGAGTTTATGTTTTCCGTTGTGTCAAAGCAGAAATGGCCCGACTCTGCAGGAGAAGGGCAATTTTTTGATTCAACGGAAAAATAACCGAGTGCGGTTTTCAACAAAAACACGTTTTTTCAGAATTAATTCTCTAAGCACGAATGGTATTTGCGAATTTCAAGAATATAGAAATTAGACTATTTATTTTTCACGTCAGAGTAGTGGAATTATCACCTACTGGGGAATTATCGCTTTTTAATTCAGCGATAATTCCACACCTCTTATGGACAGTTTTACTTATGAGGGAAATTTTCAAAAAAATTACACAGTTGGATAAATATTAAGGGTGCTGTGTTTTTATTTTAAATAAGACAATAAAGGATGGTTCTTGGATAAATTCCTTTTCCTTAACTTAAGTCAGTAATGTTAACACTAATGATAAATGCACTCGCGATTTTGGCCTTCTTTGTTTACAAAGTTTGGGGTTCTTTTTGTCCTACAAATGTGCAAACTCTCACCAAATCTATTAAATGGTCAATATCCATTTCTATAATAACTACTGCTTGAAGTATTAAAGAAAAAACAATCAAACAAAACAACTGATTTTGCGGGCCGCACTTGCGCAACGCGATTTTTCCGTTTATTTTTCCGTAAAGCCATAAGTAACAATCGCTACTTTTCGGAATTGTGACGGCTGAGATTTTCTGTCGTCGGGATAGGATGTATTCCCGAGTTTAAATTAAAATAAAATGACCTTAATAAGTGGTTGGTGACCTAACCTAGGGGTAAAGATCATCTAAAAATTTTAGTGGAAATAAACTTTAGCCTGGATACTAAAACTGTCAGATTCAAAACATAAAATGTTTTTGTTTCTAATGACCTTTTTTTCTTACACATCCGTTACATAAAGTACGTAACGATAATTCTTGGTTCTTTTTTCACGTTTCTTTTTATAGCCAAGTCACCTGTTGTACCTTTAAAAGGGGTCACTCTGCCTCGGCCGTAATTAACGTTGTACCATCCTAACGTCTTTTTTGTTTTCCTTTATCTAGGGGTTATTAAAGGGTAAAGGTGGGAATTTAGGTAAATACAGGTGAACGCACCACGATATAATTTAAAATCACCTGTTTCGATATGCTTTTTAATTGGTATGTATTTGTTGATCACTGAACGAATTATGATACTTATATATAATTTAACGAACTGGTAGGAAAAATTCAAAAGGACAAAATTTATCTTGCGTTTGAATCAGGGAAAATAGGACATATAGGCAAGGGATATCCCAACCGACCAACGATGCGATTGACAGTTTCATAGCTAAAAAGGCATAACGATTGGGGAAACTTTTTCTATGGGTTGACAATGCTCACCCAACTAGCAATTTGTCGACGTCTCAACGTTGTACACCGCGTGCCAACGTTGCGTCGCAACGTTTACTTTTAGTCAAACACCACCCACTTTTGCACCAATTTGGTGGATGATTTTTTGGTTGAGTCATCGTCGCGATCGCGACTACAGTTTGTTCAAAATATTATTCATTACGTAAAATGATAAATACACTATTCGACTACAAATTAAACTATTTCTAACACCATAATATTATTAAAATAAAATGATATTCTATGTCATATATCATGTTTTGCATCATGATAACATGCAAACCAATGCCAAAATATATAAAGAGACGGTAGTTTACTGTCAAATGTACAGTTCGTAGCTCTAAAAAACAAGCGCGCCCTCGATTAAGATGATTTTATGAAATTAAAAAAAAATCATGATTTAAAAATCGCTTCGAAAATCCTCTAAAGATGTTGCTTAGGTTTCCTAAGAACAAAATACGGATTTTTATATGCAAAAAGATCTTAGTTTATTGTAGAAAAAAGCAAAAAAATAATTTTTAATGTTTGTTTACAAATTAGCATACAATGGTTTTAACGATCAATCATGGCCGCAGTTATTAGTTTCTATGACAACCAAAGGAGTCCCGTGTCTCGACTGCTTTAACTACTTAACTGTGTTTTGAACGGACCTCCTAACTTAAAAGACGCGAACACGCCTCAATTTTTACCCAATCGAAATTGCTCCACAGTTTGGCTTTCTGCTGCTCACTTAATTTCCATCCTTGTTGTTTACACAGGACCTTCCTCCTTTTTTCTGACACACTGGGGAATCACCTTCAATGACAGCTGTCACATGTCAAAATATCGAAGAATATTTATACCATTTGTTTCTTTTCATAGTGCAAAATAGGGAAGATCCAAAGATCTTGGGAGGAAAGAACAAAGTTTCAAAATTGGACGAGTGTCCCACAAGGAACACACAAAAGTCCAAAGCGAAAAGGGAAACAATTAAACGATGTTTCGCCCGGGGTGCAAAATGTTGAAACAAAACTAATAGAATCTTTACAAAACACTTTTTAGTTACTTTTACTGAATTAATTGACGTTTTTATGACAGACAGCAGTGCTCCAAAATTGGTTTGTTGCAAACATAACAGAAAAATTGGTTAGATGAAAACAGGCGCGCCCGCGTCTCCAACAAACCGGCCAGAAAACGTGGAGTAAATTGATCAATTTTTGGTTTAGCACACACCGGTTTGTAGTCGGCGCCTTCACAACTAAGGAATTACTGTTAGTACAATAGACGGTCATAAATAGTTGTGATGGCGACTGAAGTTATGATAAACGTTCAGGCGTCGTATAATAGTCGACGTTGTCGACCGTCGCCATGATAACTATTCTTTATCTGTAAAACAACGTTTAAAATTAGTGCAATTCTAATTTTTACAACTTGCACAACTTAAAATTGCTAGTTGGGCAGCAAACACGGTTCCCTCGGGCCTTCGTCGGTCCGATGTCGATACCCGAATTTGTCGTCATCGGCTCGACGTCGATTTACGACATCGGACCAGCAGTATTTTTTGTCCGCTTTGCGATGTAGGCCCAATGTATGTTTGCCGATGCAGCGTTAGACTGTGGCCCGTCGTCGGACCAATGGTAAATTTACTTTTTGCTGATATCGGCATACCGTCGCCGTACGATTAAGGTCCGATATGGTTTAACCATAGTACCGACCATCCGCCCATAACTGCTTAATTTGGTCGGTCTAACGTAGGCAAGCTGCTCTCAGCCCGACATCGGTAAACTATTCAAGTCCGACATTGGTTTCCTAACGCGGTCCAACGTCGACGATTGACGGAGGTCCGTCGGTAGTAGCTTAAAGCGGCCCGACATTGGCAAACTACAAAGTTTCGATAATGCGGGTGCTTAACCAGTCGGGCTGGTTTAATTGGCAGAAGAGGTGATTTTTCTAGGGAAGTACCACCATCTTGTCAAGTCCACATTCTAGTTTTGAAATATCTTTGCTCATTATATATATAATATTATCTTCCACTGTACAGGGAACATAGTTACATCTTTACATATTAGGAAGAAACTATTATGCAGTTTAAAAATTTTAAGGTGACTTAATCGGACCATCGTCGGTTGCCGATTCTCGAACAATCAAACAAAGTTCCAATCGGACCATCGTCGGCCCTAACGCAGATAAGGTTTGCGTTGGCATAATGTCGACTATAGTAAATCGGACCATCGTCGGCCCTAAAACAAATAAAGTGGGCTTCGGCATAAAGTCGCCTATAGTAAATCGGGCCATAGTCAGTTGCCGATTTTCGACCGATTAAACAAAGTTCCAATCCGACCATCGTCGGTCCTAAAGTGGTGTCGGCATAAAGTCGACTGTAGTAATATGGACCTCCGTCAGTTGCCGATTATTGACCGAAAACTGAAACTCGCAATCTGACCAACATCGGGCCAGAGTGTAGTCGCCGATGGCGACACACTGCCGACGTTGTCGACATTGGCCCGATTCAATTCCGACGATTTGTATTTGCTGTGCGGCTTTTCAAAATGGCGTATTTTATTATTGTTTTCATGGCAATAATTTTATTATTTTTTTTTAATTTTGAGTATTTACGCTAACCAGTGAGTTTAGAATTAAAAATAAAGATAATATATTACAATTCGTTTATTCTGACACACAAACAGGAATTTAGGCTAAAAATTAACCTTTAAGATCCCTCATCTGTTCTTTGCAGAAAATACTTACGTTTTGCGGAATTTTTATACAATCTGCGAAGCAGGACAGCTTTAGAAGTTGAAATGGAGCAATTTATTATATATTTTAGAGAAAAGACTTAAGAAGAAACCCTGACAAAAAAAAACGCATAAAACCTCATAAAAAACACACCTGAGTTTTATCAGTTTTTATAAGGCCTATGAGCTTTTGTGAGGCCAAATTTTAGGATTATGAAAGTTTGTAGGAATTTATGAGGTATGTCTTAGATTTTGGTAAGAATTTATGTGGTTTCATATGTGTGTCTTTTTTATCTGATCCTATAATCAGTCAGGCTTATAGATGTTTATAAAATGAGAGAGATTGTGCGATATTTTATATTACTCATAGAATTTGACAGATTTCTACGAATATTCATAATTTTCTAGGAGTTGGTAAAAACAATTTTTTTTATAAGTCTTTAAATAGATTTTATAGTCAGACAAATTTACAATATTTCATAGATTTTTATGTGTCCACCCTGCCAAAAAAAACCTCATTAAATTTCATAAAAAACACCTGATTTCTATCAGTTTTTTCCTCCACCTCAAAACTAATTTAAAAAAGCTGTACTTAATATACCTAGTTACTTCTACAAAAAAATATTTTTTGACTCATAATCTCATCCGATGAAAAATTCGTAATCCTCCTCCTTAAAAACCCCTGTATACCAATTTTAATGGAAATCGAACAAATTAAATCTGTTTCCCCCTCCACTTCCCTCGTTAGAGGGGGGTGGGTACCTGAGAATACCATATTATTGTATTTGCACCGGAACTATAAACGCATATCAAATTTGAACACAATCGGATGTCGGTAAGTCGGTTAAAATTGGTTATAGCCAAACATGACCGAAAATCGTTCATCTCAAATCCGCCATATTGAATTTTCAAAATCTCATCAAAAATTCGTATTCCTTATCCCCCAAAGCCCCGTATACCAATTTTGGTTAAAATCGGACAAACTTAGGTGTTTTCCCCCCTCCACTTCCCTCGTAGGGGGGAGGAGTGCCTAATAATGGCATATTTTGTATTGTCACCGGAACTATAAATATATGCCAAATTTGAAAGCAATCGGACGGGTATAAGTTAGTTAAAATTGGTTAGCAAAAGATGACCAAAAATTGTCCATCTTGAATCCGCCATATTGAAATTTCAAAATCTGATTAGAAATTCGTTATCTCCATCCCCAAGTGTCCCATCACACATAATTTCAACGAAATCGGGCGTGCTTCAACTGTACCCCACTCCACCCCCTTTGAGTAGGGGGAGCTGTCAATTTCATCACACTATATTCTTATGTTGTCATCACGTCTGTACAACACCGTTCTTAACTAAAAAGCCAGTTAACTCCTATCGCCTCAGTGCCCTTTAGCCTATTGTGGCTGCCATTTTTATAACCAAATTGACAAGTAAAGCATGGATTTTCTGTCAGTTTGTTGTCAATATGGCACCGATCATAGGCCAAAGGATACTAAAACCAAAATGAGTTAACTGGCTTTTTATTTGAGAACGGTGTTGGTCTATATAAGCATGCCAAATTTAGTTTTTCTGTTATTTGCACAAAAGAAAAAGTAAACAAAAAAGTAGGGTACACGTCAAGTCGGACTCAGAGATCAAATTTACCCAGGGAATATAAATTTACAATCATCCGCTCGTTCAAAATTTTCTTTGGTGATTTAGAAATTTTTACCAACAAATTTTTCCAGATTGCTATTATGATAGTCGTAGGACTTAGTAAACAATATTTCACTCTCTGATACCGGTATGGAATTTTGCACAGTATTCATGTTATTGAACAAAAATAGACCGTGAAGGGATCTTTCTAGGGAAGTGGGCGTCAATATGGTTTACAAAATAGTTAAGTATATCGAGATAACTAGACAAAATTATAAAAGTTTGAAGAGATAAGAAGATTTTCGCAAACTTTCAGGGATAGAGTTACCAAGGGCGAACCTCCCTCAAGTCTAGGAGGGGATGGGGACAATTACATTTCATGTTGTTGGTTTACCTTAAAGTTGTTGGCACATTAATGCTGTGCAGGCGTAAATTTTCGGAAAATCATAATAAAAATACCCTTTTGACAAGTTTTATATGCACCTGAAGAAATGTCTTTAAATTAAATTAAAATCGTAAATATATCAATAGTCTTAGGGGCCAAAATTTTGGCAGATTAAGCGAGAAGGTCATCAAAATTTTTGTGATTAGTAAAGTAATTACCCCCTCCCCCGAAATCTGCGCTCGTAGATTTCCTTGTACCTTTGTTGACCTATAGTTAACTTATGGAGAAGCCCCTTTTATTATCTTTTGCCCGATGGCGGGAGATTCTACCGTTTTTCGACGACACGTGGTCTTCCTTTTAAAAAACATGAACGGCCTTTAAATATTTATGGCACCTGTCTATATCGGTAACACCTGACTAAGCTATTCAGTAGGCCGTTGAAAAAGGCGAAATTTTCGCTTCCGATCATGTGTTCGCGTTTAGGAAAAACACATGGGGGTGTGACTGAAAGGTGGATTATTAGACACTTTAAGTTGGTCATAGCCCAACAAGCATTTGGACGTTATATTACGTTATGGTCACGTAGGGCAAGAAATACCTGAAGTCGGCTCCGACGTCCATCACTCTTCCTTCGTTTTGGTCAAATATTACGTCAAATTACGTAGACCCACGACCCAAAGTTTTACTGTGCACACCAAGTTTAAACTTATTAGGTAAAAACTTTTATATGTCTAAACAAACACATCCCAATGAACTGTGGATGACAATAATTATTATCTTAGTTATTGTAGGTAACTGAAAAAAGTTAGTTTTACACATTCTATGGATGCAAATCTTCCAACGAAGGTCAGTTTACTGATAAATATAATTAAAATAGACATTAAAAAAACAGAAACCCACAAAAATAATTCAAAAATATCAAGAAATTAATTTTGAAAAAAATTAACCTAAAAATAAAATCTTTATAAGGAAGCCCGTTTCTTATAGTAAAACATTAAAGGCATTTAAAAAATGCATTTTAGTTGCCAACAAATGAGTTAATTTACATATCAAGCCTTTAAAATTAAAAAATAAAATGTTCTGTTGTAATGGCGCATTGATGCTAAACGTTTAAAATGGCGTTTCGGGCGCCGACCAAATTTCTAATGATTATTTACCTATTCGGACAAAAACACCTCCTGCGACGTCGCCTTGTAGAACGACCCGACTTAGAATATTGTAGTATAATTGTATGTCACGCACCCACGTCGGTGGACCTCGGAATGGTAACATTTAATAAATAAAAGTTTGGCAACATCAATTTTATTACAATTCTACTTTAAAACTCATACTAAATATAACGTCTCATGAATTGGACGTTATAACGGGTGTCCCGAGGTGACTGGCCTATAATATTATTTTGTAAACTATACAATAGAAACTTTTAAACTTTCTATTCTAACATAAGTCCATGTAAAGTATATTTATAAAATACTTTCGTATTTGCAGTGTTGCCATTTACAGAAAATCTTGGCAACAACTAAATTTATTGACGTCCGTATTCTATTCTAAAAATTACGTCGCCTAAATTAACGTTAATTTACGTCGCTGATAAGTAGCGAGTATCACCAACATTTGGCTACGTCAGTTTTGGTAAGTATTGACGTCACAACTGATGCACTAGTTGTTGGTGACGTCAGGTCTTAGTAAAAAATACGTTGTTTGATGGACAAACCAACTGCCGACCTAAATTTGTGGCAAAACCGACGTCATGTTAGGTTGTAATTAGTCGGCAGTCAGAAAAATGCTGCTTGGGAGGACGTACACGCAAACGTGGAATATAGCGCAATCCTTTTATCTGTACAAAAGCAAAGACTTCCGCTCGAATACAGATATCATCATTTCAATTCAATCTCTGCGGTCTGCCGTTGAGCTTTTTCATGACGCTAACCTACGTAGCATAGCGTTTGCAGCATGTTGCTAACGGGAAGATGTCATCAAATACGCAGCGAGTTTTGCCGACGGAAGCCAAAAATCAATAGACGAGCGGCCGAACCAAAGAAAGCAAGATAGAAATACATGGTAATAAAATGTAAAAGACAGAAAAACAGAGCCGGAAAATTTGTACGTGTATGACCAACTTAAAGTGTCTATTATAGGGTAAAGTCCGGATAGGTGCCTCACTTTTTGAAAAAAAAATCACAGAAATTAAATAAAGAAAAAAATTGTATTTTAAAATGCACAAAAAGATTCTTTAAACTATCTTTTATAAAATTACTGGTCTTGAAATATTATAAAAAAATGCTTTACTACTTGAAAAATGTTTTGAAAAAAAATGTTTTTCTGGCAACTCTCCCCCTGGATACGGAGAGATGTCCAAATAAGGGAGAGATGCCTTTAATTCGTCACGTTTACACCCAGCAAACACAAATCGTCAGTATTGAATCGGGCCAATGTCGAAAACGTTGGCAGTGTGTCGGCATCGGCGACTACACTTTTCAGTTTTCGGTCAATAATCGGCAACTGACGGAGGTCCACATTACTACAGTCAACTTTATACCGACACCACTTTAGAACCGACGATGGTCCGATTGGAACTTTGTTTAATCGGTCGAAAATCGGCAACTGATGATGGCTCGATTTAGTATAGTCGACTTTAAGCCGAAGTCCACTTTATTTGCTTTGGGGCCGACGACAATCCGATTGGAACTTTGTTTAATCGGACGAGAATCGGCAATTGACGATGGCCCGATTTACTATAGTCGACATTATGCCAACGCAAACCTTATCTGCTTTAAATCGGCAACTGAGGATGGCCCGATTTACTATATTCTACTTTATACCAACGCCCATTTTATCTGCTTTAGGGCCGACGAAGGTCCGATTTGAACTTTGTTTAATCGAAAGAGAATCGGCAACTGACGATGGCCCGATTTACTATAGGCGACATTATGTCAACGCAAACCTTATCTGCTTTAGGGCCGATGATGGTCCGATTGGAACTTTGTTTGATCGGTCGAGAATCGGCCACTGACGATGGCCCGATTTACTATAGTCGACTTTATGCCGACGACCACTTTATCTGCTTTAGGGCCGACGATGATCCGATTGAAACTTTGTTTGATTGGTCGAGAATCGACAACTGACGATGGTCCGATTACGTCACCTTAAAATTTTTAAAATGCATAATTGTTTTTTCGTAGCATGTAGAGATGGCACTAATGTCACTATGTTCCCTGAAAGTGGAAGATAATATTATATATATAATGACCAAAGATATTTGCGGACTTGACAAGATAGTGGTACTTCCCTACAAGAATCACCTCTTCTGCCATTTAAACCAGCCTGACCGGTTAAGCACCCGCATTATCGAAACTATGTAGTTTGCCAATGTCGGATCGTGTCAAGCAACCACCGAAGAACCTTCGTCAATCACCAAAGTCGGCCGCTTTGAGAGGCTGATGTGGGGCCTTATTATCCACCTATTATCAGACCTTTATGGTTTGCCATTGTCGGTCTGCTTTAAGCTACCACCGACGGACCTTCGTCAATCGCCGATGTTGGTCCGCTTTAGGAAACCAATGTCGGACTTGAATAGTTAACCGATCTCGGGCCGAGACCAGCTTGCCTAGATACGTTAGAGCAAATTAAGCAGCTTCATGGGCGGATGATCGATACAATGTGGTTAAACCATATCGGACCTTAATGGTACGGCGACGGTATGCCAATGTCAGCAAAAAGTAAAATTTACCATTGGTCCGACGGCGGGTTACACTCTAACGCTGCGTCGGCAAACATACATTGGGCCTACATCGCAAAGCGGACAAAAAATACTGCTGGTCCGATGTCGTAGATCGACGCCGTGCCGATGACGGCAAATTCGGCAATCGACATCGGTCCGACGAAGGCCCGAGGGAACCGTGTTTGCTGGGAAAGGACATATTGCATATAAAGTCAGCGTATGCGTTTTATCTCAGACAGCAAAGTTACGTACCAGGTACGTACCTCGTATCTAAGGCTCGGACGAAGAGTACGTACATAATACGTACGCTAACTCCATTGTACGTACTAGGGACGTACATATTACGTGCACTTTCCAACGCTATGTACGTCTTAGGCACGTCCTTGGGACATGGAAAATACGTTCCATGTACGTACATTTGTTTACGTACCAAGTACGTACTTTGTAGGTCCTGCGGTGGACCAATAAAAGACGTAAATTGGACGTAAAATGTACGATGTACGTACGAGGTACGTTTTTGGTACGTACCTTGAGGGACGTAAATAAATAAAATACAAAATATTTTTTGATGCCTAGGGGGGTCGGCGATTTTAAAGCCCAAAAACTCCTCAGTACTCCTCTCTCCTGGTTTACCCTCCGGGAAAGAATTTCTGACTGAGGATGAGTATTCATAAAATATCTAAATATAAAATTATTTTAAGAGAATTAAAAATACTTATTCAAATGTTTGCTTTACAAGTGAGAGAAATGTTACATAAATGAACTACGTCCAAGTTATGACAACTTAATAAAGTAGTAAGTGCGTACAAGAAAAGACCTAAATATAACGTAAAAATACGTTTTTACTGTACGTACGTCTTACGTACACTTTTTTACGTACATCTTACGTACCTAGTAGGTCCCGGGACGTAAAAGCGTAAAATGGATGTAAAATGTACGTCCATGGTACGAATGATGCTGTCTGGGATGTGTCGCGAAGGGTATGCGTTTTTTTTGAAAGCAAGAGTACCTTCCATTCAAAGTTCAGCCAATTCTAATGTTTATTTGACTCCAAAAAGTATGGATATCACATGATCCGTATTGAACGTCACTTCGACATTTCCTGAGCTAAGATTACTGACAGAAAAAAAGGTTATCTACTCTTAAAAGTAAAACAAAAATATTACCTTCACCCACTTATGAACACAGAAAAAAAATGCAGGAAAAGATGTAACCGGCTTATTACTATTAAAGGTGACATAATTTATCAATAAACGCAGCGACAAAAAAAGTTAATGAAAAAAAATTGGTGCAGCGTAATCATGGCAAAAAATTTTTAATTAGTTCTTGACATTGCGGCAGTTCCAGTCTGATTGTCGGTTCTTTAGCAATTATAGAATAAACACACTTTAATTAGAATTTAGACCTAAAATAGAAAAAATAACGGAGATAATTTTAACAAAAAAATGGGTTTTTGCTCCAGTTTTTGCCTTATTTACAGCTAGAGCATCAAACGACGAAATTTAGATACAAAAATACTAATTGACGCTCAAAACTGAAAAACTTTTGAAGAGATTTAGTACGTAAACTGGGTTTAGGCTTTATAGGTGGCCATATGCCAGTTTTTTAAAATATGCTTAAGTAAAGCAACACCCTAACGAGCATATAATAACAAAAAAATGGCGTTGCCTCAATTGAAGACGTGTGACTTAAGCCCAAAGTCGGTCGAAGCTGACCGAAACCCCTCGGATCCATACATTTTTGCGCATGTGCATGTGCTGACCGCAGGCCCTTTGTGATATCAAGCCTGATGGTTGAACTTAGAGGCCTTGTATACAAGGCACATGCACATGCACGAAAATATACCGAGAGGTTTCGGCCGGCTTAGCAGCCTACATTATACGTCTTCAATCAACTCAGTGCTAATATAGGGACATTGACCGTTTTTGAAAAGAGCCTACTTTAAACTTTTTGTCACATATTTGGGTTAAAGACATATTGGTGTTCTTGAAACCCCTTAGTATATGCCTCTTGGTTATTTACTCATCGCGTACGCGAGCATTATTTGAAGCAACTAGAAGGCTTCAAATAGGTAAATAAAATGTCTTACATTTAATTGCTATTTTAAAATGGATAAAACAAATATTCCATTCTTACATACAGCAAGTAGTTGAAGGCATTCTTGGGCTACAGTATTAGGTCATTAATTTTTTTTTAAATGTCACACTAGAAGATGTTATTGGAGATATTGACTGCAGTGTAAAGAACCAAACTGAGTGCAATATAATGCAATCCTGCCCCAAGATGCCACTTTGTCAAATTATAAGAGTGGCCACAACGTTCGTCACTTCTTGAATTTTCTATAACTCTTGACCTGAATGGTCGATTTTCAAAACTTTTGACTTTTTGGAAAGCACACGGATGGCGTTTCTTTGGTACAATTAAAAATTGACACATCTTAAAAACTCAACATGGAGGACAGTTTTAAATATGGGTAATTTTTCTCTTAAAAAAAATGGTGTGTGATAGTGAACAAAATCAAAGTCGTTTCCACAGAAGCTTCATCCTTTCTTGTCGTTGCCACAGAAGCTCCATCCTTCCTTTACATCTTGAGCCCAAGTAACAATTTTTAGTTGCCTTAGTTGCCATAACTAAGAAATACACTAAAATTAACGTTGCATAAAGTAAAAAAACTAGTCATTTGTGCAACGGCCGCTATGATGGACAAGAAAACGTCGCCATACCGTTGTTATTAACTAGGGTAAATTTGGCAACCCTCTAACAACTTGTATTTTTACTGGAATATTGTGGGGTTTTCAACGACCGCAATGAACGACGGAACAACGACGCCATAAGGTTGTTAATTAACTAGGGTTAGTTTGTATACCCTACATAAACGACTTTGTGACGTCGCAAACAACGTTTTTAGGACGCGTCAGTTTAACGTTTCCTGGCCGTTTACTCAACGTCACCATAGTTGGTCTACTAAAGGCATATTAGAGGCACAAAAAAATGGTGAGGGAGACATAAATTCAAAAAATCAGTTTCCAAGTGACCAGTAGTCAGACTATCTTCAAATATAAACTAAGGGCCGTTAAACCGGCCCTAAAAAAGAGCTGCGTCCATAAATAAAACACGGCAAGGAGTAGAAGCCCAACTAGCAATTTTTAGTTGTGGAAGTTGTAAAAATTAGAATTGCACTAATTTTAAACGTTGTTTTACGGATAAAGAATAGTTATCATGGCGACGGTCGACAACTTCGACTATTATACGACGCCTAAACGTTTATCACAACTTCAGTCGCCATCACAACTATTTATGACCGTCTATTTTACGCGTGAAGGCGCCGACTACAAATCGGTGTGTGCTAAACCGAAAATTGATCAATTTGCCCCACGTTTTCTGGCCAGTTTGTTGAAGACGCGGGCGCGCCTGTTTTCATCTAACCAAGCTTTCTGTTGTTTGCAACAAACTAATTTTGGAGCACTGCTGTCTGTCATAAAAACGTCAAAAGTGTTTTGTAAAGTTTCTATTAGTTTTGTTTCAACATTTTGCGCTATGAAAAGGAACGAATTGTATAAATCTTCTTCGATATTTTATCGTCGCAGAAGGCTTTAGCTAGCATTAGCTGATATACTGGATCAAAATGTGTCACCTTCTGTGTGGCGGAAAAGAAAAAGGAAGGTCCTGTGTAAACAACAAGGACGGAAATTAAGTGAGCAGCAGAAAGCCAAACTGTGGAGCAATTCGACTTTTAAGTTAGGCAATCAGTTCAAAACAAAGTTAAGTAGTTAAAGCGGTCGAGATACGGGACTCCTTTGGTTGTCATAGAAACTAATAAGTGCCGCCATTATTGATTGTAAAAACCATTGTATGCTCATATGTAAACATACATTAAAAATTATTTTTTTACTTTTTTCTACAATAAACTACGATCTTTTTGCATGTAAAATTTCGTATTTTGTTCTTAGGAATCCCAAGCAACACCTTCAGAGGTTTTTCAAAGCGATTTTTAGATCATGATTTTTTTTTATTTCATAAAATCATCTTAATCGAGAGCGCGCTTGTTTTTTAAAGCTACGACCTGCAGATTTGACAGTAAACTACCGTCTGTTTATATATTTTGGCATTGGTTCGCATGTTTTGATGATGTAAAACATGATATATGACATAGAATATCATTTTATTTTAATAATATTATGGTGTTAGAAATAGTTTAATTTGTAGTCGAATAGTTTATTTATCATTTTACGTAATGAACAATATTTTGAACAAATAATTGTACTCCAAAACCCATTGAACTATTACTTCAACTGTAGTCGCGATCGGGACGTTGACTCAACCAAAAAATCATCCACCAAATTGGTGCAAAACTGGGTGGTGTTTGAGTAAAAGTAAACGTTGCGACGCAACGTTGGCACGCGGTGCACAACGTTGAGTCGTCGACAAATTGCTAGTTGGGAGGTGGTGAAAGTTTTATAAAGTAACAGATTTACTCCAAAAATAATGTAAAAAATAATACAAAATTAATTTTTTATATTTTTAGTGGGGTTTTTTTTTGCAAAAGTATTACGAGGAAGGGAAGAGGGGTTAAAATTAGGATAAAATGATGATAGATAATTAACCGACCATGCAGTGGCCACGACCCTAAACGTTTGTGACGTCACACAATCAAAAATCGCGACGTAATTTTGTTAGCAGCTGTAATTTTTTGATTTGTTTTTCTGCCTACAAACTATGTAACGCCCCCCAAGTGACCCGGAGTCAGACTATGGTCAGACTCCCTGACCGACTGTAGATACCAAGTAACGAAGAGTCAGACTACCTTGAAATTAATTTGGGGGTTCTTCTCTTGATGCACTGGTGTGCACTAAATGTATCTATGTCTTTTTATAGCTTGTATAAAAATGAGGGATAGATATAATTACTGCAAATTGTTGCAGCAAAAGGAAAAAGCTATTAGCACTTTCGGCCAATTTCAAAATACAGGGTTCCTAAGCAAATCCTTAGGGGGCCAAGCAGCCGTGTATAAGACGCAGACAAACGGAAGAGCACATTAGGCAGAAAAGGATGTTGTCACTACATATTATACGTAGTAAATCCATTCCAGGTTGTTGTTTTCTAATGTTTTCCATTTTCATACCCTTAGGACTGGAATAAAAATTCTTTTTGCTCGACTTTAATACCAAACTGATGAAAGATATCGTAAAAACAAATATTTTTCGGCTTTTCATTTTGTAACCATTGTCCTTACGCACTGTTTACAGGGTGAGATACATGCAAATGCCTAACCTAAAGCGTTCATACACGGCCGGAGAAATCGACTGAGATATTTCCGTAGAAACTTTATCAAGCAAATAGGACGGGTTGACGCCTTCGAACGTCCAACCCGGGTTTTCCACTTTGATTCGAAATCAAAAAGGAGGAATAGTCAGATGTGGGGCCGTGCACAAATTACGTAACGGTGATTTTACCAATTTTTGACCCCCTCCCTATGTAATGTTTTGTAACGGTTTGGCACGCCACTCCCCTAATATTACGTAATGATATCAAGACCACTACCCCCCCCCCAAAAAAAAAACTTTTCACTTATTTTCATTCCAAATTTTCTTAGTTTCACACAAATGCAAACGTTGTCGAAAACCTCCCTCCCCCCTACGTAACGTTTTGTAACCCCCCTCCCCCCTATGACCATTACGTAATTTGTGCACGGCCCCTGTAGTCCCAGTGGAGGAGGGCGAGAAAATTGATATTTTTTTCTTAAAAATTATACTCTTTAGACCTATTTCTTTGCGTTCCCGAAATTACGTCATTTTTGAAAAAAAATTGTAAGCGGCGCCATTTTTATTTCGTGCTTTGTTTTTCTAACATTTTGACGTTCGGCTAATCTAATTGAAATTTTTGCCTGCGGCGCCCTTTATCATCTCACTCGAAACCAAGATCCCCCGTTTTAGGAAAACTGATCCCGTCTCTGTTTCTAAATTTTTTCGAATAAAAGTAGAGTATAACCATAAGGGAAATAATTTTTTTTCTACGGTATGACGAAAATTTCGAGAAAGTTGAAGAAAAAATTAAAAAAAGTGGCAGAGCTCAAGTTTTTCGTAAAAAAAAACGTTTTTTGTAAAGAAACAGAGCAAAATAAATCTTTTCACCTCTTTTTGGGTGTTACAAATATTGGCAGCCCCTTATTTTTCGCTTTTACCCTCCCGCTAGTTTTGAAGAATTGGTTCGCTACATGTTTCGAGATCATGTCATAAAACACCTCGAAAATATCAAATGTAGTGTAGGGCCAGCTTTATTTAAAATCAATAATATCGCAAGCAAAAAGCTCTGCAGGAAAAACAGCGCCGTTTATTGATTTCTTTGGCTGCTAGTGCTAGCTGCATGGTTTGGCCGTTTCCGGATAGGTGTCACTAGTAGAACAGAATGGAAAGAAATTTAATTAAAAGCGAAGATATTTCTTTCTAATGTTAACAACCTCACGAGTTTATCGCTCAGTATCGTAAATAATGGACCCTGCCGCCTCCTTTAAGCAAGAAGAAGCTGTGGTTTGGACCTGAAAACATCTAATTTGGTGATTGTGAATGGTGTGGCCGCCATCTAGCGGAATTTGCAGACATCTTGTCAACGGTTATTATTGCAACTATGATTTATGCTTATAATGAAAGAGTGGCGACAATTTTTTCTCATGAAAGCAGTCCGGAGATAATATTTTTTGGTATTTAAATAAAAAAATAATGTAGCAAAAAAGTAAGAAGGATTGAAGGCTCCCTTATTTTTTAAAGCTAAAATGTCCATTTTTGACGGAAAACTAAGGTTCGTTGCTAAATTTAGTTAGTGGGAACCTTTAAAAAGTCATGTTAATGTAATAAATTAACTGAATGTTACCTAGCTACGTATTTTAGAATTATTGATAGATAGTGTTTGGAAATTAGTCCCATTTATGGTTGCAGAGACATGGAAGTTTTGATTTAAAACCAATTATATTAACAAAAATATTATCCAGAGGGCACTTCAGTCTTACTCGCTTCGGCGACAGTGTGGAAACTTTGCTAGCGACGCTAGTCGCAGGCAACGTCAACATAACTCAAAAAATCTCCGCCAAATTGGTGCAAAAGCGAGTTGCTAGAACGTTTATACGGCGTTTTCACACAACGTTAAGTCGCCTTTGGCAACGTTAAACCGTCGACAAATTGTTACTTGGGAGGTATTAATAGTTTAAATCAATTAAGTAATAAAAAAGTTATAAGTCACAAAATTTTGATACACGGAGCAGAAATAATCGAAAAATTTTTGTTTCTGATTGGTCATTTATCGGAAGAGGCTTCGGAAACTAGAAATAAACACTTTCGTTTTTTTTTTCTGGGAATGCTAGGGCAGGACCGTTATAGTATCTCATAGTTATATGCCTAAAACCAAATGTTTATGAGTACAGTTTTTAAAAGGAGTTTAGTAAAATCCTCCTTACTTAAATTTTCTCGCGAATTGTAACCGCAAAAAACGACAAAAAGGTATTCGCCTTATAGCCTCAAATTAATTAAAATAATTCTCACGCTCTTGCTGAAAGGAGCTTTTTACTCGTTAGAACGAAAATTAATACAGATAGCGATTACCTCTCGCCACCTGTGCGCCCATAAGCTCGTACCATCGACAATGAGGGATAGACTAATTCTGTGAAGATGATACCTAACTAAAATAAATAAAAGGCCTTTTTTCCCAGGTTTGTGATACTTGGGTGTGCGCGGGGATGTCGTATTTTCAGGATGATAATGACGTCCCAACTAGCAATTTTTAGTTGTACAAGTTGTAAAAATAAGAATTGCACTAATTTAAACTTTGTTTTACAGATAAAGAATAGTTATCATGGCGACGGTCGACAACGTCGACTATTATACGACGCCTTAACGTTAATCAAAACTTCAATCGCCATCACAACTATGTATGACCGTCTATTGTACTAACAGTAATTCCTTAGTTGTGAAGGCGCCGACTACAAACCGGTGTGTGCTAAACCAAAAATTGATCAATTTACTCCACGTTTTCTGGCCGGTTTGTTGGAGACGAGGGCGCGCCTGTTTTCATCTAACCAATTTTTCTGTTCTGTTTGCAACAAGCCAATTTTGGAGCACTGCTGTCTGTCATACAAACGTCAATTAATTCAGTAAAAATAACTAAGAAGTGTTTTGTAAAGTTTCTTTTAATTTGGTTTGAACATTTTGCACTTTGAAAAGGAACAAATGGTATAAATATTTTTCGATATTTTGACATGTGACAGCTGTCATTGAAGGTGATTCCCCAGTGTGTCGGAAAAAAAGAGGAAGGTCCTGTGTAAACAACAAGGACGGAAATTAAGTGAGCAGCAGAAAACCAAACTGTGGAGCAATTTCGATTGGGTAAAAATTGAGGCGTGTTCGCGTCTTTAAGTTAGGTGATTCGTTCAAAACACAGTTAAGTAGTTAAAGCAGTCGAGACACGGGACTTCTTTGGCTGTCATAGAAACTAATAAGTGTCGCCATGATTGATTGTTAAAACCATTGTATGCTAATTTGTAAACAAACATTAAAAACTATTTTTTTGGTTTTTTCTACAATAAACTAAGATCTTTTTGCATATAAAAATCCGTATTTTGTTCTTAGGAATTCTAAGCAACATCTTTAGAGGATTTTCGAAGCGATTTTTAAATCATGATTTTTTTTTAATTTCATAAAATCATCTTACTCGAGGGCGCGCTTGTTTTTTAGAGCTACGAACTGTACATTTGACAGTAAACTACCGTCTGTTTATATATTTTGGCATTGGTTCGCATGTTATGATGATGCAAAACAAGATATATGACATAGAAGATCATTTTATCATCATTTTATAGTAAGAAATAGTTTAATTTGTAGTCGAATAGTGTATTTATCATTTTACGTAATGAATAATATTTTGAACAAATAATTGTACTCCAAAACCCACTGAACTATTACTTCAACTGTAGTCGCGATCGCGACGTTGACTCAACCAAAAAATCATCCACCAAATTGGTGCAAAAGTGGGTGGTGTTTGAGTAAAAGTAAACGTTGTGACGCAACGTTGGCACGCGGTGCACAACGTTGAGACGTCGACAAATTGCTAGTTGGGGTATCCGCTTACTAGATTACCCTGAAGATGGACTTAAGTTCGAAACTAAAGACGTAGGCTAATTTTCTTATTTAAATAATTTATTGTGCAGGTAAAAGGTCGTTTTATTAATTTCAGTTAATTACGACCTATGTACCCATCTAATTTGATGAATTAAGAAACAGAAAATAGTTGAAACATCGGAAGAAAGCGGAGCACTTTTGTTTACCTCTGTTTCTGATTCCACCAAGAAAAAATTGAATGAGTCTATCCTTCATTGAGATGTCAGTGGATCGTACAAACCTACGCTACGTGTGTGTGAGTAGGTACTTCTTGCATATACGGCACAAGTACATTTATTTTAGCAAATGTATTATGTAATTTTATACACATTAGCGTAGGTATGTAAGTTTGTGATTTTACACAAAAAAAACAACTCAATTAAGTAATTTGAAACCGAAAAAAATCATCAAAATGACACTATCACACAAATAGTAAGGGATATGAACCAGAACAGCGGTATATGTTTGGATTTACCTTAATATGCATCTTATCCTGAAGGAAACATTCCTGATAAGCATTTTTTGCCCAATTTATTTTTTTGTCTCAACTCCTGCCGATATCGCATTCTGTTAAACGCAGTGAATATTATTCTTATTGGTGGCTGTGATTTTTTCGTGAAATTATAGTTGATTTTAGGTGTTTTGAAAAATTATTTGTGCCGAAGTTTTGACCAACATTATAACTGTATCCAGAAGGCTGAGGTATGTACATTTTATAAAAACAATATTGTTACTTTTAGGACGACCATAGATCTAAGAGACTCATTATAAATTCTAATCCCTTACCCTAATAATCACCTATTGTTCGGGGTGTGAAAGAAAATAAAAAAAAGCAGTAAACATGCTACCATTTCTGAGGTTTACAGGTGCGGATTTAAAAATGTGTAATTATTTTTTAATAAGTACATGTTTTTGGCCAAATTAAAAGTATCAGTTAGCAGTTGGTGTTTGGTTACAAAAGAAGTTATTTGTTGTTAATTAGTAGTACGTCATATGGAGAAACAGGGAATAATGGCGTTACAAGAGAAATAATCGATAAAAAACAATTTAAACGCGATATTTGGAGATACAACAAAAGTGATATTTGACATTTATACCACCCTTCTTGAATGTGGGTTATCAAAATTTGGTACAGTGAAGGAAGCGGCAGCTTTAACACGAAGATCGGTAAAGACAGTATGGCGTGTAGTAAATAAACCGATAGTTGGGAGAAGAAAAAGGAAGGATTCTAATACTTCTAAGAAATTGGACATGGGTGATGTGGATATCATTCGTAGTTTAGGGAACTTTACAAACATTCATTCACAGATTAAAAAAAGATGATACAGGAATAGTGTTGACATGAGAAAGAAAATAAAAAATAAACAGCAAGTGATTATGGAATCGGCCCGTTTAAGAAAATGGAGGATGGAATATTTAATTGCAATACACGAGTATAGAGAAAGTAATAGGGATATTGTTTATCTCGATGAAACTTGGTTTGACACCCATGAAGTTCCAGATAAAGGTTGGGTAGATTCGTCTGGTCACTGCACAACTAAAGCTCCATCAAATAAAGGAAAGCATATCACAATAATTCATGCTGGAATACATATGTCATGAGCTAAAAGCAGCGGTTAAAGGAAATAACTTTTTGCCAACTTTAAATTCTTCTGTGGTAGCTTTAATTAGGTCGGCGGAACAGAATATTTTAAGTAAAAGCTGGGAAAATTGCGTAGCTCATGTCCACGAAATAGAAAAATCATATGTAAATATAGATCTGCTACCCAGAGAAAAAATTATCATAGACTTTAATGACGATAGTGACAGTGAAACTGACTTATAAAAGTTAAAATTTGTTAATATTTTTACTATCTCGTATTTTTTTGTACTATATATGTATATATCTGTTAAAGTCAATTTTATAAATTTATCTTATGTGTGTGTTTTTTATTCTATGGGCAAGTAGGATGTGTCTATTAGATTAAAATAATTTTTTCATTTAAAAAAAAAAAATTGTTAGACCGAACCGTCAATAAAACATAATATCTTCTTCACCTTTAAGGTGATCCGTGGTAGAAATTCACTGATCTATTACAACACTAAGTGCGTCCCTGCTTCCATTCGATCACCCGCTGAGTCGCAATAAATACTTATCGGCCATGAATACTAATGAGTCTTCTAGATCGATGGTTAGTCTATACGTGGTACTAGGAAAAATAATGATTTCCTTTGTTTATTCAAAAAAAAAAAAATTTTTTATTGTAACATTTGGAAAGCTTGTAAAACCAAAGGTCAAATCAGGTCAAACTAAAAATATTTTCTTGTAATACCCACTGTTCTCAGCTCCTTGCTCGTGCTAAATTTGAGTGCGTAATTTTGCGTTTTATTAAAAAAAAACTTTTTTAGTAAACCATGTCAGTTCAGAAAAGTGAGCTGAACGTTTGGTGCCAAGGTCACTCCACAGAACCGAACCTAAAGAAAATCATAGTAGAGGGCAAAGACTACAGTGAAAAAGATAGTGACGATGAATCTGATGAAAGTGAAAGTTCATTAATTCGTTTATTTCAAATATAGATAGAAATGATATAAAACTCAAAATTCACTGAGTTTTTTAAAAGGCTTGTGCGTGAAAAGTGTCTTTTTTAACAACAACGTTTGTCGATAAAGCAGACGTCAAATATTTTTCACGTGGACCAAAATCTTGACCGTATTTTCCCGATATAAAAGAGCATTTTTGGAAAAACCACCAAACCTACTTTTTTTACACTATATAATAATAAGAGCTATTTGCCTAAATGCGTGGTGCTGTTTTGTCATTTTCGCTCTTTTGTTACAGGCGCTCTTGTATCAGTGGCGTACGCAGAAATTGTTCCTGGGGGGGGGGGGGGGGCTTGAGTAACGTAATAGTCTCAGATTATCATTTTATTGGTGATTTTTGGAGACAATTCAACCTCTACGAGTCGATTCTCAGAGGCTGTGGGGAGGGGGCTTGAGCCGTTTTAAGCCTCCCTTGCCTATGCTGGTGCTTGTATCACGGCTTTTTGTCACTCGCGGTTTTTTCTCGACGCTCATTTGTCACGCGCTTTTTTTGTAGAGCGGTGTTTTATAGAGACTCGCCCTGTTATGGTTTGATTTTCATTCCGCGTACGCCTTTGTTAAGTATAGATTAAACGAACTATAAGGACGTCGTCATAAAAGCAATTCTGTAGTTGCTGCTCGCAGGCACCGGCAGTGTTAAAGGTTAAATTCAGCGAAGAAACTAGCGGGTACCGGCCGTAAATTTACGAGAGGAAAAGTACGACCGGCCGGTACTTTTAAATTTACGATACGGAAGCCCGGTACGATTCTGTACGCACATTCGTATGGACGTTCTCAGAATGCTTGAACGTTGTATTTCAGCTTTAGAATACCGCGGATTATGTAGATATAGTGCGAAAAACATAAATTTTGTAAAATGGGTGTTTCACTACTATTGCATAATCTTTAAAATCAACACCTATACTTACAGATAATAATCAATGCATTGTTGGTCCTCATAACCTAACATTTTTTTCCCATAGAATCCAAAGTTGGTTACATACTTGGAGCAGGATCAAGACATCGCCATCGGCATGCAAATGCAAAATATTGGCACCAAACGAGCGGCGGCCGATCGAAATTTGAGAAAAAAAAATTTTAGAGAAATCTGTACGTAAAGTGGGTTTAAGCTCTTTATAGTTGGTCTTTTAAGGCGCAATTACACAGACGAACATGCTCAAACAAAAGCTCGTGCAAAAGATCTAAAATTTTTTGCGTGAACATTTTTGTGAGCTTTTCTTTGAACATTTTGTTCGGGTAAATTTTTGAGCAAATTATTGCTATCTGTTTTGGAAACATATTTTTAAAGATGAGAATAAATAAAATTTCACATCAGTGATCAGTGATCTCAATTCTTTAAAAAAATGGAACACCAACTTTTATTTTAAATTTTTGTGGAAAAAAGCCGACGGCTATCAGTTTTGTCACATGGGGGTTACTTATAATATTTTTTTCTTAGGGTTTTTCCCGGATTTCTTTGCCCGAGGGTTTTTTTGGGATTTTATTGCGAGTTTTTTTTATTTCCAAGGGTTTTTCCTAAATTCAAAAAATAACCCAGGAAAGTTTTTCTTTTCCAAAAAAATTTTGATTTCAAATATCGGCAAAAAACTCAAAAGTTGCACTTTTAAGCGGTAATCCGCGCCTCACGACTATGGGGAGTGGTGGGGAGGGGATTTTTTTTTAAACATATTTTTGTAACTTTACTTTTCCCTTAGCTTTGATTGTTTTTTTTTTCATCCTCACACCAGATTACCTAGTTAGTTTAAGGTCCCAACTGTTGCTTAAAAAAGCAAAAGGTTCATGAAAATGCTGAAGATAGATATTTAATGTCAATTTAATGTAATAATCAAGGTCGATTACTGACACTGAACAAACAATATGCAAAGGAGCAAAATTCCAATTCAGAAATCTAGTCTATTACTGCTAAATTATATTTTTTTAGACAAAGGTCTGGGATGGTAGGGTTGTAAAAGTGGGTAATAAACGGGTATTATTTAGACCGAACGTGCTTTTGTTCATATATTTGAGATTTAATAAAATGAATATAGGTTTTTTAATTTGACTTAATTATTATTGTATTGTGTTTTAAACTAGGAAGTAAAATAAAGAGATATTCTTTTAAACCTAAATTTTTATCATTACATTTTACAGGCAACAGCAATAAATAAGTGCCAATTAATATTTTTTTATTCTCGTTTTTTTAAAACCCCAAAAAAGTTACAAGTATACTGGCATATTCTTTTCGACATCAAATCGTTTTTTCGTCGGAAAGCACTTAATTAAAAATAGCTTGTTTTAAAACTTAGTCTTTCTATTTTCAGTTAAGTTCAATGAATTTCCATAAAACTATAAAATTGAAATTTGTAAGAAATTTCTATACCAACATTTCTTCAAATAAATTTTGCTTAACATTCTCTCCAAAATTGCCGTGAGTCTTTTTGTACGAGATTTTGCTCGAACTTTTTTTTGAACATTGTGTAAATGTTTGTCGGCATTTCAACATCAAAGGAAAGTTTTTCTGCGTAAATGCGCCTTTATATTTCGCAGTGCCTACCCAGAAATCACATATCGTCAGCATTGAATCCGGCAAATGTCGACAACGTCGGCAGTGTGTCGGCATCGGGACTACACTCTGGCTCGATGTTGGTCAGATTACGATTTTCAGTTTTCATGCCGACACCACTTTAGGACCGACGATGGTCCGATTGGAACTTTGTTTAATCGGTCGAAAATCGGCAACTGACGATGGCCCGATTTACTATAGTCGATTTTATGCCGACGACCAACTTTATCTGCTTTAGGGCCGACGATGATCCGATTGGAACTTTGTTTGATTGGTCGAGAATCGGCAACCGACGATGGTCCGATTACGTCACCTAAAATTTTTAAACTGCCTAATAGTTTCTTCCTATTATGTAGAGATGGCGCTAATGTCACTATGTTCCCTGTACAGTGGAAGATAATATTATAGATATAATTCGAAACTAGAATGCGGACTTGACAAGATGGTGGTACTTCTCTACAAGAATCACCTCTTCTGCAACTTAAACCAGCTCGACTGATTAAGCACCCGCAGTATCGAAACTTTGTAGTTTGCCAATGTCGGGCCGCTTTAAGCTACCACCGACGGACCTCCGTCAATCGCCGACGTTGAACCACTTTAGGATACCAATGTCGGACTTGACTAAACCGATGTCGGCGACGGTATGCCGGTATTACCAAAAAGTGAATTTTACCATTGGTCCGACGGCGGGCTACAGTCTAACGCTGCGTCGGCAAACATACATTGGGCCTACATCGCAACGCGTCTTAAATCGACGTCGTGCCGATGACGACAAATTCACCAATCGACATTGGACCGACGAAGGCCCGAGGGAACCGTCTTTGCTGGGTAATGTTGCTTTTTGACACGATTTTCAATCTTTAAATAATTATTTCATTAACAATATGACATAAATATGCGATGTTTTATTTGAACATTCTACGTTCTCTATAAACAGTTTGTGACGAATAAATATTGGCCCAATATAAATTTTCTGTTATTCGTTAATAGCAGATTTCTAGCGGATAACTTTTGTTTAAAGGTGGATTCTAACAGCACTTAGCGTAATTTAATTTAGCGTAACTTAATTTAGCGTAAGAGTTGCTCTTATGAGATTTAATGATCGCGTTCATACGGGCGTAATTTAACGTAATTTAGCGCAATTTAACTTAAGAGATTACCAACTTTTATCTTTTCTTAAATTTTCTTAAGTGAAATCAAAATTGTGCATGCCCAGACAAAGATGGATGCCGATTTTTCACAACTTGTAAACAAATACAAGAACAGGAAGAATTTGATTGGTCAGCTGACAAAGTTTTTGACAAAAAACAGTAAAAATTGGCATCTACTTAAGGAAACTGTATGAACACCCTAAACTTTTCTTAAGTTATCCACCTTAACTTGCGAATACTTACCCATCAGTCACTTAAGGCCACAAACGGCATAGATTTGACAACACTGCTTTGCTGTTTCTGGGCAATCTTTACCGGGTAGAATATCTGTTAAAATTTGGTTGGAATGTTTATTTTTGAATTCCTCACAACCGTATCCAGACAGTTTTTTGCCGGACTCTCTCATTTTCGAAATAAAATAAACACGGCTAACAATAGTCAAAAAATTTACTTGGCTTTTTCTTTAGCCTCGTCGATAATACAGAAATCTGTAACAGCAATTTTTAGATTTTTTTATTTTTTGAAAAAAATACACCAAATTTTGAAAAATCCTTTGGATACGGTTGTAGGTTTTTATAAATTCTATTATCTGACAACAAAAAAGTTATGGTTCTTCAATCAGTACGTTTACACGATCCTAAAACCGGTTTTATCTAAGGATTGTTTGAAAAATAAAATCGCCTTCTGCGAAAGTTTCTGAAAAATTCTGAAACGCCAAGGTCACGTAATTTAGTATGCCCAAGGAAACTGAAGTGAGTTTTATTTTATTTATTTATTCGTCCTTCATTAAATGTCCTTGAATGTTAGTATAAAGAAAAAAACAAAAAACAAATAAAACAACTAAGCAATATTCTGCCGTAATTCTGAAACGCCAAAATGAAATCGCCTTCTGCGAAAGTTTCTGAAAAATTCTGAAACGCCAAGGTCACGTAATTTAGTATGCCCAAGGAAACTGAAGTGAGTTTTATCTAAGGATGGTTTCAAACGAAATCGCCTTCTGCGAAAGTTTATTCGTCCTTCATTAAATGTCCTTGAATGTTAGTATAAAAAGAAAAACAAAAAACAAATAAAACAACTAAGCAATATTCTGCCGTAATTCTGAAACGCCAAGGTCACGTAATTAATTTTGAAGTGAGTTCGATTGGAGTATTGGTATTCAGGTTTGCATAGCCACCGGCCACTTGTCTAATGCCTGAAATTTGTAATTTTTTTGATGTTGAATAATGACTCTTCTTTTGATTCTTTTTAATTTAGAGACATTGCAATCCATGAAGCATGAAGCCGAGCATCAAAACCATTAATGAATGGTTACGTTCCTAATAAGTTATACTTTGCCTCACATATGGTGTTCACACCGCGTTCTGAACACTGCACGATTTCACTCAAAATGGTATTATTGATACCACCTATTGTTGACCTTTCAAAAACATAGCAACGAAGTATTGTCAAATCTATGCCGTTTCAGTACGTTTACACGCGCTTAAAACCGGTTTTATCTAAGGACGGTTTCAAATAAAATTGCTTTCTACGAGAGTTTATTCGTCCTTCATTAAATGTCCTTGAATGTTAGTATAAAAAGAAAAACAAATAAAACAACTAAGGTTGAGTATTTCTTCCGGTTGAAAGCAATGCACTAAAGCGTTTTTATACCGACCCTAAAATCGGTTTTAAAGGGATAAACCGCTTTGTCAAATCGCTTTAATATGAAATCGATATAGTGCCTAAAACGGTTTTAGCGGTGTTTATAAGACAAAATCTTTATACCGTCCTTTAGAGGCGCTTTAAGAGGCTCGTATAAACAAAGTAAATTGTTCAATCGTAAACCGTTAGTGGAACACTAACAAAAGCCATTGGTCCATTAAGGTAGGTGTTCTCCATTTAGATTTAATGGTAACTAGTTACTTAAATCCTAAAATATGGCTTTAAATAAAATAAAAACTATATATTTGTACTCCAAAAATCATGACGTATCAATAAATCCTAAGGAAAAAAATAAATCAAAAAAAAAAAATGGAGATTACCAAACCAATCCTATAATCACTGGACCATTGCCGCTATATATATAGATTTCCATTTTTTTGGTATATTAACGTTTTGGCTGAAGATTTGTGAGTCAATAAGATGCTAGGTGCTAAGTACTTAGATGTAGTTTTTCTTCAACAAAAAGTCCGGTGTATTTCAGATTCTCCGTCGATTCAACAAGGTATTAGAGTTGGCGAAACAACTGTGTTGGCACACCAACTGAACTCAGTCAGTGAGCCAATAATGTATGCTCCACTATCGGAGACATGTACTTTTTCTTCGATGGCTCAAAAACCGTCGATTCAACATCGAATTGGCGAAAGAAATTTGTTGGCAAATTAATTGATGTCAGCAAGGGGCTCACTCACATTCACTCAAAAGTCATTCAGTCATCCATCACACCTTGTTTATAGGGTTAGTGCAGTACCTTCTTTATATAGGCCGATCAACTCCTAACGATTTAGTGTCCTTTAATCCACCTTCGCCGCCATTTTCACTCAAAAGTGACAGAAAATCCATTAGTTTTTCTGTCAATATGGCGGCGAAGGTCGAGAAAAGGACACTAAAACGGTAGGAGTTGATTGGCCTATGTGAAGAAGGTATTGGTTAGTGTTTTTGAAACCTGAAAATCTACTGTATAAAGTGGCATACGCGCAGAAATTGTTTCTGGTAGTTGGGGGGGGGGGCTGGAATAAGAGAATAGTCTCAGGGGTCGTTATTTAGTGGCTCTGAAGGGTGAAGGAGAGCCCCTAACCTTCCTCACCCCCCTCCCCCGCCTACGCTGGTGGTACAAAGTATTTTGGATATGTTTATGTAGATGTATATACCCTCTATTCCGAATTTATTCGACTGTTTAAATGAAAGTATAACAACATTATCCTTTGTGTGTTCCTCGTGGGATGCTCATCCAAGTTTGAATCTTCGTTATTTCTACCCAAAATCTTTTGATCTTTTGTTTTTTGGTTTCTTTTCGGTTGAAGTGACTGATTTGGAGGTTTTCTTTAACATCTTTTTTTTTGTTTTTAACATTATATTTTCCTGTAGTGAAACGTACACATGATTTAAAAAAAAACGCATACATGCAGTCACAAAATTGACCTTTCTAAAAGTCTATAATATATACGGACGGAAATATTTTTTTACTTAAATTAAGGGCAACCTTATTTTTATATTAAATTTATATATAATTTACATAATACTAAAAAATCAACAAAAATAGTTTTAGTAAAGTCTTTATTGAACAATATCAAATTATCACTCGAGTAACGGACGAAGGCTGTTCTATAAAAAGGGCGGTAAAATAATAATACTATGGAAACAGCGCTGGATTGAAAACAATTCGACGAATAGGCAACTTGGATTAGGACAAAAACGATGGTAAACTTAATACTAATTATTTTAACTTAAAAAAGGACGAAAGTAAATAATTTAGTATTTAATAGGATCACCATTTTTCTTTATTACAAGCTGCAAACGTCTGGGCATTGAAAAGTTTAAATTTTGAAAATACTGATGGTCTTCTGAGAGCTGATCCAATGCGCGATAAATAGCATAGCTTAACTCTTCAGCATTTCGTGGACTCCAATTCCTTTGGCATATTATTTTAACGATTCGACCCCATATATTTTCCATTGGGTTAAGGTCAGGGCTGTTTGCTGGCCAAGGAAGTATTTCTATATTATTATTCTGAAACCATTGGCGAACAACATTAACCGTGTGTACTGGACAGTTGTTCTGCTGATAAACGAAGTCATTATTTTCATGTAAAGCCTGTACAGATGGCAGGATAACATTTTCAAGGATTTCAATGTATCGTTCACTATTGAATCTTCCTTCGTTTCTCCAAAAAATCCCAAACCTCTAGCACTAAACCAGCCACACATGTTTACAGAAAAATATCCAGCTTTTTTAATTTGGCTTGTATATTCGGGTTCAAATCTAGAATTTGGTGGACGATAAACTAAAATTCTCCTGCTGCTTGGAGATGATTGAAAAATTTTTTCGTCATTGAAAACCACCCTCTCCCAGAAGTCATTATCACGAAGAACGTTGTTCAGAGCAAAAATCACTCTGGCCTGTTTTTGTTCTTCTGTTAGAAAAAGCTTCTTTGCAGCAACTCGACAAGAGACTTCTGATTTCGTCACTCTTCTATTATTTACTGTTGCTAAAGAACCCGGAAATAATTTTACATTAATGAACATTAGCTGCTTCCACCGACGTTGAAAAAGGATTTTGTCTGAGATGGTCAATAAGTCTCTCATCTTGCATTTCAGAAGTTACTTTTGGTCGTCCTGATCCATCTTTCCTATCCGTAGAATTATTTTCAAGCATTTCACCATTCTCCTGAATTTAAAGTTTTATTTTTTTAAATAAAATATTTTAATATAATTAGACACAGATTTGTGCAAGATCTTGCTTATGAAAATATTCAACAAACTCTGAAAGTCATAAACTAAGGTGCAGTGGTAAAACTATCTTGTTAGCCTTAAAAAATCATGGAGGATTTAAAAAAAAACAAAAAAATCATAAAAATTTGGTAAAACCATGGCATGCGTGCAAAGGGTTTCTAGGGCTATTCCTTTTTGGTTGATTTTATTATTACAAATATATAGTATTTTGTTTATTCGAAACTGTTCGAACTAATTTTTACTAAAAAATAAGGTTATTAAGAAATATAATTTATAGTTCTATTAAAAAGCTATTAAAATACATATTAAGAAACTAACATTTTTAGATATTGTAAAAACCTCAAAATGGAGTGGCGGTTTGTGTCTCAACCGTGACAAACTCACAGCTGCTTTTTTAACATTTTTAAGACAAGAACACTTCCACCAGAGGAAGTCCAACTGCCTAGAAGTCATCCTTGGCTGCTCACCCTATAGATATTAATGTTTGTAATTTGCTTATTTACTCCCCTAAAGAAATTAGTTAAGAATACGTTAAGTGGTATTTTTTTGAATTTGTTTCTTTAGGGTCTTTTACGTCGCGAAAAAAATATAGAGGTCTTAAAAGTTCCACAAAGCTGACAAACTTTATTACAAATTTTAATAAATATTTGTTATTTTTTCCACTTTCCATATAACTACTGCACTCTCAAACTTCGTATTCTTAATATTTTCTGCTACTGAAGGAATTTTAAGAGAAATGCGCTTTTGCAATGGCGTACACAGGGGCTTGAGTAATAGCAGAGTCTCAGATTTGTGAAGAAAATTTAGTCTTTGAGAGTCGGTTTTTAACAGATCTGGGAGGGGGGAGAGACTGGATTTTGCATATTAGTTCATTAAAAAACCGTTCTTTGGACCGTATTTTGCACGTGAAAGTTTGATATCCTAGAATCATTCATTTAATTTTATCAATTTTATCTAATCTGAGCGGAACCACGTTACGTACTCCGTCCATCCCTCAGATTAATAAAAAAAATGAGATATAACAGTAAACAATATTACCCCGATCAACCAGCCACAATGTTTATTTCTCAAAAAATACATGGTTGCCAATTTACCGCGGGGTTTCCCTAGAAACAAAACAATTCATAAACTTCTTGAAGCTCTTTTGATAATATTATTGATTATTTGACATATTTTTATATAGGATAATTTTTCTTATGCTAATAACTTAATTCTTAGTCCTAATTTTTAGTCTCAATAATTAACTTTTTTTAATTTTTAATAAGTAGAATTTCGAGATTTATAAAAAAGAACACAAGCCGGCAACGTTTTTTCGACGAGCCGCGAATAAATGCCGACATGTTTGGTTGCAGCTAACGGCGTTGTTATTAACGAGGGTTTGTGTTGTTCGGTGATTTTTGAATTTTATTGTGACTATTTGTGAAAAAAGAACTGTATCAAGCTATTTTGAGGACCAACAAAATGGTTTACCATTGCCTGGTATGCAATAAAAGCGGATATTCCAGCCCAGAACTAATATTTCGGAGGTAAGAAAGATCCTGTCATTTTACGTTAGTCATGAGCGTAGTATGAGGTAAAAAACTGCGTAAAAAGCTTATGATTATACTATTAATACATCAAAAATCTAAGACTAATACTAATCTTTTTTAAGAAACAAAAGTACCAGATAATTTTGCTCCTTTTGCAGCATGTAAAATATTTATTTATTATAATTTATACATAACAAGAGAAGACAATAAGACCAAGTGCTGATAGTCAGGTACTGGGGCAGGTATTTTTTGTATTTTAATGGGTACCTGGGTACTTTCTATAATGTGAATAAAACCGTTTTGGAGATATTTACTCTGAGCCAATCTTATTTTTATTTTCATTATTATTTATTATTTATTTTTTTGCCTTTTGACTCCTGTTTCCTGAAAAACTACTAGTAATTAATTTTTTACCTCTTCCTTAAATTTTCCTTGTGTTCTGTATTCAGAAATGAACATGCAGCCAATGTGTAAAGAATAAAATTTGTTGGCCTTAAAATTTTCATAATTAACATCACAAAAAGTTCTCTTAATTTGATAAATAAAGTTTATATTCCACTAAAGAAAACTAAAAGAGACATTATTATCATAGTGAAAAAAACGCTTAATAAGCCGTTTATTAGCGTGTTTTCTTTTTGGACAAAAACGTTATAAAACGGGTTATTAACGTTTTTTTTTGCTTTGAAAATATTTTTTTTACTTTTGTTTTGTGGGATACTGCACAATTAAAAAAAATATATAACAGCCATCTTGAATAATTGACCTAAAAATCATTTCAAGTGCTCTTTGGTAAACTTTTGATCTGTTCGTAAATACCTACATTCCTCAAACTAAACTTTATCCTTGAATAAATCTATTTTTTGTGGTTATGCAAGTTCTGGCAGTTAATTCTTTTGAATAAGAAAATCCGACCAACCCTACCTTATATCTCGTTTTCACATTTATATATTTAAATTAAAATTAACGCCGCCACTGGTAATGGGAAAAGCAATTTTTGACAGTGTTGCCGTTTTATTGCTCTATCTCTTTTCTGTTCATATAATCGTCCAGAAGGAGGTTGGGGAATGTTTGGTCTCTCTTTAGTTATTAGTCTGAGGTCCATCCAGTTTTGTGCATATGGCAGTACAGGGTGATTCATTATATTTGGACACCCCGGTTATAGCCGTTAATATTAGAGATAGAAAAAATGTTTTATTATAAGATTTTAATAATTTGGTCCAAATTTTTTGAAAACTTTGACCAAAGGAGTCAAATGTCATTCCATATGTCAGATTTTGACATTAAGTTTCTTATTTTAAATTGAACATCCTGTATTTTTTATTTTGTTTCGTTTTCCTTTCATATTTCAAAAATATATCAATTATCTTTCTTATTTTAAATTGAACATCCTGTATTTTTTATTTTGTCAAGTTTCGTTTTCCTTTCATATTTCAAAAATATATCAATTGTCTAGGTGCGGTAAACAGTTTTCGAGATATTGCATATTTTTGGTGGATTTTTGCACTCCCTTTAGTGCCGTTAATATTAAAGATAGAAAAAAAATTAAAAACAAAAGTTGTTGAGTTTTATAAGGACTTTATACATGTTTTGCCAGAAAAATGTCAAATGTCATTTTTATGTCAAATGTATAAATAACTAAACTAAATTAGGACTACTCTATTTTTAAATACGAAGGACAACAACAACGATCACAAGAAATTTACTAATCTAACAAATTTTCGAACACATCACCATTTACTTCAACACAAAGTTCATAACGCCTTCTATCAATATTAATTTCTTCATCATTTCCTCGATTTTCAATTTCTTCTAAAGGCGCAATTACACAGACGAACATGCTCAAACAAAAGCTCGTGCAAAAGATCTAAAATTTTTTGCGTGAACATTTTTGTGAGCTTTTCTTTGAACATTTTGTTTGTGTAAATTTTTGAGCAAATTATTGCTATCTGTTTTGTAAACATATTTTTAAAGATGAGAATAAATAAAATTTCACATCAGTGATCAGTGATCTCAATTCTTTAAAAAAATGGAACACCAACTTTTATTTTAAATTTTTGTGAAAAAAAGCCGACGGCAAGCGAAACATTATTCTTGGCTATCAGTTTTGTCACATGGCTTAGGGTTACTTATAATATTTTTTCTTAGGGTTTTTCCCGGATTTTTTTGCCTGGGGGTTTTTTTGAGATTTTCTTGCGAGTTTTTTTTTTATTTCCAAGGGTTTTTTTTCCTAAATTCAAAAAATAACCCATGAAAATTTTTCTTTTCCAAAATAATTTTGGAAATATCGGCAAAAAATTCAAAAGTTGCTCTTTTAAGCGGTAATCCGCGCCTCACGACTATGGTGGTGGGGAGGGGATTTTTTTTTAAACATATTTTTGTAACTTTACTTTACCCTTAGCTTTGATTGTTTTTTTTTCATTCCTCACACCAGATTTATCTAGTTAGTTTAAGGCCCCAACGGTTACTTAAAAAAGCAAAAGGTTCATGAAAATAGATATTTACTGTCAATTTAATGTAATAATCAAGGTCGATTAGCGACACTGAACAAACAATATGCAAAGGAGCAACATTCCGATTCAGAAATCTAGTCTATTACTGCTAAATTATATTTTTTTAGACAAGGGTCTGGGATCGTAGGGTTGTTTTAATTTAATTTTTTTTTACTTTTTTTTTTAATTTGACTTAATTATTATTGTATTGTGTTTTAAACTAGGAAGTAAAATAAAAAGATATTCTTTTAAACGTAAATTTTTATCATTACATTTTACAGGCAACAGCAATAAATAAGTGCCAATTAATATATTTTTATTATCGTTTTTTTACAACCCCAAAAAAGTTACAAGTATATTGGCATATCCCCTATAAAAATCAGGTCAATCGAAGTTGCTTATGAGGTAAAGTGTAAATTTCGACATCAAATCGTTTTTCCGTCGGAAAGCACTTAATTAAAAATACCTTGTTTTAAAACTTAGTATTTCTATTTTCAGTTAAGTTCAATGAATTCCCATAAAACTATAAAATTTAAATTTGTAAGAAATTTATATACCAACATTTCTTCAAACAAATTTTGCTTAACATTCTCTCCAAAATTTCCGTGAGTCTTTTTTTACGAGATTTTGCTCGAACTTTTTTTGTGAACATTTTGCTCAAGAGGCTCCTGTAAATGTTTGTCGGCATTTCAACATCAAATGAAAGTTTGTCTGTGTAAATGCGCCTTAAGGTGTTCGGGGGCGATTTGTGTAAATAGTCTCCTTTAAATAATTCCAAAACCAAATATCCGGAGGTGTTAAATCTGGGGACTTTGGTGGCCATGGTATGATCCCATTTGAATCAAGCCATATCGGATAATTTTTATCGAGAAAATTTGTTACTGCTGAAGGTTATTGATGGAATTTTCAATATCACCTTCCAAAATGCTAAATATCTTATTCCGTTAGAATTTCCTAAGGGCATCAATTCACAATACTCGAGCAATAACAAATTGGTCTAAATCAAAATTATCCCATATGGCTTGGTTTAAATGGGACCATATCATGGCTACCAAACTCGCCAGATTTAACACCTCCAGATATTTGGTTGCGGGACGATTTAAAGGATACTATTATCCTTAGAAGAAATTGAAAATCGAGAAAATAATGAAGCAATTAATATTATAGTTATTTATACATTTGACATAAAAATGACATTTGACATTTTCTGGCGAAATATATATAAAATCCATAAAAAACTGAACAACTTTGGCCTTTAAACTTTTTTTCTATCTTTCATATTAAGATCATTAACGGGAGTGCAAAAATCCACCAAAAAAATGCAATATCTCGAAAACTGTTTACCGCACCTAGACAATTGGTATATTTTTGAAATAAGACAGGAAAAGAAACTTAAAAAAATACAGGGTGTTCAATTTAAAATAAGAAAGTTGATGTCAAAATTGGACATATGGAATGATATTTGACAGCATTTGTCAAAGTTTTCAAAAAATTTGGACAAAATTATTAAAATCTTATTTTAAAACAATTTGTCTATCATTAATATTAACTGCACACCAACCCTGTACACACATAGTTCAGAGTACGGAAAGAAATATTTCCTAATACTACACACTAAAATTTGTATTTAATATTAGTACAAGTTAACTGATTTTGGGAAGTATTTTAAATATAAACAGATTGCATTGATATCAAGAAAGCTAGCAATTAGTGCCCCAAGGACTTTTAATACTAATATTTTTTAGTACTATTTTTACTAAATTGAAGTATTTCTTGCACTACATACCCCATTGTAAACTTAAATTTAGAACTAAATTTAAGTATTTAAATTAATATTGTTTTCTGTAATTCAAAACATTTATATAATAAGTAACGACGAAAAATATGTAATATAAAATATTAAAAAAATACAAGTTACAGATTTGTACAAAAATATTTAAAAAAATAATACTTATTTACCCACTACCAAAAGAATTGGTTTACCTACAAAGAACCGACTCCTAATAGAAATCTTAAAACTTTTAAATGACAAAATGTTTAAACCCAGAAGCAACATATTTGCAATATATATACATATATATCAACATGTCTGGTAATATACCTAATATAGTATGAAATTCTCGAAATGTATGTCACTGACAGGGTCAGAAGTCAAAATCATTCATTCCTTCACGTTTGCGGAATTCGAAATATGTTTACGAGCACAAACTTATTAAGAAACAAAATAACTCGTTTAATAAAATCAGTAATAAAGTAGTTTTTATAATACAGGCAATAAATAAGCGTGTTTATTTTTTTCTATTGCTAGTGCCACTTCGACCTCTGCAAATCTATTGTGTTTCCCCTTTTATCCCTTGTTTTGTTCTTACAAAACAAGTTGTAGTGCCGTCTATGTTGCCAAACAATCTTGCTGGAACAGCAATGTTTCTGCTACAACAGCAGAGTTTCTTTCTAGAACTCGGATAGGAAGATAATGTTTAGTAGCCCTAGCCAAAAAAATAGTTACGCCAGCAAACAAATTTAGTAACCTAACATTCTAGCAAAAAACTTTGCTGTCCCAGCTAAGAACGTTGCTGTTCCAGCAAGATGTTTTGGCTAAATAGGTGTCAGCAAAGTTGAAAAGTTCTCAGTGCTTCATGCTCTTGCAAGACCATGGCATT
Source organism: Oxystoma pomonae (assembly GCA_963921995.1). Classification (NCBI taxonomy): domain Eukaryota; kingdom Metazoa; phylum Arthropoda; class Insecta; order Coleoptera; family Brentidae; genus Oxystoma; species Oxystoma pomonae. The sequence goes on along the minus strand of OY998169.1, from coordinate 84,649,414 downwards.
CCATCGAGGTTTCCTTCTCTTACGACTGGAGTCACATTAGGACTCTTTCGCCACTGCATTTAATTTTTTCTAAGGATCTGCAGTTTACTAAAAGAAATGGTAAAAAAGGCACCCCACTACTAGTATAAACACGGTTAACAAAAAATAAAATCCAAATACACAAAGTTTTTGTAAAACAAAACAAACTTTTATAACTTAAAAATGTTCCACCCCAGAATCACGTCAATTTTGGTTGATATTTTTAACGCTAAAGGTAGTAGCTATTCGACGCTAACTAGCGCCAGTAGTTATCTTTAATAAAGGTAACAGCCTGACAGAGCTACTGCGCCTGCCCAGAATAAAGGTAAGGAGAACAGACTGACAAAAAACCTGAACAAAATCTCCCTAATGTGTCAATGTATCTGTATTTTCGAAACGGTATACACATAAATACATATTAGGCTCGTGATTCAAAACAATAAGAACTCGTTAAAATGTCGACGCTTTTGGCTGTCGGTGTGTGTATGTCTGTAGGTAGCACCGGTTTAACGAAAAAAGCCTTGGGAACCAATCACACATTTCGATTGTAACTAGCTGATTTTCACCTATTCTTTCTTTAAGTTTACGAGATACAGATGTATTGAGTATTGATCCGAGATTATACGATTATAGTTATAGTAGTTTACATAACAATCATGTTATGATGGTGATTAAACGCGAGGATGAAAATTAGCTGGGAGTGTAATGACCATACCCAATGAGCATTTTCAGAAACTTCTGGTGACAGATATTTATATAATTATTATAAAGAGGGTTCCATTGATACCCTAGGGTATTTAGAAGTGTCCTACAAGAATTGAGTTTGTATATTTGTTTTATTAAAGGCTCTAAATTGATGGTACCCTAAAGTAACATAAAACTGGCGTTAACAATAATTCCAGGGACATCTTTATAAAAATTAAAGTCATCGGTAACAAATGTTATATAAATTGGTGTTAATAATGTTTCCACCAACATATTTATAAAAATATAAGTCATCAGTGACAAAAGTTATATAAATTGGTGTTTTAAATCTTTCTGTCAACCCACCTATAAAACCGTAAGTAACTATCAATTAAAGATATATAATAGATTAATTTTTAAAATGTTGCTATCAACCCACTTATAAAACTTAATAAACCAACAACAAATTTATATAAGATAAGATTGAAAATATTTCGAGACACACTTATGAAAACTTGGGAACTCACACACAATAGTTATATAAATTGCTGTCTGTAATATTCTTATGAACTCATTCATAAACCTTTTTTGCCCATAAGGTTTTTTCTATAATGTTGTAATTAATTTCTTTATATAGTGATTATAATACAGCTGTTTTTAGAACAAAAAAAAAACAATTTTAATTTATTTTGGCAATTATAATAACAAAACAAACAAGATTTTTTAAGGTTAATTTTGTGACATCTAAAGGCGCGTTTTTGCGACACCAAAAGGAGCGTTTTTGCGACATCAAAAGGCGCGTTTTTGCGAGATAACATACCATTATTATCTTGTTTTAATTACATCAATCTGAGGGAGATAAGAGATCCAAATCTTCTTGAGTTTCCGATGACAGATATCGGGATAGAATGCATTTTACACCTGATTCCCACCAGCGTTTCCCATGCGCAGTCACCCTGACTCAAAAAACTCATCACGTGGTCCGACATGAACTTGTATAGGCAAATCTCGCTTAGACCACGTGATACGTGTTTTGATATGGGGGACCCACGAATGAGAAACGTATAGATGGGAACCGTGTTTTAGAAAAAGAGAACAATATAGTAACCGTGTTAAGGTCGCAAAAACGCACCGTGAAACGTCGAGCGCATACACTGATACTCCTGGTCGGCGGCAAATGTGAACACCCCGGAAAATACTCGCCTGTACACCCTTCGACCCCGCAATATAACTATATTCTTGAGATAGTTACCTCTGACAGTTATGCGGGCTTGAAATGTGTGGAGGCGGGTATTTTTCCTGGTATTTGTAGTATGCTGGATCTCTCGAACAATGGTAACTATGTTAAGCTCGCAGAAACGGACCATCAGTGTTCATCACTGCGCCATCTGTAGCCCTTTGTTCCAAGTAGCATCATTTTTAAAAGGGTCATAAAATAGTGTTGAAGAGGTAAACAGTGGTATAGTTGTATTGTTTTTTTTATAGAATTGTCGGAAATTTTCGCCATTTTGGATTGGAAATAAAAACGTTATTTATGGGGTTTAAACATGTGGTTTCAATCGAAATATTGCTTGTTAGGGTTAAGAACAACATACAAAATTCAATGTTTGTCCCAGAAAGAAAAAAACGCGTATGAAAAAAAAACTGATATTTAAATGAATATTTTCTTCCAGTTTTCTCAAGTATTTTTGGAGCCCATGAAATTTACGTGAGTGTATTCGAAAACTATACAGTACACACGGGACCTCAGCTGATTTTCAGAGTAGGATGACTTGAAAAACAGCTTTTATTTGACTATAGTATATAAATATTCATATTTCTGCTTCAGCTTATCTCACTTTCATTTTTATTTATTTTAGAAGATTGCTAAACACCATTTTATAAATTTTTTTATTGTAAAAAGAAAAAGAATAATACATAACAAGCAAAGGGAAGAAAGATGGAAAATTTATATTTCTAAATCCATAAAAACCTTTAATTTGTTATGTAGTGTTGTTATAACAGTTGTAAAACCTTTTTATAATAATCTCTATACTTGAGGGCTCATAAGGAAGTTTTATAAACTCTATATGTTGTTTTTCTATCCATTACTATGTACCATAAATTTTTATAAGCTGGTGTTAAACAGTTGTTTTTCAAGTCTTTTTTAATCATTTAAGAGATATATTAGAGTTATAAAATTATCACCAACACTAAATAATATAACTTTTGGTTATTTTAGGAAGGTTTTATATTATTTGCTGTAACTTTTATATAGACAAAAATGCTCATTGGGTAGCATGCGAGTTAGTGTACTATACTTTACATACGACTAATTAAAATATCATCATAATTAGACACTTAGTTAATTTTCAGTTTTATCAGCATTCGTATCCTTATCTAGCATTCGTATTAGTCTTACCTTACCTACCTTAGTCGACCAATCAAGCAGGTGCACTTTTAAAATCATGGCGAATGCGTGTCAGCTCCACCTGATTAAATGCACGAGAACCTCGTTAGGTAGGATAAGGAAGTCGTAACATTACGACCGTTTCTGGACGAAGCGATGTTTTGACGCATTTGATCAGCTGGAACTGTCACGCATTCGCCATTAGTTTAAAAGTACACCTGCTCGATAGGTCGACTCGATAGAGATAAGGATAGGAATGCCGATAAACCAGAAAATTAACTTTAAGTCAAAAACAAAATTATGATTGTTTTCCACAAACCAAAACTACACTTTTGCACTCGACACGCGTTTCGCTAACAACTGTTTATCGTCTCCTGATGATGCTAACGTTGTTAGCGAAACGCGCGTCGAGTGCAAAAGTGGTTTGTGGAAAACAATCATAATTTTGTTTTAGTGCAACCAAAGGTTCCAAATTCCCAACATAACTTTAAGTGTCTAATATCAGAAATTATTAAAAATATGAAACACAAAAACTCTTAAGTCAACAACCTTCATAACCTGAAGTTTCAATGACGTTGTATCTAAAACGTCAAAACAAATAAGGTTACTAAGGGACTTTTTATATATCTTTTTTAAAACAAGGTTTTTTTCTTAAAAAAGGGTAATATGTCAATTTAATGGGACTTATTTTTGGTTAGGTAGTAAAATTATATTGGAGTTATTTATGTTTAATAAATATTTATTGTCTGAAAAATATAGAAAAAAGAAATATAATTCACATTTTCGCAACAATTAGTGCTCTTATAAAATAAAGTTTCATCGCTTGTCACGCCATCTTGTGGTTTATGTCTAAGCTTTAGTACACTCAACCAAAAAGGCACCGTTTTCTAAAAAAAAATACATTGAGTCAATGTATTTTGTATATGATTTTTTCTCCGATTTAAAGTTTTATTAATATCATAATCAAGTTTACATACATTTTATAGCCAAAACGAGTTATTGATTTTATTGCTGCAAGACACAGTTTCAAAAAAAAGTTGTTACAATATCAAGAGTCTTTAAGAATGATTAAGACATGTTTTCATAGCTTTTAGTTACACCTAAGAATGAATTTAGTGAAAGACTGTTACGTACATAAATTTCATAACCTTGTTTATGTATTTTATATGCCCGGTTCATAATTTTTCTAAACTTGTCCCTACATTCCATAACAACAGTCAATGATCACCATTTATTAAATTTATTTAGGGCATTGATTAAAATCGTTTACATGTTTTATTTATTTCATATGCTCTTTTATTATCTCCATAACCTGTACATATTATTAATAACAACACTCTATAAAATGTCAAGAAACATTTTTCATTGATTTCGTAACTTCCGTTTATTCATTTTGTTACGGTATATAACAATTTTTATTACTTTTTTCCGATTTTTTTAACAGTTACGTGTTATTGATGTACAAATATCTATAAAAAATTAATAAACGCCTGTTATAAATACTATGTACGATATTTTTTTCAGTGTATTGAGCCATTAAAATCGTGTTGAGATCGTTGTACTGATTTTTTTTATGTCAATAATTAACTAAGGATCTGCAGTTAATTACAAATAAATAAGATAGACCTAGGGTTTTTGGAAGAGTGCTAACCACCCAGTTTTTAATACATACAAGAAAGAGATGCATACATTTTTCATCGTTTTTGCTCTCGTTGCTAAAGATAGTTTTAGTATAGTAAAAGCAAATGAAAACATTAGAAAAAATACGAACACGAAAGTTTGTTAAGCGTTTAAGTTTACATACATTTTATAGCCAAAACGAGTTATTGATTTTATTGCTGCAAGACACAGTTTCAAAAAAAAGTTATTACAATATCAAGAGTCTTTAGGAATGATTAAGAGACATGTTTTCATAGCTTTTAGTTACACCTAAGAATGAATTTAGTGAAAGACTGTTACGTACATAAATTTCATAACCTTGTTTATGTATTTTGTATGCCCGGTTCATAATTTTTCTAAACTTGTCCCTACATTCCATAACAACTTTGGAAGGACAGTCAATGATCACCATTTATTAAATTTATTTAGGGCATTGATTAAAATCGTTTACATGTTTTATTTATTTCATATGCTCTTTTATTATCTCCATAACCTGTACACATTATTAATAACAGCACTCTATAAAATGTCAAGAAACATTTTTCATTGATTTCGTAACTTCCGTTTATTCATTTTGTTACGGTATATAACAATTTTTATTACTTTTTTCCGATTTTTTTAACAGTTACGTGTTATTGATGTACAAATATCTATAAAAAATTAATAAACGCCTGTTATAAATACTATGTACGATATTTTTTTCAGTGTATTGAGCCATTAAAATCGTGTTGAGATCGTTGTACTGATTTGTTTTATGTCAATAATTAACTAAGGATCTGCAGTTAATTACAAATAAATAAGATAGACCTAGGGTTTTTGGAAGAGTGCTGACCACCCAGTTTTTAATACATACAAGAAAGAGATGCATACATTTTTCATCGTTTTTGCTCTCGTTGCTAAAGATAGTTTTAGTATAGTAAAAGCAAATGAAAACATTAGAAAAAATACGAACACGAAAGTTTGTTAAGCGTTTAAGTTTACATACATTTTATAGCCAAAACGAGTTATTGATTTTATTGCTGCAAGACACAGTTTCAAAAAAAAGTTGTTACAATATCAAGAGTCTTTAAGAATGATTAAGACATGTTTTCATAGCTTTTAGTTACACCTAAGAATGAATTTAGTGAAAGACTGTTACGTACATAAATTTCATAACCTTGTTTATGTATTTTATATGCCCGGTTCATAATTTTTCTAAACTTGTCCCTACATTCCATAACAACAGTCAATGATCACCATTTATTAAATTTATTTAGGGCATTGATTAAAATCGTTTACATGTTTTATTTATTTCATATGCTCTTTTATTATCTCCATAACCTGTACATATTATTAATAACAACACTCTATAAAATGTCAAGAAACATTTTTCATTGATTTCGTAACTTCCGTTTATTCATTTTGTTACGGTATATGACAATTTTTATTACTTTTTTCCGATTTTTGTATAAATACTATGTACGATATTTTTTTCAGTGTATTGAGCCATTAAAATCGTGTTGAGATCGTTGTAATGATTTTTTTTTATGTCAATAATTAACTAAGGATCTGCAGTTAATTACAAATGAATAAGATAGACCTAGGGTTTTTGGAAGAGTGCTAACCACCCAGTTTTTAATACATACAAGAAAGAGATGCATACATTTTTCATCGTTTTTGCTCTCGTTGCTAAAGATAGTTTTAGTATGGTAAAAGCAAATGTTTTATTTATTTCATATGCTCTTTTATTATCTCCATAACCTGTACACATTATTAATAACAGCACTCTATAAAATGTCAAGAAACATTTTTCATTGATTTCGTAACTTCCGTTTATTCATTTTGTTACGGTATATAACAATTTTTATTACTTTTTTCCGATTTTTTTAACAGTTACGTGTTATTGATGTACAAATATCTATAAAAAATTAATAAACGCCTGTTATAAATACTATGTACGATATTTTTTTCAGTGTATTGAGACATTAAAATCGTGTTGAGATCGTTGTACTGATTTTTTTTATGTCAATAATTAACTAAGGATCTGCAGTTAATTACAAATAAATAAGATAGACCTAGGGTTTTTGGAAGAGTGCTAACCACCCAGTTTTTAATACATACAAGAAAGAGATGCATACATTTTTCATCGTTTTTGCTCTCGTTGCTAAAGATAGTTTTAGTATGGTAAAAGCAAATGAAAACATTAGAAAAAATACGAACACGAAAGTTTGTTAAGCGCCAATTGCACCGTAATCTAAAACTAAGCTTAAATTTAATAAGGTGCAAAGCAAATAGATGACAAACGAAGTAAAATCCCAAATTTGGAAACTTTTTTCTCAAATCACCACGATGCTTAGCTGACAAAATGTTTTGGAAAATCTTCCTCCATAGCCCGTTTTGAGAGCTAATGCTCTCTTGCGCTATAATTGTAATACCCAGCATATGGCTGGTACGACACATGCGACCGGGGTGCTACTTCCACCTTCAATTATTAGTGTACCTATAAGAAAACTTTGGCGCGTATTTCAACCCTTAAAGAAAACCAAGGGGTGCCCGAATCAGCTGTTATTTTACGTTATATAGTGCTAGTCTTTAAAAAAGCCAACGAACTCGCCTTATGTCGTGCACTTGGAATCATTAAAATGGTTTAAAAATGTTAATTGTATTCCAACCTGTATTATAATACGCTTTTTGAGTAATTATTATTGTTATTAAGGGGTGCATAAAGTGAGTTTGTAATACAGGTGTAACAAAAATGTAAAGTAGGTGAGGAATGGGTTAGAGTAAAAACCTATGTAACAATGTATCTGTATATTTTATATTAAAATAGTAATCATAAATACGTGGAACTTTTTATCAGTTTTTACAAATTTTTCAATAACTGTAGTCACGATATCTCTAAATATATCCAAAACCAAAAAAGGCAGAATTGTCAAATTTCACATACTTGGATGGCTTACAAAAAAGCCCTCGAAAACAAATTAGGTACCTATTTTGAAACATAGAGGGCATTCCATTTAGAATAGGTAAATCGCGTCCTAGCTCCGCCTCCTTATTCACTGGCGGCATCAATTTTGACCTTGCTGCTTCTTTTGGTTTTTGAGATATTTAGGGGTATAGTTACTTTTCGATACCCCCTAATTTGTTTTTGAAAAAGATTTAACACTACTCACAAAAGTACCAGTTATCTAATCGACAGAGTATTTCTTTATGTCAAAAAGTAACGATTAGTAGAGAAAATCGCTTTTGATGTTAAATCGCATTCAAAAAATTTAAAGTTTTTGATTGTTTTCCCAGCAAACACAAATCGTCGGCATTGAATCGGGCCAATGTCGACAACGTCTGCAGTGTGTCGGCATCGGCGACTACACTCTGGCCCGATGTTGGACAGATTGCGATTTTCTGTTTTCGGTCAATAATCGGCAACTGACGGAGGTCCACATTACTACAGTCGACTTTATGCCGACACCAATTTAGGGCCGAGGATGGTTCGATTGGAACTTTGTTTAATCGGACGAAAATCGGCAACTGACGATGGCCCGATTTACTATAGTCGACTTTATGCCGACGCCTACTTTATCTGCTTTAGGGCCGACGACGGTCTGATTGGAACTTTGTTTAATTGGACGAGAATCGGCAACTGAGGATGGCCCGATTTACTATAGGCGACTTTATGCCGACGCCTACTTTATCTGCTTTAGGGCCGACGACGGTCTGATTGGAACTTTGTTTAATTGGACGAGAATCGGAAACTGAGGATGGCCCGATTTACTATAGTCGACATTATGCCAACGCAAACCTTATCTGTTTTAGGGCCGATGATGGTCCGATTGGAACTTTCTTTAATCGGTCGAGAATCGGCAACTGACGATGGCCCGATTTCCTATAATCGACTTTGTGCCGACGCCTACTTTATCTGCTTTAGGGCCGACGACAGTCCGATTGGAACTTTGTTTAATCGGACGAGAATCGGCAATTGACGATGACCGGATTTAATAAAGTCGACATTATGCCAACGCAAACCTTATCTTTTTTAGGGCCGATGATGGTCCGATTGGAACTTTCTTTAACCGGTAGAGAATCGGCAACTGACGATGGCTCGATTTACTATAGTCGACTTTATGCCGACGTCCACTTTATCTGCTTTAGGGCCGACGACGGCGACGGTTCGATTGGAACTTTATTTAATCAGACGAGAATCGGAAACTGACGATGGTCCGATTTACTATAGTCAACATTATGCCAATGCAAACCTTATCTGCTTTAGGGCCGATGATGGTCCGATTGGTCCTTTGTTTAATCGGTCGAGAATCAGCAACTGATGATAGCCCTATTTACTATAGTCGACTTTATGCCGACGACCACTTTATCTGGTTTAGAGCCGACGATGGTCCGATTGGAACTTTGTTTGATTGGTCGAGAATCGGCAACCGACGATGGTCCGATTACGTCACGTTAAAATTTATAAACTGCTTTATCTGCTTTAGGGTCGACGAAGGCGATGGTCCGATTGGAATTTTGTTTAATCGGACGAGAATCGGCAACTGACGATGGCCCGATTTACTATAATCGACTTTATGCCGACGCCTACTTTATCTGCTTTAGGGCCGATGACGGTCCGATTGGAACTTTATTTAATCGGACGAGAATGGGCAACTGACGATGGCCCGATTTACTATAGTCGACTTTATGCCGGCGACCACTTTATCTGCTTTAGGACCGACGACGGTCCGATTGGAACTTTGTTTAATCAGACGAGAATCGGAAACTGAGGATGGTCCGATTTACTATAGTCGACTTTATGCCGACGACCACTTTATATGCTTTAAGGCCGACGATGGTCCGATTGGAACTTTGTTTAATTGGTCGTTACGTCACCGTAAAATTTTTAAACTGTTTAATAGTTTCTTCCTAGTATGTAGAGATGGCGCTAATGTCACTATGTTCCCTGTACAGTGGAAGATGGGAAGATAATATTATATATATATAATGAGCAAAGATATTTCAAAACTAGAATGCGGACTTGACAAGATGGTGGTACTTCTCTACAAGAATCACCTTTTCTGCCACTTAAACCAGTCCGACTGGTTAAGCACCCGCATTATCGAAACTTTGTAGTTGCCAATGTCGGGCCGCTTTAAGCTACCACCGACGGACCTCCGTCAATCGCCGACGTTGGACCGCTTTAGGAAAGCAATGTCGGAATTGAATAGTGTACCGATTTTGGGCCGAGACCAGCTTTCCTACGTTAGACCGACCAAATTAGTTATGGGCGGATGGTCGGTACCATGTGGTTAAACCATATCGGACCTTAATCGTACGGTGACGGTATGCCGATGTCAGCAAAAAGCAAAATTTACCATTGGTCCGACGGCAGGCTACAGTCTAACGCTGCGTCGGCAAACATACATTGGGCCTACATCGCAAAGCGGACAAAAAATGCTTCTGGTCTGATGTCGTAAATCGACGTCGTGCCGATGACGACAAATTCGGCAATCGACATCAGACCGACAAAGGCCCGAGGGAACCGTGTTTGCTGGGTAGTTAAAAATAAAAACGCTATTTTTACTTCATTTTGTTATTTATTTAAACATAAATAATTCTTATTAAGTGGAAAAAGATGTTAGATTAAAGAATAGAGTGTTTACTTAAAAATGTAGTTTAGTTATTTTAATAAGCAAAGTCTTAGATGAATTAACTTAATATTGGTGTGAGCATATTTTTTCAAGAACATCTTTATACTTCCAGTGGAAAATTTTTTTCCGTGCACATTTCACGCAATTTTTTACACGCAAAATTGGCAAAGGAATTTATACCGGTACCTATCTGCGTATCCTTATCTGCGAATGCAGCTGAGGCGCGCATGTTCGTACACAATGGCGATCGATAAAATCATCGATATTTCGATCTGCGGCGCTTCGTTTCTCATAGTGCGAAATCGCATAAAGTATCGATCGATATTATCGATTCAATCATTAAACGTGTCGATTTACGATTTTGGCGGGACCGCACAAAGAGCGAGAACGCCTAATGGATATATGGGAAAAAGTCGGTCTGGTTAAGATAATCATAAGTATTGAAAAAAATTGGTACGTGCTATAGTTTTCAGTGTTCAATACGCTAATCCCTACACACATGTGATAAATAGATAGACCGTTTATGTACAGGGTGATCGATTATAAGTGTTCCCTTAGGTAACCTTTTTTCTAATAGCCTCAGAAGAGACAAACAAAAACTGGATTAAACTGTATATTTTGACACTGTCGAATTCTCCAGAATATTATCTGTTTACAAATACAATATAGTATAGGTCTGCATGCAACCGTTTTCGAGATATTTGAACTTGAATTAGATATTGATTAACTCGTATTATTGTATTATAATAAAACCTAAGTAAATTTATGACGCCCTGCCATCAAAACGCTGGAATTTTTGTTTTTCACAGCCTACTATTTATTTGGAAAGTTAAGTATGTTCTAGTTTGACAGCTTTTTAATTGTTGTGATTATGCATATTATTATGTACTTTTTAATATCTACTTCAAATAGAAATATCTTGAAAACGGTTACAGACCAATACCATCTTTTTAAAAGCTAATTTTCTAGAGAATTCGAAAATGTCATTTTTTGGCATACCATGTATACTATTTGAACTGATTAATTTTTAATAATGATTTTGATGTTCCTATAAAATACCCTTTAACCCAGTTTTTGTTGGGTTCTTCTGCGGCTGTTAGAAAAAAAGTTATCCCAGGAAACACTTCTAGCCGATCACTCTGTACATTGAATATATTTTTTTTTAATTTTTGGTGTCTGCTTCTAACCTAACGAACTATAAGACAGCTAAAATCCAATTTTTAGAATTTTTGCCTGTCTGACTGTTTGTTTGTTACAGAATCACGTAAAAACTACTAAGTAAACGGATTTTGATGGAAATTTCACTACTGGATTCCTTGAATTCCTGAGCAGGATATAGACTTTTATTCATCAAATTCGGTTTACGGAAACAAAAGTGATGGCCATTTAAAGCAAAAAACCGGTAAAACCGCAGGCAAAGCGGGTTTTCGACAGGATGAAAAAGTTGAGGGGGGGGGGAGCTGTGGAAGGAGGGGCGTGAAGTGGTGAATGGGAAAAGAAACAATTCACTGGCAATAGCTAGTAAACGAATAAAGTTGTTTTAAGTTATATACCGAGAAAAAATATATTCTGTATTTAAGAATAATCCCATACTAAAAAAATATAGTGGGTGCCAGGTTCAAGAATTAGTGTTTTTAAATGAGTAGTGTATAAACTTAAATGAATAATAACCTAAAATTTCATTTAAGAATACTTGCACAATTAAAAAAAATATAGCCACATGTTAAGCTTAGAAATACGTACCCTTCAATTAAATATAATTTCTAGGTTTTGCAACAACAAGTCTATATGATTTTGAATTTACCTGAATTAATGTCCAAAAAGGATTTAGCATAAAAAACAAAAGATCGCGAGATCTCGGGTGGAAAACCACGAAAATTCAAACGTGGATGAGCATCCCACAAAGAACACACAAAGGACCAAAGCGAAAAGAGAAATGATCAAACGATGTTTCGCCCTGGGTAGCCAGCGTGGGCTCGTTAGTGGTTTTACTGATCACCCAGAGCGAAACATCATTTGATCCTTTCGCTTTGGTCCTTTGTGTGTTTTTTGTGGGATGCTCATCCAAGTTTGAATTTTCGTTGTTTTCCACCCGAGATCTTTTATTTTTAGTTTCTTTTCGGTTCAAGTAACTGATATGGAAGTTTCTAACTTCCTTTTTTGTTTTAATCGCCTTAGGAGCATAAATCTAGTGGAAATATTAACACGTCAGGACGAACCCATATTAGGTGACTTAAATAAGTACCAGTGCGGAACGATGCCTATTTGTGAGTGTGATGTTTAATGATGTCTGGGCCGGGTGACCAGTGAAACCACTGACGAGCCCACGCTGGTTACCCAGGGCGATACATCGTTTGGTCATTTCTCTTTTCGCTTTGGTCCTTTGTGTGTTCTTTGTGGGATGCTCATCCAAGTTTGAATTTTCATTGTTTTCCACCCGAGATCTTTTGATTTTTTGTTTTTTAGTTTCTTTTCGGTTGAACTAACTGATATGGAGGTTTTTAACTTTTTTTTTCAAGATTTAGTATCTCGCCAAAAAAACACATTACAATTCATAAAGTAACATCATGGAGACAAATAAGTACTTATACGAGAACAGTGTTTTATTAGATAAGTATGCAAAGCTTGTGCGAATCCAAAGTTTTATTATATAGTGGTTCGGTCACAGTAGTTTAATTTAGGTTAGGTACAATCTGTTTGAATCAAAGATATGATTCCTTGATTCAAGAAATTCTTATTTTTAGTTTAAGCAAAAATTGAATGTTGCATTAAACGAAGATTAAAACAACTTTGACAACATGATTCTAAAAATGCCACTTTTATGCGTTTTAAATTCTGTTGACAAAAAGTGCTTAAATGAAGCTAAAATTGTGACAATCAATAATTTTAAAAAAAGACAGTTAATAAAGATTTGCTAAATGCATTTTTATATTAACAGAATTTTCTTCAGTGTGACTGGTTGACTTGATTGATCTTGATTGTGGATGAAATTAAACAAATAGAAAATTTTTGAAGTCAAAAATTCTTTAAAATTTCCATATGTTACAAGGATTTTTAGTTGAAGAAAATAATTACGACGCTTTCTAAATAATTTATTTTGCACATAACATATGAAACCTTTGCAAGCTCTCCCCAGCCAGAATCCGCTTCCGGCCGCCCCCAAATTCGGCCGCCCCGGGCGATCGCCTGATCCCCCTGATAGAAGATGAGAAGATATTCAAAAGAAATCATGAGATGTAGATATTTTATTGTTTTTTTTGTATATTCTACGTATGTTCAGAGAGATCTATTTATAAAAATAAACTCTTTAAAAAATGTATTCGAAAAAAGAACAACCAAACAATACAAACTTAAGGCAACGTTCGAATATTTTTATTTCAAATGCCCCGCTCGCCAATAAGGCAACAGCCGCGGTAATCTGTCAAAAATGACAGTTCTTCGTGAAAGGTTTAGTCGTTTTGTTGATTCGTTTATTTTGCTTTTGGAATTTTTGATGGTTCGTTGTTTTACATTATTTTGTTTTGAACGTCATGGACATTAGCGTACAGTTTGCCGATTTTAATGAAAATATCCGAGTTCTCTCATTCTTGCATATGGAAGTGATCTTCACAATAAATTAATAGGCGACATTGTAATCATTCATGGAAAAATGTCGTTTTTTTTTCGTCTAATTATTTTACGACCCTACGACAATTACTTAACAGTAGTTTTCACAACTAGTGGCTAAAATAGTGTATTACTTACTAACTTACTTGTAAAATAAGCACAGTTTAGCCGCGAGTGGTTAACACTATTTTTTATAAATACCTTTATCAAAAAATCCAAAAATAGTAAAATCCAAAAAATACTTTTTTTAATAGCGATTTACCGATGCAAAAAAACTATTTTTTTTATCACGGGTGCAAAAAAAGATTTTTGTCCGTTTTTTACCCAAAGTTACAGAGAAATAGCGGAAAATAGTAATATCGAAAAAATCTAATTATTCTTGCCTAAGAATTAAGCCATTTCCGTCAGTTTTCACCAAGTATTTACGAAAAAATCATTTAAAAATATCGTCAAAATATCAAATTGTCAAAGATTAAAATGTCGCAACAATGAACGTCACCGAGTAAAAAAGCACAGCGCTATGGAAACGTTGTTATTTCATTTACCAGCCGCCTTGATTTATAGTGTAAAGATGGTGTGTTACGAGAAGTTCTCTTCGTTCGAGATTTTTAAAAGTATTTTGCTGATTTTCTTGGATTTTGTAATAGAGCTTTAAAAAAAAATATTGTTAACAACTCGCGGCTAAACTGTGCTTTTTTTTACTCGCGCCAACGCTTGTAAAAACAAGCACAATTTTAACCACTAGTTGTTAAAACTCCTATTAAAAATCCCGAACGAAGAGCACTTCTCGCAACATACCATCTGTACACTATAAATCAAGGCTGCTGGTAAATGAAATAACAATGGTTTCCATAGCTATGAGCCTTTTCAGTCGGTGACGTTCATTATTGCGACATTTTAATCTTGAACAGTTTGACATTTTGACCAAATTTTTTTGTAAATACTTGGTGAAAACTGGCGTAAATGGGTTAATTTTTAGGTAAGAATAATTACATATTTTCAATATTACTATTTTCTGCTATTTCTCTTTAATTTTCGGTAAAAAACGGACAGAAATCTTTTTTTGCACCCGTGATAAAAAATAGTAGTTTTAACAACTAGTGGCTAAAATAGTGCTTTTTTACAAGCGTAATATTACCTACCTAAATATGATATTTTTTTGTATTGTTTACTGTAGAGAGTGTAGAATGTTATTTCAAGCATATCTAAAACCTAAAAAGAATACAGATCTATAAAGAATTGTTTTAGATATGTTTCTGTAGATGTATCAGTTTCTTTTAACCGCACATTTTGCCATTGTCCTGATGTAAAAAATTATTATTTTCCATTCAGAAATAGCCCAAAAAAATTAAAGCAAGCACCAAAATGGACACCTCTGACGATAGACCAAACATTTTTTTCTGGGCATATAATTATAATTTGTAATCTATACTAAACCAACTCCATTACCCTACACCACTGGTTTTCCATACTCTCCACCACTTAGTTCCTTTTAAGTTTTTTATGCAGATTTTCTCTTCTTCTTCTTGTCTTCTGATTAATTCTGAAAGAATACAACGCGAAGCAAATGTAAACACCTCCACTGACAAGGCAGAGGTCGAAGGTGAATGGTTAAGCGTGAGTCAAAGAAACTAATTGGTTTAACTCGGGTGGGCTATAAAACAATATAAGCAGTAAAGGACTTATTTTATTACTTTTCGAAATATAGGGTAGTCTAAAAAACAAGACTTTTTTGTCCGTTGCATAAAACATTTTTCTCCGATTTTACTTCAAAATTTAAGAAATGGATGTCAAAATTGACAGTTTATAAAAATTCAGGATGGCGGACATTTTTAAAACATTACGTGCGCCACTGGTGAAAAACTTGACTTTTATGTGTACACAAAAAAATATTTTAATTGAGCCAAATC